>CM035842.1:210353756-211568930 GCA_020510985.1 Pholidichthys leucotaenia
TTAGTTGTTTTTCTGTTGAATTTGTGAAAATGAAGGTGTGTTGAAAAATCAAATCAAATCTCTCTCTCTCTCTCTCTCTCTCTCTCTCTCTCTCTCTCTCTCTCGAGCCATGATGTGATCTGCTTTGCGTCCCGAATGAATAGAGCTGTAGTTGCCTTTCTGGCTGCTGAAGAGGATGTCCACACACTGGTTGCAAGCGGTGTTGTAATCGGGGAAACGTATGTACAGGTGTCCCCCTTATCTGTCCCATCGACGCATATCACCGTCTCAGGCGTTCCTCCTTTCATCACTGACGAGCAGTTGGCGACGGAGCTCCGCAGATTTGGGAAGTTTGCGGGCCCGTTTAGAACTCTGACTTTGGGATGCAAGGAGACCAAGTTAAACCATGTGAAATCACTCAGGCGACAGGAGTTCATGTTTTTGGACTCGCCAACTGCGACTCTGGAAGTGTCCTTCCGGGTCAAACACGGGGACGGCTCCTATATGGTGTATGCGAGCTCAGGACAGATGAAGTGTTTTGAATGTGGAGACGTGGGCCATAAACAGTTCGCTTGTCCGCACAGGCAGCGGGCGGGGGGCTCTGATGGAGCCGCAGCTGGTGCCGGCGGTGCGCCCTCCGCTCACGCAGCTGCTGCGGACGACGTTGCGGGGCCTTCCGCCGGTCCTGCTCCGGAGCCTGCCGCTGTGTCTGTGGACAGCCCGGCTGTGGCACCCGCAGCCCAGCTTACGGCCGGGAACGTCGCTGGTGATGGCGCCCAAACAGTCACTGACGGTGCGTCAGAATCTCGCTGTGTGACATCAGCGGCTGTGCTTCCGGAGGCTGCTGCCACTTCAGAGCAGCAGACGGAACAACGCCGGTCGGCTGCTGTAGGTGCCGCCCAGGAAAATGTGGCCAATGATGGATCAGCTGGGCCAGCTGACATGCCAGCTGAATCCAACAGTCAGCTGAGTTGTGCTGACGAGGAAATGGATTCTGATTCTGACGCTGTGTCTGCTAAAACTGAGTCTATTGGGGCAACTTGCAATACAAACGCGGGTTTGTATTCACTGGAGGAAATAAATGCTTTCCTGGATGAAACCTATAATAACATGGCCGTTAAAGTCACTGATTACTTCAGTGACACTGATAAATTCATTCTTTCTGTTAATGTGCTGAAAAGGCAGGTTGGTGTTGACCTCCTGGATGAAAGAAAACGTTTCCGCCTCAAGAAGCACCTCACTGCCCTGCGTAAAGCAGCAGGGGGACAAAAGGTCAAGCGCGCGAAGATGGAATAATTTCCATGGCAACAGCACAGTGTTCCTTAGATCTATCTATCTGTGCAAAACATAAAATTAGGATCCTTAAACATCAATGGTGGGAGGGGCAATCATAAGAGGGGATTAATTAGTCACCTGTTCCAACGAAAAAATCTCAACATTTTGTTTTTGCAGGAAACTCATACCGCTTCGGCAGATGAAGTGGACTGGGGCTTGTGGTGGAAGGGCCCTTTTTCACTCAGTCACGGTACCAATCTTAGTGCAGGAGTGGCCATTTTGTTTGAGGAATCAGCAAATGCAACAGTTTTATCGGTGGTGGAGATAGTGAGGGGCAGGCTGCTTCTTGTTAGGCCCAAAATAGGGAATTCCGTGTTTTGCCTGGTCAACGTTTACACTCCAAACCACGGTTCTGAAAGAGTTGCCTTTTTCAATACACTGACAAATGAATTGCAGAGCTATCACCAAGACCAACTTATTGTTGCTGGTGATTTCAACTGCACCTTGGACTTCACTGTGGATCGCACTAATGCAGAACCCCATCAGCAGTCTTCTCGACTCTTAGAAAATTTCACTGTACAGTTCGACTTATTGGATACATGGAGGTCTAAACATACAAACGCTAGACAGTATACCTGGGTCAGGGTCACTGATGGTGTTGTCAGTGCTGCTAGATTAGACAGAATATACAGTGGGGCAAAAAAGTATTTAGTCAGCTACCAATTGTGCAAGTTCTCCCACTTAAAAGATGAAAGAGGTCTCCAATTTTCATCATAGGTATACCTCAACTATGAGAGACAAAATGAGGAAAAAAAAAATCCAGAAAATCACATTGAAGGATTTTTAATGAATTAATTGGTAAATTCCTCGGTAAAATAAGTATTTGGTCACCTACAAGCAAGCAAGATTTCTGGCTCTCACAGACATGTAACTTCTTCTTTAAGAGGCTCCTCTGTCCTCCACTCGTTACCTGTATTAATGGCACCTGTTTGAACTCATTATCAGTATAAAAGACACCTGTCCACAACCTCAAACAGTCAGACTCCAAACTCTACTATGGCCAAGACCAAAGAGCTGTCAAAAGACACCAGAAACAAAATTGTAGACCTGCACCAGGCTGGGAAGACTGAATCTGCAATAGGTAAGTAGCTTGGTGTGAAGAAATCAACTGTGGGAGCAATTATTAGAAAATGGAAGACATACAAGACCACTGATAATCTCCCTCGATCTGGGGCTCCACACAAGATCTCGCCCTGTAGGGTCAAAATGACCACGAGAATGGTGAGCAAAAATCCCAGAACCACACGGGGGGACCTAGTGAATGACCTGCAGAGAGCTGGGACCAAAGTAACAAAGGCTACCATCAGTAACACACTACGCCGCCAGGGACTCAAATCCTGCAGTGCCAGACGTGTCCCCCTGCTTAAGCCAGTACATGTCCAGGCCCATCTGAAGTTTGCTAGAGAGCATTTGGATGATCCAAAAGAGGATTGGGAGAATGTCATATGGTCAGATGAAACCATAATAGAACTTTTTGGTAAAAACTCAACTTGTCGTGTTTGGAGGAGAAAGAACACCATACCTACTGTGAAGCATGGGGGTGGAAACATCATGCTTTGGGGCTGTTTTTCTGCAAAGGGACCAGGATGACTGATCCGTGTAAAGGAAAGAATGAATGGGGCCATGTATCGTGAGATTTTGAGTGAAAACCTCCTTCCATCAGCAAAGGCATTGAAGATGAAACATGGCTGGGTCTTTCAGCATAACAATGATCCCAAACACACCGCCCGGGCAATGAAGGAGTGGCTTCGTAAGAAGCATTTCAAGGTCCTGGAGTGGCCTAGCCAGTCTCCAGATCTCAACCCCATAGAAAATCTTTGGAGGGAGTTGAAAGTCCGTGTTGCCCAGCGATAGCCCCAAAACATCACGGCTCTAGAGGAGATCTGCATGGAGGAATGGGCCAAAATACCAGCAACAGTGTGTGAAAACCTTGTGAAGACTTACAGAAAACGTTTGACCTCTGTCATTGCCAACAAACGGTATATAACAAAGTATTGAGATGAACTTTTGTTATTGACCAAATACTTATTTTACCGAGGAATTTACCAATTAATTCATTAAAAATCCTTCATTGTGATTTTCTGGATTTTTTTTTTTCTCATTTTGTCTCTCATAGTTGAGGTATACCTATGATGAAAATTGGAGACTTCTCTCATCTTTTAAGTGGGAGAACTTGCACAATTGGTGGCTGACTAAATACTTTTTTGCCCCACTGTATGTTTCTAAAACCTTTGGCCCCGGAATCCTCCACAGTAACATAAGTCCCGTCGGTTTCACGGATCATCACCTGGCCACTGCGGTGTTACTTAACTCACCAGGGGAAGGGACTAAATCTTATTGGCACTTCAATAACAAGCTCCTTCAGGACAACACCTTTTGTCAATTTTTTGTGTGTTTCTGGGAACACTGGAGGACCACAAAGGCTCGTTTTAGTTCCCTGGAAGAGTGGTGGGAGGTTGGCAAAGTGCAAATTTGCCTTTTTTGTCAACGGTACACTGCGAACTCCACTTCCATCATAAAGGCCAAGGTCAGTGAACTTGAGGACACTGTCAAGAGGCTGGAGGACAGTTTGGTTACGGGTCAGGATTCTACCGCAGGTCCTCTGCTGCAGGAGAAGAGATCAGCCCCGCACACATTCATGCAGGAAAGAGTGGAGGGGGCGCTTGTGAGATCACGGTTCACTCGCCTGCAGGACATGGATGCCCCAACGTCCTTCTTCTTCAATCTGGAGAAGTCTGCTGCAAAAAAGAAGTTGATGACTTGCTTGACGCTCCCATATGGTTGAGTGACTACGAATCCATCCGAGATGCGGCGGCATGCAGTGGATTACTAAGGGACCCTGTTTGCTGCGGGACCGTGTTGCATGGAAGCTCAAAACCGGCTCTTCAAAGGTCTTCCGGTACTCAGCCCGGAGGACAGGGCCACTCTGGACTGTGCCCTGACTTTGGATGAGTTAACTGTGGCTGTTAATCAGATGGCTCTGGGACGTGCACCTGGACTTGATGGTCTTTCTTCTGACTTCTTTAAGCATTTTTGGAATATTATTGGATCAGACTTCTATGACGTTCTAACTGCCTGTTACAGAAAGGGAACCTTACCTGTCTCCTGCCGCCGTGCAGTGCTATCTCTGCTGCCTAAGCAGGGGGACTTGGCCTTGCTGAAAAACTGGAGGCCCATCGCTCTTCTTGGCACGGACTACAAGGTGCTTTCGAAAGCCCTGGCAAATAGACTGAGCAATGTATTGGGTTTGATCGTAGATAGGGATCAAACATAGTGTATTCCTGACCGAACCATTATGGACAATATTTTTCTCATACGTGACGTTCTCCAGCTCAGTAAATGTTATGACCTACAGTTCGGTATTATGTCTTTGGACCAGGAAAAGGCTTTTGATAGGGTTGACCATTCCTATTTGTTTTCCACACTGAAGGGGTTCGGTTTTGGCAATATGTTTTTGAGGTGGGTCAATCTGTTATATTCTGGAGCTGAGTGTTTGGTAAAGATGGGGGCAGGGCTGAGTCGCCCAATCCCTGTACACCGGGGAATTAGGCAGGGTTGTCCAATCTCGGGTCAACTGTACAGCTTGGCTATTGAGCCTTTGCTGTGCAGGTTGCGCACTCAGCTGGGTGGTCTGGTTCTGCCGGGACCCTCCAGCAGTTGCCGCCCAATCGTCTTGTCTGCTTACGCGGATGACGTCAGCATTTTCATCACGTCAAACAGGGATGTACAGCGTCTGGTGGACACTTTGTCTGTTTATGAAAGGGCATCTTCTGCCCGCATGAATTGGGCCAAGAGTGAGGGTCTATTGATGGGCCAGTGGTCACATCAGGATGTTCCTCGGCTACCTGGCGGTCTTCAGTGGCGGACGGCCGGCCTCAAAGTGTTGGGGTTTTTTCTGGGTTCGGAGGAATTTGAACGCAAGAACTGGCAGGGTGTTAAGGACAAGGTGTGTGCTCGCTTTTCTAAATGGAAATGGTTGCTACCACAGCTGTCATATAGGGGCAGGGTTCTGGTCGCCAATAATCTGGTCGCTTCGGCTCTTTGGCATAGGCTTGTTGCTTTGACACCACCCAGGAGCCTCGTGGAGGAGGTTCAGAAGATCATCGTGGATTTCCTTTGGTCTGGTCACCATTGGGTCCGTGCGCCTGTTCTCTACCTGCCTGTTGCCGAGGGGGGACAGGGCTTGGTGGACATACACTCCAAGATCGCCTGCTTTAGGCTCCAGACTGCACAATGCCTACTTTATGGATGCGGCCCCTGCTGGATGGACACTGCAAAACTGCTCCTGAGGAGAGTTGGCCGCTTGGGCTATGATAAGCAGCTCTTCCTCGTGACATCTGGGGAGGTGGACCTTACTAGACTTTCTGCTTTTTACACATCCGTCTTGCATGCATGGCGAGTCTTCACCATAGCCCGCTTCCCTGATGAGACACCGGGCATGTGGCTGTTCGACGAACCACTGTTTTTCAATCAATTCATCAACACTCAGGTGCTGCAGTCGGTCAGTCTGCGGACTTGTTTACGAGAGGCACGCTGTACCAAGCTTGGTCATCTTATGAAGATGTCGACCACATCGATGGAAATGCTGAGGCGGAGTGCCAACATTACATCTGTCAGACTGCTCCAGAGGGTGGTGGGGGAAGTGTGCGCTGCCCTACCACAACCACTTTGAGCGTTTTCAACAAACCGCACTCTTTCCCCTCAATGGGATGACAACACTGTGTCCAACTTTCCTGCCATTTCCATAAGTCCAGCTGTGGGGGACTGGCAGTGGGGAGAGGATCACCTGCTGGCCTTCAGAAATCCTCGTCTGGGCAGGTTCCAGTTTGTGGGGATGAAGACGGTGTATCACATCTGTGTGAAAGTTCTGAATCTGCGCTCTCTGATGGACGTGAGAGAGTCAAAGTGGGCGGGATTTTTGGAGCCAAAGGTCTCCCCGAAAGGCAGCTGGAGGTGCATGTATAAGCTCCCTATTGAGAAACGGACGGCAGATCTCCAGTGGAGGATTGTTCATGGGGCAATAGCTATGAATAAATACAGAGCATGCCTGGATCCAACTGTGTGGGGGGGGAATGTTTGTTTTGTTCCCAAGTTGAGACCCTGGAGCATTTGTTTGTTCAATGTTTTCGTTTATCTGGCCTTTTTGATCTTTTGCAAGTGTGGTTTCAGGCTTTGGGTGAATGTTTCTCTTTTGGTTTGTTCATTTACGGTCCAAAGTATAAAGTGGCAAAGAAGTCTGCACACACTTTGATGAACTTCCTATCTGGTACTGCTAAACTTGCCATCTGGCTGACAAGGAAAAATCGGACTACCAACACTGGTAATGTGGATCCTATGTCTGCTTTCAAGGCCTTGTTGAAAGTCAGACTCCAGGTGGAGTTCTCTTACTATCAAATGGTGGACAATTTGGAGGCATTCACCAATAGATGGACTGTAGGGAATGTTTTGTGTTCTGTGGGAGAGGGGGATGAGTTATGTTTGCACTTTTGAGATGTGACACACTTGGGGGCAGGATATTGGTGTTCTTACATTTTTGAATTGTACAATAAAGCCATTTTTTAAAACTCAACTCTCTCTCTCTCTCTCTCTCTCTCTCTCGTGCGCATGCGTGGGCGTTTGTGGGAGCAGGGGTGTGGAGTGGTGTCGAGTGAGTACTTTAAACTTTGTATTTTCTAACTTTTTCTCTATCTTGTGTGTTTGAGGTGTGTGTGTTTAATATAGTGGGTTGAGTGTGGGTGTGTTGGGGTGTGAGTGTTGGAGTGAGTGTGTTGGGGAACGGTAGCTTCTGCTGCCGGTTTTTCCCGGCCGGCATCATGCCGGTGATTGATGGTGGTGTGGAGTTTGAGCGCTTAACCCGGCGTCATGGTGTGAGAATCCTCCCGACAGTTCCCTGTTCTGTGGAGGAGGCCAGCCTCGCTGTAGGACAGGTGGTTGGGCATGGCAGCATAAAATCAGCATCGAGGATGAACAGCGCAATTGTGATCTTTCTGGATTCGACTGAAAAAGCTGATCAGGTGGTGGCACAGGGAGTGGTCATAGGTGACACTTTTACTCCCGTTTTACCGCTGGCGAACCCGTCTAGGAGGATCACCATCTCAAACGCTCCTCCTTTCGTTAAAAATGATCAGCTGATTAGAGAGTTGTCCCGTTTTGGCCAGGTTGTGTCCCCTATCAGAATGGTCTCTCTGGGTAGTAAATCACCCCTGCTGAAGCATGTTGTATGTCACAGGAGGCAGTGTTTCATGGTGTTGAAAGACAGCTCTGCTGAACTGAACGCGTCTTTTAATTTCAGGATTGACGGCTTTAGCTACTTGGTGTTTGCAACATCTGAAACCATGAAGTGTTTTGCGTGTGGCGCAGAAGGCCATCTTATTAGGTCATGTCCTGAAAAGGCGAACACAAAGAGCACTGGCGGTAAGAAAGGTGACGCCGCTGTTTCTGGTGGTCCGGAGGGTAGTGCTACATGTGGTGCGGCGGATGCCGCTGCGGCGCCCGCCTCTGCTGGGGCGGTCGCGGCCGCGACCGCAACCGCGGCCGCGTCCGCTTCTACTTCTGCGGGGGCGTCCGCGTCCACTTGTGCTGGGGCGGCCGCGGCGGGCGCGGTAGTTGCCCCCCCAAACAGTGATGGTGGGGAATTTCTGTCTGGCGGCAGCTCTGATCATTGTGACGAGCCTGTCGCCCCGGGTAAACAGGTGGAGGGTGTAAGTAAAAGTGCAGTTAAACGAAGGAACGTGAATGAACAGACTTTGCAGGCGGGGGAGGAGCGGTTTGAGGCTGTAGGGGACACACAGAGCAAACACTGCATGACAAACGTTGCAGTTCATGAAGAAATGCAGGAATGTAGTTTTGCTGAAGAGGATCCTTTTAAAGCTGCACAAAAAAGAAAAAGTGCTGAAAACTTGCAGAGCTCTGCTAAATCTAGTAGGGTTGGGAAGTTAGATTTACTAGATGAGAGCGTCTCTGACGAAAGTGGAGCTGAGTCTGAAATGATGCAGACGCAGGAGGAGCAAAGCTCCTATTGTTTTACCAAAATTAGGCAATTTCTCCAGGTGACCAAGGGGAGCAGAGCTGTGAAAGTGGAAAATTACTTTCCAGATCTGGAGTTATTTGTGGCATCAGCTCGCAAGCTGATGAAACTGAATGATGGGAATGAGACTTTTACTGATCAGGAAATTTTTCGTTTAAAGAAACTGGTTGTCAAACTGAAATCACAAATTACTAACAGTCATGTTGACTCTTAGTTTGTTTCTTCCCTTTTATGCTATGTGTGTGTTTTTTCACTGTACCTTATTTTTATCCTTTTTAATGCCCCACCTTAGAATTGGCACTCTTAATATAAACGGGGCCAGGGATGATGTAAAAAGGGCCTCTTTATACAAGCTTTTTAATTTAAAGGCACTTGACGTGCTGATGGTCCAGGAGACTCACAGCACTGTAGACATTGAGTGCCAGTGGAGAAAAGAGTGGGATGGCTGCTTTTTTTTTAGCCACAAATCCAATAATAGTGGAGGGGTGGCTGTACTTTTCTCTAGGGGTTGTGTGCCTGTCTCTTATGAGGTAGAAGAGGTGGTGAAAGGACATGTACTCTTGCTAAAGGTACAGTTTGAAAACGTAAACTTGGTTCTTATAAACGTGTATGTGCCAACCCAGAGAGCAGAAAGGATCAGGGTCTTTAATATGCTATCAGATACGGTTAGATCCTGTAATCCAAATAGTTGTTTATTTCTGGGGGGTGATTTTAACTGTACATTAAACCACAGACTGGACAGGAACCATCAGGAACCTCACCCTGCTTCTGCCAATAGGCTGAGGGAACTAGTGAAGGCACATGAAATGGCCGATGTGTGGAGATCACATCATGGGGACCAGAGGCAGTACACCTGGAGCCATGCTAAAGATAACCTCTTATCTATGGCTAGGTTAGACCGTTTCTATGGTTTTAAACACCAAATGAGTGTTTTTAAAAATAGTTGTATCTGTCCTGTTGGTTTCACTGATCACTGCCTGCTGATTTGTTCCGTTTTCATTGAAAATGTAAAGTGTAAGAGTGCTTTTTGGCATTTTAATAATACACTTTTAAATGATGTGTTTTTTAAGGGAGTTTTTCATGATGTATGGAAGTCACACAGGGAACAAAAATCTTCTTTTAGTTCTCTCCAAATGTGGTGGGATTTTGGTAAGGCACAGATAAAACAATTCTGCCAACAGTACACTCAAAATGTCACTCGTAGCTTGACCCAATCCTTGAAAGTTCTGGAGACTGAGGTGGTAGAGCTAGAGGAGTTACTCAGTTCTACAGGAAAACAGGAGCACTTAGAGGCTCTCAAGTCAAAAAGGTCAGCCTTGGCTAGCTTGCTAGGGGTCACCGCACAGGGTGCTCTGGTCCGCTCACGCTACATGGATGTAGCTCTGATGGACTCGCCCTCCCAGTACTTTTTTGGACTGGAGGGGAAAAATGGACAGAGAAAGCTCATTCACTCCTTGTTGGGCGATGACGGGAGAACAATCTCCACAGCAGCAGAGATCAGGAAACACGCTGCTAGCTTTTACAGTGAATTGTTTAGAGCAGAGTGGAGGGAGGACACGTCACTGGGCCAGGTTTTCCTTGATGGTCTTCCAGTGCTCTCAGAGGACCTTGTTGCCGGCTTGGATGCTCCACTGTCTCTGTCTGAGCTGCATACGGCGCTAATGAGCCTCCAGAATGGAAAATCACCAGGCATAGATGGTCTCTCTGTGGACTTTTTTAAGGAATTCTGGCCCCTGCTTGGTCCAGACCTGCTGGAGGTTCTCCAAGATAGCTTGGAAAGGGGGACCCTACCCACGACCTGCAGGAGGGCCATCATCACACTGTTGCCGAAAAAGGGGGACCTCCAGAGCCTAAAGAACTGGAGGCCAGTCTCTCTGCTCTGCACAGACTACAAGATTCTCTCAAAAGCTCTGGCCCGAAGACTGAGAAAGGTGATGAGCGAGCTCATTCATGTAGACCAGACTTACTGTGTGCCTGGCAGGCTGATTAGTGACAACGTCACTTTAATTCGGGATATTTTGGAGGTCTCTGGTTCATTGGCGGTAGAAACTGGTTTGATTTCAATTGACCAGGAAAAGACGTTTGATCGGGTTGAACACCAATATTTATGGACAGTTTTAACAGCTTTTGGGTTCAGCCCAGGCTTCATAGCCAGGATACGGGTCTTGTACAGTGACATTGAGAGTGTGCTGAAGATAAATGGGGGCCTGTCTGCCCCTTTAAAAGTCCAGAGGGGGGTTCGGCAGGGCTGCCCTCTCTCAGGGATGCTGTACTCCCTCGCCATAGAGCCTTTGCTTCACTGCCTGAGAAGGGATCTATCAGGAGTTACTTTTCCTGGCTGTGACACCACGTTCAAGCTGTCGGCCTATGCAGATGATGTAGTCATTCTGCTAAACAAGCAGAGTGACATTGACGTTCTGGTTAGGAGTGTCAATCTTTTTGGCCAACTTTCCTCTGCAAAGATAAACTGGGGAAAAAGCGAGGCTCTGATGGTGGGGGAGAAACTAGAAAATCAGCTTACGCTGCCGGGTGGGTTGATTTGGAAAAAAGGAGGTTTTAAGTATCTTGGTGTCTTTATTGGAAATCAGCAGTTTGAGCAAAAAAATTGGGATGGGGTCATAGAGAAGATTAACGGGAGACTAAACAAGTGGAAGTGGCTAATGCCAAGAATATCTTTTAGAGGAAGAGTGCTCATTTTAAATAATCTTGTTTCCTCATCCCTGTGGCACCGCCTCATGTGCATGGACCCCCCTGCTGGTTTGTTGTCCAAAATTCAGTCTTTTTTGGTGGACTTTTTTTGGGGGGGTGGACTCCACTGGGTTCCTCAAGCCCTGTTTTTTCTTCCCAAAGAGGAGGGGGGGCAAGGAGTGATTCATTTAGCTAGTAGAGGTGCTGCTTTTAGACTGACTTTCATACAGAGACTGCTGACGGGCCCCCAGGACCTGGTATGGAGGCCTTTGGCCTGTGTTATTTTACAGAGAGTCCTTGGGCTTGGGCTAGACCTCCCTGTGTTTTTAATGGATTTTAAGAACTCTAATGCACTGTCTTTACCCAGTTTTTACCGCAGTCTCTTTTCAGTGTGGACTCTTTTTAAAAAACAAAGAGGGCCATGCGATTCCCTCTACTGGTTGTTGAGGGAGCCGCTGGTTTTTGGTGGTCGCCTTGGTGTCCTGCCGGGAGTTGGAAGGACCTTCCTTGATAGGCTGTGTTCCAGGAACATTCTCACTCTGAAGCAAGTGGTGGAACTGGCTGGTCCTGGCCTCAACAACGCCTCAGCTTTAGCAGCTCATCTTGGTGTCAGGTCGAATCGTTTCATCGATGGTCTTCTTGCACACTGGAAACAGGAGCTTCATGGACTTGAGCACTCCCTACTCTTGGACTTTAGCAATGGCACGCTGCAGCCAGAAAGCACTGACCCCTTTCCCTCTCTCACGCTCTATATGGACTTTGACGTCGCTCCTTGCTCCTTACTGGCATTCTGTGCTCCCACTGGTGTGGACTTTGGAGGAGCCAGCGGTAAGGCACTCTACAGACTGGTGGTGATGGCACTCAACAAGGACCGATTGAACACCTGTGTGGACACTCCTTGGAGAGCCTATTTTAAACTAGGAAAAGGGCATCGGCCTGCCTGGAGGGCTCTTTACAAAGCCCCTCTCCCAAAGAGGCATGGAGACTTACAGTGGAGGGTCCTGCATGGTATTATAGCTGTCAATGCTTTTGTTTCTGTGATTAACAGCAGTGTCAGTGATCAGTGTGTTTTTTGTTCCTCTAGGGAGACTGTTTTTCATTGTTTTATTGAATGTCAGCGCCTGAGTGGCCTCTTTGAACTTCTCACAAAACTTTTTCATATTTTTAAGGAAGTTTTCTCTAAGCAGGTTTTCATTTGTGGTTTTATGTACAATCGTCGTTTTAAGCAGAAGTGTCAACTACTGAACTTTGTTTTAGGGCAGGCAAAGTTGGCTATCTATGTAAGCCGGAGAAGAAAACTTGAAAATGTTGAGAATGATGTTGATGTCAAAATTTTATTTGTGAGGCTACTTAAAGCCAGAATCAGGCTGGACTTTCAGTTTTTTATGGGGAATGGGGATGTGGAAGGTTTCAGGACCCTCTGGTCCCTGGAGAATGTCCTCTGTTCAGTTCATGATGGACAGCTTTTTTTGGGGCATTTTTTGGGGGATTAATTTTCTGTGTAACATAGCATGATATAGAAATTGTATTGACTGATGGACAAGTGTGTTTATTAAAGATCTTTTAAAAATCTCTCTCTCTCTCTCTCTCTGGTCGCTTGGGCTATGATAAGTAGCTATTCCTCGTGACATCTGGGGAGGTGGACCTTACTGGACTTTCTGCTTTTTACACATCCATCTTGCATGCATGGCGAGTCTTCACCGTAGCCCGCTTCCATGACGAGACACCGGACATGTGGCTGTTCGAGGAACCACTGTTTTTCAATCGATTCATCGACGCTAAGGTGCTGCAGTCGGTCAGTCTGCGAACTTGTTTGCGAGAGGCACGCTGTACCAAGCTTGGTCATCTTATGAAGATGTCGACCACATCGATGGAAACGCTGAGGCGGAGTGCCAACATTACATCTGTCAGACTGCTGCAAAGGGTGGTGGGGGAAGTGTGTGCTGCCCTGCGACAACCGCTTCGAGGGTTTGCGACAAACCGCACTCTTTCCAATCAATGGGATGACGACACTGTGTCCAACTTTCCTGCCATTTCCATAAATCCAGCTGTGGGGGAGTGGCAGGGAGGAGAGGATCACCTGCTGGACTTCAGAAATCCTCGCCTGGGAAAGTTCCAGTTTGTCGGGACAAGGACGGTGTATCACATCTGTGTGAAGGTTCTGAATCTGCGCTCTCTGATGGATGTCACAGAGTCGAGGTGGGCGAGTTTTTTGGGGCCAGAGGTCTCCCCGAAAGGCAGCTGGTGGTGCATGTACAAGCTACCTATTGAGAAACAGACAGCAGATCTCCAGTGGAGGATTGTGCATGGGGCAATAGCTACGAATAAATACAGAGCACGCCTCGATCCGACTGTGGGGGGGGGGATGTTTGTTTTGTTCCCAAGTTGAGACCCTGGAGCATTTGTTTGTCCAATGTTTTCATTTATCTGGCCTTTTTGATATTTTGCGCGAGTGGTTTCAGGCTTTGGGTGAACGTTTCTCTTTTGGTCTGTTCATTTACGGTCCAAAGTATAAAGTGGCAAGGAAGGCTGCCCACACTTTGATGAACTTCCTATCTGGTACTGCTAAACTTGCCATCTGGCTGACGAGGAAAAATCGGGCTAACAACGCTGGCAATGTGGATCCTGTGTCTGCTTTCAAGGTCTTGTTGAAAGTCAGACTCCAGGTGGAGTTCTCTTACTATCAGATGGTGGACATTTTGGAGGCATTCATCAATAGATGGACTGTAGGGAACGTTTTGTGTTCTGTGGGTCAGCACTTTTGAGATGTGACACACTTGGGCCCGTGATATTGGTGTTTTTGCATTTTTGAATTGTACAATAAAGCCTTTTTTAAAAGTCAAAAGTCTCTCTCTCTCTCTCTCTCTCTCTCTCTCGTGCGCATGCGTGGGCGTTTGTGGGAGCAGGGGTGTGGAGTGGTGTCGAGTGAGTACTTTAAACTTTGTATTTTCTAACTTTTTCTCTATCTTGTGTGTTTGAGGTGTGTGTGTTTAATATAGTGGGTTGAGTGTGTGTGTGCTGGGGTGTGAGTGTTGGAGTGAGTGTGTTGGGGGACGGTCGCTTCTGCTGCCGGTTTTTCCCGGCCGGCATCATGCCGGTGATTGATGGTGGTGTGGAGTTTGAGCGCTTAACCCGGCGTCATGGTGTGAGAATCCTCCCGACAGTTCCCTGTTCTGTGGAGGAGGCCAGCCTCGCTGTAGGACAGGTGGTTGGGCATGGCAGCATAAAATCAGCATCGAGGATGAACAGTGCAATTGTGATCTTTCTGGATTCGACTGAGAAAGCTGATCAGGTGGTGGCACAGGGAGTGGTCATAGGTGACACTTTTACTCCCGTTTTACCGCTGGCGAATCCGTCTAGGAGGATCACCATCTCAAACGCTCCTCCTTTCGTTAAAAATGATCAGCTGATTAGAGAGTTGTCCCGTTTTGGCCAGGTTGTGTCCCCTATCAGAATGGTCTCTCTGGGTAGTAAATCACCCCTGCTGAAGCATGTTGTATGTCATAGGAGGCAGTGTTTCATGGTGTTGAAAGACAGCTCTGCTGAACTGAACGCGTCTTTTAATTTCAGGATTGACGGCTTTAGCTACTTGGTGTTTGCAACATCTGAAACCATGAAGTGTTTTGCGTGTGGCGCAGAAGGCCATCTTATTAGGTCATGTCCTGAAAAGGCGAACACAAAGAGCACTGGCGGTAAGAAAGGTGACGCCGCTATTTCTGGTGGTCCGGAGGGTAGCGCTACATGTGGTGCGGTGGATGCCGCTGCGGCGCCCACTTCTGCTGGGGCGGTCGCGGCCGCGACTGCGGCCGCGTCCGCTTCTACTTCTGCGGGGGCGTCTGCGTCCGCGTCCGCTTGTGCTGGGGCGGCCGCGGCCGCCTCTGCTGGGGTGGCCGCGGCGGGCGCGGTAGTTGTCCCCCCAAACAGTGATGGTGGGGAATTTCTGTCTGGCGGCAGCTCTGATCATTGTGACGAGCCTGTCGCCCGGGGTAAACAGGTGGAGGGTGTAAGTAAAAGTGCAGTTAAACGAAGGAACGTGAATGAACAGACTTTGCAGGCGGGGGAGGAGCGGTTTGAGGCTGTAGCGGACACACAGAGCAAACACTGCATGACAAACGTTGCGTTTCATGAAGAAATGCAGGAATGTAGTTTTGTTGAAGAGGATCCTTTTAAAGCTGCACAAAAAAGGAAAAGTGCGGAAAACTTGCAGAGCTCTGCTAAATCTAGTAGGGTTGGGAATTTAGATTTACTGAATGAGAGCGCTTCTGACGAAAGTGGAGATGAGTCTGAACTGATGCAGACGCAGACGCAGGAGGAGCAAGGCTCCTATTGTTTTACTAAAATTAGGCAATTTCTCCAGGTGACTAAGGGGAGCAGAGCTGTGAAAGTGGAAAATTACTTTCCAGATCTGGAGTTATTCGTGGCATCAGCTCGCAAATTTATGAAACTGAATGATGGGAATGAGACTTTCACTGATCAGGAAATTTATCGTTTAAAGAAACTGGTTGCTAAACTGAAATTGCAAATTACTAACAGTCATGTTGACTCTTAGTTTGTTTCTTCCCTTTTATGCTATGTGTGTGTTTTTTTACTGTACCCTATTTTTATCCTTTTTAATGCCCCACCTTAGAATTGGCACTCTCAATATTAATGGGGCCAGGGATGATGTAAAAAGGGCCTCTTTATACAAGCTTTTTAATTTAAAGAAACTTGACGTGCTGATGGTCCAGGAGACTCACAGCACTGTGGACATTGAGAGCCATTGGAGAAAAGAGTGGGATGGCTGCATTTTTTTTAGCCACAAATCCAGTAGCAGTGGGGGGGTGGCTGTACTTTTCTCTAGGGGTTGTGTGCCTGTCTCTTATGAGGTAGAAGAGGTGGTGAGAGGTCATTTCCTCTTATTAAAGGTACAGTTTGAAAACGTGAACTTCGTTTTTATAAACGTGTATGTGCCAACACAGAGAGCAGAGAGGATCAGGGTCTTTGACGTGCTTTCGGATACGGTTAAGTCCTGTGATCCAAATAGTTTTTTATTTCTGGGGGGTGATTTTAACTGTACATTAAACCACAGACTAGACAGGAACCATCAGGAGCCTCACCCTGCTTCTGCCAATAGGCTGAGAGAACTGGTGAAAACACATGAAATGGCCGATGTGTGGAGATCACATCATGGGGACCAGAGGCAGTACACCTGGAGCCATGTCAAAGATAACCTTTTATCTATGGCTAGGTTAGACCGTTTTTATGGTTTTAAACATCAAATGAGTGTTTTTAAAAATAGTTGTATCTGTCCTGTTGGTTTCACTGATCACTGCCTGCTGTTTTGTTCTGTGTTTATTGAAAATGTAAAGTGTAAGAGTGCTTTTTGGCATTTTAACAATACACTTTTAAATGATGTGTTTTTTAAAGAGGTTTTTCATGATGTTTGGAAGTCACACAGGGAACAAAAACCCTCTTTTAGTTCTCTCCAATTGTGGTGGGATTTTGGTAAGGCCCAGATAAAACAACTCTGCCAACAGTACACTCAAAATGTCACTCGTAGCTTGACCCAATCCTTGAAAGTTCTGGAGACTGAGGTGGTAGAACTAGAGGAGTTGCTCAGTTCTACAGGAAAACAGGAGCACTTAGAGGCTCTCAAGTCAAAAAGGTCAGCCTTGGCTAGCCTGCTAGGGGTCACCGCACAGGGTGCTCTGGTCCGCTCACGCTACATGGATGTAGCTCTGATGGACTCGCCCTCCCAGTACTTTTTTGGACTGGAGGGGAAAAATGGACAGAGGAAGCTCATTCACTCCTTGTTGGGCGATGACGGGAGAACAATCTCCACAGCAGCAGAGATCAGGAAACACGCTGCTAGCTTTTACAGTGAATTGTTTAGAGCAGAGTGGAGGGAGGACACGTCACTGGGCCAGGTTTTCCTTGATGGTCTTCCAGTGCTCTCAGAGGACCTTGTTGCCGGCTTGGATGCTCCACTGTCTCTGTCTGAGCTGCATACGGCGCTAATGAGCCTCCAGAATGGAAAATCACCAGGCATAGATGGTCTCTCTGTGGACTTTTTTAAGGAATTCTGGCCCCTGCTTGGTCCAGACCTGCTGGAGGTTCTCCAAGATAGCTTGGAAAGGGGGACCCTACCCACGACCTGCAGGAGGGCCATCATCACACTGTTGCCGAAAAAGGGGGACCTCCAGAGCCTAAAGAACTGGAGGCCAGTCTCTCTGCTCTGCACAGACTACAAGATTCTCTCAAAAGCTCTGGCCCGAAGACTGAGAAAGGTGATGAGCGAGCTCATTCATGTAGACCAGACTTACTGTGTGCCTGGCAGGCTGATTAGTGACAACGTCACTTTAATTCGGGATATTTTGGAGGTCTCTGGTTCATTGGCGGTAGAAACTGGTTTGATTTCAATTGACCAGGAAAAGACGTTTGATCGGGTTGAACACCAATATTTATGGACAGTTTTAACAGCTTTTGGGTTCAGCCCAGGCTTCATAGCCAGGATACGGGTCTTGTACAGTGACATTGAGAGTGTGCTGAAGATAAATGGGGGCCTGTCTGCCCCTTTAAAAGTCCAGAGGGGGGTTCGGCAGGGCTGCCCTCTCTCAGGGATGCTGTACTCCCTCGCCATAGAGCCTTTGCTTCACTGCCTGAGAAGGGATCTATCAGGAGTTACTTTTCCTGGCTGTGACACCACGTTCAAGCTGTCGGCCTATGCAGATGATGTAGTCATTCTGCTAAACAAGCAGAGTGACATTGACGTTCTGGTTAGGAGTGTCAATCTTTTTGGCCAACTTTCCTCTGCAAAGATAAACTGGGGAAAAAGCGAGGCTCTGATGGTGGGGGAGAAACTAGAAAATCAGCTTACGCTGCCGGGTGGGTTGATTTGGAAAAAAGGAGGTTTTAAGTATCTTGGTGTCTTTATTGGAAATCAGCAGTTTGAGCAAAAAAATTGGGATGGGGTCATAGAGAAGATTAACGGGAGACTAAACAAGTGGAAGTGGCTAATGCCAAGAATATCTTTTAGAGGAAGAGTGCTCATTTTAAATAATCTTGTTTCCTCATCCCTGTGGCACCGCCTCATGTGCATGGACCCCCCTGCTGGTTTGTTGTCCAAAATTCAGTCTTTTTTGGTGGACTTTTTTTGGGGGGGTGGACTCCACTGGGTTCCTCAAGCCCTGTTATTTCTTCCCAAAGAGGAGGGGGGGGCAAGGAGTGATTCATTTAGCTAGTAGAGGTGCTGCTTTTAGACTGACTTTCATACAGAGACTGCTGACGGGCCCCCAGGACCTGGTATGGAGGCCTTTGGCCTGTGTTATTTTACAGAGAGTCCTTGGGCTTGGGCTAGACCTCCCTGTGTTTTTAATGGATTTTAAGAACTCTAATGCACTGTCTTTACCCAGTTTTTACCGCAGTCTCTTTTCAGTGTGGACTCTTTTTAAAAAACAAAGAGGGCCATGCGATTCCCTCTACTGGTTGTTGAGGGAGCCGCTGGTTTTTGGTGGTCGCCTTGGTGTCCTGCCGGGAGTTGGAAGGACCTTCCTTGATAGGCTGTGTTCCAGGAACATTCTCACTCTGAAGCAAGTGGTGGAACTGGCTGGTCCTGGCCTCAACAACGCCTCAGCTTTAGCAGCTCATCTTGGTGTCAGGTCGAATCGTTTCATCGATGGTCTTCTTGCACACTGGAAACAGGAGCTTCATGGACTTGAGCACTCCCTACTCTTGGACTTTAGCAATGGCACGCTGCAGCCAGAAAGCACTGACCCCTTTCCCTCTCTCACGCTCTATATGGACTTTGACGTCGCTTCTTGCTCCTTACTGGCATTCTGTGCTCCCACTGGTGTGGACTTTGGAGGAGCCAGTGGTAAGGCACTCTACAGACTGGTGGTGATGGCACTCAACAAGGACCGATTGAACACCTGTGTGGACACTCCTTGGAGAGCCTATTTTAAACTAGGAAAAGGGCATCGGCCTGCCTGGAGGGCTCTTTACAAAGCCCCTCTCCCTAAGAGACATGGAGACTTACAGTGGAGGGTCCTGCATGGTATTATAGCTGTCAATGCTTTTGTTTCTGTGATTAACAGCAGTGTCAGTGATCAGTGTGTTTTTTGTTCCTCTAGGGAGACTGTTTTTCATTGTTTTATTGAATGTCAGCGCCTGAGTGGCCTCTTTGAACTTCTCACAAAACTTTTTCATATTTTTAAGGAAGTTTTCTCTAAGCAGGTTTTCATTTGTGGTTTTATGTACAATCGTCGTTTTAAGCAGAAGTGTCAACTACTGAACTTTGTTTTAGGACAGGCAAAGTTGGCTATCTATGTAAGCCGGAGAAGAAAACTTGAAAATGTTGAGAATGATGTTGATGTCAAAATTTTATTTGTGAGGCTACTTAAAGCCAGAATCAGGCTGGACTTTCAGTTTTTTATGGGGAATGGGGATGTGGAAGGTTTCAGGACCCTCTGGTCCCTGGAGAATGTCCTCTGTTCAGTTCATGATGGACAGCTTTTTTGGGGGCGTTTTTTGGGGGATTAATTTTCTGTGTAACATAGCATGATATAGAAATTGTATTGACTGATGGACAAGTGTGTTTATTAAAGATCTTTTAAAAATCAAAAATCTCTCTCTCTCTCTCTGGAGGCTGTGGCCAAGTGGGTGGGCCCTGACGCGGTCTGCTTTGCTTCCCGAATGAATAGAGCTGTGGTTGTGTTTCTGGCGGCTGAAGACGATGTCCACACCCTGATTGTAAGCGGTGTTGTTATCGGGGAAACGTATGTACAGGTGTCCCCCTTATCTGTCCCATCAACGAGAATCACCGTCTCAGGTGTTCCACCTTTCATCACTGACGAGCAGTTGGCGACGGAGCTCCGCAGATTTGGGAAGTTTGCGGGCCCGTTTAGAACTCTGCCTTTGGGATGCAAGGCCACCAAGTTCAAACATGTGAAATCACTCAGGCGACAGGTGTTCATGTTTCTCGACTCGCCCACTCAGACTCTGGAAGTCTCCTTCAGGGTCAAGCACGGGGACGGATCTTATATGGTGTATGCGAGCTCGGGACAGATGAAATGTTTTGAATGTGGAGACATGGGCCATAAACGGTTCGCTTGTCCGCACAGGCAGCGGGCGGAGGGCCCTGATGGGGCCACGGATGGTGCCAGCGGCGAGCCCTCCGCTCACGCCGCAGCTGTGGACGGCGGCGCGGCCTCCGCTCCCGCCACCCCTGCTCCGGAGCCTGCCGCTGTGTCTGTGGATGGCCCGGCTGTGCCGCCCGCGGCCCAGCTTGCGGCCGGGAGCGTTGATGGCGATGGCGCCACCGGGGTCACTGATGGTGCGTCACAATCATCTCGCTGTGTGACGTCAACAGCTGGGCCACCGGCAGCTGCTCCCGCTTTGGAGGAGGGGACGAAGCACCGACCTGATGGTGCGTCACAATCATCTCGCTGTGTGACGTCAGCGGCTGTGCCTCCGCCAGCTGCTGCCGCTTCGGAGGAGGGGACGGAGCACCGACCTGATGGTGCATCAGAATCTCGCTGTGTGACATCAGCGGCTGTGCTTCCGGCGGCTGCTACCGTTACACAGCGGGGGATGGAACAGCGACAGTCAGCTGCTGAGGGTGGCGTCCAGGAAAATGTGGCCCATGATGAATCCACTGGCCCGGGAGAACCAAGCAGTCAGCTGAGTTGTGCTGCCGAGGAAATGGAATCTGAGAACGATGCTGTGTCTAATACTGGGTCTATTGAGGCAAAATGCAGTACAAACATGAGTTTGTACTCTCTGGACGAAATCAATGCTTTTCTGGATGAAACCTATAACAAAGCCATTAGGGTCGCCGACTACTTCAGTGACACTGATAAATTCATTAAGTCTGTGGATGTGCTAAGACGGCAGGTTGGTCTGGACCTCCTGGATGAAAGGAAACGTTATCGCCTCAAGAAACACCTGACGGCCCTGCGTAAAGCAGCAGGGGGAACGCCGGTCAAGCGCGCCTGACAGGAGGAACGAATGGCGGTCGTTCCTCTGCCTGTTTCACATATTTTTGGAATATTGTTTGAACAAACTTGTATATGACATTTAATTGACTGCAATTGACTGTCACAGAACTGGATCTTTGACTAGGTGGGCTGCAAGAAATGCTCTGTGTGGTGTGGGGGGGGGGGATCATTTCAGTTTGCACTTTTTCCAATGTGACACACTTGGTGGAATGATGTTGGTGTGCTTACGTTTTTTTGAAGTGTGCAATAAAGGCTTATTTTAAAGGTCAAAGGTCTCTCTCTCTCTCTCTCTCTCACTCACTCACTCACTCACTCACTCTCTCACACACACACACACACACACAAAAAAAAAAGCTGTTAGGTCAATTCAATTCATTTTGTTGTTTCTCAAACAATCTGTATATAATCAATCAAAAATTATAAACAGCAGTGTGCTTGTTTCGCCAATCATGGTGCGTCTCAGTACCAGCACTGCCCGCTCCGGCGAGGATGCTCCAGTGAGCGCGCTCCGGTGTGGCTGCAAAGGGAGTACACAGCGCAGCGAAAGGGAGAGATGCTCCATGCTCATCCAGGGTCACCAGTGTGGAGAAAATGGAATGGTCAAGATGCTCCATGCCACGTCCAGGGTCACCAATGTGGAGGTAATAACTACCCTGCACTTATATAGCGCTTTTCTAGTCACAAAGACCACTCAAAGCGCTTTCATTAATACTAACCCTCTATTCTAAGGGCCTATAGGAAACAAATATCTAGGGACAATTTAGAACAGCCAATTAACCTAACATGCATGTTTTTGGCATGTGGGAGGAAACCGGAGAAATCCCGGAGTAAACCCACGCAACACGGGGAGAACATGCAAACTCCACACAGATCACTGTTGGTCGGGGGCTGGGATCGAACCCACGATCCCACGATCCCCACAATCCCCCGGCCAAGGGTAAACTGTGCTGCCGCAGTGCTAACCACTGCGCCACCGTGCAGGAACAGGTGAGAGGCAACGAGCTGGAAGGACACAAGGTTTTATTCCTCCAACATACTGAAACACGCTTCATAGCTCCTATGAGCTACTGCGCTGCTGAGGCATGTGTAAAAAGCTCTTTTATACATGTTATATAGACAGAGTGGATGCATGGCACATAAGCATAATGATTGTCAGTCAGTACACATCATTAGCATGACATCAGCTGGCGTTGCTTTGGCCGCTGCATCTGATCTCTGTCCTCAGGGGAAGGGGGGTGCATAATTAACAGTCCAGTCTGATTGCCCCCCGGGGCTCTTTGTCCATATGTCTATTGTCCTACCCTTCCGCCAGCCTTGATGGGTGTGAGATAATGTCCATCCGCAGTGTGCTGGGTCACCACAGAAGCAAATTTGTTTTTTACTTTAACTGGCTTTCTTTAAGCTCACTGATTTAAGTCCAGTCACTTTAAGAAGCATCTGTCACCATTTCAACTCCAGTCTCCCTCTTATGTCAGTTAGCCATTATAGCTGACTAGCTTCTAGCCTCCCAGCTTGGTTGAGCAGCACTCTGGTTCACTGATCCACAGTCAGTGGTGTAGTTCGCATCGGTCCGGTCCATCTCCCAATACATTTTACCGTGATTCCACAACAAATCGCAAGCACCGTGTGCTGGACAATCACTGCAGCCTGAGGTGAGCTACCAAGCCAAGTGATCTCAAAAGGTAGTGTGGCTCTGTGGGATCCACGGAGGATGGTGGGGTTGCTGGGCGTGAGAGCCAGCAGCATCTGGTGCCGGGACATTTTGATTGCAGGGAGCCAGAGGCTATGTTGTGATTCCACGGCTGGTCACTTGTACCGGCTTGTGGCTTGCACGGCCAGCTAAACGCTAAAGATAGCCTATTAGCCACTGAGCTATTAGCCCACAAGCTAACACTGGTACCAGGATGCTGGCTGTAATTGCGGCTTATATTGTTATTTTCTTCAGCTCTTAGTCACCCTAATAGCCATCCCTATTATCACCGAGTTCAGCGGTATGCCTCGTGTCACTGCGGCCCATCTCTCAGGGCTTTTGTCGTGATTCTGTGGCAGATTGCACGTACTGGTGTTGTGCCGATAACTTCCCCGCCAATCCAGGTGAGTTCTCATCGTAAGACTGGCTAGTAGCCCTGGTCCCGGGCCATAAAAGTAATTGGTGTGGGATGGGCCAGAGTGAATCAGGTGGTAACAGGGATGGCTATTAGGGTGACTGAGATCTGAACAAAATAACAATATAAGCTATGCTTACAGTGTTAGCTCATGAGCTAATAGGCTACCTTTAGACACCACTTTGATCTTTGTGATGGACAGCTAGGCAGGCCAATAATGGAGCAGTGGGTAGGTCTTTCAGATGGCAGTGGGTGGGCTTTTTCTAGTCTTGACGTAGGAAACTTACCCGGAAGAGTCAAAAAAACTTTTTGGGGAGTTTGTCTGACAGAAAACAAGATCAAGGCAGCGTACTTTTTTCAGATCGTTGACTGTTTGGAAAATTTTTGGCTAAGTATGTGACCAGTTAACCAGCATTACTGTAACACCACTACTTTTGCAGTAACGTGCTATGTGACAAAATTACTCTTTAAGAATTCAGTAATGTGTTACAGTTACTGAAATTTGATCAGATGTGTTAGTTGTTACTCATTTTATTAATATGGATAGATATTTTTAGTGCAAATAAATGAATATACAAACTGACCCTACCGTAGCTGACGCAGCCATCAGTCAGCAAGACCTGTTGCAAAGAGCCTGGGTCTTAATTACTGAGCGGAGGAAAAGATGAAACTACTTTATTTTTGTGGAAATAGACAAATTATTTTTCCTTTGTTGCAGTTAAGGACAAAAGCATTTTGGTGGGTTACAAGCTAAATGCCAGTTGAAACCTACTGCAATCTTCAGAGGCGCTTGAAAACAGCAACAAAGCTCCAGCAAAGCTAGTGATATGCTATGCTAACAACACCATATTAGTGGATCTATGCTATATAAATGGCCACAGCTGGATTTTAAGCACAGGCATGCATCTGGATAGTTGGAGACCCAGACCCTGGACTGTGATCCACTGAAATTAAAATGCATTTACTTGCTACCTGGATAAAGAGTATTCAAAAATGGATTTTGATCTCCAAAAGGAATTTGAGGGACGGGATCATGTCTCTGTCACAGCAGACATTTGGACTGTGGATAATGCAGCCCTCTGCCCTCCATGGAGGACATCTCCAGATCCTCCTGTCTCAGAAGGACCAAGGCCATCACAAGAGACCCCTCACATCCCGCCCACCACCTGTTTGACCTGCTTCCCTCTGAACGACAGTTCAGATCGATCAGGTCCCACACCTCCAGACTGACAAACAGTTTCTTCCCTTGGGCCAACCGGACTGCAAACAATCGTAGACCCCCACCCCCCTCCTTCTCAACGCTCACATGCTCAGAACTGAGGACCTTTTAATTATCACTACTGGCCACAGTTACATGGGCAAAATTTCTTCAATCTGATTACAATTCAGATCAGAATTTTACTGTTTACATGGATCCTGAAAAAGCTGATCTGATTAGGATGTGCGTTTCCATGTGTCACACGTTTGAATGGAATAAATCATTTTGACATGCGCACATTGACATTTCGACATTCCGAAAATAGTAGAAGAAGAAACAACTTCCGGTGTTAGTGAGCCCCGCTTCGTGTCAAAATGGACCTGTATTGTGTTATTCAGACTGTAGTTTGGCTTCTGCTGGTCTCCGTAATGAAGCTACAAGTACATACTTCTGCATATGACAAACAGAGGGAGACAGCAGGACAATACAGACCAGTTTTGCTTTACTCCCGCTATGTTTTCCGCTAGCTGCTGCTAAGGCGGAAATACGTCACATCGACGTGCGGCTGGTGTACAGACATGCGCAGTAAACATATTTTCTGCCCTACGTTCAGAATAAGTGTTTTCATGTGCACCATTCAGATTAACAATCGGCATAACCCACCCCTCTCAATCGGAATGAAATTTTGATCCAAATGAGCGTGATTGGGTTAGAATATTCAGATTGGCGTGTTTACATGAAGAATTTTTATTCCGATCAGGCTTTTAATCCGGTTACTTGTGTCCATGTAAACATGGCCACTATAACTCACCTGTCTTTGCACTCTGCACTTTCATGTATACTGACCCATCCGTGAAACCACGACTGTACATATTTTCCATAATCCTTGGGCTATTTTACTCAATTGTGTGTTCTGCACTCCACACTCTTATGTACATAGTTCCATCTGTGAAGCCACTACCGTATCTGTGTATATACCTATGGCCTATTTTTATTTTTATTTCAGTTGTATGTTTAATCATGTGTTCTGTAACTGTGTTTTATTCAAATTCTTCTCTCTTACTTTATTGTACAGTAGCCTGGTGGAGCACCCACAATTTTGTTGTGCTGTACAGATGTGGACAGAATTGTTGGTACCCCTCTGTTAATGAAAGAAAAACCCACAATGGTCATAGAAATAACTTGAATCTGACAGAAGTGGTAATAAATAAAAATTCTATGAAAATTAACCAATGAAAATCAGACAATGCTTTTGAATTGTGGTTCAACAGAATTATTTTAAAAAACAAATTCATGAAACAGGCCTGGACAAAAATGATGGTACCCCTAGAAAAGATTGAAAATAATGTGACCATAGGGACATGTTCAACCAAGATGTGTCCTCTAATTAACATCACAGGTGTCTACAAACTTGTAATCAGTCAGTCGGCCTATTTAAAGGGTGACAAGTAGTCACTATGATGTTTGGTGACATGGTGTGTACCACACTAAACATGGACCAGAGGAAGCAAAGGAGAGAGTTGTCTCAGGAGATTAGAAAGAAAATTATAGACAAGCATGTTAAAGGTAAAGGCTATAAGACCATCTCCAAGCAGCTTGATGTTCCTGTGACTACAGTTGCACATATTATTCAGAAATTTAAGATCCATGGGACTGTAGCCAACCTCCCTGGACGTGGCCGCAGGAGGAGACGGATAATACGAATGGTAACAAAAGAGCCCAGAACAACCTCTAAACACATTCATGGTGAACTCCAAGGTCAAGGTACATCAGCCTCAGATCGCACCATCCGTCATTGTTTGAGCCAAAGTGGACTTCATGGGAGACAACCAAGGAGGGCACCACTGTTGAAAACAAATGATAAAATAAACAGACTGGAATTTGCCAAACTGCATGCTGACAAGCCACAAAGCTTCTGGGAGAATATCCTATGGACAGACGAGACAAAACTGGAACATTCTGGCAAGGCACATCAGCGCTATGTTCACAGACGCAAAAATGAAGCATACCAAGAAAAGAACACTGTTCCTAATGTGAAACATGGAGGAGGTTCTGTTATGTTCTGGGGCTGCTTGCTGCATCCGGCACAGGGTGTCTTGAATCTGTGCAGGGTACAATGAAATCTCAAGACTATCAAGGTATTCTAGAGAGAAATGTGCTGCCCAGTGTCAGACAGCTTGGTCTCAGTCGCAGGTCATGGGTCTTGCAACAGGATAATGACCCAAAACACACAGCTAAAAACACCCAAGAATGGCTAAGAGCCAAACATTGGACTATTCTAAAGTGGCCTTCTATGAGCCCTGATCTAAATCCTATTGAACATCTGTGGAAGGAGCTGAAACATGCCGTCTGGAGAAGGCACCCTTCAAACCTGAGACAACTGGAGCAGTTTGCTCATGAGGAGTGGGCCAAAATACCTGCTGAGAGGTGCAGAAGTCTCATTGACAGTTACAGAAATGGTTTGATTGCAGTGATTGCCTCAAAAGGTTGTGCAACAAAATATTAAGTTAAGGGTACCGGTACCCTCATTTTTGTCCAGGCCTGTTTCATGAGTTTGTTTTTTAAAATAATTCTGATGAACCACAATTCAAAAGCATTGTCTGATTTTCATTGGTTAATTTTCATAGAATTTTTATTTATTACCACTTTTGTCAGATTCAAGTTATTTCTGTGACCATTGTGGGTTTTTCTCTCATTAACAGAGGGGTACCAACAATTTTGTCCACATCTGTACAACTGTACAATCACAATGAAGCTATTCTATTCTATTCTAACATGGACAGCTTTATGCAGTGTTGCCAACTCTCACTCCAAAATGAGGAAATTACTGGCAATTTTGCATTAATTTTCCTGCATATTTTTCTCACAGTAAAAGCTCTCAAGGCAGGATAAAGCAGACTGAACATGTTCTTATTTAAAAGAAACCTTCATGGAGAAATGCCAAACTAGTAAGAGCTGAAAAAAGAGAGTGTCGAAAAGCTGAACGTAGGTGATGAAAAACTAAAATACAGGTTCATTATGAAATCTATGAGAGATTGAGCATTCATAATTTGGAGCTGAGAAATGCAAGGTAAGCATATTTTTCTGACATCATTGCTAAAAACAACAATAATGCATGCACCTTGTTCACGACTGTTGACAGGCTTACAAATCCCCCTGTGTCAGTAGCTCCTGAACTTCTATCCAACTGTGCCTGCAATAAATTTGTCTTTTCTTTACTGACAAAATTCAGAAAATTATTCAGTCAGTGCTCCTATGCCAGGTGCTGGACTTGTGCTTCCTCTGTGTCCACATAGAGAAGACGTAAACACCATGGTGAAATTGTTTCCAATCAAGCATAAAATCTTGGATGACATCATACACCACCTGAAATCCACTACCTGCTGCCTTGCTACTCTCCCAACAGGGTTTTTTTAAAACGTTTCACATTGTCTGGCCTCAGATCTACAACAGATCATAAACATGTCTCTACATTCAGGTGTCTTCTTCCCCCAGTGCTTTAAAACAGCTGTTATCAACCACTATCAGCCACTTCTACAAAAGAGCAACCCAGACACCTTGCTCATGAACAGCTATAGGCCCAGATCAAACCTCCTCTTTCTTAGTAAAATAATAGAAAAAGCTGTTTTTCAACAATTGTACAACTTTCTGACATTAAATAACTGTTTTGATGTCTTCCAGTCAGGTTTTCGGCCACACCACAGCACTGAGACAGCTCTACATGATGACATAATCATCAGTATCACATAGCTGATGTATGCGGTGAAATGCCAGAAACAGAATACAGGATTATATGGCCATCCATTGTGAGGTGTTCTTTGCCAAGATCGACATAATTTGAAAGTGGCATTAGACTCAGGAGATGCAGCAGCTGCCTCAATGCGTCCTCCTCAGTCAGCCATGATTGGAAAGGTACTGTGTGCGTCGGTTGGAGTCCTTTCTTGCACTGGGCTTCACTCCTTTCTTCACTTTCAATGAAATATTTTTGCTGGTCATTAACATCTGTTTGTTCTCTCCCATAGATTGAGTCCCCATCGTGCTGTTTGCTCTCTACATGTCTGTTCTTTTCATCTTCTCTATCCCCTCACCCCCCAGCCAGTCGCAGCAGATGACTGCCCCTCCCTGAGCCTGGTTCTGCTGGAGGTTTCTTCCTATTAAAAGGGAGATTTTCCTCTCCACCGTCACCAAGTGCTGCTCTCAGGGGATCGCCTGATTGTTGGGGTCTTTCTGCAATTGTGGGGGTTTCCCCTACAGTTGAAAGTGCTATGAGATGACTGTTGTTGTGAAATGGCGCTATATAAAAAAAAGTTGAATTGAATTGAATTGGTTGTATTTAATAGGTCATCTGACAGCTTTGAATTATGAGAGTTTTTCTGGAGAAACATGTTGGCATGTATGAGACAATGCTATGTTCTAGTGAAGCATGTTTTCAGACTGGAACTGAATTGTCTGTTTTGATGGAAAACACGTTATCATGCTTTTAAATAATGTGCTCCAAACAGCAGTTTGTGGCTCAACCCAACAGTAAAGATGAGCTGAAAGCTGCTGTCAAAGCACCTCAGCAGTACCACAAGCTCCTTGCCACACTGCACTGATGAAATTATTTATGGTAATGGTGTTATTGAGCATGTAAATGAACACATTTCACAAGATGTAAATCCTGATTCTGGACTGTTCTTAGGGGATATTCTAATGTAAGATACCATATTTCTGATTCTGATATTTCTGATTTTGTCATTATCAAAATTAAAACAAAATGGCTTGAAACATTTAATTTTATTTGTATGAACTATAGAATGTATGAAAGTTGTTTGTTTGGAATTCAGTTATGAAAAATAAATTAAATTTGTCACAATATTCTAAATAATGCCCTTGAGGGTGTCAAGAGTTAATATGAATCCTTGGAAAATACACAGTATGGGGTGCTTAAAAGAGTTTTATCACATTGCAGTTAGTAGTAAAATTTGGCTGCTTTGTATATTTTTAGATGTATTCTTTCACTTTTTGATTTTCTTTTTAGTAAAAACCATTTTAAAATTAAAACCGTCACCCTAGAAGTGAATGTACTTACAGTTGTTGGTAAGAACTGCAGCTTAAGTTCTGGTTGGCCAGTTGGCTGAGGAAACTGTCAGTGATATAAGGCAAAAGAGGAGCCACTTTGAGTGAGAACCACTGTTTGATGAAACCTGGGTCAGAGACGTTCCCTAAACGTAGGCTGTCCAGGGCTCCAAATACGTCCACGACATTGTGACCCGACCCACTCGTGCCCTGTCACAGTACACAGTTATCATTAAAGATGCATAACCTTTGTAAATATGTTAATTGTAACTATTGTAAATTAAATAATTTTAGTGAGCAAGCTCAGATGTCCCACACATCTGTATATCAGGGGTCCCTAATGAGAGCTGTGATCAATGTAAAATGAACTGGAAAAAAGTCCCCATCCTCAAAAATGGAACCCCTCATTTAAGTCAAAGCTTCTGTATAAATAGGAAGTCAATCCAATCAGAAATGTAGACGCTATATTAGTAATAAGAAAATATAAGACAAGCCTTTATTAGTCCCACAGTGGGAGAATTCCAGACAACATAAAGTAGAGTGAATAGTATAAATTGCCCAGAATGGAACCCATTATTAGATGTGTGTGAAACTTGTCCAGGTTTTGGGTGAGCTAACCATCTGTATAAATCTGAAGTCCATCCAATCAGAAATGTAGAAGCTGTAGTGGCAACAGTCTAAAATGTCAAACGGACGGATGAACAAGCAGAGGGGCCCATCAAATCACTTCATTACATGAGGTTTAAAAGTTCAAAACTTTTTCAGGGTTTTCTTCTTTTCCCCAAGTAATATCATGAGCCACAGAATAGCTGCAGCTCTAAATGTCCACACACGAAACCCCTTTGTTTCTAAATAGCTACGTAAATCAAATGTAGCGTAATCATCCTGATAGGGCAAATGTATTTTGCACTAACCCTAAACCATTTAGTACAGTGGTAACAGAATAATTTTGAATGAATGTAGTTTATTTATACCCCCTTTACACATGGGTGGAGATCATTGAGAGATCATTGAGAGATCTGACCAATTTTTGATCCATCAATGATCTTCAGTGATCTCCACAGTCACCACGGTCTTCCCAAAGTTTTGACTCAGTCCAAAACACACAAGGATCTCCCAAATGATCCTAAGATCAAATATTGGCCCAGTCTGTCAACGATCTCTGTGCTGTGTAAAGGGGCCCTTACCAGCTCCAAAAACACTCCCAGCGTCAGCTCAACAATCTGCCGGAGGTTTCCTTCCAGTGCACTGGACCTTTCTTCTGTAAAGCTGGCATTTGTGTCCCTTTTACAGGACAGCTGTCCTGCAAGGATGTCCACTGCAGCAGATATCTGGAATACGGAGCAGTAAGTGACAAGGCTGTTATTGCAGCAGATGAACACAAGGTGGGGATAGTTAACAAAAAGCTTTAATGACGGAACACCCAAAGCTACAAATAACTGGGTTGACGAAGTACTTGGAAGTTTAGAAAGAATATGAATTTGTAAAGATTTACCTGTTGGCTGGCATTCTCAACTTCTGCTGCATTGCAGCTTTTCTTGACATCATTACTTAGTGTGGCAGAAGTGCTTTAAGGAGGAAAAAAAACATGAAATTAAACATTTTTTTAATCTGCCAAGGAGAACTGGATTGAATTACACCATGTATCAATATAGACAACCTGTTTCCAGAGGTCGCTAAACCTGGTCCTACAAAATGTAAAAATGGACAATTCACAGTGTAGTAGTATGAGTGAAGTGCTATAAAGAAATCTGCACAATTCATATAACTTGTTAAGTAGTTTTTATTAATAAAAGGCTCCTACCTCGTGTTGTGTTGGCCTGTAATATGATTCAACACCACAGAATATTAATGCAACATTTTAAACATACATGAAGCAAGAAAGACAATAAAACATACTTACATGTGCCGACACCAGTGTTGAGACACATACTGGTGGCAAAAAGATCAAGATAGTGAATTTATTTTTTTAAAAGGTGAATAACTGTCCCAAGTTGTTCAGATACTTACTGATCCAAATAGCTGGCAGCAGCAGAACCTGCGCTGAAGTTCTTTTGCCACCCATTGCAGAAATGCTGCTCTTCTCACCTCTTCATCTTTGCACCTTTACTGACTTTATCTAACTGGTTTTAGGAACAACAGTGTACAGCGGAGCACAGAGTACTGTGAAAAGAAAACAGTCATTACAAAAAGCAAATAAGATCACAGTGCATGACAATTAACGAGGCCACATTTCCACAACAATTAATTGCATAAATTGTTCAAGAACACTAAAAGTTTTTGTAAAACATACAAAAATGTTGCAAATGATTTGTTTTCTTTTATAAATGTTTACACCAACACACCACTGGCATAATTACAGTAACATACTTTCTTTTATATATATATGCGCACAAGCACATCAGTACAACCAATAACAGCATTTACAATTCTTCCAATTTTCATTCTTTAATGTTTCAAAAAATTTTTAAATAATGAAAATAATAATAAACAAAATTGTACCAAATATTGTATTTCTGCTGAGTGAAAGTAGGTTAATAGCAGATTTTTTTAAAAAAAAAATGCCACATAGATGTTTACCAGTTCAGCTTACCTTCCAAACTGCTGCACCTTGTCAGAGAGAAGTGCTTATGAAGTTGGAGGTATTCACTGGGTGGAGCAAAGACATCACCGGTGAACTTCAGAAATGAGGACAAGCCTACAGTGAAGTGTTCCCACAATGCTGAGCAAGTTTTCATGTGATCGGACACCCTGTCAGTCATTTTTATAACGTGCTGGGTGGCAAAATACTTAAGCTGGGTTCACACTGTAACGTTTGGACTGACTTTTACTGATGCTTTGAAAAATAAGAGAAATCAGTCCAAACGTTGGTGAAATTATGCTTGTGAGCACACACCAACTTTTACGAACTTTTACAAATTTTTATGAACTTTTGCTAGCATTTGCCAGTGTTGCATTCAGTGTTGTCAAACTTTTGCCAACTTAGGCTAGTGTATGTGTAGCTGTTGTTTAGGTTAACTTTGACATCAGCATCAGGTGACGCTCATATAAGGATCAGCATTTGGTGAGGCTTCCTGCCATCCTGGACCTGCTTTTTGGGTGGATTCACACTACAACGTTTGAACCAACTTTTACTGACGTTGTGGAAAATGTCTGGTTCTGCTGACAAAAGTGGTTAAAAGTTAATGATAGCTGATGTTGGCAAAAGTTGTATTTGTTGAGAATTTTCAGCATGCTGAAAATTTGCCGATGTTTGGAAAATAAACATTGGTGAAAGCTGTCCTCAGTTTGTTAAAGTTCCTCTAAGTTATGGACAGTTCACCTGTCAGCCTAAGTTAAGCTCCACTGGCAAATGTTGACTGAAATGATGGTGAAAACAGAAGTTTTTAGATCAAAACTCAGTTCAGACATGCAGGAACGAAAGAGAAATAGAGAGAAGGGGGAATTAAAAAAAGAAAATATATATGTAAGAGAACAATGTACAGTATTTCTTTGGTGATAACATGTTTTTTTATTTTTTTAATCTATGATATATATATATATATACACACTACTGTTCAAAAGTTTGGGGTCACTTAGAAATTTCCTTATTTTTGAAAGAAAAGCACTTTTTTTCAATGAAGATAACTTTAAACTAATCAGGTGTGATTCACTGGAGAGAATCAGACGACTCCGCGCCCAGCACTGGTCCTGATGGAAATAAATAGGGCCACAGGAGATGCCAGGCAGGTGCATGCACAGGTGCCGTGATTAGTGGCCATGATAGTACTCCCCCCCTACGACTCGACTCGCGGTGTGCGTTCCAACCTACCCGGGTGCGTCCAATGGAAATCCCTAATGAGCTGCTTATCGAGCACGAGAGCAGGACACACCCAGGACCTCCACTCCGGCCCGTAACCCTCCCAGTCCACCAGGTACTGCAGACCACGCCCCCGGCGGCGGATGTCCAGGATGGAGGAGATGGGCCACACCGGGTTGCTGTCGATCATCCTCGGTGGAGGTGGAGCCCTGGGAGGGGGCCACAACGGGCTGGAGGCGACAGGCTTAACCTGAGAGACATGAAAAGTTGGGCAAATGCGGAGGGGGGGGGGGGGGGTTAGCCGCACAGACACTGGGTTAATAATTCAACATATAGGATACGGGCCAATGAGCCGCTGGGCGGTCTTCTTATGTTCTGCCTTCAGGTTGATGTTTTTGGTAGCGAGCCATACCTGCTGACCCACCTGATAAGCCGGGCCCGGAACCCTGTGTCGATTGGCCACCGTGGTGTTACGTTCCGCCGTCCGTCGCAGTGCAGCTCTGGCTGTCTTCCAAATCCGCCGACAACGTCTTAGATGGGCCCAAACCAATGGAACGGCAATATCCCCCTCCTCTTCAGGAAACAGTGGAGGGTTATAATCCAACGACGCCTCGAAGGGGGACATGCCGGTGGCAGTGGACACCGCTGTGTTGTGGGCGTATTCAATCCAGGGAAGATGAGTGCTCCATAACAATGGGTTGGCAGCTGTGACACACCGCAATGCTGCTTCCACCTCCTGATTGGCTTGTTCACATTGCCCGTTAGATTGCGGGTGGTAACCAGAGGACAAACTCGCTGTAGCCCCTAAAGCGGTGCAGAAAGCCTTCCAGACTCTGGAGATAAACTGGGGCCCTCGGTCTGATACTATGTCCTGTGGGATGCCACGCAGACGAATTACATGCTGAACCAGCAGATCTGCTGTCTCCTTGGCAGACGGTAACCCCCGCAGAGGGATGAAGTGAGCTGCTTTGGAAAATCTGTCCACCAGCGTGAGGATGGTGGTGAAGCTGTTGGATGTGGGGAGGCCTGTGACAAAATCCAGCGCCACGTGGGACCATGGCCTACCCGGGACTGGGAGGGGGTGAAGCAGCCCGGCCGGTGGCGACGAGGACGTCCTCCCAGTAGCACACTCAGGACAGACGCGGATGTATTCCCCCACGTCCTTCTGGAGGGATGGCCACCAAAACGACCTCTGTAGGAGCACCACCATGCGTGCCCTTCCCGAATGGCAGGTGAATTTGGAGGTATGCCCCCACTGGATGACCTCCCCTCGGACCGCTGTGGGGACAAATAATTTGCCCGCTGGACCACCCCCTGGGTCGGCTTCGTCAGACTGCGCCCTTATAATCTTATCCTGAATGCCCCAAGCGAGGGCGCCCACGATACATGTTGGGGGCAGGATGGGGTGCTCAGCTTTCTCCGCCGTCTCAGGGGCGAACTAACGAGACAGGGCGTCAGGCTTGGTGTTCTTTGACCCAGGGCGGTAGGTGATGGTAAAGTTGAACCGTCCAAAAAACAGCGACCAGTGGGCCTGTCGGGTGTTCAGCCGCTTAGCGGTCCGAAGGTACTCCAGGTTTTTGTGGTTGGTCCAGCCGATGAATGGCTGTGACGCTCCTTCCAACCAGTGCCGCCACTCCTCCAGGGCCAATTTAACCGCCAACAGCTCCCTATCTCCGATATCGTAGTTTCGTTCTGCTGGAGACAGTCGATGAGAGAAGTAGGCGCAGGGGCGGATCTTACCGTCTGCCGGAGAGCGCTGGGACAAGACAGCCCCCACTCCAGAATCAGAGATGTCCACCTCCACCAGGCACTGAAGGGTGGGATCCACCTGCGTCAGGATAGGCGATGATGAAAACCTAACCTTCAATTCCGAGAACGCAGCGTCCGCCTCATCCGTCCAGCGAAAGGGAACCTTGGTGGAGGTCAGATTGGTGAGGGGGAGGACGATACGGCTATAGTCCTTAATGAACCGGCGATAAAAGTTAGCAAAGCCCAGGAACTGCAGCAGCTGTTTCCTCAATGTGGGGATAGGCCAGTCCACCACCGCCTTCACCTTCACTGGGTCCGGGATGATCTCCTTAGGGGTGATAATAAAGCCGAGGAAAGAGGTCCTGGAGACGTGGAACTCGCATTTCTCTGCCTTGATGAAGAGCTTATTTTCCAGCAGCCGCTGCAAGACTCGCCTGACATGTATGCGATGCTCCTCCATGGACTGCGAAAAGATAAGAATGTCGTCAAGATAGACAAACACAAAACTGCCCAGAAAGTCCCTGAAAACATCATTAATAAGACGCTGGAAAACGGCCGGGGCATTGGTCAGCCCGAACGGCATGACCAGATATTCAAAATACCCACTAGGGGTCTTGAAGGCCGTCTTCCACTCATCCCCCTCACGTATCTGCACCAGGTGATAGGCATTGAGCAGGTCTAATTTAGTAAAGCAGCAAGCCCCCAATCGAAAGCAGAGTTGAGGAGGGGGAGAGTGTACTTATCCTTGATAGTGATGTTGTTAAGTTTCCGGAAGTCAATGCAGGGCCTGAGGGAGCCGTCCTTCTTTCCCATGAAGAAAAACCCTGCCCCCACCGCCGAAGATGAAGGTCTAATAATACCCGAGCTGAGAGACTCCTTGATATATGAGTCCATGGCCGCACGCTCCGGAGCAGACAGGTTGTAAAGTCTGCTAGATGGCAGAGGAGCGCCGGCCCACAGATTAATAGCACAGTCATATGGTTGGTGGGGGGGGAAGGAAAGGGCTTGGGATTTACTGTAAACGGCCCCAAGGTCATGGTATTCCTGTGGCACTTTTGACAGATCCGGTGGGGGGGGGGGGGGGAGGCAGGGACATCCAAAGGCGTGGCAGGCGAGCATGCAGCAGACTGCAGACAGGCACTTAGACAGAAGGGGCTCCACAACACAATACTTCCCGAATGCCAGTCAATTGAGGGATTATGCAGGTGCAGCCAAGGGTAGCCCAGAATAACTGGGGATGATAGCACCGGTAAGACAAACAAATTTAACTCCTCTCGATGGTTGCCCGAAATGATAACTGGCACCGAGGCGACCCGATGAGTGACAGTGGCCATTGCTGCCTTAGACAGGGCAATAAGCTTAAGGGGAGTTTTTAACGGCTGCATTGGTAGACTCAGTCGGGTTGCCAGACTCCTAGAAATGAAGCTCTGCTCGGCCCCTGAGTCAACGAGTGCATGTGTCTCATGTTCCTTGTGACCAAAACAAAACCGAATAGGAATGAGAAAATGGGTGAGGGGATTATTGCAGTTTACGTCCGTGAGGCCCCCTACTTCGATGCACGGACCTCCCCTTTTGGCCATCTAGGACAGGAATTCAGGTCATGCTCTTTGCTCCCGCAATAGACACACAACCCCAACTCACGGTGGCGCTGTCTCTCCTCAGCAGGGAGTTTTGACCCACCCACTATCATTGGTTCTAGGTCCTCTGGGGAGTCAGTAGACGGGAGGGCCAGCAGGGGGGGCTGGAGAGACCGGCGCGGCATATTCCCCGCGCGGGCCGGAAGTCTTTCATTCAGCCGCTCGTTCCCTCAGACGGTTGTCAAGGCTAATGGCCAGGGAGATACACTCATGCAGCATAGAGGGTTTCTCCAGGCGGGCCAGCTCGTCCCGCAGGATAGGGCTCAAACTCCTCAGGAATATACTACTCAGGGAGGCATCTTCCCACCCGACCTCCGTAGCTACGACCCGCAAGTCAACAGCGTAATCGGCGACTGCCCTCGACCCCTGCTGAAGATTTAACAGGCAAGAGGTGAGTACATCCTCCCGGTTCGAGCGACTAAACACCTCCTGAAACTCCTGAGTAAATTGCATGTATGTCATGGAAGCATAATCGGCCCTAGCCATAACCGCGTAGGCCCATGCTAAAGCCCACCCCTCTAACAGATTGATCATATAGCCAATGCGGCTCTGGTCAGTGGGAAAATCTCCGGGAACCCGTTGGAACAAGATTTCGCACTGCATGAGGAACCCCCTGGCTTCTCCCAACACCCCTTTAAAGCGGGCGGGAGTAGGGACGAGAGTGAGCCGACTAGCGGGACCTGTAGAGTGAGGGCTAAAGGTAGAGCCAGTGGTGGGACTAGCGGTAGAGCTAGCGGGAGCTGAGGAGCTAGCTGGTGCTGTGGGGAAACCCTGTGGGCTAGCTAGATGGTCTAACCTATCGGTGATGCGGGTTAGCTGGGTTAGCATCACCTGTTGCTGGTACGCTAATTGGTCTACCCTAGCCTCTAGATGGTGTATACGGCGCACGAGTGCGCTGTCTGCTGGGTCACTTTGGCGGAGTCGTACTGACATGGTTTGGTGACCCACAGAACAGACACGACTCAGAGTTAACACAATTAATGTCCTTTATTTGTTAACGTGAGTGATTGGATGCGTGAGTGCAGGTATATGGTGTTATGTTGTGTAGTGCAATCCGTGTACTCCAGCTGGGGCTGGCAGAGCACCGTACAGACTGGCAACCCTGGAAAGAGACAAGGGCCGTTAGCTTACAGTACAACCTATGCAGCATGTCAGATGTTGCAACGCTTACTGTCAGCAGGTGTTGGAGTTGCTTCAGGTGGTGCCGAAGCTGCGGCCAGGGAGACAGTGTTTGCACGCAGGTTAGCTGGAGGTGGAATTAAAGGTCCGCCGCCTGGAGGGAGATGGAGGTCCGCCGTTGCGGGCTCCGCCTGTGCACAGGGGAATGGACAGGTTTTAGTAGCTAAAGAGCTTACTTGATAGTTGGCCGAGCGGAATCTACCCGGACGTTGTTCAGCGGGGCTTGGAAGACGAAGGCTGGATAAAGGTGTGCAGGGAAGCACGGAGGCAGGGTGTGGCGTGATTCACCGGAGAGAATCAGACGACTCCGCGCCCAGCACTGGTCCTGATGGAACTAAATAGGGCCACAGGAGATGCCAGGCAGGTGCGTGCACAGGTGCCGTGATTGGCGGCCATGACAGTGTGAGTCTGGTTTACACTGTACAGTCTCTTCCTTCTTAATGAATGAAGTCTCTGCTGTCATCATCAGTTTTCCAAGTGAACATATTATCAAGGTGAATTCCCAGATATTTATATGAGCACACATCCATCCATCTTCTTCTGCTTAATCCTTTTCGGGTCGCGGGGGGGGGGGGGGGCTTGAGCCTATCCCAGCATCTTTGGACGAGAGGCAGGGTCCACCCTGAACAGATCGCCAGTCCATCGCAGGGCCAACACAGAGAGACAGACAACCATTCAGTCTCACAGTCATACCTAAGGACAATTTAGAATCCCCAGTTTGATGCCAATTAACCTAACTTGCATGTTTTTGGCATGTGGGAGGAAACCGGAGAAATCCCAGAGTAAACCCATGCAGACACAGGGAGAACATGCTTATTCCACACAGATCACTGTTGGTCGGGAGCTGGGATTGAACCCACAATCCCCCGGCCAAGGGTGAGTTGCTGCGCTGCCGGAGTGCTAACCATTCCGCCACCGCACTGCCCACCTGTTTGATTAAAATGTTGTGAAAGACCACAGGGCTGTGATTGCCTACATCTTTTGGGCCAGACGCCATCTCTTCAGCTTTTAGAGCATTACGCCACTGTATGAAATGACTGAATTCAGCCTGAAAATAAGCAAGATTGTATTTAATGCTTAACAATCAACAAATATATATGCAGTGTAAATTTCAAAATGTTTAGTTAATAAGCTACAGTGAGCTGTAAAGCAAAAGACAGATGTCAATATTTGGAACAATATAAAACAAAATGACACGTGATGATATTTGGATTGAAAATGAAAATCCAGCTCTCTGAACATTTGTTTTCTTAGGTGCTTCTCCACTTATTCAGCTGGATTTTTTCAGCAGTCATGTAGCAGCTCACCAATAAAATTGCTGTTATCCAAATTTACTGACCATATAAAATCTTGCTCTGGTTTCTAAAATGGTGTTGTTTAGGTTTATTTAGTTGGAAAATTTAGCATCTAATTTATTTTTCTTTTGTATTGATTCTTTTCTTTTGTATTTCATTCGCAAACAGAATCTAGCATAGGGTCCCCCCATAAAAGGAAACAGCTCTGGGCTAGTGTGCTCTAATAATCTCATCAGCTATGTTGTCAGGGCAAGTTCTCTCTGGTAGGGTCTCCCATAGCAAACTGGTCCTGGGTGAAGGAACAGACTAAGATTGAACCATTGGATCCAGACAAAAATGTTACAAGGATCCAGTATACTCTGTTTGGGCTTGACAGCAAGCACCTGGTGACCGGATTTTCACCCATAGGACCTGGCCAGGCTCAACCTGAAGGAACCACATGGGTCCACCCTCCAGTGGGCTTCCCACCTGCAGGAGGAATCATGGGGCTCATCATGCTACCTGGATTGAGCAGAAGTTTAGGCCTGTCTACTTGTCATTAGACATACAACAGGCTGCCTTATGGTATGAAACGTTCAACGTCTGCCCTGTTGATGGGACTCATTATGCAGACAGGGATTTATTAACGAAACCAAAAGTACAAACAAAAGGCAGCACATGGTCTGAAAACTAAATTAAACTTGGCATGGCAAATACTAAACTCAGAACTGCTGAGTGGGCGGGATATAGGACTCTGGTACTAGTCTGTATTCGGACTCCTGTTTTTCCGTGTCATCATATTTTACATCCAGAGCTGCTAGAAAACGTTTCCTGTCCATTGTTATTTAGAGACTGCTATTAAAAAAATTAGTAGAAAGTCTGACAATAGGGAAAGCGGAAGTGCTGAGCTGAGAATGACAAGCTGTTGCTGGGATACAGGGCACAGACTTTTTTTTTTTTTCCCCAGAGCGCAGCACACAAACGCTGGAAAAAAAAAACAAAAAAAAAACGGTCAGGGCGGTCAGGCGACAAAAAACGTGTTAGGTGGACACGCAGCCTAACTCATGTTAAAGTCAGCAGGTAAAACTAAGGTAAATTAAAACCACAAAATAGATAAATTAATTGTTATTTTAAATATGTATATCAATTAGATTGAATGCTAAAATATGTTCTTAATGGCACGACCAGTAGAAAATATAAGTTTACTGTTATCATTTATGGCCATTATGTAGCTCAATAAGATATTCTGCCTTGTATCTGCTCTGACATTTAGTTTTAATGTTGTAAATCAGACCACAGTCCTGTACTGCAGGACGATGATCCTCAGTGATGTTCAGCAGCAGCAGAACAGATTCATCTTCAGCTTCATCTACGTTGGACCATCTCAGTAAATTAGAAAATCAGGATTTGTCATTTAATTTTAAAAACTATAATCATTATCATCAATATTAAATCAGGTTTAAAATGTTTCACTCTGTGTGTAATAACTAGATGAAAGTCTCTTTTAGAATTAACTTGCAAAAATCATCTTTTTCAAAAAACTACTTCATTGAAATGCAGCTTTTCTAATAACAGTAAACATGCAATTTTTTTTAGCTTGTTTCAGTTTGCTAAGTAAACTGCTAAAGCATCACAATCAATAAAACAATTCATCAAATCTCTTTTGTTGTGGTGATTTCAGTCAAATCTCAGTTTTATAAATCTTGAGTCCAGCCCGTTCTCTCCACAGCTGAGCCTCGGTTCCTGAAAGTTCTCCACCATGGACCGCAGAAAGAAACCAGAAAAAATATCAGAGAAATCTGATCATCACTTCAGATGTGATGGACATTTTTAAGATTGGCATAATCAAATTATTCCAGATGTGCTGTCCCTCCTCAGAAAGAAATGATGTAGGCTTTTCAAATCGATACAGTAGGTGTATCTAATACACATCTTGGATGACTTACACACTCACCTAACTATGGGTTTGGGGTCATGGGGTCAAAGGTTCAGAGTTCAAAGTTAACATTGCAGTTGCGCTATGCTAAATGCTACATTTACTATCACTATAAAACGAGTAAAGCTAGGGCCACCAAACCTGGTACACAGGTTCACCTTGGGATCTTGAACTCTGACTACAGGTTTGGGTCACAGGTTTGCACCACAGCTGCAGGTGTAGTGTGGCTAAAGTCACCAAACTCTAGAGTTTGGTGACCCTAAAGTTAGGGTCACCAAACTTGGTACACAGGTTCACTCTGTGACCCTGAAGTATGACTGTGGTTTTACGTTCTCAAGGTCAAAGGTCAACATCAAAATAGCTTATAAACTATATCTCAACAACAAAGAAAGCTAGGGTCACCAAACTTGCAACACAGGTTCACTTTGGGATCCTGACCTCTGACTACAGGTTTGGGGTCCAAAGGTCATGGCTGACACTCCCTATGCTCTCTTACTCTATTTTCTCTACTTAGACTACAGGAGGAAGAAAACAGATATTCCACCGTTAATTATCAGGAGGGATTGTGCTGAGAGGGTGTTGGACTTCCGCTTTTTGGGAGTCCACATTGAGGAGGGCCTGACCTGGAGTGCAAATACCACTGAGCTGCTGAAAAAGGCCCAGCAAAGACTGAACTTCCTCCTCAGGAAGAACAACATCACCCAGAGACCGCTGGTGTCCTTTTATAGATGCACCATTGATAATTTAATGACATACTGTATATGGTGTGGTACACCAGCTGTACAGCAGCTCGGAGAAAAATGCTCCAGAAAGTCATTAGGATGTCTCAGAAGATCGTTGGCTGCCCTTTCTCCACGTTGGAAGACCTACACAGTTCCCACTGTCTCAAAAAAAGCTCAGAATATAATAAAGAATACTTCCCATCCTGGCCACTCCCTGTTTGAACTGTTGCTATCAGGCAGACGATACAGATCAATCAAAGCAAGGACAAGCAGACTCAAAAACAGTTTTTTTTTTTTCCGACTGCAATAAATCACTCTATAAATTTCAGAAATCTGTCTGTGTGTCACGTTTATAGGACATCATAGGACAGCCTATGATGTCTGTCTGTGTCCTATTGATATCCTATGATGATCCTATGATCTCAGGCGTCATAAGACTCACAGTGCCGTCATAAAGATATAAGATAAGATAAGATAAGATAAGCCTTTATTAGTCCCACAACGGGGAAATTCCAGGATTGCAACAGCACAGGGATAGCAACACTCAGAGCAACAATCAGAAGGCAAGAAAAAAACAAGCAAGCAAGAGCAGCTAATATACATATGTACATATTACTATAAAATATATACAGTATATATACACAGACACACAGTGCAGAGCATTGTAGCTGGATGGAATAAATATATGAATATATGAACACACAGTGCAGAGCATTGTAGCTAGATGGAATAAATATGTAAATATATAAACACCCACAGTACGGAGCATTGCAGCTAGGTGGAATAAATATGCAAGTATATAAACACACACAGTGCGGAGCAATGTAGCTAGATGGAATAATATGTAGATATATAAATATATAAACACACCCAGTGCTGAGCATTGTAGCTAGATGGAATAAATATGTAAATATATAAACACACACAGTGCAGAGCATTATTGCTAGATGGGATGAAACAGCATAACCGTCTACTTAGTTATCCTACATGGTATGATTATGTGCCCATACATATTCTCACCCTCCATAGCGACCGGTATGTTCCTAGTTGTATGCCGGAGGGGACCATTGTGTAAGTCTATTGCATCTTTTGCATTCAAAAAACTATTAGTTTGTTACATCTTTTTGCTATCTCTGCGAGCAGCCCTGCTTAGGTTGTACAGTCTGACAGCCGTTGGTAGGAAGGACCTACGAAACCTCTCGGTTGTGCACCTGGGATGATGTAGTCTGCTGCTAAATGAGCTCCTCAGTGCATTCAGTATGTCCTGCATAGGGTGGAACTCGGACTCCAGCAGAGATGACAGTTTAGCCACCGTCCTTCTCTCTCCTATCTCCTCCATCGGATCAAGGCGCTGCCCCAGGACAGAGCTAGCTTTCTTAATCAGTTTGTTCAGTCTCTTCCTATCGGCTGCAGTAATGCCACTGCCCCAGCAGACCACTCCAAAAGTGATGGCTGATGCCACCACCGTGTCATAGAATGACTTCAGCAGCGCCCCTTGTACACCAAAAGACCTGAGTCTCCTCAGCAGGAACAGCCTGCGCTGTCCCTTCTTGTAGAGTGCATCAGTATTGTGTGACCAGTCTAGTTTATTGTTCAGATGAACACCCAGGTACTTATAGGATGTCACCATCTCGATGTCTGTTCCCTGTATATTTACTGGTACTGTGAGGGGCTGCCCATGCCTGCGGCAGTCCACCACCAGCTCCTTAGTTTTCCTCGCGTTGATCTGGAGGCAGTTCCGATGGCACCAGTCCACGAAGTCCTGGATAAGCCCTCTGTACTCAGCTTCATCTCCATTGGAGATGAGGCCAACGATTGCAGAGTCATCAGAGAACTTCTGTAGATGGCAGTGTGTTGTGTTGTGTGAGAAGTCCGCAGTATAAAGAGTGAACAGGAAGGGAGCCAGCACCGTTCCCTGGGGGAACGGATATGATGTCTATATGACGGCACAGGACATGCACATTACTCCCTGCAAGACATATTCCACATGCCAAAAACATGCATGTTAGGTTAATTGGTGGCAAACTGAGGATTCTAAATTGTCCTTAGGTCTGACTGTGAGAGTGAATGGTTGTCTGTCTCTCTGTGTTGGCCCTGCGATGGACTGGCGATCTGTTCAGGGTGGACCCTGCCTCTCTCGCCCAAAGATGCTGGGATAGACTCCATCCCCCCTCCCCACGACCCGAAAAGGATTAAGCAGAAGAAGATGGATGGATGGATGGTATGCAACAGAACACAGAACAGTGACAGGCAGGAGAAGTAGAGCACATGACATCATAGGACATCAAGCAGACATCATAGGCCGTCACGTGACATCACTCTATTAAAGCAAGAAATCTCTTGTGTGTCACGTTTATAGGACCTCATAGGACGGCCTATGATGTCTGCCTGATGTCCTATGATGATCCTCTCATCTCAGGCATCATAGGACTCGCGATGCCGTCATAAAGATATGATGTCTATATGATGGCACATAGACAGACCACATCATAGGACAGCCAATGATGTCCTACGATGACCCTAAAAGATATGTCTATATGACATCATATAGACATAGCACATCATGTGTGTCTGGATGGCATATAGCACATCATACAGCGCCCTATGACGTCTGCATGATGTCCTATGATGATCCGATGGTATCAGGCAATATAGGACTCGCAATGCCATCATATAGACAAATGTGTCTTTATGATGTCATATAGAGCATCACTCACGATGCCTAGACTAATGTGCCTTTATGATGTCATATGGCTCAAAATTGGCAAGGTGAGTAAGGTCACAGGGCCAGTCTTTACAGTGCGTTTTTGTTTTCTGCACAACAGATTTCTTCAGCCATGGCCAATTCTACGTTGCCATGAGCAGAGTTGCCAGATCAAGCAGTCTTCGTATTCTTGCTCAAGATGAAGAAACTAAGCGAAAGCGTCACTTTCTAACCTTGACAAATGCCAGTCTACACTACAAATGTGTAAAATGCCAAGCAAAGCACCGATTTTCTCCAGGTGCTCCGGTTTCTTCATTTCTACGGGCATGCACGGGCCTTCCTGAACAGGGTCGAAAGCCACTTTTTGCTCAGATCTATTTTCATGATCTTGCCCATGAACTGGAATTACGACCCACCTATCCATCAACCGGTGGTCTGAACGAAGAAGAAGACCCACCAGATGGAGAGCAATAGAGTGAGGAGAACTGCTGCACGTCAGAAAAGATCAGCAGTACGCCGCAGGCATGACTGTGAATAACACAGCCGTCTGAGACAGGAGGAGACCCTTCAGCAACGGGCATGCAGAAATACTTGCTTATACTTGGTTTCTATGGGCCTGGATGGGTATGCACGGTTATGTGCTAGTATACTGTATATACTAGTGCATGCCCGTAGAAACCCGTGCACGCCTGTAGAGGGGATGCCTTGGAACAGAATTCTTGCCAGTTACAGGGCAATTGGTATAGCACCACAGCACTAAGTGGCAATCACATGTGATGGCTTTTGTTATGCAGCAAAACATAAAAATCACACAAAATATGCCCTGCCACTATGAAGCAGGGTGTCCTCCCGTCTCAGACAGGTGTGATGTACTGCTGGAACCTCAGGTGTTTCATCTTCATGGCATCTTTTCTGATGTGCAGCAGTTGTCGTCAAGACAAATCGTCCTGTGAACTCAGGCATCCTATGCACATAGACACATAGACAAATCTATGTGTGACATCATAAAGACAAATCGTCCTATGACCTCTGTGGTCTATGTGACGTCATAAAGACGTATTTCTCATCCTATGATGCCTGAGTTCATAGGACATCCTATGATGTTCAGGCAGACATCATAGGCCGTCCTTTTATGTCCTATGAAGCGTGAGACATACAGACACACACACAGATTTCTTGCCTTTATTATTATACAACAGTTAGTTCCGATCGAGCAATTTGATTGGACAATAGGGATTCCAGGAGTGCTCCCCAGTATAATAGTGAATCAATTAAATCTCAGTTCAGTCCTTTTCATATTTATCAAAGTCTAACGTGTGATTGCCTACATATAGGCTACACCTCTGTATTCCACATTCAAACACAGCCTATGTTTGGGCCTGCAAAGCCTGATTGGGCTACCTGTTTCAGACAGGAATACATACTTTCTATGGGCATGTACTAGTAAATATTAAATATCCATATGTTTATGTTTAAAAACACAGGCTTATACAGGGTGACCTGATTTTGTCACATGATGCACTTGTGGCCACTTAAAAAAGTAAAGCAAACATTTCAGCACATTTTAACCCTCACATACGGATCATATATTGTGACGGTATCCCTTCATAATTAAACCTTCTAAATCACAAATAACCTCTTCAGTCACTAATTAATTCTTAACCTCTAAAGTCTACTACTGGTGTACTACTGATGGATTTTAATAATGCACACAGAGCTGAAAGGCAGTAAATCTTTATTTCACACAATATAAAAAATGCTCACAATGCTTATTGTGAAAATGTGTGTTGTGATTAGTTGGAAGGCACCAGGTCACACATCCAGGTTGCACACACTCCATCTGCTATGTGCAGCAGGTGGCTGGACAGCCAGATGGTAAGTTGTGTCCATTCTCTCCAGTGCAGGCTTCAGGCGGAGACGCACGTATTGAAATGTCCCTCTGGACAGACAGAAATTCTTTGTCCACTGTTCAACCTTTTCTATCAGTTCAACCTTTTTTCTGCTCTGCTCCGGGCTCGAATGATGAGGAGCGTTGCGTTATGAGCCGCAGCAAAGTCTAAAACGCAAACAGTACATGTTACAATACTGTCTGAAATATTCAGTTATTATAATCAGCTCAATGACAAGAGTAAAATGCCGTCAGAAATATGTACCCATACGACACACATACAGTCGGCACATGTTTAATAAGGTAAACTTTTGTCTGCAGCACTGCTCTTTCTTCCTGCATGGACCAAAGAAGGGCCGCCTGCCGTTGCATGGTAGGGAGGGGAGGAGGTGTTTTAATTTACATCAAAGAGAAATATAAATGTCAACTGGTTGATTTGAATACTTCACTTGAATGTTTAGCTGTTAATGTATGTCTCTCTCCGGTAATGAATTTCAACATTGCAGTAGTGTACAACCCACCGTCACACAACTCTTCCTTTTATAATGAATTAAGTGATCTGGTTAAACAACTTGAGAAGAACAGAGAAACAATAATTCATGGTGACTTTAATATCAACTGGTCTGATAAAAAAGACAAACAAAAACTGAAAAGCCTCATGACTAAATTTAATTACCAGCAAATCATCAAAGGACCCACCAGGATAACCAAACAATCCAGAACACTTATTGACATGGTATTTACTAATAAACCAGAACGAATAACCAGAACCTATAATCTTGTAACTGGTCTCTCAGATCATAACATGGTTCTTGCTGTCAGGAAACTTACTAAAAAGCGACTACAGTATTTTGGGGGAGTCGATATTGACAAATCAAATTTTATTATCCCCAAATCAAAAAATGAGGAGTTTGAACATTACTTAGAGAATCAAAATTGGGAGCAGCTCATGGCAACATGTGAAGTAGATGATTGTTGTAATTTTATAACTGCAACAATCACAAAGTCTATAGAAAAATTTTCAAAGCAAATTAAAAGTAGACAACAGAAGATTAGCCTACCATGGTTAAATAATGAAATAAGAAAACTTATGAAGAGGCGAGACTATGCACTGAAAACATCACTAACCTCCAAACTACAAAATGATCACCTTGTGTACAAAAGTTTAAGAAATAAAGTGGTACATGAGCTGCGAAAATCAAAAATATCTTATTACAATAAACTGATAGATCATGCAAAGGGTAACAACAGTTCCCTATGGAGGCATTTAAATAACTTAACTAATAAAAAAAACGATCAGAAGGGGGTAAAGGAACTTAGAATCAATGGCAAGACCGTCAGTGACAAGGCTACTTTGGCAAATGAATTTAATTCACACTTTGTGGGCTCTGTGGAAGACTTAACAAAAATTTTTGTGCTGCCAAATGTGCTCAACAACACAAATTCCATACTTCCAACAGATACTTTTCACATCGATGAGGTAAATGAGAAGTTAATTGCTGGTATTGTTAAAACACTGTCAAACTCAAAAACTAATGATATCTACAATATGAGCACCTCCTTTCTCAAAATGCACAGCAAAATATTAATCAAACCACTGACTCATCTCATTAATCTCTCCATTAGGTCTAGTACATTTCCATCTGGCTGGAAAAAAGCTGTCGTCATACCAGTTCATAAATCAGGCAGTAAAGACGATATATGCAATTACCGCCCAATCTCTATCTTACCAGTCCTATCTAAGGTTCTTGAAAAAGTTGTAGCTACACAGCTGATAGACTACTTACAAGACAGTCAACTTCTTCATCCACATCAATTTGGTTTTAGACCAGGATACTCAACAGAAACAGCAAATTGTTGCCTTATTGAAAACGTCAAACAGTCCTTGGACAGGGGTAATGTGGTAGGAGCTGTTTTTCTAGATCTCAAAAAGGCTTTCGATACTGTAAACCACAGTTTGCTTTTATCCAAAATGGTATCTTTTAACTTCTCCCCAAATACATTAGAATGGTTTGCATCTTATCTCCAGAATAGAGAACAGTGTGTAAAAGTTCACCAGGATAAATCCTCATTTTTAAACAACCGCATGGGTATCCCACAAGGGTCCATTCTTGGTCCTTTACTTTTCAGCATTTTTATTAATGACTTGCCGTTACACTGCTCAGCTGCAACATGCCAACTTTATGCAGATGATGCAGTTATTTACACAGCTGCCAAGACTCCAGCACAGGCTGCAGATGTACTGTCTACAAGTATGGTTTATGTCCAAGAGTGGCTCCTCAAGAACCATCTATTGCTGAACCTTCAGAAAACAGTCTCAATGTGCTTTTCAATCAAAAAATGTAACCTGCAACATTTTAAAGTTAATATACATGATCATGACATCAGTTTAGCTACAGAATTCAAATACCTTGGCATTGTACTAGATTCTCAACTCAAATTTAATCTTCATATAAAGAAAATTTCAAAAACAGTAAAAAAAAATCTGAACTGCTTTAAATTAATTAGATATTACATACCTTACGAAGCAGCTGCACTGTATATGCATTCTATGGTTTTTTCTCATATATCATACTGTTTGACAGTCTGGGCTCAAGCAGCCCCTTCCACAATAAGACATATAGGTTCATTATATAATCAAACCCTAAAAATCTTGGACAAAAAGCCCATTAGGTGGCATCACTGTAATGTTTTAAAAAAATACAACCTATTGAGTTTTGAGAGCTTCATTGACCTCTGTCTTCTGAAATTAACGTTCAAATGTTTCCATAAATCAGCACCCGAGCCACTTGCTGGTTTCGTCCAAAGACAGGACAGCAGCAGAGCCACCAGGAGTTCTGTTAACAATAACTGTAAAATATTCCACCGCAGAACCACATTTGGACAAACAGCTTTCTCTATAAAGGGCAGTCACATCTGGAACACAATGCCAAATGAAATTAAAATAATAACGGACTTTAAAACATTCACTAAAAATGTTAAAAACTGGCTGAAAAATAAACAAGAATGTACTCATGTATGAATTATTTGTCTGCAAAGTGAGAGTGAATGAAGGGAAGGAATAAATGTGTTTGTTTATAGTGAGTGACGGAGGGAGGAAGGCCTGAAATAGGCAAATGTGAGTTATGTTATATGTGTTAAATGTGAGTCAGGCTGTTATATTTGTGTATTTATAATATTTATAATATTTATAATTGTGTATTTATAATTTTTCTGCATTGATGTATGTGGTTATTGTGTATATTTTTTATCTTGATTCTTTTTTCTAAAGCCCATCCAGGGACAAGAGTTGCAAATTAGCTAATAGCTATACACTCTATGTGCAACACATCAGATTGATTGTCTTTGATTAATTGTCTATGTTTATTGCACTGTCCCTGTCAAATAAACTAATCTACTACTACTATTCTTTGTCTCGTCTCCAGACTCTCTCTGTGAACTCCTCCAGCCTTAACATTAGACACCCCATTTGGCTGTCCAAGATAATACTGCCATAAAGAACATGAACGCTGTAGCTTCCTCACTCTCCATGCTGGCATCCTCGTTGTTGTTGAGTGTGGCGTTGAAGTACATGTCACTGTCGCAGATCCTTGCATCTCACCAGTCCCTACCATGCCCCCTCACTGCCTGTGCTAATGCAAAAAGAAAAGGTTCCCCCGGGTGAAGGTAGTTTCTAGAACTAAACAGTTCTTAGAACTTCTCTGTCTGAAAGTGCCTTTTGTTGTATATTCGTGGATGATGGGCTCATCATAATTTGGTTCTGCCACAGTAATTACAGTATCTAACAAAAATGAATACACCCCTCACATTTTTGTTAATACTTTATTACTGTATATCTTTTCATGGGACAGCAGTGAAGATTTGACATTTTGATTCAATGTAAAGTAGTCAAGTGTACAGCTTGTATAACAGGGTAAATTTGCTGTCCACTCAAAATAACTCAACACAGCCTTTAATGTCTAAACCGCTGGCAACGAAAGTGAGTACACCCCTGAGTGAAAATGTCCAAATTGTGCCCAAATTGTCAATATTTTGTGTGTCCACCATTATTTTCCAGCACTGCCTTAACTCTCTTGGGCATGGAGTTCACTAGAGCTTCACAGGTTGCCACTGGAATCCTCTTCCACTCCTCCATGACGACATCACGGAGCTGGTGGATGTTTGAGACCTTGCGCTCCTCCACCTTCCATTTGAGGATACCTTACAGATGCTCAATAGGGTTTAGGTCTGGAGACATGCTTGGCATTCATGTCTTCCATCACCTTTACCCTCAGTTTCTTTAGCAAGGCAGTGGTCGTCTTGGAGGTGTGTTTGGGGTTGTTTTCATGTTGGAATACTGCCCTGCAGCCCAGTTTCCAAAGGGAGGGGATCATGCTCTGCTTCAGTAGGTCACAGTACATGTTGGCATTCATGGTTCCCTCAATGAATTGTAGCTCCCCAGTGCTGGCAGCACTCATGTAGCCCCAAACCATGACACTCCCACCCCCATGCTTGACTGTAGGCAAGACGCACTTGTCTTTGTACTCCTCACCTGGGTGCCGCCACACACGCTTGACACCATCTGAGCCAAATAAGTTTATCTTGGTGTCATCAGACCACAGGACATGGTTCCAGTAATCCATGTCCTTTGTTTGCTTGTCTTCAGCAAACTGTTTGCGGGCTTTCGTGTGCATCATCTTTAAAAGGGGCTTCCTTCTGGGACGACAGCCATGCAGACTGATTTGATACAGTGTGCGGTGTGTATGGTCTGAGCACTGACAGGCTGACCCCCCACCCCTTCAACCTCTGCAGCAATGCGGGCAGCATTCATACGTCTATTTTCAAAAGACAACCTCTGGATATGACGCTTAGCACGTGCACTCAACTTCTTTGGTGGACCATGGTGACGCCTGTTCTGAGTGGAACCTGTCCTGTTAAACCGCTGTATGGTCTTGGCCACCATGCTGCAGCTGAGTTTCAGGGTGTTGGCAATCTTCTTATAGCCTAGACTATCTTTATGTAGAGCAACAATTTTTTTTTTCAGATCCTCAGAGAGTTCTTCGCCATGAGGTGCCATGTTGAACTTCCAGTGACCAGTATGAGAGAGTGTGAGTGTGATAACACCAAATTCATCACACCTGATCCCCATTCACACCTGAGACCTTGTAACACTAACGAGTCACAAGACACCGGGCAGGGAAAATGGCTAATTGGGCACAATTTGGACATTTTCACTTAGGGGCGTACTCACTTTGTTGCCAGCGGTTTAGACATTAACGGCTGTGTGTTGAGTTATTTTGAGGGGACAGCAAATTTACACTGTTATACAAGCTGTACACTGACTACTACATTATATCAAAGTGTCATATTGTCAGTGTTGTCCCATGAAAAGATATAATAAAATATTTATAAAAATATGAGGGGTGTACTCACTTTTGTGAGATACTGTATATTGAAAAGTTGAAAACTGCTCTCCATCAGTAAGTATTGAGATCTTCACACACACATACTTGTGTGTGTGTATATATATATCCCATTTACACAGGGTGTGTGTGAAGCGCCATGTTATAATTCCTTTGAGGGCCTGGTCCTCAGTGTTGGGCACTTTAGCAATTTCAGGTTAAACCCAATTTTATTTGCCATAGTTTATCGTCCCCCATCAACCTATTCAGAATTTTTATCCGAATTTGCTGATTTCTTAGCTGATTTAGTGCTGAAATCTGATAGAATAATTATAGTAGGGGACTTTAATATACATGTGGATGTAGATAGTGACTGCCTTAATGTGGCTTTTAATTCAATATTAGACTCGATTGGGTTTTCTCAGAAAGTAGGAAATTCTACTCATTACCTCCACCATACATTGGACCTTGTTCTGACATATGGCATAGAAATAGAAAATCTTGTAGTGTCTCCTCATAACCCTGTACTGTCAGACCATTGTCTGTTAACCTTTGATTTTACTATTTCTGACTATTTGGCTCCTAAAGAAAAATATTATCACAGTAGATGCCTCTCAGATGATGCTGTTTCCAAATTTATGCAGATTGTTTCCTCTATGCCATGTGTCAACACAACGGAAATAAGCTATAGACAGCTTGCTCCTTCTGTAATTGATAACATGGTGGATAGTGTTTCAGCTTCTCTGCATCAGGCTCTAGACTTGGTGGCCCCCTTAAAAAAGAAAAAGTCTAATCAGAGATTTTTAACTCCTTGGTTCAACACAGAAACTCGTAGCTTAAAACAGAAGACTCGTCAATTAGAAAGAAAATGGCGCTCTACTAATTTAGATGAAATCTATTTAGCTTGGAGAAATCATCTTTTAATTTATAAAAAATCTCTTAGAAAAGCTAGAACGAGTTATTACTCTGCATTAATAGAAGAGAACAAGAATAATCCCAGGTTTCTTTTCAGTACTGTAGCCAGGTTGACAAAGAGTCAGGACTCTGTCAATCCTAGCATCCCCTTAGAGCTTACTAGTCAGGACTTTATGAACTTTTTCAATAATAAAATTTCATCCATCAGAGATAAAATCAATCAGATTCTTCCCACAGTTAACTTAAATACTGTAACTATTACAACTCCTTCTATTGATGTCTGTCTTGATGAGTTTACTCCAATCGACCTTTGTGAGTTAGACAAAATAGTTTCCTCATCCAAACCTTCAACTTGTCTTTTAGACCCTATTCCTACCAGGTTATTTAAAGAAGTCTTCCCACTTATTGGTAGCTTTATTCTTCATATAATCAATTCTTCATTAACTTTAGGCCATGTACCGCAGGCTTTTAAAACGGCTGTAATTAAACCCTTACTCAAAAAGCCAACGCTAGATCCAGGAGCTTTAGCTAACTATAGACCAATCTCTAATCTCCCTTTCATTTCAAAAATCTTAGAAAGAGTTGTTGCTACGCAATTATTTGACCACCTGCAGGGAAATGGTTTACTTGAAGAGTTTCAATCTGGGTTTAGAATCCATCATAGTACTGAAACAGCCTTAGCGAAGGTCACTAACGACCTCCTCATTGCATCTGATAATGGACTAGTTTCTGTACTTGTCCTTTTAGATCTTAGTGCAGCTTTTGATACTATTGATCATAATATTCTACTTGATAGATTAGAACACTATGTTGGACTTAATGGAACTTCGTTGCAGTGGTTTAGATCTTATTTATCTGATAGGTTCCAGTTTGTTCATGTAAATGATGAGTTTTCTTTTAGCTCAAAGCTTAGTCATGGAGTTCCACAGGGATCTGTGCTAGGCCCTACTCTTTTTAGTTTATATATGCTTCCGTTAGGCAACATTATTAGAAAGCACTGTATACATTTTCATTGTTATGCAGATGACACACAATTATACCTCTCAATGAAGCCAGATGATACTAATCAATTAGCCAAGTTAGAAGCCTGTCTTAAGGAAATTAAAGCTTGGATGACTTGTAATTTCCTGCTATTAAATTCAGATAAGACTGAAGTCATTCTTGTTGGTCCAAAAAACCTTAGAAATTCCTTTCCAAATCAAACTTTCAGTTTGGATGCAGTTAGTCTTTCTCTTAATAGCTCTGTGAGGAACCTTGGAGTTATTTTTAATCAGGATTTGTCCTTCAATTCACATATTAAATTTGTTTCTAAGACTGCCTTCTATCATTTGCGTAATATTGCCAAGATTAGGAGCATCTTGTCTCAGAGTGATGCTGAGAAGCTGATCCACGCTTTTGTTAGCTCGAGATTAGATTATTGTAATTCTTTATTATCAGGCTGTCCTAAAACATCTTTAAAAAGTCTTCAGCTGATCCAAAATGCTGCAGCAAGAGTTTTAACAGGTACTAGAAAGAGAGATCATATCTCTCCGGTTCTGGCCTCCCTTCATTGGCTTCCCATAGAGTTTAGAATTAAGTTTAAAATCCTTCTTCTTACTTACAAAGCTTTAAACAATCAGGTTCCTTTTTATTTAAAAGATCTGATACCACCGTATCATCCTAACAGAGCACTACGCTCCCAAAATGCAGGATTACTTGTAATACCTAGAATCTCCAAAAGTACAATGGGAGGCAGAGCCTTCAGTTATCAAGCTCCTCTCCTGTGGAATCAGCTGCCAATCTGGATTCGGGAGTCAGACTCGATCTCTGTTTTTAAGAATAGGGCTAAAACCTACCTTTTTGATATAGCCTACAATTAGGGAGGGATCATGTGTTTCTGAACCCTCCCTTAGTTATGCTGCTAATAGGTTTAGTCAGCCGGGGGACCTCCAGTAATGCACTGGGCCTCACTCCTTTCCTCACTCTCTATGAATTTTTTTTTTTTTGCTGGTCATTAACATTTGTTTGTTCTCTCCCATAGATTGAGTCCCCATCGTGCTGTTTGTCCTCTACATGTCTGTTCTTTTCTTCTTCTCTATCCCCTCACCCCCCAGCCAGTCGCAGCAGATGACTGACCCTCCCTGAGCCTGGTTCTGCTGGAGGTTTCTTACTGTTAAAAGGGAGTTTTTCCTCTCCACCGTCGCCAAGTGCTTGCTCACAGGGGATCGCCTGATTGCTGGGGTCTTTCTGCAACTGTGGGGGTCCCCCCTACAGTTGATAGTGCTATGAGATGACTGTTGTTGTGAAATGGCGCTATATAAATAAAGTTGAATTGAATTGAATTGAATATATATCCCATTTACACAGGGTGTGTGTGAAGCGCCTAGTGCAGTAGTATAGTCGTCGTCGGCCTCCGTCGGTCTATGATGACCATGGAAGAGAATCCTAAACGTCTACTCTGCTGGAACAGCACCGCCTGTGGCTGAACAGGCCGGTATACTAACAGTAGTATAGTAACGTAGAGATATTTGTAGATAGTGCATGCTGCATGGCATATATTGCATGTTGCTTTCTGCTTGCTGCTCTGCTTACAGCTACTTCCACCAGCTAGCCCCCATCGGGGGTGAAAAGAGGAGCAGAGTGTGTAAGTCTCCTCCTGCTGGTACATAGCCTCTCCACCACCAAGACCCCTGCAGTGCCTCCTCGTGGCCACACATGGTAACTGGGTACCCTGCGGTCCCAGGCTAAACTGGAGGGGATCTCGGAGCAGCAGGGGGCCCCAGAGATGCAGCGTATAGGCCCACCCTGTGTGGACACGCCCTGGCGCCCGTCAACCCCCGCCCCAACTATGGGTAAATAGCCCCACTGCCTTGTGGGTAATCTATTAAGGTGAAGGCTAAGGGAGCAACCCCTGACAGAAAAGCAATGTGCTGGTGGTGCGCAAAAGGCGGGACTTAAAAGACCAAGGACCCGGCAGCCTCCTGCAGCCATGTTGAGGGACTGGTCGTCATGGGCTTACCCATGCCACCGGATTTACCTCATCATCGTGAAGACAGTGCTATTGGGAAGAGTGTGCCCCCTATGGCACTCTAAATAATTCAATGCGCAGGTGTCCACCTCTGACCATGGTGGGCCTTACCTTCCTGGACATCTGGTTGAAGTCTGGCGGCGACAGGGTGTGTGGCGACGGGAGCAGGTATGAATGTTACTGGGAGCTCCTAGCTATAACCCTGCACATCAGCAGCACAGGGCTATTATAGTCGCTAACAGCTGGGGTGGCAGCTGTTTTCGGCAGACCCCTGTGTGATTGAGCAGCCCTATTTAGGACAGCACTGCTCACCCCAACTGGGGAGGGGCCTAGAAAAGGTGGCCTAAAAAATGCCCACCCATCTTTCGCCTGAACAGGTTACCGCGCCTGTTGGGTCATTCCACCTCTGCAGTCGAAATAATAAAAAGAAAACATGCAACCTAAAACTGGCAACATGGAATGTAAGGACACTCCTGGATCGAGGTTCTAATAGACCCCATAGGAGAACAGCTCTGGTTGCTGCTGAACTGAGTCGCTACAACATTGATATTGCTGCACTGAGCGAGACCAGGCTCCTAGATGAGGGCTCTTTAACAGATGAAGGGATAGGCTACACATTCTTCTGGAGGGGTTACCCCTCAGGAGAACAACATCTGCATGGTGTAGGACTGGCCATCAAAAACACCCTTCTACCAAGACTCAGTGAAACACCTGTTGGCATTAGTGAGAGACTGATGACACTCCGTATCCCCCTGGTTAAAAATCGCTTTGCTACACTTCTTAGTGCCTATGCACCGACCCTGACATCGGAGAGTGAGGCCAAGGATTCCTTCTACCAGTTACTGGACGAAACTCTTCGCCGGATCCCCAAGAATGACAAGATCTTCTTACTTGGAGATTTTAACGCCAGAGTGGGTCAGAACAATCAGATATGGAGTGAAGTGCTTGGCAGACACGGAGTTGGCCAAGTTAACGCAAATGGAGTGAGATTGCTCACTCTCTGCTCTGAGCATAACCTGACCATAACCAACACCATCTTCCAGCAAAAGGCCAAATACAAAACATCATGGATGCACCCTCGCTCTACACACTGGCACCTGATTGATTACATCATTGTGAGGCGCAGTGACATCAGAGATGTCCACATCACCCGTGCCATGAGAGGTGCAGAATGCTGGACAGATCACCGGCTGATCGTGGCCAAGGTCCACATGCAAGTGCGCCCCCCCCCCCCCTTGCGACTACAAGAGCCAAAAAGGAGGAAACTTGATTGCTCCCATCTGGCAAATCTGAATGTAAGAAATGACTTTCGGTGCTCCCTGGTTGAGAAACTAGGGGGGGTGGAGCATTTCCTGAGTCTGCCTGAGAAGACCATGGACCAGAAGTGGGACTTTATCAGCTCGGCTCTTTGTGAGGCAGCAGCCCAAACGATTGGCTATAAGAGAAAGAACCACCAAGACTGGTTTGATGACAACTCTGACACCATCCACGACTTGTTGGAGGACAAGCACAGAGCACATCAGGCAACCTTAAGGAACCCCTCATCCATTATCATCAGGCATCAGTGGCAGAGAGCTCGGCGGGAGGTACAAAGGGCTACTCGGACAATGCAGAACGAGTTTTGGACAAAAAAGGCACATGAAATCCAGGCCTTTGCCGATAAAAATGGCATGCATAATTTTCATAATGCTGTCAAGAAGATTTACGGCCCAACAAATCGCTGCATCACTCCCCTGAAAACAGCAGATGGGCTGAGAATCCTAAAGGATCAGCCTAACATCTTGCTGAGATGGGCTGAACACTTTAGTACCCTGCTTAACCAGGACTCAGATGCAGACCCCACTGTTCTCAACGACTTGCCTACTCTTCCTCCGATGCAAGACCTGGATCAGCCCCCAACCTTCCTGGAGGTTCTATCAGCTACCCGCTCTCTCAAAAACAACAAGTCCCCTGGTAATGACAACATCCCTGCCGAGCTGTTGAAACAAGGAGGCTACTTGTGTACAAAAACCCTGCACAAGTACATCACCAAGGTCTGGGCCGATGATAATATCCCACAACAATGGAGAGAAGCCACAATTGTCACCATTTATAAAAACAAGGGTGACAAGGCTGTCTGCGGCAACAGCAGGGGTATTTCTCTCCTTGCTGTTGCTGGTAAGGTCCTGGCGAAGGTGATGCTTCACAGGCTGATCAACAACATCACAGAATCAGTGCTGCCTGAATCGCAATGTGGTTTCAGGAAGGGCAGGAGCTCGGTGGACATGATTTTCACAGCTCGGCAGCTGCAGGAGAAATGTTGGGAGCAACACCAGGACCTTTTCATGGCCTTTGTCGATCTCTCCAAAGCTTTCGACACTGTCCATAGAGAACTCCTATGGGAAGTTCTTCTTAAGTTTGGCTGCCCCAGTAAGTTTGTCAATATCCTCTGCCAATTTCCTGATGGTATGACTGCTTGGGTGACTATAGGAGGACAGGAATCTCCTTCCTTCCCCGTTTGTACAGGGGTTAAGCAGGGGTGTGTATTAGCACCAGTACTTTTTAACATCTTCCTGCTCTGTGTCACCCAACTTCTCCACAAGGAGATTGAGGACAGCAGCGGTGTAACAGTGGACTTCCATCTAGATCACAGGTGTCAAACTCATTCCATGGAGGGCCAAGACCCTGCAGGTTTTACCTCCACCCAGTGGCTTCAACAGGCGTTTTCTCTGAATTTCTTCCCACTGATTGCTGATCAGTGAAAACACCTGCTGAAGAGACTGGGTGGAAGTAAAACCTGCAGGGTCTTGGCCCTCCATGGAATGAGTTTGACACCCCTGGTCTAGATGGTAACCTTTTTAATATAAGGAAGCTCCAGGCAACCACCAAACTGCAAAGGGTGAGAGTCATTGAGCTACAGTATGCAGATGACTGTGCTCTGGTATCTCATAGCCCACAAGATCTCCAGTCTGTTCTTACTGCTGCGGTGAGAGCATACAGCAGGATGGGACTGATGGTGAACACCATCAAAACAGAGGTCGTCTGCCAATGGAGCACCAATATCCCATCTACTCCACCTACCTTCACTGTTGCTGGTGAACAGCTGTCTGTTGTTCCATCTTTTAAGTACCTGGGGAGCATCCTCTCTGTAGACAACACCATTGACAGTGAGGTCCAGAACAGGATCAGGCAGGCATCAGCTTCTTTTGGGAGACTCCGGCGTCGGGTCTTCCAGAACAAGGACCTCCATCTCCAACCAAAGATCTCTGTTTACCAGGCAGTCTGTGTCACTACTCTCCTCTACAGCTGTGAATCCTGGGTGACTTACAGCCGCCACATTAGGGATCTAGAGCGGTTCCATATACGCTGCCTTCAGCGCATCCTGGGAATCACCTGGCATGACCATGTGCCTCATTCTGAGATACTCTTTAAGACCAGCTGTAGGAGTATTGAGGCAACGATCACCCAGCACCAGCTACGCTGGCTGGGACATGTGGTGAGGATGCCCCCAAACCGGTTGCCTCGTAGGGTGTTATATGGCCAGCTACACCATGGTAGACGCTCTGCTGGAGGGCAGAAGAAGCGCTACAAGGACCAGCTAAAGATGGCCTTAAAGAAGTGCAGGATCAGACCTGAGGCTCTGGAGGAGGCTGCTGCTGACCGGAACACCTGGCGACAGCAGTGCCTTGTGGGGACCCGTATGATGGAGGAGGACAGGACAGCCAGGAGACAGGAGAGAAGACTGAGGAGGAATGCACCTGCAGCCCCTGCTGCCACTACTACAACTTTTACATGCCCTACCTGCAACAGGACATGTGGGTCCAGGATAGGACTACACAGCCATCAAAGGACTCACCAATAGAAGTGGACGTCATCATCGGACTCGATGGACAACCGCAAGCAAGCAATTGAGATCTTCAAAGAAAATGGAGGTGGGGGAGATTGCACTTGCCTCTGTTTAGTTTAGTTTAGTTTAATGTTTATTTGAAAGGGACAATACATACTAATGAACATTAATAAAAAATGCCAGATGCCAGATTTAGCAATCCTGCTAATTTGCCCCTGTAGCCCCCCCAGCGGGTCACAAAAACACACAAACAATCATACATGAACAGAACAACTGCAGTAAAACTGTACAAAGTGGATATGCTAAAGTGCAAGAGTTAAGGTGCTACAAAACAAGGCATTCAAATGTCACACGAGTGAAATGCTGCATAAGAGTGCTCTTGTTTGTATTACTCATCATTCCATTTTTCAACCTTTATATCATTGTATGTTTTTTTTACTGATATCAAACCAATGATAAGCAATAGAAAAGCCATGTGAATAATGCTCACAGATACTGTTTTTCTCCTCATTTCCTTAAAGTGCTGATGACACGTTTTTGACATTTTTTAGCATGTTGTGTAAACCAAAAAGTCATTGTCTATGATCAATATAATATTTACAACTGCGCCTGCATAAACTAGTTATCATCAAAAAACCTCAGCCGCTGACTGGACTGTGGTGCCGCCCACCGAATTAAGGGTGGCACCCCAACGACGTAATCGACAGAACAGACTCCGGTGTTGTTAACTAGAATGACAGCAGCTTTGTAGCTCACAGTTTCTCTGGTTTCTTGTTTTAATTTTACGGCTATGCCTTCATGTTGTGTCACAGGCTTAGACAAACAGCAAGACCACATCACACGCTTCAGCTCCAACTGTTATAAGGTTCCTGGTGGGCTTCTCGTGCACCTTTAGGCAGGAGGAGCGCATGGTGGAGGGGAAGGATTAAAGGATTTACGCACCACTTTGACCTACTTTCTGTGCATACGCTACTTTGCATGCTTACATCTCACTGGTCCGGGCACATCCCCTCTCTCATTATCAACAGCTGATTCCTCTCCCGCTGATCATGTATCCTGGTCCTCGCCCAGGTGCTTCTCATCACACCATCACCAGCAGTGCGTGTGCATTTTGGTGGCTGTTTGGCACTCTCACGACGTGTTAGTCACTCCATGTTCGCCGTGGTTCTCATGCGTCCTTGAAGCGATGTCGAAGCGATGTCGGCAGCATGGTGGTGCAGTGGTTAGCACTGTTGCCTTACCTTCCTGACATACCGGGAGCTGTAGCGAAAACGACGCGGTGCCGGGCTGGAGTTTAGGCGGCGTGAAAGAAATATAAGACAGAATAATAAAGAGCGATGGCAAGAACCAAGCAGACCGCCCGTAAGAAGCCCCCCCACCCCCCCACCAGGGCTGCTCGGAGAGGCGCTCCGGCCACAGCTTCGCCGTCACAGGCCCGTGGCTCTGAGAGAGATCCGTCGCTGCCAGAGATCCACGGAGCTGCTCATCCGTAAGCTGCCCGTCCAGCGCCTGGTGAGGGAGATCGCTCAGGACTTCAAGACCGTCCTGCGTTTCCTGAGCTTCGCCGTCGTGGCTCTGCAGGAGACCAGCGAGGCCCACCTGATGGTCTCTTCTTCGCTAAGGGGGTCACCATCATGCCCAAAGACTTCCAGCTGGCCCGCTGCATCCGCGGAGAGAGAACTTAGACTTTCTGCTGCACATTCACCAGCCATAATGCTCTGCACTGTGTGTCTATATATATACATTTATAGTAATATGGACATATGTTTACTAGATGTTGTTTTTTCTTGCCTTCTGATTGTTGCTCTGAGTGTTGCTATCCCTATGCTGTTGCAATCCTGGAATTTCCCCATTGTGGGACTAATAAAGGCTTATCTTATCTTATCTTATCTTACAGCTAGAAGGTTCCTGGTTCAAATCCCCAGGCTGGCAGGGGTTGGAACCTTTCTGTATGGAGTTTGCATGTTCTCCCTGTGCTGCGTGGGTTTACTCCGGGGGCTCCGGTTTCCTCCCACAATCCAAAGACATGCCTGTTAGGTTAATTGGTTGTTCTAAATTGTCCCTAGATATTTGTTTCCTATAGGCCCTTAGAATAGAGGGTTAGTACTAGTAAAAGCGCTTTGAGTGGTCTTTGTGACTAGAAAAGCGCTATATAAGTGCAGGTTAGTTAGTTAGTTAGTTAGACTCTGGGGCGCACCTGTGGTTAATACATCTCCTCTCCATGTTCGCTGGGCGATGTTGGCCCCAAACACCTACTGTTTGTGTTTCTGTGTATTTTTTGTAAGTCTTCACCTTTTTGGGAATTGTCTGTCGTTCTATATTAAATGTGCTGTGGTGAACCCTGCATGCAAATCCTCGTTATTTCATGCGCCCCCTCCCTGCCCTGCATAAGAGCGCACTGAGAGGGAGGATTTACGCGTAAATAACAAGGATTTACATGAGGATTTAGGTGCAGGATTCACCACAGCACATTTAATATAGAATGACAGACAATTCCCAAAAAGGAGAAGACTTTCAAAAAATACACAGAAACACAAACAGTACGCGTTCGGGGCCGACATCGCCCAGCGAACATGGAGAGGAGACATATTAACCACAGTTGCGCCCCAGAGCCGACATCGCTACAAGGGGCGCAACAGGACCACGGCTGTGTGGAGCGGCTAACAAGTCGTGATAGTGTTGGCAATATTGGCTGGCTGACAACGCGGCAGATGATGCACACAAAACATGAACAGCTGACTGTCACTGAGTCTGACTGGCTAGGCACAATGCCCACTTGGCATGGCTCAAACCTATACTGTTTGATGCCCCCAGATTCTTCATTGTCATCTTATTCTTTGGAACTATAATCGTCTGAAGATTGGACAACACAAACCAATTCCAGACTACATATGCTGGAACCATGGCTGATGTTTTCAACCGCTTCCATCCTGTGTGTACAAAGGGCAGCCAAGCGTTGTGTTCTGTCGATGACGTTACAACATGGCCGGGGGGTTTTCGAGCCACTGACACAATGGGTGACGTTGTGCTCATGAAAACGTCGGTTGTTCGCATGAAAAAAAAGCCCGTTTGACTTAGAACTGCACAGACCAACCTATTTTGTAATATTGTATTATGTGTTGAAAAATTAGAGGAGGTCAAGAACGTGTCATCAGCACTTTAATGTCTGTTTTGGAATAACAAGGTTTGTGTGAGGTTGTGATCTGAGCACGGGGGGATTCCACCGGGCTCAGTCTTTCTGCCTTTTTTCATATTTGTACTGTGTTGTCATTTTGAGTTGCAATTCTATTATTTTATCCTTGGTTGATTTGTCACGCATTCTGTATTGTTTCTTAGTATAATTTATTTTCCTGTTTACATTCGTTATAGTTTGTTATTTACATTGTTGAGGTTATTCGTCATTATTTTGCCATTTCATTACATTTTTATTCTGTTGTGGGTTGACAGCTGTCAAGTGACGTTTCCGGGGTTTTGCTCAGTGTAGGCGGGGTCCCTGTCAGCTGTCAGCCTGGTCTCTCCTCTCTCACTGCTCCCTCCCTCCATGTTAACACCTGTCAGCTCATTAGTCAAACAAAGCCGGTACCGCTAAATAGAGTCAGAGATGTACCAACCTTTTAACACCACAAGACGGCAGACAGGTATAGCTTTTCGCTTACCACGAAAACCGGATATGATGCAATGCAACTAGTGGTTCAAATTTCTGTTTGCAGAATGGCCCCACTCATTCTGTCGTTTGTCGTGGATGAGACAAGATGGCGAGAAAAAAGTTCACTACTGAAGAGGTTTTAGCTCTTCTGTGGGATGCTTCCGGATCAGAGGAAGAGATTAGCCCAAGTTCGTCGTCTGAGGAAGACTCCAGCTCAGATTATGTGCCAAGTAAGTCTGGTGACAGTGGAGAAGACGGAAGTCCTGTGGGTGAGACTGGAGGTGCTTTTTCTGTGTCCTGTCAAGCCCAAAATGGTACAGGAGCATAGTCTGCAGATTTTTCTGCTTTGCCGTGGCTGCAGGGTGAAAAGGCCCAGAACAGTTCATGGGCGACGTTTGGGTGGGCCAGAGCGCACAGTATCTGGTGTGTCACGTGACATGGACAAAAAACAACAACGAGCAGTAGAAATCCTACAGAAGGTTTGGACAATGATGCCTGGGAGCTTTGTACAGATGAAGAAGCTTATCAGCTGTGGCTCAAATCATTTCAAGAACCAGTTAGATATCGTGGAGAGGTGGCTATGTCATCTGTCAATCAATTTTTTGTCTTTGTTTTGGACTGAGGAGCTCTGGAGGATTGTCACCGACGAAACAAACAGGTAAATATTGTGGCATAAACTGTGGTTCAGCTATATTTTTCTAATTTTGACAATGAATGTAAGTTGTAGCATTTTCAGGTTACAGCTGTTGCAAAGTTTGATTGGCACAATAGCCAAATTTGATCATAATATGAAAATTTGATCACACTATACCAAATGCTTGACAATTAATGTAAGTTGTACCATTGTTAGGCTACTGCTGTTGCAAAGTTTGAATGGCACAATAGCCAAATTTGATCACAATATGCAATATCCAGTAATATCCAGTGCAAATTTTGAGGTCAAACTCTGTGTTTCCCAAACAGGTACACTGTGCAGTTCATAGCCCAAGCCAAAGCAACTGATGCACTGAAACCCCAGTCTAGATTGCAGAATTGGACTACTGTAACTGTGGAGGAGATGAAACTATTCATGGTGCTCCATTTGTGCATGGGAATTGTGACAAAGCCCGCATTGGGGGACTACTGGGCAGAGTTTTGGCCAGCTTTTACACCTGGATTTGCCAAAGTGATGACGCACCGCAGGCTTACAATGATCTTGCCTCCATTTTGTGAACAATGAAAACTGGCTTGCATATAGTGAGCCAGGGCATGACCGTCTGTTCAAGATCCGTCCAGTCATTGACTGTATAGTTCCGCTTTTTGCTGCTGTTTTTGCTCCAGGCAAGGAACTCTCTCTGGGTGAAATGACAATTGCATTCAAGGGAAGGTCCAGCTTGAAGCTGTACAACCCCAACAAACCGAACAAATACGGCTACAAGGCATTTGTCTTGAGCGAAGCCAGCACAGGATATGTGTTGCAGTGGTCACTGTACGCAGGACAAAATGGCTATGACTGTGACGGTTTGGGCTCGACTCATCTTATTGTGCGTCAGCTGATGGAGCCATACACTGGGAAGGGACATGAGGTGTACATGGACAACTATTACACAGCACCAGTCATCGCTATGGAGCCCGCAGCTACGGACACTGGACTGTGTGGGACCATGAATAGCAACAGGAGTGACATGATTGTAGGACCCAGGAGACAGACGCTGACACGAGTAGACAGTTAGACATTTATTTACTGATTAGTGAGGAGTGTGGAGTGTGTGAATGAGTGAGTGAGTGTGTAGCAGTCTGGCCACTGGAGCTGAGTGATTCTTGCTGAGACCTGGCAACCCTGGAACACACAAGCACAGAACGTTATCACAGTTCATGCGAATGGGAAACTGAGGCTTGTGCTGCTTACGTGCAGGTGCTGCCGCGAGAGTTCTGCTGGCTCCGTGTCCTGGTGTTGCGTGGTGTACGTGGAGTTCGGTGCTGACAAGGTGAGGAGGAGATCCGAGGAGGAGGAGATGACGTCCCGTTATCAAGGAAGGCGAGTCCGCCGCCAGGGAGGTCCACCTGTGCACAGGGGAGAGCACTCTGACAAGGTGAGTGATGTTGTAGCTTACGTGACGTGGCTTGGCGTGGCGACTTGGTTCCAACTCTGGCTTGAGGTCGTATCCTTGACGCGTTGCGAGGCAAAGGCGACAGACGACTCTGTGCAGAGCAGTCCGAGACACTGGCTTTTAAAGCCTGCTGATTACCCATGGCCGGTGTGTGCGCAGCTGGAGTTAATGACGGCCCAGCGGCCACCATGACAAGGAGAGGTATATTTTTATTTTTATTTATGTATTTTTATGTTATTTATACCAATTTATTTATGCCATTATTTATTTATGCCATTATTTTAGGTATGCCAAAGGATCTGCGACCAGCCCAGTTGCTGTTGAGATGGGGAGATGACCCAGTGTTCATGCGGCAAAACAACTGCTAGCCTGTGCGTGGCATGACACGAAGCATCTCACCATGCTGTCATCCATTCATGGCAACACTTGCGTCCGGAAACGCATTCGCTCAAAGGGGAGTGTGACTGGTTTCCATGAGGTCAACAAGCCTGTGTGTGTGGACAGCTACAACAGCTATATGGGAGGAGTAGACAGAGCTGACCAGGGAATGAAAACCTACCTCTTTCCACACAGAGCAAAGAAGTGGTACAGCCACATTTTCAACACACTGATGAGCATCTGTGTTGTCAACGCACACATCATATATACTAGGTGTACTGCAGTTCCACACAAGCCCCTGAAGGTCTTCATTCAGGAACTAATCATAAGTTTGCTTTAGGGGCACAAAAGAAGTGAGGGCAAGAGACATGGAAGGCCTTCACAGCAAGCATTAGAGATGCCACAGCGACTCACTGAACGGCACTTTCTTGCTGAAACTCATGAACGTCCAGATTGTGTAGTGTGTTGTGATCGCCGCCGTCACCATGGTCATCGCCAGACGCGCTTCAGGTGCACTCAGTGTGGGGTAGGTCTGTGTGCTACATCTTGCTTTGAGAGATACCACACACTCAAGAACTTCAAACAGTGCCACCTTGATAGATGAGGGCAGATTGGAGTACACTGCTACTTGGGGGTGGGGGGAAGAATGTAAATATGGCTGCCATTGTGCTGTTGTTCACTTTTTTACCCTTTTTATTTTTTTTTCCATTTTTACTGACCAAATGGCCAAAAATATAAAAAAAATTGACTCTGTGGATTGTTATGGTCAAATTATATGTCACAATTCTTGTAATTTCTTACCATTTTTTTACTAATGTTTTGATGTTTTGATTCTACTGATTTTCTGTATATAGTTGTAGGATAGGATGACCAAAACCCAAAAAAAACAATGGCTCTGTGGATTGTCATGGTCAAAATATGCAAATTATGTCATTGCCTGGTGTTATGCACATTGGTGAATAAAAATTTCTGAAACAACAACCTTTTCTGTCATCTGCAATTTTTTTTCAAATTTTCTGCAATTTTTGCATTTTTCTAATTGGCACTGTGCCTCTAACTTTTACCATTTTGAAGGTATTGTCTTATGAACATTTCATTGTCACAATATGCAAATTAGGTCACATAACGCAAAATGCATAGGTGCAAGTTCACCAGTCATGAACTTTGGATCGTCTGCAACATTTTTCTAATTGACAGTTATCCTCTAACTTTCACCATTCTGAAGCTATAGTCCTTTGAAATTTTGAAGTCAAACTCTGCATTTTCCTGCCATATATTCCGGATGGTCAAAGGGATAATATTATGTTCTGCCCGCTCAGGTGACCCAGGCCTGCTATCACTTGTTTCATTTGTTTCTAGCCGTATTTAAGGGCTGTTGTTTTCATTTTTGGTTGCCGGAGTATTGAGGTTTCTTCCCCCTCGTCCTCACCAGAACCCTGCCCTTGCTCTGGTGAACATACTCATAAGTTTGTTTATTTATTTGCTTGACAGTTTGGATTTTTGGGTTGGTGAACTTTGTGTTTTTGTTTCTTAATAAATTTTGCAAACTAGCAGTTCAGCATCTGGGTCTTTCTGTCTGTCCTGAGGGGCAATTCATGACAGTTTCTCACTGACAGTGACGTTAAGAAGGTCAGATCTTTTCAGTGAAAGCTCTGTACCCCACCGTTTTCAAAAGCAACTTCTTCAGTGACTCATGCATTCACATGAGTCACAGACTTCCTTCAGACCAGTCCCACTTAATAATGTAAGAAAAGAATGTGATCCTAGGACATATTTTATTCTGGAAACACTGGTACAACCAGGTTGTTTGATTCTCTGTGTTGTGGTGCACCTACTTAAGGCTAAATAAGCACCTTATTTTTATTTAATTTTTATTTAGAATAGAATAGAATAAGCTTTATTGTCATTGTAGGGTAGTACAGTACAATGAAATTGTGGGTGCTCCACCAGGCTACTGCACAAAAAAAGTAAGGAAGAAGGTTTAGATAAAACATGGTTACAGAGCACACAATTAAACACATGACTGAAATAAAAATAAATGAAAATAAAAATAAAAATGGTCTGGGATTATGGAAATATGCACAGGTATGGTAGTGGCTACACGGGTGGAACTATATACATAAGAGTGCAGACTGTGGACACACAATTGAGTAAATGGCCCAAGGATTATGGAAAATATACACAGTAGTGATTTCACGTGTGGGCCAATATACAGGGGTGTGAAAAAGTGTTTGCTCTCTTGCTGATTTCTAATTTTTTGTACGTTTGTCACGCTTAAATGTTTCAGATCATCAACTAAATTTAAATATTAGACAAAGATAAAACAAGTAAACACAAAATGCAGCTTTTAAATGAAGGTGGTTATTATTAAGGGAAAAAAATCCAAACCTACATGGCCCTGTGTGAAAAAGTGATTGCCTCCCCTCCCCGTTAAAACATAAATTAACTGAGGTTTATCACATCTTTGAAAAGCTGAGTTCAATTTCTTTAGCTACACCTAGGCCTCATTACTGCCACACCTGTTCATAATCAAGAAATCACTTAAATAGGACCTGCCTGACAAAGTGAAGTAGACCAAAAGATCCTCAAAAGCTAGACATCATGCTGTGATCCAAAGAAATTTAGGAAAAATGAGAAACAAATAATTGAGATCTATCAGTCTGGAAAAGGTTATAAAGCCATTTCTAAAACTTTGGGACTGCTGCGAACCACAGTGAGAGCCATTGTCCATAAATGGCGAAAACATGGAACAGTTGTGAACCTTCGCAGGAGCGGCTGGCCGACCAAAATTACCCCAAGAGCGCAGCGACGACTCATCCAAGGGGTCACACAAGACCCCACAACAACATCCAAAGAACTGTAGGCCTCACTTGCCTCATTTAAGGTCAGTGTTCATGACTCCACCAGAAGAAAGAGACTGGGCGAATGTGCCTCTGTGGGTGGGGGTGCTAGTGAGCACCAGATGGAGTAGACATATTTCTCCTGAGCTCCTCTCCACAGTATAAATTAATTGGTCATTTGCTTAACAATTGTTGGGTTAATCGCCCTCATTTCAACCTCTCATACTTTTATAAAGATCTAAGATGACGAAACCCAAAAAAGACCGCGAAAAGAAGCCGGACAAAGGACCTAATGAGACTGAAATCCAGCCACCTTGTGAGCTAGCAGACCATGCTACAGTGGTACTGGCATCAAGCGTCAAGCCTGACAGATGCCACAAACATTCTTCTAGTGATAAAGAACATGAATAAAACGATGACTGAGACATTCGAAGCTGTCTCGGACTATGACCGTCGCCTCACACAAGTTGAGCAGACTTGTATGAAAATGCATGCTGAGAATACAGCACTATGTCTGAAAGTGGCTGATCTTGAGGCACGTTCCAGGTGACAAAACATTAAAATTGTTGGCCTACCTGAAAAGACTGAGAATGGATGTCCCATTGAGTTTCTGTTGAAGTTTATCCCTGAGCTGCTCGGTGCTAGTAACTTCCCTAGGCCACTGAGTGTAGATTGGACGCATCGTCTTGGCAGGCAGCCCGCCAGTGAGAGCACACAGCTGTGCATAATAATAGCCTGGATTCATCATTTCCAAATTAAGGACAAGATATTACAGTTGTCTCGCCAGAAGTCTCCTCTGAGCTACAAGAGCAAGCCTGTCTACTTTTGCTCTGATTATACGGCGGAGGTAATGAAGCAGCGACAGAACTATGATGATGTCCGTAGGAAGCTGAGGGATGCTGGTGCGAGGATCGGTTTCATCTTCCCGGCGCGGCTCCGGGTCACTCTGGGTGTATCTTAGAAGATTTTCTCGTCCCCGCGTGAAGCTGAGGCTGTTGCAGAGACATTGTCCTGAACACTACAGGCCCGGCATAAGATGGTATGTGACACTGAACTATTTCCGCGTTGACAGAGACAATAATATGACCGTTGTTGTTTAATAATTTTTTTTGTTTATTTTCTTTCTTTCTCGTTAATATGGAGAGGGAGCGCCAGGATTTGATGATTGTATAGCGCAAGTTATGTTACAGCTGAGTTTATCCTATGGTCCAGCGGCCTCTATATGAAGGTTTGAGGAGTATGTCCTCGCTCTGTTTGGGAAAGTGGAGCTGGGAGGGGGTAAAGTTATTTATGTCTCAGTGTAAACACTGTTTTGTGTTATGTATTTATGTGTTTAGTGTTATCAGGGCATCTCCGGGGTATCTTGGCATCACCTCATTTAGACATGTATCCCAGTCTTTCTTCAAGAGGTGGTGGCATCACCTTTACGAGTTGGAATGTTCAGGGATTGGGGCACGTATTGAAATGAACAAAAGTGTTTTCTCACTTAAGGACCCTATCTGCTGATATTAGATTACTCCAGGAAATACATATTAAACCCAGTAAACCCAGTCCACCACCAGTTCCTTAGTTTTCCTCGCATTGATCTAGAGGCAGTTCCGATGGCACCAGTCCACAAAGTTCTGGATAAGTCCTCTGTAATTTGCATCATCTCCATTGGAGATGAGGCCGACGATCGCAGAGTCATCAGAGAACTTCTGTAGGTGGCAGTGTGGTGTGTTGTATGAAAAGTCCACAGTATAAAGGGTGAACAGGAAAGGAGCCAGGACTGTTCCTTGGGGGGGGGGGGGGGGTACTGCAGATGATAGTGTCAGACACGCAATCCTGGTTTCCACGATGACAGGTGCTGGTCCACCCCTGCACACAGTAGCTTGTCCTTCAGGATCACCAGTTGGATGGTGTTGAAAGCACTGGAGAAATCAAAGAACATGATCCTCACAGTGCTCCCAGGCTTCTCCAGGTGGGACAGAGAATGGTGTAGGAAGAAGATCACTGGATCCTCCACCCCGATGCCATGCTGGTAGGTGAACTGGAGTGGATCCATCGCTGGTTCCACCAGGGGGCAGAGGTGGGCAAGGAGCAGCCTCTCCAGGGTCTTCATCAGGTGAGATGTGAGGGCCACTGGTCTGTAGCTGTTCAGGTCCTTGGAGCGGGAGGTCTTTGGTTTGGGTACCACACAGGATGTTTTCCACAGCTGTGGTACCCTCCACAGCTTCAGGCTCAGGTTCAAGATGTGCTCCACAATCCCACACAGCTGGTCTGCGCAGGACTTGAGGAGCTTTGAGCTGATGCCGTCCGGACCCGAGGCCTTCCTCGCCTTGATCTTCCTCAGCTCTGCCCTCACCTGGACCTTCGTAAGGGTCAGGCTGGGGCAGGGGAATTGTCTGCTGGGAGTGGGGGGTGTATCCCAGAGATGGTTTTGAGGCTTCTCCAGACCCCGCTGATGTCACTCGTTGCAGCTTGTCCTCCATCTTCTTCCTGTAGCTGTCCTTACCTTCTCTGATCTTCCTCCTTAGTGCCCTCTGTACAGACTTCAGCTCCTCCCTGTTTCCCAACCTGAAGATCCTTTTCTATTCTTTCAGTAGAGACTTTATCTCAGGGTTGATCCTGGGTTTGTTATTTGAGAAACACCGTATGGTCTTGGTGAGTACTGTGTTGTCCACACAGAAGTTGATGTAGTCTGTGATGGTGTGTGTGAGGCTGTCGATGTCCTCACCATGTGGATCGCAGAGCTGCTCCCAGGCAGTGGATTCAATGTAGTCCTTTAGAGCATCCATTGCCTCCTCAGACCATATTTTCACTGTGTGGGTAACAGGAGGATATCTGTGTACGAGGGGTTTGTACACAGGCAGGAGGTGAACCAAGTTGTGATCCGATCTCTCGAGTGGGGAAAGTGGCGATTAGGTGTACGCCTCCTTCGCGTTTGCATAAAATAAATCCAGTGTTTTATTGTCTTTGGTGTGCCACGTGGCATACTGGGTGAACGTGAGCAGAATGGAGGACAGTGAAGTATGGTTAAAATCACCCAAGATCAGGACGAGAGCATTTGGATGCTGCATTTGCAGTCTGCTAGTGACTGAGTGGATGACGTCACATGCTGCCCTAGTGTTTGCAGACGGATTAACATAAATAATGATGCAGACCACCACGGAGGGCATCAGCGCGAAGCTCCTCAAGTCCTGTGCAGACCAGCTGTGTGGGATTGTAGAGCATATCTTCAACCTGAGCCTGAAGCTAGGGAGGGTACCACAGTTGTGGAAAACATCTTGTGTGGTACCTGTACCAAAGACCTCCCACCCCAAAGATCTGAACAGCTACAGACCAGTGGCCCTGACGTCTCACATGATGAAGACCCTGGAGAGACTGCTCCTTGCTCACCTCCGCCCCCTGGTGGGACCAGCGATGGATCCACTCCAGTTCGCCTACCAGCATGGTATTGGGGTGGAGGATGCGGTGATCTTCCTCCTTCACCGTTCTGTCCCACCTGGAGAAGCCCAGGAATGCGATGAAGATCATGTTCTTTGACTTCTCCAGTGCTTTCAACACCATCCAACCGATGATCCTGAAGGACAAGCTGCTGTGCGCAGGGGTGGACCAGCACCTGTCATCATGGATCCTGGACTACCTCACTAACCGGCCACAGTTTGTGAGAACCCGGGATTGTGCGTCCGACACGATCATCGGCAGCACGGGGGCTCCCCAGGGAACAGTATTGGCTCCCTTCCTGTTCACCCTTTATACTGCGGACTTCTCACACAACACAACACACTGCCATCTACAGAAGTTCTCTGACGACTCTGCGATCGTCGGCCTCATCTCCAACGGAGATGAATCTGAGTACAGAGGACTTATCCAGGACTTCATGGACTGGTGCCATCAGAACTGCCTCCAGATCAACGCGAGGAAAACTTAGAAGCTGGTGGTGGACTGCCACAGGTGAGGACAACCCCTCACAGCACCAGTAAACATACAGGGAACAGACATTGAGATGGTGACATCCTACTAGTACCTTGGTGTTCATCTGAACAATAAACTAGACTGGTCATACAATACTGACGCACTCTACAAGAAGAGACAGCGCAGGCTGTTCCTACTGAGGAGGCTCAGGTCTTTTGGTGTACAAGGGGCGCTGCTGAAGAATTCTACGATACAGTGGTGGCATCAGTCATCACTTTTGGAGTGGACTGCTGGGGCAACGGCATTGCAGCAACCGATAGGAAGAGACTGAACAAACTGATCAAGAAAGCTAGCTCTGCCCTGGGGCAATGCCTTGACCCAGTGGAGGAGATAGGAGAAAGAAGGATGGTGGCTTAACTGTCATCTCTGCTGGAGTCCGAGTTCCACCCTATGCAGGACATATTGAATGCACTGAGGAGCTCATTTAGCAGTAGACTACATCATCTTAGGTGCACAACCGAGAGGTTTCGCAGGTCCTTCCTACCAATGGCTGTCGGACTGTACAACCTAAGCAGGGCTGCTCGCAGAGATAGCAAAAAGACGTGACAACCTAATAGTTTTGAATGCAAAAGATGCAATAGACTTATACAATGGTCCCCTCCAACATACAACTAGGAAAATACCGGTCGCTATGGAGGGTGAGAATATGCATGGGTACATAATCATACCATGTAGGATAACTAAGTAGACGGTTGTGCTGTTTCATCCCATCTAGCAACAATGCTCCGCACTGTGTGTTTATATATATACATATTTATTCCATCTAGCTACAATGCTCTGCACTGTGTGTTTATATATCTACATATTTATTCCATCTAGCTACAATGCTCCGCACTGTGTGTGTTTATATATCTACATATTTATTCCATCTAGCTACAATATTCCATACTGTGTGTGTTTATATACTCATATATTTATTCCATCCAGCTACAATGCTCCGCACTGTGTCTATATATATATATATATATATATATATATATATATATATATATATATATATAAATATATACTGTACATGTATATATATATGTACATATGTATACTTGCTGCTCTTGTTTCTTTTTTTTTTCTCTTGCCTTCTGATTGTTGCTCTGAGTGTTGCTATCCCTGTGCTGTTGCAATCCTGGAATTTCCCCATTGTGGGATTAATAAAGGCTTATCTTATCTTATCTTATTTGGCAAATGCTGCATAAATCGTCATGGTGTGATAGTAGACAGTGCAAGTTAACAAACCCTGTCTGGCTCCAAGTATCTACTTCATCAGTTCAAACAACAGGCATTCCCAGCAAGATAATTTGCAGCACTCCTCAGATGCTGTAATCCAAGGATACCGCTCTTTGTTAATATGGAAGTGACAGATAAATCCTATCACCCGCTGAGACGGGCCTGCTGGCTTCAGGGTTGACTGACCTCTCTTCACAATGACCAGCTTTTCTTGAAAAGTCTGTCTGGAAAATTGATTTTTTTAAATATCAGTGACCAAATCATTTTCCTCTCCCCTGTCAGCCATTTTAGGTGGAAAAACAGCTGTTATATTTAAACAGATACAGCACATTGTAGCTGCTTAAGCAAGTCCTTGCACTGGCGTTTTGCTAGCTAGGATACTCTGCATTGTGGGTGGAGGAATCTAACCATCCAATCAAAAGACGTGAAAATGCCAACATTCTAGAATGCCTTCTATGGTACCTCTGGATGTACAGAAGACATCTGATTGGTTAAAGCAACAGGATAAGTTTAACAGTTAATATAACCTACAGAGCCTCACTGTTAATTCCTGAAGGCCCAAGGCTGAGTTGCTTGAACCTGGCAACACAGATGGCTGAAATATGATTGGCCCAAAAAACTCTAACATGTACTACACTACTGGAAGGAGAGCAACCAAGAGAAAAGCTACAAAATGAAGAGAATTGACTATTGGGAATAATTTAATACATCCTTATGGAACAAATATGTTGTAAATGTAACTCTGACAGTGTTTAGGCCAGCAGAGAAGGCTTTGCTGGCCCTGAGGGTAAACCACTGCCAGAATGTCAGAACAGTGGCTCTGGCAGCATTGGTGTATTTATTGTATTTGTCCCTGTGCGGGACACCCACTTTTTACACTGTTTGGTAGTGTGTTGCTGCAAACTGTGAGACACCACAGAGCAGGAACTTCTTTTGGGGTTGATTTATGGTTTACAGCCACCTTATCAGGGTATTACTGCCACCTACTAGATTGGAATGTCAGAGCAAGCAGGATGTTAGGTTCAGGCAGCAGCCTCAGGTTTGGACTGGAGCACTTTCTGATGTATAAGGCATAACTGCATTTGAGGATGTAATTCAAATATGGTCAAATGAGACATAAATAATACATTTTTGGAAATGGATTGGTGGGCCACACTGAACGAGGATGTGGTTGCATGTGGCCCCTGGGCCGGCAGTTGCTCGTCCCTGAATTGGCTGTCTTTCTGCCTTTTTTCATATTTGTACTGTGTTGTCATTTTGAGTTGCAATTCTGTTATTTTATCCTTGGTTGATTTGTCACGTATTCTGTATTGTTTCTTTGTATAATTTATTTTTCTGTTTACGTTCATTATAGTTTGTTATTTACATTGTTGAGGTTATTCATTGTTATTTTGCCATTTCATTACATTTTTATTCTGGTGTGGGTTGACAGCTGTCAAGTGACGTTTCCAGTGTCTTGCTCCACGTTGGCGGGCTCCCTGTCAGTTGTCAGCCTGGTCTTTCCTCTCCCACTGCTCCCAGCTGGTCTTAATTGTATCCTTATTATCTCCTGCCCGTTCAGGTGACCCAGACCTGCTATCACTTGTTTCATTTGTTTCTAGCCGTATTTAAGGGCTGTTGTTTTCATTTTTGGTTGCCGGAGTATTGAGGTTTCTTCCCCCTCGTCCTCACCAGAACCCTGCCCTTGCTCTGGTGAACGTACTCGTAAGTTTGTTTATTTATTTGCTTGACAGTTTGGATTTTTGGGTTGGTGCACTTTGTGTTTTTGTTTCTTAATAAATTTTGCAAACTAGCAGTTCAGCATCTGGGTCTTTCTTTCTGCCCTGAGGGACAATTCATGACAGTTTCTCACTGACAGTGACGTTAAGAAGGTCAGATCTTTTCAGTGAAAGCTCTGTACCCCACCCTGTTTTCAAAAGCAACTTCTTCAGTGACTCATGCATTCACATGAGTCACAGACTTCCTTCAGACCAGCCCCACTTAATAATGTAAGAAAAGAATGTGATCCTAGGACATATTTTATTCTGGAAACACTGGTACAACCAGGTTGCTTGGTTCTCTGTGTTGTGGTGCACCTACTTAAGGTTAAATAAGCACCTTATTTTTATTTAATTTTTATTTAGAATAGAATAAGCTTTATTGTCATTGTAGGGTAGTACAGTACAATGAAATTGTGGGTGCTCCACCAGGCTACTGTGCAATAAAGTAAGGAAGAAGGTTTAGCTAAAACATGGTTACAGAGCACACAATTAAACACATAACTGAAATAAAAATAAAAGAAAACTAGAAAAGCACTCATAGAGCGCATACCTCCGCCAAGGCTCCTTCCGGTTGTCATGGATCACCTCCAAAATGTAATAGGTTTGTGTGTAGGCCTTTAGCCACTTGTGGTAAAAATGGCAAAAAAAAAAAAAAAAAAAAAAAAAAAAAAGTCTGTCCATCAGTTTTGGAGTATTGTTGCTAACACACTGTGAGAAGATAAGAGCCTTGGCTGAGGTATGCATTCTCAGATCATCACCAAAATATAATGGGTTCCTCTCTAGGCCAAGAACCACCTCTGGTGAAAATTTCATCCAGATCCATCCAGCAGTTTTTGTGTAATCCTGCTGCACAAATACAAAAAAGCCCTTGTTGGAGGTATGCACTCTCAGATCATCACCAAAATCTAATCATCTGTTCCCCGTGCCATTACACACCTTTCCTGAAAATTTCATTAAAATCCGTTCATAACTTTTTGAGTTATGTTGGTAACAGACAAACAGACAGACAAACCCCTGTAAAAACATTACCTCCTTGGCGGAGGTAATAAAAATAAAAATAAAAATGGTCTGGGATTATGGAAATATGCACAAGTATTTATTTATTTATTTTTTTTTACATATTTATTCCATCTAGCTACAATGCTCTGCACTGTGTGTTTATATATTCATATATTTATTCCATCCAGCTACAATGCTCTGCACTGTGTGTCTGTGTGTGTGTGTGTGTGTATATATATATTTTATAGTAATATGTACATATGTATATTAGCTGCTTTTGCTTGCTTGTTTTTTTTTCTTGCCTTCTGATTGTTGCTCTGAGTGTTGCTATCCCTGTGCTGTTGCAATCCTGGAATTTCCCCGTTGTGGGACTAATAAAGGCTTATCTTATCTTATCTTATCTTAAGTATGGTAGTGGCTACACCAGTGAAACTATGTACTGTACATAAGAGTGCAGACTGTGGACACACAATTGAGTAAATGGCCCAAGGATTATGGAAAATATACACAGTAGTGATTTCACGTGTGGGTCAATATACAGTGGTGTGAAAAAGTGTTTGCTCCCTTGCTGATTTCTAATTTTTTGTATGTTTGTCACACTTAAATGTTTCAGATCATCAACTAAATTTAAATATTAGACAAAGATAACACAAGTAAACACAAAATGCAGCTTTTAAATGAAGGTGGTTATTATTAAGGGAAAAAAATCCAAACCTACATGGCCCTGTGTGAAAAAGTGATTGCCTCCCCTTCCCGTTAAAACATAAATTAACTGAGGTTTATCACATCTTTGAAAAGCTGAGTTCAATTTCTTTAGCTACACCTAGGCCTCATTACTGCCACACCTGTTCATAATCAAGAAATCACTTAAATAGGACCTGCCTGACAAAGTGAAGTAGACCAAAAGATCCTCAAAAGCTAGACATCATGCTGTGATCCAAAGAAATTTCGGAAAAATGAGAAACAAAGTAATTGAGATCTATCAGTCTGGAAAAGGTTATAAAGCCATTTCTAAAACTTTGGGACTGCTGCGAACCACAGTGAGAGCCATTGTCCATAAATGGCGAAAACATGGAACAGTTGTGAACCTTTGCAGGAGTGGCCAGCTGACCAAAATTACCCCAAGAGCGCAATGATGACTCATCCAAGAGGTCACAAAAGACCCCACAACAGCATCCAAAGAACTGTAGGCCTCACCTGCCTCAGTTAGGGTCAGTGTTCATGACTCCACCAGAAGAAAGAGACTGGGCAAATGTGCCTCTGTGGGTGGGGGTGCTAGTGAGCACCAGATGGAGTAGACATATTTCTCCTGAGCTCCTCTCCACAGTATAAATTAATTGGTCATTTGCTTAACAATTGTTGGGTTAATCGCCCTCATTTCAACCTCTCATACTTTTATAAAGATCTAAGATGACGAAACCCAAAACAGACCGCGGAAAGAAGCCGGACAAAGGACCTAATGAGACTGAAATCCAGCCACCTTGTGAGCTAGCAGACCATGCTACAGTGGTACTGGCATCAAGCGTCAAGCCTGACAGATGCCACAAACATTCTTCTGGCGATAAGGAACATGAAAAAAACGATGACTGAGACATTCGACACGTTAGAGACAACTCTAATATCCACCCAAGCATCTCTGGTGAGTATGGGAAATCGTCTGACAGAAATTGAAGAAGCTGACTCGGACTATGACCGTCGCCTCACACAAGTTGAGCAGACTTGTATGAAAATGCATGCCGAGAATACAGCACTATGTCTGAAAGTGGCTGATCTTGAGGCATGTTCCAGGCAACAAAACATTAAAATTGTTGGCCTACCTGAAAAGACTGAGAATGGATGTCCCATTGAGTTCCTGTTGAAGTTTATCCCTGAGCTGCTCGGTGCTAGTAACTTCCCTAGGCCACTGAGGGTAGATTGGGTGCATCGTCTTGGCAGGCAGCCCGCCAGTGAGAGCACACAGCTGTGCATAATAATAGCCTGGATTCATCATTTCCAAATTAAGGACAAGATATTACAGTTGTCTCGCCAGCAGTCTCCTCTGAACTACAAGAGCAAGCCTGTCTACTTTTGCCCTGATTATACGGCAGAGGTAATGAAGCAGCGACAGAACTATGATGATGTCCGTAGGAAGCTGAGGGATGCTGGTGCGAAGATCGGTTTCATCTACCTGGCGTGGCTCTGGGTCACTCTGGGTGAATCTGAGAAGATTTTCTCGTCCCTGCGTGAAGCTGAGGCTTTTGCAGAGACATTGTCCTGAACACTACAGGCCCGGCATAAGATGGTATGTGACACTGAGCTATTTCCGCGTTGACAGAGACAATGTAACCGTTGTTTAATAAATTTTTTTTTGTTTATTTTCTTTCTCGTTAATATGGAGCGGGAACGACAGGATTTGTTGACAGCATAGCGCAAGTTATGTTACAGCTGAGTTTATCCTATGGTCCAGCGGCCTCTATATGAAGGTTTGGGGAGTATGTCCTCGCTCTGTTTGGGAAAGTGGGGCGGGGAGGGGGTGAAGTTATTTATGTCTCAGTCTAAACATTGTTTTGTGTTATGTATTTATGTGTTTAGTGTTATCAGGGTGTCTCCAGGGTATCTTGGCATCACCTCACTTAGACATGCATCCTAGTCTTTCTTCAAGAGGTGGTGGCATCACCTTTACGAGTTGGAATGTTCGGGGATTGGGGCACATATTGAAACGAGCAAAAGTGTTTTCTCACTTAAGGACCCTATCTGCTGATATTGTGTTTCTCCAGGAAACACATATTACACCCATGAGAGCTATGTCGCTTAGATGTAGCTGGGCTAATCAGATCTTTCAATCCACATTTGCTAGTAAAGCTCGTGGTGTGGCAATTTTGATTCGTAAAATCATTCCATTTAGACATATTTCCACTGTAAGTGACCCAAATGGTAGATATCTCCTGGTAACCGGCTACATTTACTCATTTCATGTTACTCTTTTTAATGTTTATGGTCCAAACTTTGATGACCCAAATTTTTGATGACCCAAGTTCTTTGCCAACTTTTCTGATACACACATGATCATTGGGGGTGATTTTAATTGTGTACTTGAAAATTTCTTGGATAGGTCAGCTCATACTAGTCAGTCCCCTTCAGCCGCCTCTACTGTCTTAAACAACTTGATGTCCTCCATGAATTTAATTGACATTTGGAGACTTCAATATCCTACAAATAGAGATTACTCGTTCTTCTCACAGAGACATAAATCCTACTCTAGGAATGATTACTTCTTGTTAGATTCTCATCTGATCCCAAATGTAATTTCTGCTACATATCATAATATTTTAAGAACCAAATAGGAACTGAATCTTTATTTTAATAGATTCAACTCACAGTCTGTCACCCGAGCAACACAACCAGACCCCCACACACCCCTCCCCACCCACCTTCCTGTGCAGAACCTCTCTCCATCTCCCCCCTCCTCCTCCTCAGGGGGCACCAGGACCCTCCCTCACTTCAGGGTGACTACAGATCAGGTGGAGAAACAGCTAGAGAGACTCCGTCAGCGGAAGGCTTTCAGGCCCTGATGGCATCTCCGCCAGGACCCTGAGGACCTGTGCCAACCAACTAGCTCCAGTACTGAAACACCTGTACAACCTGAGCCTGAGTCTGGAGAGAGTACCGGTGCTGTGGAAGACATCCTTCCTGGTTCCTGTCCCCAAGAAGTCATCTCCATTGGATTTGAATGACTACCGACCAGTTGCCCTCACGTCTCATGTGATGAAGGTCCTGGAGAGACTGGTCTTAGCCCACCTGAGGCCGCGGGTGAAGACGTGGCTGGACCCTCTGCAGTTTGCATATCAGCCCCATTTAGGAGATGAAGATGCTGTCATCTACCTGCTGCAACAAGCCCATCTTAAACTTAAACTTAAATCACCCTTATTGTCATTCAACTGTACAACCAATCATGTACAGTAGAACGAGATTGTGTTTTACCTATCTACTGTGTTAATCACACACACCCCAAGTGCAGAATCAGAGGGCCGCTGCCATGCATGGCGCCGCCACAAATTTCCCTCCTCCATTCCATTATTGCTGAGCACCAAGCTGGATGGCAGGAAGTTCCACTTTTATATGGTCTTCAGCATGACCCGGCCGGGATTTGAACCCCTGCCTCCCGGGTGTGGGGCGGATGCTCTACCAACTGAGCCACCACTCCGGTGGTGCACCTGGATGGTGGAGGAGACACTGTGCGAATCACTTTTTTTGATTTCTCCAGTGCCTTTCACACCATCCAGCCACTGCTGCTGGGTGAGAATGACATAATAACGGGCCCAGGGAACACGCACACAGACTCAGGTGAGATTCAAAGGCTTTATTCAGCAACAAGAGGTGTATGGATGCGTGTGTGCGGAATGTGAATGGTCTGTCGGTGAACGAGGAGCGCCGGGGCAGAATGACACGCCGTGCAGCCAGGCAACCCTATGGATAGAGCAGAGACAGGGATATGAGCAGACCTTCACCATGCAGGGTTAATATACAGAGCGTTGCTTACTTGCAGGTGTTACGGTGGCTGGCGTTGGCAAAGGAAGCTCCTGCCTGGGAGACAGCGCCCTGCTGCGCACTTGGCGATGAGAGGACGATGAGGATGTGGCAAGGACGGGAGGAATCCGCCGCCGGGAGGATCCACCTGTGCACAGGGGAGAGACTGAAGGACAGGTGAGCAAACAATGCAGCTTACTTGCTGATAGGAGAATGACGCAGGTCGGGGAGAGACGATCCTGCAGAGGAACTGAGAGCGTTGGTGAACAGACGGCTCCAGACCGACGCTCTGGGCCAAGCGGGTTAAATAGCTGTGATTGACGAGGCGCAGGTGTGCGTGCAGCTGAGGCAGATGACTGGGGAAGGCGAGTTGTGACAGAGAAGCTGCGGGTGATGGGGGTTGACAGCTCTGTGATCTCCTGGATTACTGACTACCTGACAGGCAGACCACAGTTTGTCCGGCTGGGCAATGTCTTGTCCGGATTGGTGGCTAGTGATATGGGAGCTCCACAGGGGACTGTGCTCTCTCCTTTTCTTTTTACCTTATACACCACTGACTTTCAGTACAACAATGAGTCATGCCACCTGCAGAAATTCTCTGATGACTCAGCTGTTGAGGGGTGTATAAGAGGAGGAGAGGAAGGGGAGTACAGGGCACTGGTAGACAGATTTGTGGAGTGGACAGAGCAGAATCACCTGAGGTTGAATGTCAGCAAGACCAGAGAGATGGTGATTGACTTCAGGAAGAGAAAGACTCCTTCTCAGCCACTGCAGATTAGGGGGGAGGATGTGGGAGTGGTTGAGGACTACAAATATCTGGGTGTCAGGATCAGCAGCGGGTTGGACTGGAGATCCAACACCGATGCTGCGCACAAGAAGGGGATGAGCAGACTCTACTTCCTGAGAAAGCTGAGATCCTTCAACGTGTGCAGCAGGATGCTGGAGCTTTTCTACCAGACCGCTGTTGCCAGCGCCATCTTCTTTGCTGCTGTCTGTTGGGGTAGCAGTATCAGGGCCAGACACACCAACAGACTTGACAAGATTATCAAGAGGGCTGGCTCTGTAATTGGTCTCGGACTGGAGACCTTTGAGACAGTGATGGAGAGGAGAACACTAAATAAACTGCGATCCATTGTGAACAATCCTGATCACCCCCTCCACCACACACTAGACAGACAGCGAAGCACTTTCTCCAGTAGACTACTACAGCTTCGTTGTCGAATGACCAGGTACAGGAAATCTTTCCTGCCACATGCCATTTCACTGTACAATAACTCACTATGATGTTGTATTCTGGTCATAATAATGCTGCCACACTGCACCTTACAGACTAACTGGTTCCTCACATTTTCACTCTGTTCCTGATAGTCCTTCTTTGTGCAATGGGATGATTCATGTGTTTATACGGGTCATCATATATTAAGCTATGATGTATATAGGTTCTATAGTCGTGTTAGTTTTACTTTCCATGGGTAATCCCTTTGTCTGTCATGTGTGTGTTTCTGTTGTTTGGTTGTCTACTGTCATGCTGCTGTTACACTGTAATTTCCCAGTTTGGAATCAATAAAGTACATCTATCTATCTATCTATCTATCTATATTTTAATTTCAGATCATTCTCCAATATCTTTGGTCCTTGACTTTAATTATAAGATGTAGCAGCATAATTGGCATTTTCATCCTTCGTTGCTCTCTGATTCAACATTTAACCAGTTCATTTCTTCTAAAATTTCAGAATTTTTCTAAGTCAATGATAATTTGGAAGTCACAGATTCTACTTTATGAGAGGCCTTTAAGGCTGTAATCAGAGGACGTATAATTTCTTTTGAAACTTTTAGGAAAAAAGAAAAGACAAAATGTCTCTCAGTAATTGAAGAACCACATTTGGAAATTATTTACAAATCTTTGTCAGAATCTTCTGTACTGGAGAACATTCTTAAGCTCAAGTATGAATATAACATCATTTTATCTGATATAGTGCGAGAGCAACTGTTTAAACTTAAACAAAAACGTTTTAAACTGGGGATAAGCCCCAGACAATATTAGCTAGACAGTTGAGGGGTCTACAAGCCAGCAGGGCTATATATAAAATTAGATCAAAATCTGGGAGGATGATAACTGACCCTGAGGGTATAAATAACCACTTTAAGGAATGTTATCAACAACTTTATACATCAAAAGCTAAGGGTAATATTTTGGATTGGTTGAAGTGCTTAAAATTTCCTAAGTTGACTGATGTAGCACATGAAGCATTAAATGCTGATTTTACCATTCAAGAAACCTTAGACGCAATAAAATCATCCCCCAGTGGTAAATGTGCAGGCCCAGATGGTTTTAGCATGGAACTGAACAAAAAGCACGCAGAGCAGTTAGCTCCCCTCTTACTGAGGATGTATACCCATTCCTTTGAATCTCAGAAATTTCCAAACACCCTATATGAGGTGTAGCATCAACTCACTTTGGCTCAGCAATAATTATTCTTCTACTTAAAGACATTTTGTTTCACCCAGGAGTAAGACAGTCAAAAAATGGATTTTCTCCCCAGGCCACAGCTGAAATCCCATTCCTTTGTTAAAACCAGCCTAAGGAATTTCCCCAATGTCCGGCTTTGCTTTTATTGCCCCCATAAACATGCAACAGACCTGGGCTACACAGATCTACAACTCAGCTAATTTCCTTAAACTCTGGGACATGCTGGATTTAACCAGTGAACTTTAAAGTACATTAATACAAACTCAATTCTAAACCTTCTTCTTTTCAGAACTATGAAAAGCAAATGGACTCTGATGTTTTAATGTGGAAAATCAATAATATGTGTGAAATGCATTAATCTGTGATTTTATATATATATATACAGTATATATACAGTATATATACATATATATATATATATATATATATATGCATGTTAAAAATGTTTCAATGAATGTTTATTCCTGCATGTTGATTTAGAAGCACTGCTTATAAGATATACTAAAGTTAACTTAGTTTAATACATATGTATCAAAGTTTTGCCTCTAAAACCATGTGACTCCAGCAGCCAATCTCTGCATGACAACAATTCTTCATCCCATTGGTCCCTTGTAGACTGTTTGTTATTGGACTAAAGGTTCATCAAGCCCGCCCACGAAAGGACGCTCATTGGCTGAGATTCCTATCAGCTGGAAGCCCGCGGATAGCTCAACAGAACTTATAAATAACAGAGAGACCCCTGCTTCAGCCTCTTCTCTCTTTTCTCTTCGCCCTTTTCGCCTCTGATTCATCGCTTTGGACGTTCGTCTCTCTCCATTGTCTACACACAGCAAGGAAGAGCAAGGAAGAACAAAGACTTCTCCCACGTGTCATTTTTCCGAACACAGAGCAGATAACTTGTAATTTGTTTATGTAACTTTGTATTTTAATGTTTTTCTTTTTCTCTTAAATGTCTAGGAATTCCTATTTCTTTGAGCTCAATTCTTAATCGGAGTTAAACTCCAATTTTTATTCATCACTTTTTCTTTGTTAAACTTTCTGTAAAACCACCATTTATTTAATTTTAATGTAAACTTTAATCTTGACTTTATTTTTATAATATTTTTCTTGACCAATCACATACCAGAAGGTATGATTTTTATCTAAAGTCCGAAGCTCTTTAATTTGAGATTGGATTAGATATCTTTAATTAATTATTATTGAAGGCCTCTGAAGAGACGCAGCTCCCACATCACGCGCAGCTGAGGAATCAGCGCGCTTCTACAGGATTTCAACCATCGAGATCCAACTTACGATCTCATGAATATCATTCATCGTCAAGAGAATATTTGCGGGACAAATATTCTGGGTTTTGCCCCTGAACAACACTTCAAAACTTCATGAGGATGACTACAGAACCATCATCGAACGAGGATCACGTGAGCTGCAACTTTCATCTGCTGAATTAAACATCTGAGGTTCGGTAATAATTTGTATATCTAATCAGATGCAAATTAAGAAGCCCTTAACATAACTCTTCTTTTCATTAAAATTCCGTTTTTATTTTCTTAAGATTAATCCAGGACTTTTTCATATAATTAGTAAACTTTCTCCATAAATTTGCGTTGTTTCCATAATCTGTTAACTCAAACTGATAGAAATTGGTTTCTCAGTTTAACCCTGGTTCCAAAAATATTAACATTGTTAATCTATCATTTACAAGATTGATTCTATGATTAATGAGATTACTGCAATGTCTGTTAATCATTTCGTTTAATAAATATGTGAAAATGAGAGAAGTTGTTGAGAATTTATTTCATTCTGAGTCTGTTCAAGCACAGGTATCGAATTCACGGAAAATTATTGAGACTGATTATTGATTAATTTATTGAGTGATTAAACAGGTATAAAGTGAAATTAAACATTAAATTGCTTCTTAGAGATAGAAGCTGGTGCCCCTATGAGTGTTATTAACTTTTCTGATGTATATGAAACGAGATTTGATCTCAGATTCCAATACATCAATAGAAATTAAATAATTCATACCTGATCATTTCATATTTCATATTTATTAATATTCTATATTTCACGCTACAGAGGCTAGCATCTCTTTAATATTAAAAGAGGGCAGGGATGAGACTGAACCTGCCTCCTTCCGACCTATTGCATTGCTGAATTCGGAAGATTTTTATTAAAATATTAGCAAATAGATTAAATAGACATATTGCCTCTATTATCCATGCTGACCAAACGGGCTTTATCCCCAATAGATTTTATTTATCATTTATTTATTTTATTTATTTATCACTAACGGGTTAACCACTTGGACGTTCCCCTTCCGGTTGTCATTTCTTGGAAATTTGTTTCAGGATTTGTAAATTTGTTTTGCCACTTGTTAATTTGTTTTCTGAAATGTAAATTTGTTTCGGGACTTGTAAATGTGTTTTTATCAATGTAATTTTGTTTTATGATATGTAAAAATGTTTTCCAAATTGTAAATTTGTCTCAAAGTTTGTAAAAGTGTTTTACATTTTGTACATGTGTTTTGCACTTCCCGGCCACTGTAGTAGGCGCGAAGGTGAATAATCGGATAGTCTCAAACTATATTAAAATTTGGCAACAAATTAAGAAGATCTGCAAGTTGCCGGTTGTTATGTCCATAACTGAGTTAAAGCAAGCACATGGTTGCTGCAGTTTTACGGAGCTTTATTACATTCAGAGTTGAGTACATATACAGGCTTACGGCACACGCCCCGCTGACCAGGTGGCTCCATGACGAAAGAGACAGAGCCTCATCCTCCCACACCTTTATACCATGGGCGGCGTCACCACTGAAAACCAGCAGTAGCCACCCCGGTCTAGCCCATGACCAACCCGGCCACCATCTTACTAATACGGCCTATTTACATACACAACACCGGGTACTTCTGTTTACACTCCACTTTATCACAACCATGCATTCTTTCCATCTCTTTCAGATACTGCATTTGATGGAGGCTAAAAGGCATAACTACTTTAAAAGATCTATATATTAATAAAAAATTTGCCTCTTTTGTCCAGCTAAAACATAAATTTTCCCTTCCACCAACACATTTTTTAAGATATTTGCAAATGGGAAATTATGTCCACCAATGTTTGCCAAATTTTGAAATCCTCCCCGAGGAAAATAAGGTTTGCTCACTTTTGCTAAGACCATGCGATTCCAGAGACTTGGTTACTAACTTTGTTAAAATATTTCTTGAACAAGTTATTAACCCTACCACCCAATCTTTAACGGTAGCTTGGGAGGCAGAGCTGGGAACTCAGATTGAGGAGGATGATGTATGGGAGGAGTGCCGGCAGAATCTGCTCCTGTTCCATTAAGGCTAGGCACCAGTTAATTCAATTTACGATGATGCATAGGCTTCACTATTCAAAATCCTGGCTGCATGGGCTTCCTTGGATGGGGGTGCTGGCCCCTGTAGAGCTTCTGTGCCTTGCTGCTGCCTTCCTTGTGCATGGGGGTGTGGCGGTTCCCAGGGTGTGTGTCAGCGGCACTGGAGTGGGGGCGGGCCGCTGTCGGGGGCGGGCCTTCCATCGCCTGGGGCCCGGGGACTGGCATTGGCCCCCCCGGGGGGGGGCGGGGGCTGGCCGGTCCTGGGGTGGGGGTGGGCATCGCCGGCCTCTTGGCAGCCCGGCCTCCCTCGGCCATCCCTCCTTGGGCAGATGCCTGGCTGTCCTGGGGCTTGGTGGCCTCGGGACATTTGTGCACTTGGGGGTTTGTGGCGCTGTCTTGCTTGCTCAGGGTTTCCGGGGAAGGAGGGGTGTTGCTGTGATCTGCAACCTTCTTTGTATGTTTCGTGGCAAACCACTCACACGCACACACTTATTTTGCATGCGCTCTCATACACACACATGCACACACACATACAGTATGTCTCTCCTTTAACAGGTGCAGATACCAGACTCGTGATGAGACCTTTTCAGTAGAAGGAACAGTTTGTCTTCTGTTTGTTTCAGTTGTGTTAGTCTGTTTGCCTTCTCTGTTTGTTCCTCTCTCTTTTCATTCCCCCTTCCCACCCCTCCTTTCCCCATTCCCCCCTGTCAGGTCCTTTATGGGTAAAACAATTTAAATAAAATATTAAAAGATATTACTAGAGAAGTTTATAATCAATATACAGTGCATATATATGTATTGCATAAAACTCCATTTGGCAAATTAAATCTGTTCGGCACAATAAGGAAAGCAGATTTCTGTTTTGCTCACCTAGGTGCTTGACAGGACAAGTGGAAAAAAAAGCAAAACACAAACTGAGAAGTTGTGTAAGCTGCTTGGCAAGATCATTTCTTAAAGTGACAATGATTTATTGAAGTCGTGCTTTTCCTATGTCAGTTAAGTGCCTTTTATTACCACTGCACTGACAGGGATACCAGTTTATCCAGTTCATAGTGCTGAAAGCTTTCACTGATTTAGCATTGTAGATCAGTATCTTTGGTGATGGTTTTACTTAAAGGAGAGAGTCAGTGCTGGCAGGCTTGATTTTCTGGTTCATATATTTCGAAGACAACAAAAAACCAAAAACAAAGAAAAGCAAACAGAAAAATCCACTATGTAAATATGTCCAAAATCCTTTTTGACAGAAAGTTATGTAATACTACGTGGCTGCTGTCACATTATGCAAATTAGATGCATAAATTTACTTGTGTCATAAACTTGGGGTCATATTCTACATCTTTCTCATTTACAGTAAGCCATCATCTCCTACCACTTTCAAGCTACGGCCTTTGGAATTTCTGATATCTAAACTGAATATTTTCTTTAACCCTTTCACATCCTTGATTGCATGACCAGAGAGCACCCCCACTGCCTATGGTGCATTGCTGCACCTGCCATGTGATGTCATGTGATGTGGCCAAAAACTCCCCTGTTGTACTAAGAATTCCACCTCACAAAGTGGCAGACACGTATAACTTACTGCTCTTCCCTTGGAGGACTAATGGCGGCCATAGAACCATCCAAAAACCTCACTTCTGGACACCAGAGAAGAAGACATTTTTAGACAAACAAATGATGAACTCGATTGCAAGACAGAGGAGGCCTTTGTTCCCAAATTTGCCAACTATGATTCTAAAAATAGATTATTTAGCTTATGAAGGTAAATATCTACATTTTTTTTACAACAGAGGGTGGGCGAAGCTGGTTGATTTGCACCTGCCATCGACCCCCAGCACCATGTTACTATACAGAACAATTGCGCCAGTTCCCGGTCATCATATCAGATAAATTGTGGCAGAATAAAAGCAAAATTGAGGTTGGATAATCATAAGAGTTTCTGGATGTAGGAGAGAAAGCGCAAATGACTGACAGAAGGCAAAATAACAACTAGGATGGATGAAAATGGACAGAGCGAGAGCCGCCTGGCCAGCGGTAAGTAACAAATTTGTTTGTTTACATTGTAACTGATTTTCTGGTTCATATGCTTTAAAGATAAGATACGAAAATGCCCAAAACAACAAACGGTGACAAAAACCCCCAAAACTATCCTTTGTGTAAATATGTCAAAAGTCCGCTGTTGACCAAAAGTTATGTAATTCAGTATGGCTGCCATGGCATTCAAATTAGATGCGTAAATTTACCCCTATCTCAAACTTTGGATCATATTCTACATCTTTCTAAATGACAGTGAGCCATTATCTCTTACCACTTTCAAGTTATAGCTTTGGAAATCTCTGACATCTGAACTGAATATTTTCTTGAAAAAAACCTTGACCACTAGGGGCTGATGGCACGACGGCGTGCCATAGGCAGTCAAACAGTTAAAAAAATTCTTTGCCACTAAAGGGTGCATGCAGACAGTGTGTATCTGCAGTAGAAATCCTTAAAGAGTTCCATTTTTTTAGTCTCTGTGGAAAAGTCTCTGTAATTTGTTATGGTCTTCAAAGCAGTGGGGAGCTTGTTCCATTCCATTATAGCTTTGTATGAGAAAGCTGATTGTCCAAAAGCAGTTTCACATAGGGGGATGCAACAATGCCACCTAGAGGAAGTCCTTGTTATGCTGGTATTTTCTTCAGAAGTCAGGCACACAAAAGTCTTAAGAGGTGTGAGTGCAGAACCATGGATAATTTAAAAGATTCAATTCAATTCAGCTTTATTTATAATGCGCTAGATCACAACAAAAGCCATCTCGTGGCGCCACAGTGCAGAAAAAAACCACACAGTCACAGAAAGACCCAGCAATCAGATGACCCCCTATGAGCAAGCACTAAGCGACAGTGGAGAGGAAAAACTCCCATTTGGAAGGAAGAAACTCTCTAGCAGAACCCAGGCTCAGGGAGGGGCAGTCGTCTGCTGCGACTGGCTGGGGATGAGTGGATAGGGAGGATGGAAAGGACAGACATAAAGAACATAGCAGTAAGATGCCAAGTACAATACTGGAGGTCAACCAGCAGTATGGATCAGATAACAATAGAACAAGAGTGGGGTTAAAAGACACAAAAACCCTCCTTAAACGAAAGCCTGGACCCAGAGTGGTAACTGGTTCCAGAGAGAAGGGGCTTGGTAGCAGAAGGCTCTGCCTCCCACCGTACTTTTGGAGATTCTGGGCACCACAAGTAAACCAGCATTTTGGGAGTCTAATGCTCTATTAGGATGGTAAGGTAATATCAGAGCTTTAATATATTGGGGGGGGGCAGATTGTTAAGAGCTTTGAAAGTAAGAAGAAGGATTTTAAACTTGATTCTGAATTCTATGGGAAGCCAATGGAGGGAGGACAGAACTGGGGAAATATGATCTCTTTTTCTAGAACCAGTTAAAACTCTAGCAGCAGCATTTTGAATCAACTGAAGATTTTTTAAAGATACTTTAGGACAACCAGATAATAGTGAATTACAATAATCTAATCAAGAACTGACAAAGGCGTGAATCAGTTTCTCAGCATCAACCAGAGACAAGATGCTCCTGATCTTGGCAATATTGCACAGATGATAGAAGGCGGCCCTAGAAACAGTTTTAATATGTGAATTAAAGGACAAATCCTGATCAAAAATCCCTCCAAGGTTCCTCACACAACTGTTCAGAGTGAGAGTGGCAGCATCTAAATTAAGGGCATAATCTGAAAAGGAATTTCTAAGATGTTTTGGGCCAACAACAATGACTTCAGTCTTATCAGAGTTCAATAGTAAAAAATTACAAGTCATCCAAGCTTTGATGTCCTTAAGACAGGCATCTAACTTGGCCAACTGATCACAATCATCGGGCTTCATTGACAGGTATAGTTGTGTGTCATCTGCGTAACAGTGAAAATGTATACAGTGCTTTCTGATGATATTGCCCAACGGGAGCATATATAGACTAAAAAGAGTAGGGCCCAACACAGATCCCTGTGGAACTCCGTGACTGAGCTTAGAGCTGGAAGGAAATCCATCATTGACATGGACAAACTGAAATCAGACAAATAAGATCTAAACCACTGCAACGGAGTTCCACTGAGTCCAACAAAGTGTTCCAATCTATCAAGTAGAATGGCATGATTGATAGTGTCAAAGGCTGCACTGAGATCTAAAAGAACAAGAACAGAGACAAATCCATTATCAAATGCAGTCAGGAGGTCATTAGAGACCTTCACTAAGGCAGTTTCAGTGCTGTGATGAGCTCTGAACCCAGATTGAAACACCTCAAACAAACCAACTTCCTGCAAATGGTCAGATAATTGCACAGCAACAACTCTTTCCAAGATTTTTGAAATGAAAGGCAAATTAGAGATTGGTCAATAATTGGCCAAAACTCCAGGATTGAGCGTCGGTTTTTTAAGTAAGGGTTTAATTACAGCAGTTTTAAAAGCCAGTGGAACATAACCCAGAGTTAAAGAAGAATTAATGAAAAGAAGAATACGGCTACCAATAATTGGGAAAATAATTTTAAATAACCTGGAAGGAATAGGGTCCAGAAGGCAAGATGAAGGCTTAGAAGAGGAAATTATTTTATTCAACTTTAAGATGTCGATTGGAGCAACCTTATCTAAGCAGATATCAATTGAGGGAGTTGCAGTAGTTAATGTACTAGAGTTTACGGTAGGAAGAATCTAACTGATTTCATCTCTAATAGATAAAATTTTAAGATTAAAATAGTTCAGAAAGTCCTGACTAGAAAGCTCAGGGGGGATGCGAGGATTGACCGAGTCATGGCTTTGTAAGCCTGGCTATAGTGTTGAAGAGAAACCTGGGGTTATTCTTGTTTGCTTCTATTAATGCAGAATAATAGCTTGATCTAGCTTTTTTAAGAGATTTTTTATAGATTAAGAGATGATTTCTCCATGCCAAGTAGAATTCATCTGAATTAGTTGAACGCCATTTCCTTTCCAATTGACGAGTTTTCTGTTTTAAGCCACAAGTTTCTGAGTTAAACCAAGGGGTAAGAAATCTCTGGTTAGACTTTTTCTTTTTTAAAGGGGCTACCAAATCTAGAGTCCGATGCAGAGAGGCTGTAACACCATCAAAGAATGATAAGCTAAGATAAGATAAGATAAGATAAGATAAACTTTATTGTCCCTCAAGGGGAAATTTGTCTTGGGCTTGACACCCGTGCTGCAACCACACAATCCACACATACACAATGGATGTAGTACATAATAAATGAAATAAAACCCAATAAATAATACAAATACATACATACATAAATATACAGTATAACAGCAGTCATTAAGAACAGGAGTTATAAGTGTCCCTGACCTATTTATCTGAGTTTAAAAGTTTTACTGAGTTTTACTGAATGCTATCAATCACGAATGGAGCAGACTCTCCATCACTTATTTCTGGTGTTTCTGTTGTGTTGACCCATGGCATAGAGGAGACAATCTGCAAAAATTTAGCAACAACGTCATCAGAAAGACATCTGCTGTAGTAGTATTTTTCTTTAGGAAATAAGTGATCAGAGATAATGAAATCAAAAATTAACAGACAATGGTCAGACAGTACAGGATTATGAGGAGACACTACCAGATTTTTGATATCTATACCATAAGTCAAAACAAGGTCCAATGTATGGTGGAAATAATGGGTAGAATTTTTTTACTTTTTGGGAAAACTCCATTGAGTCTAAAATTAAATTGAAAGCCTTATTAAGACAGTCACTCTTAACATCAACATGTATATTAAATTCCCCTACAATAATTATTCTATCGGTTTTCAGCACTAAATCAGCTAAAAATTCGGAAATTCCGATAGAAACTCTGAATAGGCCGTGGGAGGACGATAAACTATGACAAAAAGAACTGGGTTCAAGCCAAGATTGCCAACAGGCCCCACACTGAGGACCAAACCTTCACATAATTTCTGCTTAACATTAACTAGTAATTTAGGATGGAAAATTGCCGCCACTCCACCACCACGACCAGAACCTCTGGGGTTATGACAGTTTAAATACCCAGAGGGAGTTGATTCATTCAGACCAACATAATCATCAAGCCCGTGCCAGGTCTCTGTGAGGGATAGTAGATCGATCTGGTGATCGATTAATAGATCATGGACCAGAAGAGACTTAGAAGATAGAGACCTAATGTTTAATAAGCCACATTTAATTTTTAAACTTTGGGGGGGAGCAGAGGCCAAATTATTAATTTTAGGGATTTGAGGCTGGATTAGAATTTTACCAACATTATGTTTAATCAATCTGGGAAGTTAATGCATTCTTTTTTTTTAAAACTTTTTTATTAACTTTAGAGGGAGCAGAAAAAGGTTCTCTAAGGGAGGAGACAGGGGCAAAGTTGAAAGGTGGTGGAAGAGGAGGAGCTGCAGAAGTGCGAGTGTTTTTCAGGTTGTGTTGTATTTTTCCTGGGTTACAATATTTAGGGCAACGGGAGACAGACTCAATCTCTGAAGGATTATAAAACAAAGGCTGATCCAAACGGTAAAGACCACCCGAGTTAATGGGATCGATACAATACATGGGAACAGAACCAAAAAAGGGCAGTTTGGCAAACCCAGAAACTTCAGAGTGAGTAAACACACCAAATTTCAGTCACTGTACCAAAAAACACCAAATAAAATAGAAAAGATTGTCTCTTAAAACACGTGCACCAAGTCTATTTGGGTGGATGCCATCAGGCCTCATAAGTGATGGGCGGTTCCAAAATAAGTTAAAATTGTCAACAAAACCAATGTTAAAAATAGGACAAGTAAAACACAGCCAAGAATTAAGGCTGAGTGTTCTGCGAAAACGATTACAGCCTCGCCTGAGAGGTGCCAAAGGCCCAGAGATGAGCGCACGTCTGCCACAGTTCATGAGAGTGGACAGAAGGCTCCTGAAGTCACTTTCTAAAATCTCAAATGCTTCATCTGGGATGTTATTGCATCCCACATGCACAACGGCAGTTTGAACGTGAGGGAATTCATTCAGCAGGTCAGGGATAAGAGCCTCAATATCAGAGACTCCCGGGAAAAAATCGAGTCACACAGTACCCGCTTCTGACGTTCCTCACGATCGAGTCACCAATTACCAGCGTCATCTGGGGGGGGGATTGTCGGTGGATTCTGATGTGGAGAGGAATTGTGAAGAGGATGATGTTGTTGTTGCGAAGGCGGGGAGATGCGCTCTTTTCTTCTATCTGGAGCAGGTGTGTAATTTGACACACCCTGGGTGGTCTTTATCCGGGATTTGCGGACATGAGCCGCCGCTGAAGGAAAGGAGGGAGGACGAGGGGCTTCCACGGGCGGGCGTCCAGCATCCAGGTGGGGAAAATCCTCCAGGGAAAGGATATCAAATCTGTTTTCCAAGGACACCGGAAGAGAAGAGGCGCAGTCCATTCTGGTCGATCGACGAAGGTTATTGGCTGGTCGAACCAAGGTCCAGGGCGCGGCTGGAGGATGAGAGGGACCAAGTGAAGCTTTTGGTTTAGCCCCGAGACGAAACCAGTGTTTGTTGCTGAGGTCATGGACGGCTGCGGAGGCTGGAGCAGGTGCTGGAGCAGGTGTGGAGGTAGGTGGAGACGCGCTGAGCTCACCCAAGTAAGTAGCAGTTTCCGCCAGCTGCGAGGCAGTGGCCCGAGCCGATGATCACCCGAGGATGATGGTGTCGATGTGGTCTTCGGCCTCCCAAATCTTGTAAAGATTGGAGAGCCTCGTTTTCAGCTTAGAGACCTTATTGAGGAGCGATAAACAGCGGGTACATGACGGAGAAGGAGCCATGGCATTCTAGGCGCTGAGATGGATAGCCCGCAGCTAGCCAAAAACAGCTACTCGTGCGTCCGAACAGACTATTAGGTGAGGCCAATACCGAGGTAACAGTAAATGAAAAATAATAACAACAAACAGGGATAAAAAATGAAATCAATAAAAACAATCAATAAAAACAAACAAAAACAGAGAAGAAAGTACTCTGACGCGATGAGTGTCAGACGCAGCTGTCAACACGGGTCAAAAGATCAACCATATATTTGCATACATGATCATATTTTCAAAGATTAATATCTTGTGTTTGAGAAGTATACCACAATGGTGATACTGTCGTGTTGTGGAAGATGTGAAAATGACGAGGCACCGTTCTTTCTCAGAGTCAGCTTTATTCACATCTCCATCATTTCAAAGCAGAAAAAAAGAGAATGAAACAGTAAACTCTCGTCCTTAAATATCAGGGACTTCACACCTCATAGATCACATGTCCTACAGACCACCTTGCATAATAAAGACAGTCACAATGCATTTCACCACCTTGCATAATAAAGACAGTCACAATGCATTTCCCTCCATGATATAACTTCCACTGTCTCCCATGCATCCTTTAATCGACCCCCCACAGTCTCCAGCCTTGCATAACAAGGCTAAGCTTCCTGCCTTTGTTCTGACCTAAAATGCGAGTCACAGAACTGGTCCAACAGCTCCATTGAGTGTTCACCACACAAGCCCCCCCAGCATTTTAGAAAAACAGAACAACAAGAAAATAACCACATGCATGCCATGATAGCATCAATACACATCACCCGCTGGGGGTTTGCCGTCTGGGGGCGGAAACCCTTTGTCAGTCTCTGCGGGTGTTCTGGGGAAACATTACTTTGGGAAACATTACTGTGTGAAACCCTCCGTGGTGGTCTACCTCACCGCGGGGCCTTTGCCAACAGCACTTCCTCCTCTGCCACCACAAAAGCGGGTTTAAGTCTGTCTATGCCAATTTTCTCTTTCCTAACCGCCAAATCTAGCAAAAACTGCTTGTCCCCTGTTTCTAGCACTCTGAATGGTCCGTCATAAGATTAGATTAGATTAGATTAGATTCAACTTTATTGTCATTACACATGTATGAATACAAGGTAACGAAACACAGTTTAGCATCCAATCAGAAGTGCAAAGGACAGCAGTGCAGTATATACGGTAATTAACAGTATGTGCAATTTAAGCAAATATATGCAAATATATGCAGCAGTGCAGAAAGTTAAAAGTACTGTTATGTGCAAATAATGTGCAATAAGTTAGATGTAGTTATGTAGTTATGCAGTTATGTACAGGTGAGGATGGTAAAAGATGATTGTAAGAGAGTCAGCGGGGAACTAAGTTCAATAACGTGACAGCTGTTGGAAAGAAACTGTTCCTAAACCTGCTGGTTCTAGTCCGAAGGCTTCTGAAACGTCTTCTGGAGGGGAGAAGCTGGAACAGTCCATGAGCAGGATGGTTGGAGTCCCTAAGGCAGTCACAGCGGGGTTCGACGCGCATTGTGTCTAACAAAAACAAACTCTGCGTTCTTCAAAGTTTTAGGCACAAAAACGCGCGGAAAACTGTGGTGCGCGGGGCCGGGCAGCGTGCTTGATTCTATGTTACTTCGCAACAGCTGAGACGGGGAGGCGTTTAGCGCAGGGTTATCTGGGAGAAACTCCCCGGGCAGCCGGAGTGGCTGTGCAAACACGAGCTCCGCTGGGGAGGCTTCTAGATCCTCTTTAGGTGCAGAACGCAACCCCAATAACACCCATGGTAACTTGTCAACCCAATTTGTATCCGTCAGTGACGCTCTGAGAGCCGCTTTCAATGACCTATGAAAATGTTCGCATAACCCGTTAGCCTGCGGATTGCACGCTGTTGTGCGGTGAATTGTGACACCCAGGCTGCGGGCCATTGTCGACCAAAGCTCAGAAACAAATTGAGGGCCTCTGTCGGACATAATGTCCGACGGAACGCCGAAGCGCGCCACCCAAGCTGTTAAAAATGCGCGCGCCACTTCCTCGGCCGTGGTTGATGCCAGTGGGACCACTTCAGGCCAGCGCGTGGTGCGGTCCACCATTGTCAGAAGATGTGTCCACCCCTGTGACAGCGGGAGGGGTCCAACGAGGTCCACATGAACGTGATCGAACCTCTTGGCCAGAATGTGAAACGGTTCCAAAGGAGCTCTCGTGTGCCTGTGTACTTTGGCTCGTTGACACGCCGTGCAGGCTGCTGCCCACTCTTTGACCTGTTTGTGGAGGCTCGGCCAAACAAATTTCTCTCCCACCATTTTGACCGACGCGCGCACTCCAGGGTGCGCCAAAGAATGAACCGAGTCAAAAACGCGGCGGCGCCACGCGGCCGGTACTACTGGACGCGGCCGTCCAGTGGAGACATCGCAGATTGGGGGGGCATACCGTCTTGCAACACCCTGCTCTCCAGCCTTACCCCTGTTGGTCCAGACTGGACTGCGCGCACGTCCGCATCATTAACCTGCTCTGCGGCCATGGCTGCATAATCTAACCCTACGGTGACTGGGGCTGCCACAGCGCGCGAGAGGCAATCTGCCACTACATTGAGTTTGCCCGCCACATGCTGAATATCAGTGGTAAACTCTGATATCGCGGCCAGCTGTCTCTGCTGCCGGCCTGACCACGGTTCCGAGACCTTGGCCATCGCGAATGTTAGCGGTTTGTGATCAACGAACGCGCTGAAAGCGCGTCCTTCCAGCCAGAACTGAAAGTGGCGGATGGCCAAATGGAGAGCGAGCAGCTCCCTGTCGAAGGCGCTGTATTTACGTTCGCTATCGCGCAAGGTCCTGCTGAAAAAGGCGAGGGGTTGCCAAACCCCGGCTACGTGTTGCTCCACGACCGCCCCTATGGCCACATCTGACGCGTCAGTGGTGAGCGTTATGCGGGCTGTTGGGTCTGGGTGTGTCAACAATGCAGCCTTTGCCAAGGCTGCTTTCACCTCCGAGAACGCTTGGTCCCGCTCCGGGGACCACTTGATCTTATCCGCGGGTTTCTTTTTTTTGAGCGCGGCATACAGCGGCTGCATGAGCTGCGCCGCGCGGGGGAGAAAATGGTTATAAAAATTCACCATTCCCAAAAACTCCTGCAACGCCCTGACTGTCTGCGGCCGGGGAAAATCTGCCACAGCGCGCACTTTGTCAGGCAGCGGGACTGCTCCTTCGGGGAGACACGGTGTCCTAAAAAATCGATCTGCGCCACCCCAAACTGACACTTCGCTGGGTTGATTATTAACCCGTGATCTCCCAACCTTTGGAAAACTGTGGCCAGGTGTTTTTCGTGTTCGTCTTCGGATGCGCTGGCTACTAAAATATCGTCCAGGTAGACGAACACGAAAGGGAGATCGCAAAGCACCGCGTCCATCATGTGTTGGAACATCTGAGCAGCCCCTTTAAGTCCGAATGGCATGCTTAAAAACTCGAATAAACCAAACGGAGTTATTACCGCTGTTTTGGGTATGTCCTCAGCGCGCACTTGGACTTGGTGGTAACCGCGGACCAAGTCTATCTTAGAAAAAATGCGCGCCCCTGCCAAATGAACTGAGAAATCTTGGATATGTGGGATTGGGTAGCGGTCGTGCGCTGTAGCGTTGTTTAACCTGCGAAAATCCCCGCAAGGGCACCATGATCAGTCAGCTTTCGGGACCATATGTAGGAGGGAAGCCCACGGACTGTTTGAACGTCGGATAATGCCCAACCTCTCCAGGTTGGCGAACTCCTCGCGTGCTATGGCTAGTTTAACTGCGTCCAAGCGCCGAGCTTTTGCAAAAACGGGCGGTCCGGTATTGGTAATAAAATGCTCCACCCCGTGCTTAGCGACTGTTGCCGAAAATGTGGGGACCGTGAGTGCTGGGAACTGAGTGAGCAGTGTGTGGAACTTACCGCCTGCTGTTGTGACGTTGGCTTGTGCTGTAGGCGGGGCCACTCGTGCTGCACAGGGGACAGAATCAAAAGAAAGTGCATTAACCAGGCGCCTGTTAGCGAGATCAACCAACAACCCATGTGAGCACAAAAAATCAGCCCCCAGCATATTGAAATTTACTGTTGCTACAACAAAAGTCCACTCATATGCACGGCCGTGTAGAGACAGAAGCAGAGTCTTCTCACCAAAGGTCTTAATCTCCGAGCTGTTCGCCGCTGTCAGCAGGGGACCTCCAGAACCCACCAGTCTGTCCGCGTAGGAAGGAGTGATGAAACTCAATTGGGAGCCTGTGTTGACGAGGAACTGCCTCCCAGAGCGTGCGTCCGACAAGTAGAGAAGCTTGTTCTCTTCCCCGAGGGCCGCGGCTGCTACCGACCCCCGGTCTTGGCGTTTCCCAAATGTCCGAACTGGCACGGCGATACACACTTGCGTGCCCTCTCTGCGAAGCGGCGATGGTAGAAACAAAAGACGTCCGGTCCACGCTCCCTGGCCCTTGCCGCCGCCGTCGTCGGTGAGTCTGGCACCGCTGTCTCTGGCCTCCTGTCGTCTGTGGTCATTGCGCCGAGTTCCGCTGCAGCGGCCGTGGCTGCACGCTGCTTGGTGGCGTTGACAATCCGCCGTGCCTCTCGGCCCAGCGCGCGGTAGTCCCGTAGGGCCAACAGTGGCAAACTGGCCAGAACCGCTCTCGCTGCTGACGGTAGAGTCCTGAGGAAGAGGTGGGTGAAAATGAAATGAACGTCGTCAGAGTCTTTCAACCTCAACAACTTCTCCATCAGGCTCGCGGGCATGTCGTTTTCCCCTTCCGTCAGTGCCAGGAGCCTCTCTGCTCGCTCCTCCACCGAGGGGGTGAATTGCCGGATGAGTGCAGCCTTCAACGCGCCGTATTTGTCGCTCTCCGGCGGCTGGTCGATCAGGCTCTCCACATGCTGGGCCGTGTTGTTGTCCAGCTTTGCGACTACGTGGTAGAATTTCGTGACATCTACCGATATCCCCCGGAGGTTGAACTGCGCCTCAACTGCATTGAACCAGGAGCGCGGATTGTTCTGCCAGAATTCCGGTAGCTGGACTGTAGCGGCGTTCGCTTGGCTGGGGGCTCCTGACGCGGCTGGCCCGGGGGAATTTCTTTCTTCCATGATACGTCTCGGGGTCACCAGTGTGGAAGATGTGAAAATGACAAGGCAGCGTTCTTTCTCAGAGTCAGCTTTATTCACATCTCCATCATTTCAAAGCAGAAAAAAAAGAGAATGAGACAGTAAACTCTCGTCCTTAAATATCAGGGACTTCACACCTCATAGATCACATGTCCCACAGACCACCTTGCATAATAAAGACAGTCACAATGCATTTCACCACCTTGCATAATAAAGACAGTCACAATACATTTCCCTCCATGATATCACTTCCACTGTCTCCCACGCATCCTTTAATCGACCTTCCCACAGTCTTCAGCCTTGCATAACAAGGCTAAGCTTCCTGCCTTTGTTCTGACCTAAAATGCGAGTCACACAACCGGTCCAACAGGTCCATTGAGTGTTCACCACAGTGTCTTCTTATCCAGAATTTTGGTGGATTGTTTATACAGGGATTCCAAAGGTTTCAGAGTCGTACTGTTGGCTCGTGACCAGCATGAGATGCAATAGCATCTCGGTGGTGCAGTACTTAGCACTGTGGCAGCACAGTAAGAAGGTAAAGGGATTGATTCCATTCCTGACCATCCTGGGTTTGATCCCACCGCCTGACCATCAGTGACCCTTCTGTGGGGAGTTTGTATGTTCTCCCCGTGTCTGCATGGCTTTACCCCGGGGACTCAGGTTTCCTCCCAAAGGCCAAAAACATACTGGTTAGGTTAATTGGAGACTCTGAAGTGGCTGCAGGTGTGAATGTGTGTGTGAATGATGAAGGGATTGGTGCCATACCGTGGCTGCCTCATCCATCCAGGTGGACGCCCTGAAATTCCCTCTGGGATTAGTAAACCATACAAAATACAAAAAAAAAAAAAGTACAAATAAGCTAAGATAAGCCTTTTTTAGTCCCACAATGGGGAAATTCCAGGATTGCAGCAACATAGGGATAGCAGCACTCAGAGCAATAATTCAAAAGACAAGACAATAAGAACAAGTGAATATACATATGTACAAAGATATACAGTATACACAGTGTGAGAGCATCGTAGCGAGATGGAATAAACAGCATAATGGTCTATTAAGTTACCCTGCAGAATATGAATATGTTGTGGAGGATAGAAGCAGACGAGACACGAGCTGACGACACAGAACTTTATTTCTCCTCCAACACAGAACAAACTTACTCTGAGTGCCAAAGCGAACTCCTTTATACACTTTAGTCCCGCCTCTGGCACCCAGGGTAAACACATTAACATACAAGTTACAAACCATGTACACACATCAATATACACATTAACATACACATCACAGAGCAAGGCTTAATACAATACATTCGTGCCCCTGTGTCCTCAGGTGTGAACCTGGCACAGCGGGGGCGAAAGGCACATCTTTATTTTGCTTTATACCCCCTAGTGCTCTGGTGCCCTTTGTTGGCTCCTCTCGCCTCTTCCCCCATTACCATCTCTAACTACCTTCTCCCCCACCAACCCCCAGTCCTGGGTGTGTTATGACCCAAGCACCAATGTTATTTGCGCTATTCCTGTCAGGTCTTGACAGCGGCGTTATTATTCCGGCTCTCCGAGCTCTTATTGTGACAGCGCTTGGGGAGGCTTCTGCTCAGCTGTCAAGACCTGAACAGCTGTTCTGCATTTGCAGTCGTTAGTGGCCGGTTTCTTAAGCCGACGCTAGCGGCTGAATCCTTGCAGCAGTGTCCGTCGCTGATCGTCGGAGCGATCGTACTATATGGATTATTCTACAGTGTGGTGTGACCGTCTTATCCTGTGGACCCGTGAGTGAGCTTGTTAGCCTTACGCCTCCCTGTGTGTAGACTTGCTTGTGTCATAGCCTCAGCGGCTTGTATTATTGTGATTTCACTGTTAATAAAGACACTAACACAACTCTCTGGTGACAGTGTGGCGTCTTATGGTGGCTCGCGAGGGCCACCACTTGACAGTACACTGCTGCCAAAAATGGCGTTTTTACGGTGACGCCAACCCGAGACGCTTTTCACCAGTGAGGTTGTGTTAATTGGCCATTGCCCTTTTTTCTTGTCTGGGTATGGAGTGCTGGAGGAATGCCGTCGCGGAGGGGCTGCGCTCGGAGTCCGAGCCACGAGCTGCTGGACGTCTTAGAGTATGTGGATGAGACGCTCATCTCTGCTTCCCTCCTCGATTACGACCGCAGCGTACTCTGGTACCTGGACTGTACTGAGGACTCGCTCAATCATCTTTCTCCCCACTACGCCGACCACCCAGAAGTCGCCGCCAGGAGGGATGACATCGCCGCGCAACGCGAGATACTCCGTATGGTGGAAGAGGAATATGGCAAGAAGCAGAGGAGGAGGTGTTCACGCTCCTCGCTTTGGGATCCCGTTCCTGTCCTCGATCCACTTCAGGAGTTCGCACCACCCAGGGGTCGTCGTAGACGTCGGCGCCTCAGCCAAGGGCAGCCCCAGCAAGCTCCTGTTCCGGATCCAGTTCCGGGCCGCCGGAGTGACCCAATCAACCAGCCAGCTGCTGTGTGTGACAAGAGTCCTGCTTCGGCGAGCCCCGTCCATGGGTCCTTGAGAGCGGCTCCCCTTTGTCCTCCCGGGGGACCCTCTGTTACCATCCAGCAGGAGAAGGAAGGAGCAATGCCCCCTACAGCTGGCACCACCCTCCCTCCGGGAGAGAGGCAAGTTCATGTTCACTCCCCTACTTACAATAGTGATCTGTCTTGTCTGACTCCTGGGGGTGGAGTTCGGGGTTTGCAGCCCCCCGAGCTCCCACCACCAGCTGTAGTCATCTGTTCTGAACCTGCTGCCTCTGTGTTTTCCTCCGCTGAGCGGTCCTCGGCGTTAGGTCTACGTCGTCGAGCGAGGAGGAGGCCTGCAGCTCTGGGAATAATCCCAGCCACGTTTTGGACAGAGGAGAAGAGCGGACTGCGGTGTGGAGCCTGAGCCGACGAGGAAGCGTCCTCGGGTCTCCACGGAGGAGCAGCCCGAGCCAGCGGGTCGGGGGTCCCCTGCTGCCACGCCGTGCGGGTTATCGGTGTGGACATCAGCACGAAAGGATCCGGCTGCAGAGACCATCATGCCGGCTGCGGAGCCCCACGCAGCTGAGTGGGAGCCCGACGACGAGCTTCTACCCGAACCTGGATCGACGGAGTCCTGGACGGCTCCAGAGCCCGAGTGCAGGCAAGTGCTCTTCTTTGTTTTTCTTTGTGGTGTGTTAGAGCATTTTTGCTTGCCTCGCGGGGAGGCGAGCGAGAGGCAGCCGTCTGCTGTGCCCGAACTCGTCTCGCTGGGCTCTGGCTCTGCCGGGGATACTGATCCCGGTCCTCTCTGTTCCTCTGAGCCTCTTCACAGTGTCGCCGGCTTGGAATCTGTCGAGGTCGCGGTGCAGGAGGTCCCAAGTTCGGGGGTGGAGGTTGTCGCTGGTGCAGCTGTGACCCAGTCGGGGTCCGACGAGGCCCAATCGGGGTCCAACGTGGGGGCAGCTGTGACCCGGCGGGGGTCCGACGAGGTCCAATTGGGGTCTGACGCAGGTGCTGCTGTGACCCAATCGGGGTCCGACGTGGGTGCAGCTGCGACCCAATCGGGGTCCGACGAGGTCCAGTGGGGGTCCGACGTGGGTGCTGCAGTGACCCAATCGGGGTCTGACGAGACCCAGCACGGGTCCGACGCGGGTGCAGCTGGGACCCAATCGGGGTCCGACGAGGTCCAGTGGGGGTCCGACGTGGGTACAGCTGGGACCCAATCAGGATCCGATGCAGGTGGAGCTTCAACAGTCGCATCAGTGTGGATCGAGGTCAGTGGAGGAGCCGCAGACCCTTCGCCGCCTGATGTGATGTGGGCTCATCACGATTATTCCCCTCTCAGGAGCCACCAGCTGGGGTCGTCAGCGCTGGGAGCCGTGGGAGGTTTTCTTCCTGCAGGCTGGCGCTCCCATGTTGTTTCTTCATCGGGGAGGCCGCCGCATGCTGTTTCTCCATGGTTCTGGTGGCTGAGGGATGCGGGTCGGCCACCCAAGGAGCTGTTTTGCCTGTTCGGCGCCTTGGGCCGGCCACCCGATGAACTGTATTTGTTACTGGGTGGCCTGGTACGGCCGCCGGAGGACTTGACTCTCAGGGCCTGGGACTGGGTCAGGCCGCCCGACCATGTACTGTTTCCCTTGACCACCCATCGGCCATCGGACGAAGGGAGACCGCCGGAACTTTGCCTGGGGCGTTTGGTCTCTGCCTGCCATCGTCTGTTTGGACTGTTCGGTGTGAGGGTAATTTGGAACAATAAGATTGCCGCGTGTGTATGTTGATGAAACAAGAGGACTACCTGATCCATTAAATGTAATGCTGTGTTTGTGCAGGACAGCCACTGTTCACAGCGGGCACATGTGTATATAGAATGGCCTTGTAAATAATGATGCTGTGTTGATGGTCTTTATTCAACACGTCCCAATGGTGACGTGCGTGTGCGTGCTGTACAGTACATATTAAGTTTGTCTGACTAAACTCAGCCATTTAAGACGTTGTATTTATCATAACAACCTTTTCCGCCTCTTTCTTCGTTACTGCGATTGTCACGTTGCTTTTGCCTTTGTGTTATGTAAAATTTGACACTACACTGGAATCAAATACCAGTGGCTTGATATATAGTATGTTACTTTGTGGGTTTTCACAGGCACTCTGGTGTTCAAGGATGATGTTTGTTTTTTGGGGTTAAACGGTATTTTTGTGAAGAATGCGGCAGAGGTTTCATGCACTTGGGTACGTAGAAGCATAAACTGATCCATTGTGACTTTTAGGGGTTTGTGTGGGAACTGCGTGGAAGGACCTTCACTCAGATGAGTTCCTTATGACCACATGAAGTCATGTATACTGGAGTTAAACAGTTTGTCCGTGGTAACTGTGGGAAAACCTTCTGTGTCTGGTGAATTATGCTCTGTATGGTTTGTGCCCGTGTATTATAACTCTTGCCCTATTTGTTTCGTTGTTTCTGTGGGAATGTAATGGGTATGTCTGGGGATGTGTTTTTTTTTTTTTCTGGGGCCATGTTGGTATTTGTTTCGCTCCCTCCTTGCCTGTTCCTCCATTCACTCGCCCTGCGGGTGGGTGGGTGGGTGGGGGGGCTAGGTGTTACAGGGCGTTCGGAGCCCACCTTTGAGAGAGGGGTACTGTTATGACCCGAGCACCAATGTTATTTGTGCTCGGGCTATTCCTGTCAGGTCTTGACAGCGGCGTTATTATTCCGGCTGTCCAAGCTCTTATTGTGACAGCGCTCGGGGAGGCTTCCGCTCAGCTGTCAAGACCTGAACAGCTGTTCTGCATTTGCGGTCGTTAGTGGCTGGCTTCTTAAGCCGATGCTAGCGGCTGCATCCTTGCAGCAGTGTCCGTCGCTGATTGTCGGAGCGATCGTACTATATGGATTATACTACATTGCCCGTCTGTGGTGTGACCGTCTTATCCTGTGGACCCGTGAGTGAGCTTGTTCGCCTTACGCCTCCCTGTGTGCAGACTTGCTTGTGTCATAGCCTCAGCGGCTTGTATTATTGTGATTTCACCGTTAATAAAGACACTAACACAACTCTCTGGTGACGGTGTGGCGTCTTATGGTGGCTTGCGAGGGCCACCGCTTGACAGGGTGGAGTGACATGTCCTATTGTGTCACCACAATGTACCCATACAGTATATTTCCTATTTCAATCAGCCATGTTGTCACCCTTGGTAATGACTGATATTGCCTAGTTGTATAACAGAGGACACCATTTATTGTGCAATGTTGTTACGTTTTGTGCATTCAATATGACCTCTATGAGCAGCCCTGTTTAGGTTATAGAGTCTGACTGCCGTAGGTAGGAAGGACCTGCAGAACCTCTTGGTCGTGCACCGAGGATTGTACAGCCTACTACTAAATGAGCTCCTCAGTGCATTCACCATGTCGTGCATTGGGTGGCACTCTGACTCCAGCGGAGATGACAGCTTAGCCACCATCCTCCTCTCTCCTATCTCCTCCACTGGGTCGAGGCACCACCCCAGGACAGAGCTAGCTTTTTTGATCAGTCTGTTCAGTCTCTTCCAGTCGGCTGCCGTGATACCGTTGCCACTGCAGACCACTCCAAATGTGATGGCTGATGCCACCACCGAATTGTAGAAGATCTTCAGGAGTGCTCCTTGTACTCCAAACAGCCTGCGCTGTCCCTTTTTGTAGAGTACGTTGGTGTTGTGTGACCAGTCCAGTTTATTGTTCAGGTGAACAGCCAGGTACTTGTCGGATGTCACCATCGCAATGTCTGTTCCCTCTATGTTTACTGGTGCTGTGGGGGGGGGGATTTCCTCACCTGCGGCAGTCCACCACCAGTTCCTTAGTTTTCCTCTCAATGATCTGAAGGCAGTTCCGATGGCACCAGTCCATGAAGTTCTGAATAAGTCCTCTGTACTTTGCATCATCTCCATCAGAGATGAGGCCGACGATTGCAGAGTCATCAGAGAACTTCTGTAGGTGGCAGTGTGGTGTGTTGTATGAAAAGTCTGCAGTATAAAGGGTGAACAGGAAGGGAGCAAGGACTGTTCCCTGTGGGGCCCCCTTACTGCAGATGTAGTGTCAGACACAGTCCTGGGTTCTCACAAACTGTGGTCGGTTTGTGAGGTAGTCCAGGATCCACGATGACAGGTGCTGGTCCACCCCTGCACACAGTAGCTTGTCCTTCAGGATCACCAGTTGGATGGTGTTGAAAGCACTGGAGAAATCAAAGAACATGATCCTCACGGTGCTCCCAGGCTTCTTCAGGTGGGACAGGGAACGGTGTAGGAGGAAGATCACTGCATCCTCCACCCTGATGCGATGCTGGTAGGTGAACTGGAATGGATCCATCGCTGGTCCCACCAGGGGGTGGAGGTGGGCAAGGAGCAGCCTCTCCAGGGTCTTCATCAGGTGTGATGTGAGGGCCACTGGTCTGTAGCTGTTCAGATCATTGGGGTGGGATGTTTTTGGTACAGGTACCACCCAGGATGTTTTCCACAGATGTGGTACCCTCCACAGCTTCAGGCTCAGGTTGAAGATGTGCTCCACAATCCCACACAGCTGGTCTGCGCAGGACTTGAGGAGCTTTTAGCTGATGCAGTTTGGACCCAAGACCTTCCTCGCCTTGATCTTCCACAGCTTCGCCCTCACCTGGGCCTTAGTGAGGGTCAGGTTGGGGCAGGGAGGCTGTGTGCTGGGAGTGGGGGATGTTGGGGGAGGCTGTGGAAAGCAGGACTAGATGACAGTAGAGGCAGTAGTGGTTGGTGGGCAGGCGGAGAGGAAGGCGGTTGGTCAAACCTGTTAACCTGTTGCACTTCTGTGTACCGCGGGCGGGCATGTCTCTGTGTCCTAGAGCGCACGAGGGCGCACGAGGGCGCTGTGTCCTAGGAGGCACTGAAAAAAAAAAGCTGCATTTCCGTTCTTCCACTACAGACACAGCCGCGAACAGAAAGCCAAAGGAGTGCTTTGAATGGTTTAGATGTGATTGACCTCTCATTCGACTAATAAGAGCCTTGAATTGGGTTTCTGAAACCTTGAAGAACCAATGACTGAAAACCTAGCAAGAAGGACCCGCCTACCAACGGCTGCGAATGAAGCGAGCCAATTGAAGCACAGAAGTTTGAAAGCGTCCCTTGCAAAATCTGTTTTGTGTAAGGCTGGGTGAAGAGAGACTGACTGCTGCAGCAGATGAAAAAAGGACACGCAGGAAGAACCGCCACAGACCCAGCAGCACGGAGACCACCCACAAGTGCGACCTGTGTGACAGGGACTGCCATTTGCGCATCGGCCTGTTCAGCCACAGGCGGTGCTGTCCCAGCAGAGTAGACGTTTAGGATTCTCTTCCATGGTCATCATAGACCGTCCACATGCTGTTGTGAACAGGTAAGTGTTATAAGCTAAATTATTCTTTATCCCTGAAAATTGTAATCAAAAATGACTTTTGACCGATCGGTAAATTACAACTGTGCGGCGCACGAAGTCCGAAGTCCGTGCGCCGCGGTACACGGCTCGTGCACCGTGTCCGGACTGTGAACCACGGGGATTGTGCGCCGCGGTCGCCACATCGCCACATGACTATTCCGTCATGTAGCGATGGCCAATGTCCGTCCTCTGTAGCGGGGGTGGGGTGGGGGGGTGGCAGTCGTTATCTTCTACATTACAGATATTTTAGAATAATTTATAGTGCACTATAGGTTATTTTTTCTTGTAAAAAAAAGCCACACATTTTTTACGTGGCATGCTTCTTTGCGTGTGGGGGCTTGTTTGTTCATTCATTCATTCATGAATGAATAAACAACCCCCCCCACACACACACACACAGCCCTGAGTGTCACCTTTCATTAGAGCCCAACATCAAGCTTCTATATTGAATCATTCAAAAGTTACAGACGTTTTTCCAAACTGCCATTTGGCACAATTTGGCACAGTTCAAAAACGCCTGGGAACTAACTGAGAACAAAGCTGTGTAACATATTCATTTTTTGTGGTATTGTTACAAAATTTTGACTTCAGCTGGATAACACTTGGTTCTACATTTCTGTTGCATTTTCCAGCCCGGATCTGAAGCTGTGTGTTATTTGCAAGCATTTGTATCCAAAAAAACACCCAGGCGAAATTTATTTTCTTCAAGTTCAGTATGTTTAGATGACTGTTACTCAGTGGCAGGAGCACTTAGAGAGATTATGACTGTTTTGCCAAAAAATTCAAAGTGTTTTCTTTTAAATGAGACCAGCCCCAGGAAGATGCTGCAAAGGGTTGAAGAACAGCTTTTGATTTACTTTGGGCACGTTATTTTTTGGCGTTTTTAGGGAAATTGACCAGAGTGCAAGGGGTTAAGACACAGGTTCAGGTTATTCACTCACTCCCTGCCCCCCGTGGCCTTGGAGGAGGTATTCTGGAGCCCAGAGATGGTTTTGAGGCTTCTCCAGACCCCGCTGATGTCACTCTGTTGCAGCTTGTCCTCCATCTTCTTCCTGTAGCTGTCCTTACCCTCTCTAATCTTCCTCCTTAGCTCCCTCTGTATGGACTTCAGCTCCTCCCTGTTTCCCAACCTGAAGATTCTTTTCTTCTCCTTCAGCAGTGACTTTATCTCAGGGTTAATCCAGGGTTTGTTATTTGAGAAACACCGTATGGTCTTGGTGAGTACGGTGTTGTCCACACAGAAGTTGATGTAGTCTGTGATGGTGTGTGTGAGGCTGTCGATGTCCTCACCATGTGGATCGCAGAGCTGCTCCCAGGCAGTGGATTCAGAACAGTCCTTTAGAGTGTCCATTGCCTCCTCAGACCATACTTTCACTGTGTGGGTAACAGGAGGTTGTCTGTGTACGAGGGGTTTGTACACAGGAAGGAGATGAACCAAGTTGTGATCCGATCTCCTGAGCGGGGGGAGTGGCGATTAGGTGTACGCCTCCTTAGCGTTTGCATAAAGTAAGTCCAGTGTTTTATTGTCTCTGGTGTGCCACGTGACATACTGGGTGAACGTGAGCAGAATGGAGGACAGTGAAGTATGGTTAAAATCACCCAAGATGAGGAGGAGAGAATTTCAATGCTTCATTTGCAGTCTGCTGGTGACTGAGTGGATGACGTCATGTGTTGCCCCAGTTTTTGCAGACGGATTAACATAAATAACGATGCAGACCACATATGAACATTCCCTTGGGAGATAAACTGACTGCATGCTAACAGCTAGCAACTCAATGTCTTTGTTGCAGTGTTGTTCTTTAATTGTGATGTCCCCAGGATTCCACCATCTCTTGTTCACATACATTATCAGCCCTGCGCCCCTGGTCTTACCGCTTTCTGGAGTCCGATCTGCCCGTATTGCGTGGAAACCCTTCAGTTCGATGTTAGCACCTGTTGCTAGTTCTGTTAGCCACATCTCAGTGAATAACATGATGCTAATCTCTCTGAAGACGATCTCATACCGGGACATCGCCACCAGCTCGTCTGTCTTGTTAAGTAGCGATCGCACATTCCCCATAATAATGGGTGGAAGGATGGGTCTGTACCTTGTTTTCCTCACTCATCACTTTACTCCAGCCCGAGAACTGTTATCTGATGTCCCTGACGTGTCAAATCAGCTGTTTCAGATGTGACTGACCTGATAGATTTGACTGCTCTGCCGGGTTGGTCACGCCCCCCGCCATGGTCTCTGGAGGGAAGGATCATCTGGGTTGAACAGAGATGATCTGTCCCAAAACTGGGATTCATGGATCAGGAGGCAGCAGCAGTTTGGCATGACTGCACTATGCAGAAGTCAGACTATTGTGCGAATGTTGTGAATTTTTGCAACACGCTAAGTAGTAGTTGGTTTAAGTTACTATTACTTAATTAGATGTCCAAGTCATTACGGATACGCGATGCATATGGCCAAAAGTGAAAATTTCAGTTTAGACCAGTTTTTATACATTTGGCAAACACTGCATAAATCGTCATAGTGTGATAGTAGACAGTGCAAGTTAACAAACCCTGTCTGGCTCCAAGTATCTACTTCATCAGTTCAAACAACAGGCATTCAAAGCAAGATAATTTGCAGCACTCCTCAGAGGCTGTAATCCAAGGATACCGCTCGTTGTTAATATGGAAGTGACGGATAAATCCTTTCCCCGGCTGAGACGGGCCTGCTAGCTCCAGGGTTGACTGACGTCTCTTCACAATGACCAGCTTTTCTTGAAAAGTCCATCTGGAAAATTGATTTTTTTTTTTTAAATATCAGTGGCCAAATCATTTTCCTCTTCCCTGTCAGCCATTGTGGGTGGAAAAACAGCTGTTATATTTAAACAGACACAGTATATTGTAGCTGCTTAAGCAAGTCCTTGCACTGGCGTTTTGCTAGCTAGGATACTCTGCATTGTGGGTGGAGGAATCTAACCATCCAATCAAAAGACGTGAAAATGCTAACATTCTAGAATGCCTTCTATGGTACCTGTTGTGTCCGAACAATGAGGAGGAGAGGTGACGTTTTATAAAGTTTATTAACAAGAACTATGTACACACAGAGAAACCCTACCGCGAGTACAGGAGCTACAGCGAAGAGACAATATGTCTTCCGCTCCAGGCTTATATACCACAGGTGACGCCATCCCCCAAAGGCAGGGCATCACCCCTCCCTGGCCTAGGGCACTGCCATACTAATATTATATGTATGTATGTATATATATATATATATATATATATATATATATATATATATATATATATATATATATTGTGATCGTACACCCCCCCCCCTTTGAAAAAAGCACAAGCACACTAATTAACCCAAACAAATAATTTTCACCTGATTCACATGCTAATACAAGAGGGTATAGGCTTACTCATTCACACACCACACTGGCCCGCGGAGCTCTCTATGTAAATAAACAGTCCTAGAAAAGAAAAAGGGCCACACACCAAACTAAATTAATCCCATTAAATCTGCATCCATACAACAATCACAGACATACATAATGGTGGTACACAACCCCATGAACTCGCAGCATACACAGAATTATGAATGAATGAATGAATCTTTATTTATTTTGGATAGTACAGGTTAAAAGAAACTGAATAATATAACAAAGGGGGAAAGAAAATCCAACAAGGTCAAATTAGACAATAACTCCTCTGATTATACAGTTCAACATAAGTTATCCGAAATGGGTGATGGCTGAAGCCGCAGCTTATATTGCCCACCCATATTCCATCCAAGAATTCAAAAGAAAAACAAAACAAGAGCGATTACAATTCAGAACGAAGCTAAGACAAAATGTGACCAAAAAAAAAAACTAAGCTACAACACAACACAGACTGGATATGACAGTCCTTATGTGATTTTACATGTCATCTTGTATATAGTATGTTTGGAGTATTTCTTCCTTTAGTTTTTGTTTAAATTATCCAAGCGTTGTACATGATTTTAATTCAGGTCCAAAATCGTTCCATAATCTGACTCCTTGCACTGAAACACAGTGTTGCTTGGTGGTAGTTCTCACTGAAGGTTTTTGAAATATACATGTTCCTCTGAAATGATATTGTTTCTCTCTTATTTGGAACAACTTTTGGATATTTGCGGGCAGTGATAGATTCTTCACTTTAAACATTATTATTGCAGTTTTAAAGTCAACCAGATCTTTCAACTTGAGAGCTTTTAATTTAAGAAAAACTGGGTTTGTTGGTTCCCTGTAAGCAGCTTTGTTTATTATTCTAATAGCTCTCTTCTGAAGCATAAAGACTGGATATATGTTTGTTTTATATGTATTTCCCTGTACTTCAGTACAATTACATTACAATTACACAGAGAACTTCCCACAAAACAGGTTTCACAACACAGGGCAATTAACACACACCCATTCACACTCAGGTGCTACTGCACCTCACACTCTCCAAACAGTCACCAGGCACACACACATTCACAACGGTGGTCTAGTGCAATATAAATCCCATAATCACCCCATTACAGTGGCACACATTCCCTCTCACTTTCAAGAATGTAAGTGGCTATAAAGCCCACCCCACAATCAAGGGGAACATCAAAATTACAGCATCATAAAACGCTTAGGTGCCAGAAATAATACAACATTGCAAAATTAAGGTAAATGGTTGCATGTCAAACAAATAAGTGACATTTCCAACAGGTTAAACCCTCATATGAACAATCCTATACACATTTTATAATACAGCAACAAAAGGAAATACACACTTTTCACACAAGTAAGTTGTACCACCACAGTTCAGATGTCTATAAGAACCATCTTAAGCATATGTCATATCACCCACGTGTTGTTTTTCCTCTTTTTTTTTAAGTACAACTCTAACGTGTGAATATAGTTTAAACATACTATGAACATATCAACCATAACCTTACCACACATATTAATAAATGCACATAAACAGACACACCATAAGCCCTCATACATAACTCAACCCGGGTCTCCCGAAGGCTCCCCCCCCCCCCCCCCCCCCCGGAGTGTCTGTCCCGTGGCCCACTTCCAGAACATCTCCGCTTCCTTATGACAGGAGACGGACTGCGTAGACGTTCTTTTCTGCTTTGACGTTGCAGCTCGTTGGGATGCTGTCTCGACCCATCAATCAAACTCAGGTAGCTGTCACCACCGGACTGGACCACCCACAGATTATCCTGTCCAGCCGTCCATTTCCTGGAAATGCACACCCGACCAAGCCGAGGCTCGACCCTAGGGCACACGTCATCACCCTCACCCAGGGGAGGGCTCACTGGCTTTCTCCGTCGTCTGCGTTGCAATCTGGCTCCTTTATGACTCCTCAGCAGTTCGCCAAGTTGACTTGAGTCATGTCCCTTGCTTTTGAAGTCGGCATGGCCGGGGTTTGTGCCATCTGACGGTACCCTGGATACCAGATGTTGTTGCGTGGGAGTGGCACCAGCCACTGTTGACTCAGCAGTTGGAACTCGTTGGCCACTGGAGCCCTGTAGCTCACACTCTTCGGACCTTTCCGCCATCACAGGGGTCAAACCATGCTGTTCAAGTCCACCGTCCATGGGACCACAAACACTGGCATGGGACCCCTGCCTTGTTGGCGTACTAAGGTGCTGGTGGTGTCCCTCTTCACCAAGAATGGACCACTCAAAGTCCCACACTTCTTTGCCACTTCCCACATAAAACGGCCGGTCCCACAGACCACCACCTGCCCACTCCTCCACATCTCCACAGGTGATGGAGAATCCGAGCCCGTATAACAAGTCATCACCAATCAGATTAATACCTTCTCGAGACACCATGATATCAAGGGGATCATTACCATAACCACAACAGGCGATGTTTGTTTTACTCACATTGCAGTGGGGAAAACACCGTCTTACAATTTCCAAGTTCAAAATGGGGGTTGCCGACCCCGTGTCCATCAACATTGGCACCGGTGTCACGTCTGTGTTGGGAGAGACATTGAGGACCACTGTAGGCACCTTCTTCTTTCCACCGTCCCTAGCAGACCTCCGTTCCTCCTTGTCGAAATTGCGGCAAACTCTGGCGAAGTGATGGAGTAGACCGCACCATCCACAATGCTTACCCTCCACAGTGTACCCCCTGGCTCGATAGCGGTGCCTGCTGGATCCACAGCCGTAGCATCTCGGTGTCCCTGGGGCGAACTTCATTTTTATGATGACCGCGTACTCAATGTTGCCGCCATCATCCGGATCCAAGGCCAGGGTCTTCCACCGTACATCGTTCCTTGGCAGGGCTTCGCTATGCTTAAGACGCATTGTCAGCTGTTCCGCTGCTTCGTGTTGTTGTGCTAGCTCCATGGCTGCTATTGGTGCTAGCTCACCAGCGTGAGTCAACAGGCGAACTCTTGCCGAGGAGCCGACCGCGTGTTCCGCTATCTGGTCGCGGACCAACTCCTCCTCTAAAGTCCCAAGCCTACACTCCCCTGCCAGCCGCCGAAGGTCTGCCACAAACTGTCGAACCGACTCTCCAGGTCGCTGGTCCCGCTGCTTGACTCGCATGCGCCTCCTTATGATGTTTTCAGAGGAGCGAAAGTAGCCCGCCATGAGCCTTGCCACCTCCTCCAAACATGCTCAGGACCCTCCAGCTCTCCACATCCAGGCTATGGACCAGGATAGCCCCTGCACATAATTTGCCAAGGTCGCCGAGGTGTAACGCCAACAGATAGTATTCGAAGGCCCCCATCACCTGGTCCACAGGATCAATGGCTCACCCGGAGCCTGCAACATAAAGCGAAGCGTGGCAGCAGCCCTCTCCATCTCCGTATATCCTCATCGCCAAATGTTGTGTCCGAATAACGAGGAGGTGAGGTGACGTTTTATAAAGTTTATTAACAAGATCTATGTACACACGGGAAGACCCCACCGCAAGTACAGCAGCTACAGCGAAAAGACAATATGTCTCTCCCGCTCCAGGCTTATATACTGTATATATACCACAGGTGACGCCACCCCTCAAAGGCAGGGCATCACCCCTCCCTAGCCTAGGGCACTGCTGTGTATATATATATATATATATATATATATATATATATATACACACTACCATTCAAAAGTTTGGGGTCACCCAGACAATTATTTTGTGTTTTCCATGAAAAGTCACACTTATTTACCACCATGAGTTGTAAAATGAATAGAAAATATAGTCAAGACATTGACAAGGTTAGAAATAATGATTTGTATTTGAAATAATAATTTTTTCCAGATACTCAACCTGCTCAAAGGAAGGTCAGTTTTATTGATTCTCTAACCAGCTAAACTGTTTTCAGCTGTGCTAACATGATTGCACAATGGTTTTCTAATCATCCATTAGCCTTCTGACGCAATGAGCAAACACATTGTACCACTAGAACACTGGAGTGATAGTTGCTGGAAATGGGCCTCTATACACCTATGTAGATATTGCACCAAAAACCAGACATTTGCAGCTAGAATAGTCATTTACCACATTAGCAATGTATATTAGATATTAGAGTGTATTTCTGATTAGTTTAAAGTTATCTTCATTGAAAAAAACAGTGCTTTTCTTTCAAAAATAAGGACATTTCTAAGTGACCCCAAACTTTTGAACGGTAGTGTATATATATATATATATATATATATATATATATATATATATATATATATATATATATATATTACGATTGTACAGTACCCCTGGACATACAGAAGACATCTCATTGGTTAAAACAACAAGATACATGTAACAGTTTATTTAACCTACAGAGCTGCACTGTTAATTCCTGAAGGCCCGAGGCCGATTTGCTTGACTCTGGCAACACAGATGGCTAAAATTGATTGTGTTGCTGCAAACTGTGAGACACCACAGAGCAGGAACTTCTTTTGGAGTTGATTTAGGGTCGACAGCCAACTTATCAGGGTATTACTGCCACCTACTAGATTGGAATGTCAGAGCAAACAAGCTGTTAGGTTCAGGCAGCAGCCTCAGGTTTGGACTGGAACACTTTCTGATGTATAAGGCATAACTGCAATTCAAATATGGTCAAATGAGACATAAATAATCCATTTTTGGAAATAGACTGGTGGGCCACACTGAATGAGGCTGAGGTTGCATGAGGCCCCTGGGCCGGCAGTTGCTCGTCCCTGAATTACAGCAAACTGCTCTTCACACATAATAGAGACTCCTGATCACATCACTGACCAGCTCACTGGGTCAGGTTTTTCCCTTGAACGCTTATATTCTGTATTTTTCAAACAATATTTTGAAGAAAAATATATTTTATATTTATGATTAAAAAGAAAGAAGTTTTTATTTACATTTAAATGCTTCATGAATATCCCCTGGTCAACAATAGTATGCATTCTTGCATAAAGGTGTGACTTTTTTAAGAACTGGCAGAGATCTGTTTTTGAATTGTTTTGAGTTCCTATGCACACCCTACATTGTTTTTTGTCAGTAGTCATTTAATCATCACAGCTTGTTCTACTCAAACTAGAGTTGTTATGTACTTTAAAAATTCCATCAATATGACTCATATGTCAGCGTCAAAGTGTTCTGATGTCAAGACTATGAGGACAACAAAGTTCATAAGTCATCAAAGGTAAATGTTCGTGCTATGAAGTGAGACAGGATTCTTGTGGAATCACCAGTGCTCGACAGAGGTGTTACCACTTTGGGAACCTGTAGGTATGATTGTGGTTGTGCTTGCAGCGGTTATAGCCCCAACTCGAGCCAAAAATATTAATACTACTTTAAACTGTATCTGTTGTTCATCTCAAATGTTGAGCAAATATCACTTCCAACAAAATGTAGAAACTAATTCAGTTAACTTTACCTATTTTATACCACTTTAAAAATCACACAACTGATTAGGTATAACATTATGACCACCTGTCTAATATTGTGTTGTTCCTCCTTTTGCTTCCCAAACAGCCCTGAGCCATCAAGGCTCCACTAGACCCGTGAAGGTGTGCTGTAGTATCTGGCACTAAGATGTTAGCAGCAGGTCCTTCTCAGTTGCCACAGGTCAGTCTGTGGTTGTACTGGGCAGCTTCCTGGTGTGATTGTGTAACTGTGTGAGTGTGAACAGGGCATCCTTGAAAAAGAGAGTTTGCCTCTCAATGGAACAACTCTGTATAAATAAAGGTTAAATAAAAAAATAAAATAAAAATTTAGACCTGTAAGTTGTGAGGTGGGGCCTCCATGGAATTGTTTGTCCAGCACATCCCACAGATCCTCGACCGGATTGCCATCTGGGGAAGTCAACACCTCAAATTCCATGTTGTGCTGTTCTGGGATACAATGTTTTTGACCCGTCCATCTGTTTGACAACATGTTGCCGCCACTCTAGCTTCTACATTTCTGATGTGATTGACTTCAAATTTATACAGACCCTTTAGCCCCTTGGCATTCCAGCCAATTTTCCTGAAAAAATGCCTAAATTTAGCATATACAAAGAAAATCTAATTCTTTCTTCACTGAGTAGCAGTAGAAAATTTGAAACATCACACCAGCGGAACAGAGGTTAACTCATCAATACCTTGGATTCATCCAATTTTCAGACACTTCCAATGAGGGGTTCCATATATTTTGAGGAGGGGTCTTTTTATGTTGCCACCACGATAGCTTCTGCATTTTTGATCGGACTGACTTAAGAAGTTTTGACTGAAATGATGGGTTACATTTTGACTTATTTCCAGTCTATTCTATGTTGATTATTGTTCTCATTTGAAACTGTTCTGAGTTTCAGACGATTACAGCCACTCCTGCTCACTTCTTCATTTTGAATAATTTATTTTGTGATGACCCACCACAATCTACATGGACATTCAATCCTCACACTCAGCTAGCCGGCAGGAAGTAGAGGACAATTTGCATACGGATAGAGAGCCCCTAGGAGACAATCAGAATAATGGACTATTGTTATACATCCCCGGATTAAGGAGAGGATGTCTGGGTGCCAATTGGTCACGCGATTGATATGTATTGACTGATATATACAGTATATCAATATGCAAATGTGCCATGCATTCTCTCTGTTGGTATAACATGTATAAAAGAGCTTGCTATACATGCCTCAACAGCACAGCGCAACACAACGCAGCACAGCACTGTACAGCACAGTAGTGCACCGCGCTACAAGTGCGGCTCATGATGTTGGAGGAAAATAAAACTCTGCAACCTCACAGCTCGTCGTACCTCGCCTGAACTTATTTTTCCTCCACACTGGTGACCCTTGACGAAGAATGGAACACGAGGTGAACACCCCGGAGATGACCCAGACGTGAAGCCCCAGCACGCGTCATGGTGTGCCCCTCGCCTGATCTATTCCCTCCACACTGGTGACATGATGAGAGAGAATGACCGTCTGCTCCCTCTCACCGCGATGTGGACACAGAGGACCAGAGAACTCCTGCAACCTTTTCATCCTCACCGGAGCGTGCTCCCCGGAGTGGGCAGCACTTCAACCGACACGCACCATGAACGGTGACACGAGCGAACAAAGGAAGCAGCCTGAATGGGGACAATCATCGACGCCGACTGCGTTGACTTCCACTGAGCTCCCCAACTCTGACTAAACTCCTGACAGCGGACTTCCCGCACCTAAAAGCCAAACCGCCAGGTTCCTCACACAGCTGCAGGTGTTTCACAGCCGCTACGCATCCTCGGGGAATTAGGCCGCTCGCCTTTCCCAAATGCTCGCTGGACTGAGCCGCGAGTCAGAGACTTTTTTTTTTTTTTTTTTGTTCCCAGCCGCGGTGGATCTCGACCAGGTTTACCGGGAAAGTCCCTCACCATCGCGGATCCACACGCAATTTTTGCACAGCACAGACACCTTTGACGTCCCGGGCTGGCACTCACTTACTCCCAATACCCTCCCCCTGTCAAGCGGTGGCCCTCGCGAGCCACCATAAGATGCCAAAAGTCGCCGGTGAGGTTTGCATTGATGTTTTAATCACAAACACAAGATGACATACAAATAATAGAAAGTAATGAGCCACGGGGGGCTAAAACACACTGTGACAATAACCATCGAAGACAGGGAATAATGGGAACATAAGATAGCACACTTACAGTCACAGAGGAAGAATGGTCAACGAATGAACAGAGGGATGCTCCAATAACAAACCATAACGGTACCTCCCCCCCGAGGGCGAACTACGAGCGCCCTATGACACCCCAGCCCCCCCCCCCCCCCCCCCCCAGGGTGGGCGGATGGGGGCACAGGCCTGGAGGGTGAGAGCCAGCAAGAGAGGAGAAGAAAAGAGAAAAAAAACAAAAACAAGATGGATACAGGGAACAAATGGGGCAATTACACAGTGGGAGAAAAAAACACAAAAATACCCCATAAAATACCCACAGGCGGGATGATACACCCAAAATAAGGGACACTAAGCCCATCGGCCATAAACAGAAACTTGGGTCAACGACCAAGATACATAGTTTCAAAGGAAAAACATATCATCCCCCAACAAAGGAAAGGGGGGAGAGGAAAAAAGCCCGCTACAAACGTTGAAACCCTGTAGTTTGACTCATACACACCAACTGTACAGGCAACGAATGCACATTCAAACAGAGGAAAAACAAAACACCTGCTAGGAAGCGGTGACATAAGCAATTACATCCATATATGATTTTGTACATATACCATTTCATACATATACAAATTCCTAGTTTGTGTACTACATGAACAATGGCAATAAACCTGATTCTGATTCTGATTCTGATTCTGATCTCGTACACAAGACCCCCGCACATCCCAGTTGATACAGGAGAACAGAAATGCAACTCAGGGATGAAGGCAGTTTAAACCCCACGGCATGAAGGCCGAAGGTTTGGGGGGCCGCCCTGAGTCTAGCGTCCATATCGCTGGCAGGGGGAAAAGGAACAGTTCGGGCGGCCTACCCCAGTCCCATGCCAGGAAACACAATTCTTCTGGCTGCCGGGCCAGGTCGCCAAACGGACATGAAAGTTTGTCGGGTGGCCGACCCAGAACGCCAAACCGGCGAAACAGCTCATCAGGCGGCCGACCCACATCACTCAGCCACCAGAACCGTAGGGGAGAAATTGAAGACGGCCTTCCTGGAGAGGGGGAAGACGAGGGAGAGCCGGGCCGAGTATTAGGAGCCCCAACGGCCCCCGGTGAAGATGAGCTGGGATGAAGATTATGAGGATGATGATGATGACCCAGTCCAGTGTCAGGTGGCAGAGGATCTGCAGCTCCCTCACCGACCTTGGACCAAACCGGCGCTACACCCCCGCTGGACCCCGACCGGGTCAGTACAGCACCCACGATGGACCCCGACTGGGTCTGCGCAGCACCAGAAATGACCTCCAACCCCGGACCTGGAACCTCCCGCAAGGCGACTGGGAATGACTCCGCACCGGTGACCCTGGGAGAAGGCTCAGGAGAGAGAAAAGGACTGGGATCAGGCTCACCGGTAGCAACAGAACCTGGCTAGACAGGCTCGGATGCAGCAGGTGGCTGCACCCGGCTCGTCACCCCGAGAGACAGGCAAAAATGCTCCAGAGTAGAAAGAAGGAAAACAAGGTAGAGCACTTGCCTGATCTCGGGTTCTGTTGCCATCCAGGACTTCAGCGATCCGGGCTCAGGACGAAGAAGGTCGTCATCTGGCTCCCACTCGGCTGTGGCGAGCTCCGCACCCGGCATGATGTCTTTCACAGCCTGAGGACCCTCCAACGCTGACGTCCACGCTGATGACCCGCACGGCGTGGTGGCAGGGGTTCCTCGACCTGCTAGGATGAACCGGTCCTCCGTGGAGACCCGGGGACGCTTTATCGTCGGCGCAGGCTCCAGGCTGCAGTCTGCTCCTCTCCTCTGCCCACGACGTGGCTGCGGGGCCGGAACCAGGCTCTCCAGAATCGCAGGCCCCCTCCTCGTCCGGCGACGTAGGCCTGGCGTCATGGACCACTCAGCGGAGGGAGACACAGAGGCAGCAGGTTCAGTAATTACTGCTACAGCAGGTGGTAGGAGCTCGGGGGACTGCGATCCCCAACTCCGCCCCCAGGAGTCAGACAAGGCAGATCACAATTATGGTGGAAAGAATGAACTTGCACTTGCCTGTCTCCCAGAGGAAGATGGTGCCTGCTGTAGGGGACGTTGTTCCTCCCGTTCCCCGCCGGATGGTGACAGAGGGCCCCCTGGAAGGACGAGGAGGGGCCGCTCGCGATGGATCAAGGATGGGGCTCACCGAAGCAGGACTCTTGGCACATACAGCAGCCTGGGAAGACGTCGAGGAGGAGGGGATGACGGCTGAGCCGAACCGGGCACGATGAGCTGACGAGACAGCAGGGAAAGGTGACCCGGGGGGAGAGGCTGCTGGGGTTCCCTCCAGACGAGACGCAGGAGTGGCAGCTGTCCGAAAGGTGGAGTCCTTGCGACGACCCGGAACTGGATCCGGATGGGGATCTTGCTGAGGTTTACCTTGGCCGTGGCGCCGACGTCTTTGACGGCCCCCGGATGGAGTGAACTCCTGGACTGGATCGAGGACAGGAACGGGATCCCAAAGCGGGGAGCGGGGTTGCCTCCTCCTCTGCTTCCTGCCGTAGTCCTCCTCCACCATACGGAGTGTCTCGTGCTGTGCGGCAATGTCATCCCTCCTCACGCTGACTTCAGGGTGGTCAGCGTAGTGGGGGAGATGATTTAGGACATCCTCAGCACAGTCCAGGTACCAGTGTACGTCGCTGTGATAGTCGAGGAGGGAGGCAGCGATGAGCGTTTCATCCACATTCTCCAAAGCCTCCGCCAGCTCATAGTCCTGACTCCGAGTGTGGCCCCTCCGCGACAGCATTCTCCCAGCACACAGTTACCTAGACAGGGAAGAACAATTGTCCAATTAAAACAAACTCAATGGGAACGGCGTCTCGGTTTGGCGTCTCCGTTTAGGCGCCCTGGCGGCAGTCTACTGTCTAGCGGTGGCCGTCGCGAGCCACCATAAGACGCCAAAAGTCGCCGGTGAGGTTTGCATTGATGTTTTAATCACAAACACAAGATGACATACAAGTAATAGAAAGTAATGAGCCACGGGGGGCTAAAACACACTGTGACAATAACCATCGAAGACAGGGAATAATGGAAACATAAGATAACGCACTTACAGTCACAGAGGAGGAATGGTCAACGAATGAACAGAGGGATGCTCCAATAACGTTTGACCGTGAACAGATTCTGACGAGACTGCCGCACATTTCGCTCTCAACTGCCCTCTTAAGTAGGGGGCCACTGATGAGGCAAAATGTGACACAGCTGACAGCTTTGACAGCCAGAAGCCCCTCCGAGCGCTGCCACAATAAAAGCTCGGAGAGCAAAAGGGGCACACAGCCACCAGATGGCCAGGAGTGGTGCATGGCTCGAGCGCGGACGAGATCGGCGCTCGAACCATAACACCCCCTCCTCCTGCACAGCGCTTTTCCGCACCTCACTCCCCAAAGCTAGCCGATCGCCATCTTGTTCCATTACGCACGAAACACACTGGCCCGTGCGCCCACGATCCACGGCCGTTCAACGTGCTGGAACCCGAAGCGGAGCACACTGTTTTTTCCACCCCTCCCCCATCCCCCTCATGGACTGACATGCCCTCCGACAGTTCTACCGGAGCTGGAGCCAAACGACGGGGGGGTCACGACCCCTCCTGAGTGTTCTGGGGGGAGGCCTGTGGTGACCCACCACAATCTACATGGACATTCAATCCTCACACTCAGCTAGCCGGCAGGAAGCAGAGGACTGTGTAGAGGAATGTGCCATGCATTCTCTCTGTTGGTATAACATGTATAAAAGAGCTTGCTATACATACCTCAACAGCACAGCGCAACGCAGCACAGCACTGTACAGCACAGTAGCGCACCGCGCTACAAGTGCGGCTCATGATGTTGGAGGAAAATAAAACTCTGCAACCTCAAGCTCACCTGAACTTATTTTTCCTCCACAATTTAAATATTATCTTAAGTGTGCAAATCTGAAAAAAACAAACAAAACTAAACTGGACATTATGGAGGCCAAAACTAGATATCATTCACCATTAGATTCTCGAGGTCCAGAGAAGCAGCCTGGATTCTAATGCTTACACTGAAATCCACTGCTGATAGCACAGGAGACAAATGCCGAACCTGTGCAACACTGGGAGGATAAATCGTTTCAGGTGTCCCTTCCTCCATCTTTAGGGGAAATATGTGATTTCACCAAAGTAATTTGGATGAATTATCAGAGTTTGATGGCACAAAAGGAGAGGAGATTATTGGAGAACCGTGAGTGCAGCAGCTAATGGCTAACAGCTAATAGCACTCTGGATGGTTCACCCACGGGGAGACAGAACAATGGGGATCAGAAAGCAAAGGATGGATTATGTGTTTGTAACCCACATGAAGTTTGAGCCACCTAAACTGGTGAATAAGACCCCAAGATACTTAAACTCCTCCACTTGGGGCAGAAGCTTGTCTCCAACCCGAAGAGGACAATCCACCTTTTTCCAGCTGGACTCGGAATTGGAGGTACTGATTCTCATCCCAGCCACTTCACACTCAGCGGTAAACCAACCCAGTAAGACCTGTAGGTCATTGCTGGATGAAGCCAACAGGACAACATCATCTGCAAACAACAAAAATGAGATCCTGTGGTCACCAAACATGACACCCTCCCTTCCCTGGCTGCGCCTAGAAATCCTGTCCATAAAAATTATGAACAGGATCAGTGAGAAATGGCAGCCCTGGTGGAGTCCAACTCTCACTGGGAATGAGTCCGACCGACTGTTGGAAATATGAACCAGACTCTCACAACGGTTGTACAGAGACCAAATAACTCGTAACAAGCCTGAAACCCCATACTCCGGGAACACCCCCCACAAAAACCACGAGGGACACAATCGAATGTCTTCTCCAAGTCAACCAAACACATGTAAACTGATTGGGCAAACTCCCATGAACCCTCGAGGATTCTTGAAAGGGTAAAGAGCTGGTCCGATGTGCCACGGCCAGTATGAAAACCACATTGCTCCTCCTGAATCCGAGGTTCGACCAATGGCCAGAATCTTCTCTCCAGTACCTAGCCTCCCAGGGAAGGTCTATTTTGAAGATAACAAAAAACAAAAACAAACAAAAACAAACAAAAAAATCCACTATGTAGATATATCCAAAATCCAGTTTGACAGAAAGTTATGTAATCCCATATGGCTGCTGTCATATTATGCAAATTAGATGCATAAATTTACTCCTATCATAAACTTTGGATCATATTCTACATCTTTCTCATTTACAGTAAGCCATTGTCTCTTACCACTTTCAAGCTACAGCCTTTGGAATTTCTGATATCTAAACAGAATATTTTCTTAAAAAAAAATCTTTGCCACTAAACGGTGCATGTGGATGGTGCGTATCTGCAGTAGAAATCCTTAAAGAGTTCCACTTTTTAGTCTCTACGGAAAAGTCTGTAATTTGTTCTGGTCTTCAAAGCAGTGGGGAACTTGTTCCATTCCCTTATAGCTTTGTATGAGAAAGCTGATTGTCCAAAAGCAGTTTTTCATAGGGGGATGCAACAATGCCACCTAGAAGAAGTCCTTGTTACTCTGGCATTTTCTTCAGAAGTCAGGTACACAAAAGTCTTAAAAGGTATGGGTGCAGAACCATGGATAATTTTAAAGCTCAACTGTATATTTGCATACATGATCATATTTTCAAAGCTTAACATCTTGTGTTTGGCAAGTATACCACAATGGTGATACTGTCATGTCTTCTTATCCAGAATTTTGATGGATTGTTTATACAGGGATTCCAAAGGTTTCAGAGTCATGCTGTTGGCTTGTGACCAGCATCTCGGTGGCACAGTACTTAGCACTGTGGCAGCACAGTAAGAAGGTAAAGGGATTGGTTCCACTCCTGACCATCGTGGGTTCGATCCCACCGTCTGACCATCAGTGACCCTTCTGTGGGGAGTTTGCATGTTCTCCCTGTGTCTGCATGGCTTTACCCCGGGGACTTCGGTTTCCTCCCACAGGCCAAAAACGTGCCGGTTAGGTTAATTGGAGACTCTAAAGTGGCAGCATGTGTGTGTGAATGATGAAGGCGATTGGTGCCGTACCGTGGCTGCGTGATCCATCCAGGTGGACGCCCTGAAATTCCCTCTGGGATTTATAAAGCATACAAAATACAAAAAAAAAAAAAAATACAGATAAGATAAGATAAGCCTTTATTAGTCCCACAATGGGGAAATTCCAGAATTGCAGCAGCACAGGGATAGTAACACTCTGAGCAATAATTCAAAAGACAATATACTCGTAATAAGAACAAGTGAATATACATATGTACAAAGATCCACAGTGCGAGAGCATTGTAGCTAGATGGAACAAACAGCATAATGGTCTGTTAAGTTACCCTGCAGAATATGAATATGTTGTGGAGGATGGAAGCAGATGAGACAGGAGCTGACGACACAGAACTTTATTTCTCCTCCAACACAGAACAAACTTACTCTGAGTGCCAAAGCAAACTCCTTTATACACTTTAGTCCCGCCTCTGGCACCCAGGGTAAACACATTAACATACAAGTTACAAAGCGTGTACACACATCAACATACACACTAACATACACGTCACAGAGCAAGGCTTAATACAATACATTCGCGCCCCTGTGTCCTCAGGTGTGAACCTGGCACAGCGGAGACGAAAGGCACATCTTTATTTTGCTTTATACCCCCTAGTGCTCTGGTGTCCTTTGTTGGCTCCTCTCACCTCTTCCCCCATTACCATCTCTAACTACCTTCTCCCCCACCAGCCCCCAGTCCTGAGTGAAGTGCCATGTCCTATTGTGTCACCACAATGTACCCATACAGTATATTTTCTATTTGAATCAGCCATGTTGTCACCCTTGGTAGTGATTGGTATTGCCTAGATGTATAATGGAGGGGACCATTTATTGTGCAATGTTGTTACGTTTTGTGCATTCAATATGACCTCTATGAGCAGCCCTGTTTAGGTTATAGAGTCTGACCGCCATAGGTAGGAAGGACCTGCGGAACCTCTCGGTCGTGCACATAAGATGGTACAGCCTACTGCTAAATGAGCTCCTCAGTGCATTCAGCATGTCCTGTGGGGGGTGGGACTCAAACTCTAGCAGAGATGACAGCTTAGCCACCATCCTCCTCTCTCCTATCTCCTCCACTGGGTCGAGGCACCACTCCAGGAGAGAGCTAGCTTTTTTGATCAGTCTGTTCAGTCTCTTCCTGTCAGTTGCCATGATGCCGTTGCCACTGCAGACCGCTCCAAGTGTGATAGCTGATGCCACCACCGAATTGTAGAAGGTCTTCAGGAGTGTCCCTTGTACTCCAAAAGACCTGAGCCTCCTCAGGAGGAACAGCCTGCGCTGTCCCTTTTTGTAGAGTACGTTGGTGTTGTGTAACCAGTCCAGTTTATTGTTCAGGTGAACACCCAGGTACTTGTCGGACGTCACCATCGCAATGTCTGTTCCCTCTATGTTTACTGGTGCTGTGGGGGGGGGGGTGGATTGTCCTCACCTGCGGCAGTCCACCACCAGTTCCTTAGTTTTCCTCGCATTGATCTGGAGGCAGTTCTGATGGCACCAGTCCACGAAGTTCTGGATAAGTCCTCTGTACTTTGTATCATCTCCATCAGAGATGAGGCCGACGATCGCAGAGTCATCAGAGAACTTCTGTAGATGGCAGTGTGGTGTGTTGTATGAAAAGTCTGCAGTATAAAGGGTGAACAGGAAGGGAACCAGGACTGTTCCCTGGGGGGCCCCCGTACTGCAGATGTAGTGTCAGACACACAATCCTGGTTTCTCACAAACTGTGGACGGTTTGTGAGGTAGTCCAGGATCCATGATGACAGGTGCTGGTCCACCCCTGCACACAGTAGCTTGTCCTTCAGGATCACTGGTTGGATGGTGTTAAATGCACTGGAGATGTCAAAGAACATGATCCTCACGGTGCTCCCAGGCTTCTCCAGGTGGGACAGGGAAAGGTTTAGGAGGAAGGTCACTGCATCCTCCACCCCGATGCCATGCTGGTAGGTGAACTGGAGTGGATCCATCACTGGTCCCACCAGGGGGCAGAGGTGGGCAAGGAGCAGCCTCTCCAGGGTCTTCATCAGGTGTGATGTGAGGGCCACTGGTCTGAAGCTGTTCAGGTCATTGGGGTGGGAGGTCTTTGGTACTGGTACCACACAGGATATTTTCCACAGCTGTGGTACCCTCCCCAGCTTCAGACTCAAGTTGAAGATGTGCTCTACAATCCCACACAGCTGGTCTGCGCAGGACTTGAGGAGCTTTTAGCTGATGCAGTTCGGACCCGAGGCCTTCTTCGCCTTGATCTTCCTCAGCTCCGCCCTCACCTGGGCCTTAATGAGGGTCAGGTTGGGGCAGGGGGGCTGTGTGCTGGGAGTGGGGGGTGTTGGGGGGAGGCTGTGGAAAGCAGGACTAGATGACAGTAGAGGCAGTAGTGGTTGGTGGGCAGGCGGAGAGGAAGGCGGTTGGTCAAACCTGTTAAGAAACAGGTTCAGGTTATTCATCCACTCCTTGCCCCCCACGGCCTTGGAGGAGGTATTCTGGAGCCCAGAGATGGTTTTGAGGCTTCTCCAGACCCCGCTGATGTCACTCTGTTGCAGCACGGTGGTGCAGTGGTTAGCACTGTTGCGTTACAGCTAGAAGGTTCCAGGTTCGAATCCCCAGGCTGGCAGGGGTAGGAACCTTTCTGTGTAGAGTTTGCATGTTCTCCCTGTGCTGCGTGGGTTTACTCCGGGGGCTCCGGTTTCCTCCCACAATCCAAAGACATGCATGTTAGGTTAATTGGTTGTTCTAAATTGTCCCTAGATATCTGTTTCCTATAGGCCCTTAGAGTAGAGGGTTAGTGCTACTGAAGCACTTTGAGTGGTCTTTGAGACTAGAAAAGTGCAATATAAGTACAGGTGTAGCCCACATATTTTTGCCTACATATGCTTAAGCATTAAGGAGATTGCATGTGTGGATTGACTTCACGTCCTGAATGGAACAATATGTCTGGACCACCTGCGGTTAACAACAAGAGGACGGAGGTACGGCGGCAAGGGGCTGAAAGGACTTCCCGACCTCCTGGGAGACAGGTGGAGGACTGAGAGACTACAGGTGGAGGACTGAGAGACTGGAGGGGGAGTTAATGTCAATAGGGGGTTTTGACAGGGATATGCGATTCTCCCTTTGTGTGAGAGGTATAAATGTGAAGGTCTGATGCAGCTCTTCCTCTTTTGTTCTTAAGAGAAGGCTGGGGATGAAGTGCTTGAATAAAACCTGAATTAAAAGCCAATTCAGCTTCGTTATTTCACGCTCCCCACATTGGTGACCAGTGACGTGTGAGAATGCCTGGAAATGCTCTCCACGATCAGGACTCATTGGAGTCTGCCCTGGCGAGCGCCATCACCGTCAAACTGCCGGAATTCTGGCAGGACAACCCAGACTCGTGGTTCCTCCAGGCGGAGGCACAGTTCACGCTCGCAGGCATAACGGCAGATGACACTAAGTTCTACCACGTCATCGCTAGACTCGACAACCGCACAGCTCGATGCGTGTGGAGCTTGGTACAGCAGCCACCCGCTGAAGACAAATACTGCAGATTGAAGGCTGCCCTCACCAAGTGTTTCACGCCCTCACCCGAAGAGAGGGCTAGGAGGCTCCTGGCTATGCTCAACCAAGGAGATCACAGGCCAGTCGCCCTGATGGAAGACATGCTGCAGCTGAGGGGGTCAGACGACGACGATTTCCTCTTTAAGTACATCTTCCTGACTAACCTCCCGACGCATATGAGAGGAACGCTGTCCAGCATGCGTAGTGACACCCAGCAGGATTTCCGTGACCTGGCCCAAGAGGTGCAGAGGCTCCTCAGCTCCTGCGGCGAGCAGGCGACCGCGGCGGCGACCCGAGGCAGCGACGAGCTGTAGACAGCCGAGCCGAACCTACCAACAATGGCAGCGGCGCGCCCCCGACGCGGCAGAAGTGATGGCCCAGCGGCAGAGGCGCGGCCCCGACGCAGCGGAGGAGAGGATCTCTGCTTTTATCATCGGCGGTTCGCAGAGAGGGCGCACAGGTGTGTGCCACCGTGCAACTTCAAGAAGTCGGGAAACGGCAGGACCGAGAATCGTTAGCAGCTTCGGCTCTCGGCGAAAGAAATAAGCTGCTATACATCACAGATACGAGCTCCGGGCGGCAGTCCCTTATAGACACCGGAGCCCAAGTGAGTTTCATCACCCCAACCTATGTTGACCGGGTGGCTGGCCCCCGTGGAAACGGGGCAACGGCGGCGAACGGCTCGAGCATCAACACCTACGGGGAAAGGACTTTGTCTCTGTCCTTACATGGCCGCATTTATGAATGGACTTTTGTCATAGCGGCGGTGAGTTTCAACATGTTAGGTGCTGATTTTCTGTGCTCACATGGTTTGTTAGTTGACCTTGCTAATAGGCGGCTGGTAAATGCACTCTCTTTTCACTCTATTCCCTGTGCAGCTTGAGTGTCCCCGCCACCAGTGCAGACCAACGTCGCCACAGCAGGTGGTAAGTTTAACACAATACTCACCCAGTTTCCAGCACTCACGGTTCCCACATTCTCGGCAACAGTTGCGAAACACGGGGTGGAGCATTTTATCACTACAACTGGCCCCCCCGTCTTTGCGAAAGCTCGGCGCCTGGATGCTGCTAAACTCTCCATGGCGCGCGAGGAGTTCGCCAGCCTAGAGAGGCTGGACATTATTCGCCGTTCGAAAAGCCCATGGGCTTCACCGCTGCATATGGTCCCGAAAGCCAATGGCTCCTGGAGACCTTGCGGCGATTACCGCAGGCTAAACAACGCCACGGCACATGATCGCTACCCCATCCCACACATCCAGGATTTTTCGGTGCATTTAGCGGGGGCGCGCATTTTTTCTAAAATAGACCTGGTTCGCGGCTACCATCAGGTTCCAGTCCGGCCGGAGGACATTCCTAAAACACCGGTTATAACCCCTTTTGGACTTTTTGAGTTTTTGTGAATGCCGTTTGGCCTTAAAGGCGCCGCACAAACATTCCAACGCATGATGGATGCCGTGTTACGTGATCTTCCATTTGTGTTCGTTTACCTCGACGACATTTTGGTCGCCAGTACTTCAGAGGAAGAACACAAAAAACACCTCACTGCGGTTTTTCGGAGGTTGGGAGAGCACGGCTTAATAATTAATCCAGCCAAGTGCCAGTTTGGCGTTGCGCAGATCGATTTTTTGGGCCACCACGTGTCCCCAGAAGGGGCAGTTCCGCTGCCGGATAAGGTGCGCGCAGTAGCAGATTTTCCCCGATCACAAACGGTCAAATCATTGCAGGAATTTTTAGGAATGGTAAATTTTTATAACCGTTTCCTACCCCACGCAGCGCAGCTCATGCAGCCATTATACGCCGCGCTCAAAAAGCAAAAACCCTCCAATACAATCGAGTGGTCCCCGGAGCGGGAGCGCGCGTTTACGGAGGTAAAAAAAAGCCTTGGCTGAAGCCGCGCTTCTAGCTCATCCGGACCCATCGGCCCGCATCGCGCTAACTACCGACGCATCAGATTTGGCCATAGGGGCAGTTATAGAGCAGCACGTTGCCGGTGTTTGGCAGCCGCGAGCATTCTTCAGCAAATCCTTGAGCGAAGCTGAGCGGAAATACAGCACGTTTGACAGGGAGCTGTTAGCCCTCCATTTGGCCATCCGCCATTTCCAGTTCTGGCTGGAAGGTCGGCGTTTCACCGCTTTTGTTGACCATAAGCCGCTCACTTTCGCGATGTCCAAAATTTCAGATCCGTGGTCGGGCCGGCAGCAGAGGCAGCTGGCCGCAATTTCGGAATTTACCACTGATATTCAGCACGTAGCGGGTAAACTCAACATAGTAGCAGACTGCCTCTCTCGCGTGGCCACAGCACCGGTGCGAGCAGAGGCAGATTATACTGCAGCAGCCGCGAAGCAAAATAGCAGTGCGGAAGCGCACGCGGCCCCAGTTCACGTGGGGATAGATTACGCAGCCATGGCAGCGGAGCAGGGCAGAGATGCGGACGTGCGCGCGCTCCAGTCTGGACCAACAGGGTTAAGGCTGGAGAGCAGGTGTTTGCAAACCGGTATGCCCCCCCTAATCTGCGATGTGTCAACCGGGCGGCCACGCCCGGTAGTTCCGGCCGCGTGGCGCCGCCGCGTTTTGACTCGGTTCACTCCCTGGCACACCCAGGGGTGCGCGCTTCTGTGAAAATGGTAGAGGAGAAGTTTGTTTGAGCCTGCACAAGCACGTGAAAGAGTGGGCGAGGACCTGCATGGCTTGTCAGCGGGCCAAAATTCATAAGCACACAAGAGCCCCTTTAGAACCGTTCCATATTCCGGCCAAAAGATTCGATCACGTGCACGTCGACCTTGTGGGCCCCCTACCGTCGTCGCAGGGGTTCACACATCTTTTGACAATGGTGGACCGAATCACACGCTGGCCGGAAGTGGTCCCACTGACATCGACCACGGCCGCAGAGGTGGCTCGCGTTTTTTTGACCGCTTGGGTAGCGCGTTTCGGGGTCCCGTCGGATATTACGTCCGACAGAGGGCCTCAATTTGTCTCTGAGCTGTGGTCAGCGATGACCAGCAGCTTAGGAGCGAAAATTCACCGCACTACCGCTTATCACCCTCAGGCTAACGGTTTGTGCGAGCGTTTTCATAGGTCTTTGAAGGCAGCCCTCAGAGCGTCGCTTACGGATGCAGATTGGGTAAACAAACTACCATGGGTTTTATTAGGGTTGCGTTCTGCGCCTAAGGAGGATTTAAATGCCTCCCCAGCGGAGTTAGTTTTTGCTCAACCTCTCAGGCTGCCCGGTGAGTTTCTACCAGAGCATCCGGAACCGAGACGCCTCCCGGCTCTTGGACCACCGATCGGCACGGGAGCGGACATGCTCCCGGGCCCCGTTCATCACACTTTTCCGCGCGTTTTTGTTCCCAAAGCTTTAAAAAATGCTGAGTTCGTTTTTGTCAGGCACGAGGCTCTAAGACCAACCCTCCGACTGCCATATGATGGGCCATATAGGGTGCTGGAGACAGGTGATAAGCATTTTGTGCTAGATTTGGGAGACAGAAAAGAGACAGTCAGTATTGACAGACTAAAGCCTGCTTTTGTGATGAACGATGAGTCTGTACGGGTAGTGAGGGCACCTCGACGCGGCAGACTCCCCAGGGAACGCGTCCCGGAGCCCCCGCAGGGATCAAATAACCACTCTCTTCCTCAGTCAGCAGATTCTTTGCAGGACGGTGCCGCAGGGACGCCGAGACCTGCTTACAGCAGATTTGGAAGACGGTTGAAGCCCAGACGGCGTACAGACTGACAATTTGGTGTTTGATGTTTGATGTTTGATGTGATCATGTGGTATAGACTATGCTATTGATGTTATCACTGATTTTTGATGTGGTCATGTGGTATAGACTGTGCTGTTGATATTAACATGTTCTCTTAATTTGACTGTTTGGTGTTTGATGTTTGATGTTTGATGTGATCATGTGGTATAGGCTATGCTATTGATGTTATCACTGATTTTGATGTGGTCATGTGGTATAGACTGTGCTGTTGATATTAACATGTTCTCTTAATTTTAATATATTGTCCATTCTTCAACGTTTGGGGGGGGGGGTTATGTAGCCCACGTATTTTTGCCTACATATGCTTAAGCATTAAGGAGATTGCATGTGTGGATTGACTTCACGTCCTGAATGGAACAATATGTCTGGACCACCTGCGGTTAACAACAAGAGGACGGAGGTATGGCGGCAAGGGGCTGAAAGGACTTCCCGACCTCCTGGGATACAGGTGGAGGACTGAGAGACTGCAGGTGGAGGACTGAGAGACTGGAGGGGGAGTTAATGTCAATAGGGGGTTTTGACAGGGATATGTGATTCTCCCTTTGTGTGACAGGTATAAATGTGAAGGTCTGATGCAACTCTTCCTCTTTTGTTCTTGAGAGAAGGCTGGGGATGAAGTGCTTGAATAAAACCTGAATTAAAAGCCAATTCAGCTTCGTTATTTCACGCTCCCCACAACAGGTTCTTATCCCTTGTCCTCCATCTTCTTCCTGTAGCTGTCCTTCCCCTCTCTGATCTTCCTCCTTAGCTCCCTCTGTACGGACTTCAGCTCCTCCCTGTTTCCCGACCTGAAGATCCTTTTTCTTTTCTTTCAGTAGAGACTTTATCTCAGGGTTGATCCTGGGTTTGTTATTTGAGAAACACCGTATGGTCTTGGTGGGTACGGTGTTGTCCACACAGAAATTGATGTAGTCTGTGATGGTGTGTGTGAGGCTGTCGACGTCCTCACCATGTGGATTGCAGAGCTGCTCCCATGCAGTGGATTCAAAACAGTCCTTTAGAGCATCCATCGCCTCCTCAGACCATACTTTCACTGTGTGGGTAACAGGAGGTTGTCTGTGCACTAGGGGTTTGTACACAGGCAGGAGGTGAACCAAGTTGTGATCCAATTTCCCAAGTAAGGGGTGTGTGTGGTGGTGATGAGGTGTACACCTCCTTATCGCTTGCATAAAATAAGTCAAGGGGTTTATTTTCTCTGGTGTGCCCTGTGACATACTGGGTGAACGTGGGCAGAATGGAGGACAGTGAAGTATGGTTAAAATCACCCGAGATGAGGAGGAGAGAATTTCGATGCTTCGTTTGCAGTCTGCTAGTGACTGAGTGAATGACGTCACGTGCTGCCCCAGCGTTCGCAGACGGATTAACATAAATAATGATGCAGACCACATGTGAATATTTCCTTGGGAGATAAACCGAATGCATGCTAACAGCTAGCAACTCAATGTCTTTGCTGCAGTGTTGTTCTTTCATCACCCAGGATTACACTATCTGTTGTTCACATACATTATCAGCCCTCCGCCCCTGGTCTTACCGCTGCCTGGTGTCTGATCTGCCCGTATTGCGTGGAAACCCTCCAGTTCGATGTTAGCACCTGTTGCTAGTTCTGTTAGCCATGTCTCAGTAAACAATATGATGCTAATCTCTCTGAAGATGCTCTCATACCAGGACATCACTGCCAGCTCGGCTGTCTTGTTAAGTAGCAATCGCACATTCCCCATAATAATGGATGGAAGGACGGGTCTGTAGCTTGCTTTCCTTGCTTGTTGCTTTACTCCAGCCCGACATCCGTGTCGTTTTCACCTGATTTCTCTTGGTATGTTGAGTTTTTGCGTTAGCACCGTGGGGTGGTTTAATGCTAACAGCTGACTGCTGCTGTAAACAATGGCTTCTCCATTCACTGGGTTGGGACAAATTTGCAATATGAACCGAAACATGACTATTATCAGCACCAGTGCGGCGATCTGTGTGTCCGTGGTGGATGTCAAAATCATGGTGTCAAACTCATGGCATTCAGAAAGGTTTCTGATCCTTCTAGAACAGGGATGTCAAACTCATTCCACTCCATGCCAAGACCCTGCAGGTTTTACCTCCACCCAGTGTCTTCCAGAGGTGATTTTGCTGAATTTCTTCCCACTGATTGCTGATTAGCAAAAACACCTGCTGAAGAGACTGGGTGGAAGTAAAATGTACATTGTCTTGGCCCTAAATGGATTGAGTTTGACATCCTTTTTCAAGACTGAGTTTTTGAGGCAACGAACGTTTGCAAGGTTATATTTCAGAGGGCGGCTCATCTGTTTTATATACTTTTTAAAGCTGAACGTGGGATCTAATGTGACAAATAAATAATTAAATTCTGTTACATTTTCTATATTTGCTCCATTTACAGTTATAGTTGGCTAGTGCGTATGATTTTGTTTGTTGGTAAAGTACGTGGTAGCTGTTTTCCCTACATTCACAGTGAGGCATGATTGATTAAGCCATTTTGACACTTTCTCCATTGCTATCATTAACTTGTCAGCCACTTGTTTAGCATCCTTTCCATGCTCAGGCAGCAGTGGCTCAGGAGGTACAGCAGGTCGTCCAATAACCACATGGTTGGCGGTTCGAATCCCGCTCTTCCCGGGTATCCTGCCGTTGTGTTCCTGGGCAAGACACTTCACCCCAATTGCTCCTGGTGGGTCTGGAAGAACCATGTTAGGTAGCATGCCACCATCAGTGTGTGAATGGGTGGATAGCAGGATCTGTAAAGCGCTTTGGTCATCAAGAGATGAGAATAAAAGCGCTATATAAGTGAATGCCATTTTCCATGTACTGTATGTAGATGATTGTGTCATCTGAATTTTTATATCATCCTCATATACTAATGGCAAATCATTAAGTAAACAGCACTCGGCCTAAAACTGAACCGTGTGGCACTCCCATGGTGCATGCCTTTGATTGGGATACAGCATTGTTTATGCGCACACACTGGAAGTGACCAAATAGACATGATTTTAACCAGCTAAGGGTATTCATGGACAGTTTGTATCCTGATAGTTTAGAAAGAAGGACTGAGTCAAAGGCTTTACATAAGTCTAAAAAGATGGCTCCTAACCCCCCCCCCCCCCCCCCCCGTCCAGAGTTTCTTTAATCATTTCAATAAAGTAACAGCATGTAGTCTCCGTTGAGTGGTTCAGCCTGAAACCAGACTGCATCGGATGCAGCAGCTTGGCAGATTTGAGATATTCTAATAGTTGGTCTACTACCACGTTTTCAATGGCCAAATCTCAATCTCCTCCCTAAACCCTCGAGACCTGAGCCCTTGTAGACTTAGGCTTCCACCATCAGTAATGCTCGAGTGTGCAAGTCTGTGAGGGCATAAACTGGCTCAAAATGGTAGAAATGGGACACACTATACCTTGGCAACACTAAAACTTTTTTTTTTTAAATTTACTTTATTAAAAGGATTAGGAAACAGAAATAGTGTGTATTAGATCACAAAGTAAAATCACAGGACAAAAGAAAAACAGATTCCAGACAAATCTCAACTCAGAGGAGACAAAGCATTTTCTGCTGCTGCCCCTGAACTGTGGACCAATCTGCCTTTGTCCATCAGACAGGCCCCTTCACTGTCCAGTTTTAAAACTCATCTTAAAACCCATTTTCATTCTCTGGCTTTTGACCCAGTTTGAGACAATGATTGTACTTGTTTTTGTTGCTTTTATTCTATGACTACTATTTATTTGTGCTGTATTTTTTGTTGTATTTTATGGTTTTTATGTCTTACATTTTTATGTACAGCATTTGGTGTCAGCTGTGGTTATTTTTAAAGTGCTTTATAAATAAAGGTGGATTGGATTGAAAAACTAAAATCAGAAACAAACAGGGATTTTTTGACAAAGGATAAAAGAAAATGATACCGAAAGTTCAGTTCTCTGTGTGTTTCAGGGTCTTTAGAGGTTTTTGTGGAACTTAAATAAGATACCAATTTTGTTTTAAATTATTGCATTCTCCTTCATTCCTGCCCATCTGCATTTATACAGACGTGGACAGAATTGTTGGTACCCCTCTGTTAACCCCATGCACTCTGGTCAATTTCCCTAAAAACGCCAAAAAATAACGTACCCAAAGTAAATCAAAAGCTGTTCTTCAACCCTTTGCAGCATCTTCATGGGGTTGGTCTCATTTAAAAGAAAACACTTTGAATATTTTGGCAAAACAGTCATAATCTCTCTAAGTGCTCTGGCCACTGAGTAACAGTCATCTAAACATACTGAACTTGAAGAAAATAAAGTTCGCCTGGGTGTTTTTTTGGATACAAATGCTTGCAAATAACACACAGCTTCAGATACCGGCTGGAAAATACAACAGAAATGTAGAACCAAGTGTTATCCAGCTGAGGTCAAAATTTTGTAACAATACCACAAAAAATAAATATATTACACAGCTTTTTTCTTAGGTTGTTCCCAGGCGTTTTTGAACTGTGCCAAATTGTGCCAAATGGCACAGTTTGGAAAAACGTCTAACTTTTGAATGATTCAATATAGAAGCTTGATGTTGGGCTCTAATGAAAGGTGACACTCAGGGCTGTGTGTGTGTGTGTTACAGAGGACGGACATCGCCCGGAGCGCTGCGGTCACGGTGCGCCGCGGTCTACTACGCACAGTTGTAATTTACCGATCGGTCAAAAGTCATTTTTGATTACAATTTTCAGGGATAAAGAATAATTTAGCTTATAACACTTACCTGCTCACAACAGCAGCGTAGCTGGCGAACCTCTCTTCCTCATTGTCAGACGAACATGAAGCTGGTCCGCTTGTTACGGACTCGTGGTTCTGGTCACGCGACCCAGTCAAACCATAATTCCATTATTGCAGTTTTGCGCTTCCATGATTGCGGTTTTGGCGGACGATTTTTCAAAACAAATAAGAAGAGTAATAAGAAGAAAAGACTGGCGAACGCCTGTGTGTCACCCAGCCTTACACAAAACACCTTTCGAACTTCTGTGCTTCAATTGGCTGGCTGTATTCGCAGCTGCTGGTAGGTGGGTCCTTCTTGCTAGGTTTTCAGTCATTGGTTCTTCAAGGTTTCAGAAACCCAATTCAAGGCTCTTATTAGTCAAATGAGAGGTCAATCACATCTAAACCAATCAAAGCACTTCTTTGGCTTTCTGTTCGCAGCTGTGTCTGTAGTGGAAGAAAGGAAATGCAGGTGTTTTTTTGTTCAGTGCCTCCTAGGACGCACAGTGTGCGTACTAGGACGCCCTCGTCCGCCCTAGGATGCAGAGACGTGTCCACCCGCGGTACACAGAAGTGCAACAGGTTAATGAAAGAAAAATCCACAATGGTCACAGAAATAACTTGAATCTGACAAAAGTGGTAATAAATAAAAATTCTATGAAAATTAACCAATGAAAATCAGAAAATGCTTTTGAATTGTGGTTCAACAGAATTATTTTAAAAAACAAACTCATGAAACAGGCCTGGACAAAAATGATAGTACCCTTAACTTAATATTTTGTTGCACAACCTTTTGAGGCAATCACTGCAATCTGTCACCATGGGTTGAGATGCCGTCTCGGCACTCAGCCCATGTTTTCCCTCATCCCTGCTTCCCATTGAGCAGCGTCTCAGCTGGCCCCCAGCTGGCAGCATTACGGACGGCTGGGGCCAATTAGTCTTCATCAGCTGGGGCGCTGCCAATGAGGATAAATGGGAGCAGCCTCGATGACTCGGGGCTGCGACATAAACACATTGCTAAGCTGAAGCCCCTTCGTCTGGTGTCAGCTTATACTCCTCTTGCAGCATTCCTGTGTTTGTATCCCGCTGTGAGTATGTACGTCTTGCTACCCCCACGTCCGGTACGAGCTGCTTACCTCTGCGCTGTGCAACCTGTGAGTGTACGTCTGCATGAGTATCTGTGCTCTCCTCATCCCTTCCTCTTTACCCTGAATAAAATATCACGACTCACTGGCTTGCCCCTGGCTCTGATTGCCCGGCTCCCTAGAGCCGGATATGACAGTATGTCGCAGCCAGAAGAGCTACCGGCGGCCGTGAGTCGCCGTGGAAATGTACCTTTCTGTCCGGGTGTCAGCGCTGCTAGCATGCCGTTTCCCAGGAGTCACTTCCGGCGCCAGGGTGACGAGCTGAGGTCCATCTCGGAGGCTGTCGACGGGACGTTCTTCACCCTGCACGACGCCTCCAACGCGAGACGCTGGCATCCGGGCCGTGCTGAGGAACTCCTGGACTGTCACCCTCACTCTCTGTACCATCTGGAGGACAGTGCCAGGATAGACGCTGCAGGTACACAGCGAGAGAAGCTCCACGGGGTGGATGGAAATCCCGGCAGGGAGTCGAAGTGGGCGACGTCTTTCCCCGCTTCGGAGTCCCGTTCCTGCCGCTATTCCAGTCCGGGAGTTCGCGCCAACCAGAGGACTTCCCCCGACCTGCGCCACGTCACTCGGGATTCCCTTCAAGGAGCCGCAGCTGACAGCAGTTATGTCCGGGGTCGAGTGGTTGTCGCGAGCTCTACTGTGTTTCCTGTCACCACCTTCAGGCATGTGGCGGCGGCAGTGAGATTGATGGTGAGGACTTCAGGGCTACGAAGCTTTCCCGTGCTCGACGCCTTCCTCGTCTCGATCTCCGATCTGGAGCGGCGAATCCTGGGTTTCCCCCTCGCTTCGTCCCCTGGGAGTAGTCGTCATCACATCGCCGAGTCACCTCTGCACGAACCTCGTCCGGATCCAGTTCTGGGTCATCGTCAGGACCGTTCCTCCCACGCAGCTGTCATCCCTTCGCCTCGTCAGTGTGGAGATTCTACAGCCTCGTCCCCTGAGCCTCGTTCCCCCGCTGTCATTCCTGGACATTCGGGCTGGCTCACCCCGGCTGTTTCCCCCTCCTCCTCGACGCGCTTCCTGACCGCTGTGTGTGCCTGGAATCCCGGCCTGGTGAGCTCTCTGCTGGAGACAACGCGAGCGACCCTCAGACGAATTCCCGGGGGGTCCTCCGTTATCGCCGGGCGGGGAGAGGAAGAAGCAGATTCCACTACAGCAGGCGATACTCAACCTCCAGGGGGCAGGCAAGTCATTGTTTTTTCACACCTGCTTAATGATTTGCTCTGTCACATCCCTGGAGAAGTTCAGGGTTCGCAGCTCCCTGAACTCTCCCCACCTGCTGTAACTTGTATTCCTAATCCCGCATCCTCTGTGTCTCTCTCCGCCGAGCGGTCCCCGGCTCCGGGTCAACGTGGTGGGATATGGAGAGGGCCTGTGGTTCCGCAGCTACATTGCGGACGGAGGAGGGGGACTGACTGCTGCGTGGAGTCTACGCCAATGACTGAGCGTCCCCGGGTCTCCACGGAGGAGCGGTTCGGTCCGGCGGGACGAGATTCTTCTGGCTTCACGCCGAGTGGATCGTCGGCGGGGTTACCTGAGCTGGAGGGATCTCAAGCTGCGCTGACCATCGTGCTGGCTGCGGGGCCCGACGCGGCTAGATAGGAGCCTGACAACGACCTCCTGACGACGGATCCTGGATCTTCGCAGTCCTGGACGGCGTCAGAACCCGAGATCAGGCGAGTGCTCTCCTTTCTTTTCTCTCTTTTTATCCCCGAGCACTTCAGCCTATCTCCAGGGGAGACGAGCCGGGTGCAGCCGTCCGCTGCGTCTGAGCTCGTCTCGCCGGGTTCTGGCGCTGCCGGTGATCCTGATCCCGGTTCTGTTTTCTCTTCTGAGCCTTCTTCCAGGGTCACCGGCAAGGAGTTGCTGTTCCTCGTGGTGCTGGAGGGTCCGGGTTCAACGTTGGAGGTCGGTTCTGGTGCAGTATTCAACGTGGGTTCGCCTGAGGCCCGATCGGGGTCCGACGTGGGTGCTGCCCCAGTATTGTCCAGGTCCGGTGAGGAGGTGGCAGTTTTCCTGCGGCCTGACGCCCGCCGCCCTCGTCATCGGCTCTCCCCTGAGCCTCTTCCACCGGGATCCGCTCTGATCCTTCGCCCGTCTCAACGGTCCTGGTGGTTGAGTGATGCGGGTCGACGACCCGACCCACAGAACTTTCAGTTCGGTGATCTGGTTCCCCCCACTGGTCTGTGTTTCCCTCTGGGCAGCCTGGATTCCTGGGATCTGGGTCCAGAGTTCGCCGTCCGAACACTTCTCTTTCCCTGATTCGCCAGCTGGACAATGGGCGGGGAGATCTCCGGAGCCATCTCGGCCATTTTTGGACTCTGCCTGCCATTCACCTCGGGTGTCACTTTTTCTTTTGTTATTAAGGTCACTCGGGTGTAATGTGTTGTCCTGTTGGTGGATTCGTTTTTATAGTGCTGTGTTTTCCATCGCTCATGCTCAGCATTTTACTTTTTGTGCCATGTTTTTAGCCTCGTTTTTTGTATTGTAGAGTTATGTTTTGTTTTCCGTAACACCATGCTCTGCAGTTATCCATTTATTCCAGTCACTTTCATTTCTTTAGGTGACTGGGTATTTATATATTCGTGTGTGTGGGTTTTTCTTTGCCTGCACTCAGTATTTCTTTTTTGTCCTGTTGGTTCATTATAGAGTCATGTGCCTTGTTTTCCGTAACACCATGCTCTATAATTGTCATTTGTTCCAGTCACCCTCACTTTTCTTGGTGACTGTGTGTATGTACTTAAATTAGCGCTGTGTATAGGTTCCCCTTTATTTAACCGTACTCAGCATTTTTTGCCCTGTACCTTTTTGGTGGTTCTTTTTTCCTTGCTCTGGGTCACGCATGGTTGGTACTCTCTGGGTAGTATGTAACCGGCGTGCTGACCCAGTTCTTCTCCCCATCTGTACCTGGGTTAATTATTCTGTTTTGTCAGTATTGTATTTGGGTTTTTCTTTCCCGCTACCCTACATTGCCCCATTGGTGTTGTCCTTCCCTTGGCTTCTTCCCCTCCGGTCCTCCTCCCACCCTAGGTGGTGGTGGTGGTGGGGGGGGGGGGCTGGGATGTTCCTGGTCGTTCAGGAGCCCGACCTTGAGGGAGGGGCTCTGTCACCATGGGTTGAGATGCCGTCTCGGCACTCAGCCCATGTTTTCCCTCATCCCTGCTTCCCATTGAGCAGCGTCTCAGCTGGCCCCCAGCTGGCAGCATTACGGACGGCTGGGGCCAATTAGTAGTAGTAGTAGTAGATTAGTTTATTTGACAGGGACAGTGTCTTCATCAGCTGGGGCGCTGCCAATGAGGATAAATGGGAGCAGCCTCGATGACTCGGGGCTGCGACATAAACACATTGCTAAGCTGAAGCCCCTTCGTCTGGTGTCAGCTTATACTCCTCTTGCAGCATTCCTGTGTTTGTATCCCGCTGTGAGTATGTACGTCTTGCTACCCCCACGTCCGGTACGAGCTGCTTACCTCTGCGCTGTGCAACCTGTGAGTGTACGTCTGCATGAGTATCTGTGCTCTCCTCATCCCTTCCCCTTTACCCTGAATAAAATATCACGACTCACTGGCTTGCCCCTGGCTCTGATTGCCCGGCTCCCTAGAGCCGGATATGACACAATCAAACGATTTCTGTAACTGTCAATGAGACTTCTGCACCTCTCAGCAGGTATTTTGGCCCACTCCTCATAAGCAAACTGCTCCAGTTGTCTCAGGTTTGAAGGGTGCCTTCTCCAGACGGCATGTTTCAGCTCCTTCCACAGATGTTCAAAAGGATTTAGATCAGGGCTCATAGAAGGCCACTTTAGAATAGTCCAATGTTTCGCTCTTAGCCATTCTTGGGTGTTTTTAGCTGTGTGTTTTGGGTCATTATCCTGTTGCAAGACCCATGACCTGCGACTGAGACCAAGCTGTCTGACACTGGGCAGCACATTTCTCTCTAGAATACATTGATAGTCTTGAGATTTCATTGTACCCTGCACAGATTCAAGACACCCAGTGCCAGATGCAGCAAAGCAGCTCCAGAACATAATAGAAACTCCTCCATGTTTCACAGTAGGGACAGTGTTCTTTTCTTGGTGTGCTTCATTTTTGCGTCTGTGAACATAGAGCTGATGTGCCTTGCCAAAAAGTTCCAGTTTTGTCTCGTCTGTCCATAGGACATTCTCCCAGAAGCTTTGTGACTTGTCAACATGCAGTTTGGCAAATTCCAGTCTGGCTTTTTTATGATTTGTTTTCAACAGTGGTGTCCTTCTTGGTCGTCTCCCATGAAGTCCATTTTGGCTCAAACAACAACGGATGGTGTGATCTGACACTGATGTACCTTGACCTTGGAGTTCACCATGAATGTGTTTAGAGGTTGTTCTGGGCTCTTTTGTTTCCATTCGTATTATCCGTCTCCTCTTGCGGCCACGTCCAGGGAGGTTGGCTACAGTCCCGTGGATCTTAAATTTCTGAATAATATGTGCAACTGTAGTCACAGGAACATCAAGCTGCTTGGAGATGGTCTTATAGCCTTTACCTTTAACATGCTTGTCTATAATTTTCTTTCTAATCTCCTGAGACAACTCTCTCCTTTGCTTCCTCTGGTCCATGTTTAGTGTGGTACACACCATGTCACCAAACAGCACAGTGACTACTTGTCACCCTTTAAATGGGCCAACTGACTGATTACAAGTTTGTAGACACCTGTGATGTTAATTAGAGGACACATCTTGGTTGAACATGTCCCTATGGTCACATTATTTTCAATCTTTTCTAGGGGTACCATCATTTTTGTCCTTGCCTGTTTCATGAGTTTGTTTTTTAAAATAATTCTGTTGAACCACAATTCAAAAGCATTGTCTGATTTTCATTGGTTAATTTTCATATAATTTTTATTTATTACCACTTTTGTCAGATTCAGGTTATTTCTGTGACCATTGGGGGTTTTTCTTTCATTAACAGATGGGTACCAACAATTTTGTCCACGTCTGTAATTGTCATATTTTCTTACTGAAATAAAGGGGATCAGATTATGTCTAATTTCATTTTCAGTGTTACAATTTAACTACCTTCCCAGGTTGACGAGCCACCATCTACCCGAAGCGTCTGGTTTTAAGGCGCCAGAGATCCGCCCTCGCCCCTTCTCCTATTAGTAAAAGCAGTTCTGCCGGGCTTAGAGACTAAACCACACGGGCAGGCTAGGAGTTGGACTTAATTGTCAGAGGCTTTTCGAGACGCACGCCGTAAGGAGCATTTTATGAGCACTGGGAGCTTAACCCCAGTGCTGCTCCTGGCTATGACAACCTTGGAACCTTGGAAAAGAAAAATATTACTACAGCAGATATCTTTCAGATGATGTTGTTACCAAATTTATGCAGATTGTTTCCTCTATGCCATGTGTCAACACAACGGAAATAAGCTATAGACAGCTTGCTCCTTCTGTAATTGATAACATGGTAGATGATGTTACAGCTTCTCTGCATCAGACTCTAGACTTGGTGGCCCCTTTAAAAAAGAAAAAGTCTAATCAGAAATTTCTAACCTCTTGGTTTAACACAGAAACTGAAATGCAGCTTTTTTTTTCAGTGCGCTCTGAGACGCACAGTGTGCGTCCTAGTGCGCACGAGGGCACGCTAGGACGCAGAGACGTGACTGCCCGCGGTATCCCGGAGTGCAAGAGGTTAAAAAAGTCTTCCCATTCATTGGCAGCCATATTCTTCAAATAAGCAATTCTTCTTTAACATTAGGCCATGTTCCGCAGGCTTTTAAAGCAGCTGTAATTAACCCCTTGCACTCTGGTCAATTTCCCTAAAAACGCCTAAAAATAACGTTTCCCAAAGTAAATCAAAAGCTGTTCTTCAACCCTTTGCAGCATCTTCATGGGGTTGGTCTCATTTAAAAGAAAACACTGAATTTTTTGGTAAAACAGTCATAATCTCTCTAAGTGCTCCGGCCACTGAGTAACAGTCATCTAAACATACTGAACTTGAAGAAAATAAATTTCGCCTGGGTGTTTTTATGGATACAAATGCTTGCAAATAACACACAGCTGTCAGATCCGGGCTGGAAAATGCAACAGAAATGTAGAACCAAGTGTTTTCCAGCTGAGGTCAAAATTTTGTAACAATACCACAAAAAATTAATATATTACACAGCTTTTTCCTCAGGTTGTTCCCAGGCATTTTTGAACTGTGTAAAATTGTGCCAAATGGCACAGTTTGGAAAAATGTCTATAACTTTTGAATGATTCAATATAGAAGCTTCATCTTGGGTTCTAATGAAAGGTGACACTCAGGGCTGTGTGTGTGTGTGTGTGTGGGGGGGGGGTTGTTTATTCATTCATGAATGAATGAATGAACAAACAAGCCCCCACACACAAAGAAGCATGCTATGTAAAAAATGTGTGGCTTTTTTTTTTACAAGAAAAAATAACCTACAGTGCATTAAAAATTATACTAAAATATCTGTAATGTACAGGATAACAACTCCCCCCCCCCCGCTACAGAGGACGGACATCGCCCATCGCTACATGACGGACCACGGTGCACCGCGGTCTACTAAGCACAGTTGTACTAAAATATCTGCAATAATATCTGCAATCCGCTACAGAAGAGTAGCGGGGAGGGGGGGCGTTCACCGTCCGGACGCGGCGCACGGACCGGTCCGTCATGTTGCGATGATGCACAGTTGTAATTTACCGATCGGTCAAAAGTCATTTTGATTACAATTTTAAGGGATAAAGAATAATTTAGCTTATAACACGTACCTGTCCACAACAGCAGTGTCGCTGGCGAACTTCTCTTCCTCATTGTCAGACGAACATGACGCTGGTCCGCTTGTTACGGGCTCATGGTTCTGGTCACGCGACCCGGTCAAACCATGATTCCATTATTGCGGTTTTGCGCTTCCATGATTGCGGTTTTGGCGAACGATTTTTCAAAACAAATAAGAACAGTAGTAAGAAAAAAAAGACTGGCGAACGCGTGTGTGTCACCCAGCGGCTTACACAAAACAGATTTTACGCACGGGACGCACGCTTTCGAACTTCTCTGCTTCAATTGGCTGGCTGTATTCGCAGCCGTTGATAGGCGGGTCCTTCTTGCTAGGTTTTCAGTCATTGGTTCTTCAAGGTTTCAGAAACCCAATTCAAGGCTCTTATTAGTCGAATGAGAGGCCAATCAAATTTAAACCAATCAAAGCACTCCTTTGGCTTTCTGTTCGCGGCTGTGTCTGTAGTGGAAGAACGGAAATGCAGCTTTTTTTTTTCAGTGCGCCCTAGGATGCACAGTGTGCGTCCTAGGGCGCCCTCGTGCACCCTAGGACGCAGAGACGTGACCGCCCGCGGTATCCTGGAGTGCAAGAGGTTAAACCCTTACTCAAAAAGCCAACGCTGGATTCAGGAGTTTTAGCTAACTATCGACTAACCTCTAGTCTGCCTTTCATTTCAAAAATCTTAGAAAGAGTTGTTGCTACGCAATTATTTGACCACTTGCAGGGAAATGGTTTATTTGAAGAGTTTTAATCTGGGTTTAGAATCCATCATAGTCTTGAAACAGTCTTAGTGAATTTCACTAATGACCTCCTTATCGCATCTGATAATGGACTTGTTTCTGTACTTGTCCTTTTAGACCTTAGTGCAGCTTTTGACACTATCGACCATAATATTCTACTCGATAGATTAGAACACTATGTTCGACTTAATGGAACTTCGCTGCAGTGGTTTAGATCTTATTTGTCTGACAGGCTCTAGTTTGTTCATGTCAACAAAGAGTTTTCTTCCAACTCAAAGCTCAGTCATGGAGTTCCACAGGGATCTCTGCTAGCCCCTACTCTTTTTTAGTTTATAAATGCTTCCTTTAGGCAACATCATTAGAAAGCACTGTATACATTTTCATTGTTATGCAGATGACACACAATTATACCTGTCAATGAAGCCAGATGATAGTGCTCAATTGGCCAAGTTAGCCTGTCTTAAGGAAATCAAAGCTTGGATGACTTGTAATTTCCTGCTATTAAATTCAAATAAGACTGAAGTCATTCTTGTTGGTCCAAAAAACCTTAGAAATACCTTTCCAAATGAAACTGTAGTTTGGATGCGGTTACTCTTTCTCTTAATAGCTCTGTGAGGAACCTTGGAGTTATTTTTGATCAAATCTGTTTTTCATTTCACATATTAAATTTGTTTCTAAGGCTGCCTTCTATCATTTGTGCGATACTTTCATGTCTTCACTTGAGGTCTTTACCACGTCTTCACCTGAGACCGCAGGTGAAGACGTGGCTGGACCCTCTGCAGTTTGCATATCAGCCCCATTTAGGAGTTGAAGATGCTGTCATCTACCTGCTGCAATGAGCCCATCTGCACCTGGATGGTGGAAGAGATACTGTGAGAATCACTTTTTTTGATTTCTCCAGTGCCTTCAACACCATCCAGCCACTGCTGCTGGGTGAGAAGCTGCGGGTGATGGGGGTTGACAGCTCTGTGATCTCCTGGATTACTGACTACCTGACAGGCAGACCACAGTTTGTCTGGCTGGGCAATGTCTTGTCTGGAGTGGTGGCTAGTGATACAGGAGCTCCACAGGGTACTGTGCTCTCTCCTTTTCTTTTTACCTTATACACCACTGACTTTCAGTACAACACTGAATCATGCCACCTGCAGAAATTCTCTGATGACTCAGCTGTTGTGGGGTGTATAAGAGGGGGAGAGGAGGGGGAGTACAGGGCACTTGTAGACAGATTTGTGGAGTGGACGGAGCAGAATCACCTGAGGTTGAATGTCAGCAAGACCAGAGAGATGGTGATTGACTTCAGGAAAAGGAAGGCTCCTTCTCAGCCACTGCAGATTAGGGGGGAGGATGTGGGAGTGGTTGAGGACTACAAATACCTGGGTGTCAGGATCAGCAGCAGGTTGGACTGGAGATCCAACACCAATGCTGCGCACAAGAAGGGGATGAGCAGACTCTACTTCCTGAGAAAGCTGAGATCCTTCAACGTGTGCAGCAGGATGCTGGAGCTTTTCTACCAGACTGTTGTCACCAGCGCCATCTTCTTTGCTGCTGTCTGTTGGGGTAGCAGTATCAGGGCCAGCGACACCAACAGACTTGACAAGATTATCGAGGGCTGGCTCTGTAATTGGTCTCAGACCAGAGACCTTTGAGACAGTGGTGGACAGGCCACCACTGTCACCACTAAATAAACTGTGATCCATCATGGGCAATCGTGATCACCCCCTCCACCACACACTAGATAGACAGCGAAGCACTTTCTCCAGTAGACTACTACAGCTTCGTTGTCGAGAACAGCCAGGTACAGGAAATCTTTCCTGCCACATGCAATTTCACTGTTCAATAACTCACTATGATGTTGTATTCTGGCATAGCTATGCTGCCGTACTGCCCCTTACAGACGAACTGGTAACTCACATTTCACTCTGCTCCTGATAGTCCTTCTTTGTGCGATGGGATGATTCATGTGTTTATACGGGTCTTCATATATTAAGCTATGATGTATATACGTAGGTTTTATAGTCGTGTTAGTTTTACTTTTCATGGGTAATCCCTTTGTCTGTCATGTGTGTGTTTCTGTTGTTTGGTTGTCTACTGTCATGCTGTTGTTACACTGTAATTTCCCAGTTTGGGATCAATAAAGTACACCTATCTATCTATCTATCTATCTATCTATCTATCTATCTATCTATCTATCTATCTATCTATATTGCCAAGATTAGGAGCATCTTGTCTCAGAGTGATGCTGAGAAACTGATCCACGCTTTTGTTAGCTCTAGATTAGATTATTGTAACTCTTTATTATCAGGTTGTCCTAAAATATCTTTAAAAAGTCTTCAGTTGATCCAAAATGCTGCAGCAACAGTTTTAACAGGTACTAGAAAGAGAGATCATATCTCTCCGGTTTTGGCCTCCCTTCATTGGCTTCCCATAGAGTTTAGAATTAAGTTTAAAATCCTTCTTCTTACTAACAAAGCTCTAAACAATCAGGCCCCTTTTTATTTAAAAGATCTGATACTACCCTATTACCGGAGTGGTGGCTCAGTTGGTAGAGCATCCACCCCACACCCGGGAGGCACGGGTTCAAATCCCGGCCGGGTCATGCTGAAGACCATATAAAAGTGGAACTTCCTGCCGTCCAGCTTGGTGCTCAGCAATAATGGAATGGAGGAGGGAAATTTGTGGTGGCGTCTTGCATGGCAGCGGCCCTCTGATTCTACACTTGGGGTGTGTGTGATTAACACAGTAGATAGGAAAAACACAATCTCGTTCTACTGTACATGATTGGTTGTACAGTTGAATGACAATAAGGGTGATTTAATTTAATCTAATTTAATTTAATTATCCTAACAGAGCACTACGCTCCCAAAATGCTGGATTACCTGTAATACCTTGAATCTCCAAAAGTACAATGGGGGGCAGAGCCTTCAGTTATCAAGCTCCTCTCCTGTGGAACCAGCTGCCAATCTGGATTTGGGAGTTAGACTCGATCTCTGTTTTTAAGAATAGGGTTAAAACCTTCCTTTTTGATATAGCCTACAATTAGGAGGGATCATGTGTCTCTAAACCCTCCCTTAGTTATGCTGCTAATAGATTTAGACAGCCAGGGGACCTCCAATAACGCACTGGGCTTCCCCCCTTTAATGTTTGCTCTCTACATGTCTGTTCTTCTCATCTTCTCTATCCCCTCACCCCCCAGCCAGTTACAGCAGATGACTGCCCCTCCCTGAGCCTGGTTCTGCTGGAGGTTTCTTCCTGTTAAAAGGGAGTTTTTCCTCTCCACTGTCACCAAGCACTTGCTCACAGGGGATCACCTGATTGCTGGGGTCTTTCTGCAATTGTGGGGGTTTCCCCTGCATTTGAAAGTGCTATGAGATGACTGTTGTTGTGAAATGGCGCTATATAAATAAAGTTGAATTGAAATGAATTTCAATTCACTTTCTTCATTCTTCTGGCGCCACACGAGTCGGCCGCCCTTTGCAACAGCGGCTCAATTCTGAGTCTCCCCCCCCCCCCCTCTCTTTTTGATCCGTTTTTTTTCACTCCATTTATATCACGGACACACAGATCGTCCCAAATGTCTACTGAGCCGGTGGACGGAGCCACTGTTTATAGCAGGAGACAATACAGCAGGGAAGAGCTGCTAGCACTCAACCGCCACCCGGTGCTAACGGAAAAACTCGACATACCGAGAGAACTGAGGTGAAAACGCCGTGGCTGCCGGGCTGGAGTAAGGCGGAGGACAAAAAATATAAGGTACAGACCCTCGCTTCCATCTATTGTCATGGGGAATGTACGGTCGTTACTGGGAAAGGTAGATGAGCTAGCGGCTATCTCCCGCTACGATAGCATATACCGGGAATGCTCTCTCCTTTTGTTTTCTGAGACGTAGCTAACTGAACTAGCAGCAGATGCTAACATTGAGCTGGAGGGTTTCCACATGATACGGGCAGACCGAACACCAGACAGTGGCAAAGCAAGGGGCGGTGGAGTGATAATGTATGTTAACAACAACTGGTGCAGACCGGGACATATCACTGTTAAACAACGACACTGCAGAAAAGACATTGAGTTGCTAGCTGTTAGCATGCGGCCTACATATCTCCCGAGAGAATACTCACACGTGATCTGCATTGTTGTTTATGCAAATCCGACGGCGAACGCTGGGGCAGCGCGTGACGTCATCCATTCAGTAACCAGCAGGCTGCAGACAGAACACCCAGATGCTCTTCTCCTCATCTCAGGCGATTTCAACCATGTTTCACTATCTCCCATTCTACCCACGTTTACCCAGTATGTCACATGCCACACTAGAGACAATAAAACACTGGACTTATTCTACGCAAACACTAAGGAGGCATACACCTCATCACAACTCCCCCCACTCGGGAGATCGGATCACAACTTGGTTCATCTCCGGCCGGTTTACAAACCCCTAGTGCACAGACAACCTCCGGCCATGCGCACAGTGAAGTTATGGTCTGAGGAGGCAATGGACAATCTAAAGGGCTGTTTTGAAACCACCGCCTGGAAGCAGCTCTGCGATCCACATGGTGAGGACATCGATGGCCTCACTCTCACCTTCACGGACTACCTCAGCTTCTGTGTGGACAAATCCGTTCCCACCAAGACCATACGGTGTTGCTCAAACAACAAACCCTGGATCAACCCTGAGATAAAAACACTTCTGAGAGAGAAGAAGAGGATCTTCAGGTCAGGGAACAGGGAGATGCTGAAGTCGGTGCAGAGGGAGCTGAGGAGAAAGATCAGAGAAGGCAAGGACAGCTTCAGGAAGAAGATGGAGGACAAGCTGCAACAGAGCGACATCAGCGGGGTCTGGAGAAACCTCAAAACCATCTCTGGGCTCCAGAATACCTCCCCCCAGGCCACGGGGGGCAGGGAGTGGGTGAACAATCTGAATCTGTTTTTCAATAGGTTTGACCAACCGCCCTCCCCCCTGACTGCACAACAACCACTGCTGCCTCTAAAGACATCAAGTCCTGCTGCCCACTCCCCACTCCACCAACACCCCCCCCCCCACTCCCAACACACAGCCCCCCATCCTGACCCTGACCAAGACCCAGGTGAGGACGGAGCTGAGGAAGATCAAGGCGAGGAAGGCGTCGGGACCGGACGGCATCAGCGCAAAGCTCCTCAAGTCCTGTGCAGACCAGCTGTGTGGGATTGTGGCGTACATCTTCAACCTGAGCCTGAAGCTGGGGAGGGTACCACAGCTGTGGAAAACATCTTGTGTGGTACCTGTACCAAAAACTTCCCACCCCAAAGACCTGAACAGCTACAGACCGGTGGTCTTGACGTCCCACTTGATGAAGACCCTGGAGAGACTGCTCCTTGCTCACCTCCGCCCCCTGGTGGGACCAGCGATGGATCCACTCCAGTTCGCCTACCAGCATGCATGGCATTGGGGTGGAGGATGCGGTGATCTTCCTCCTTCACCGTTCTCTGTCCCACCTGGAGAAGCCCGGGAATGTGGTGAGGATCATGTTCTTTGACTTCTCCAGTGCTTTCAACACCATCCAACCAGTGATCCTGAAGGACAAGCTGCTGCGCGCAGGGGTGGACCAGCACCTGTCATCATGGATCCTGGACTACCTCACGAACTGGCCTCAGTTTGTGAGAACCCGGGACTGTGTGTCCGACACGATCATCGGTAGCACGGGGGCCCCCCAGGGAACGGTGTTGGCTCCCTTCCTGTTCACTCTTTATACTGCGGACTTCTCACACAACACAACACACTGCCATCTACAGAAGTTCTCTGATGACTCTGTGATCGTTGGCCTCATCTCCAATGGAGATGAAACTGAGTACAGAGGGCTTATCCAGGGCTTCGTGGACTGGTGCCATCGGAACTGCCTCCAGATCAACGCGAGGAAAACTAAGGAGCTGGTGGTGGACTGCCGCAGGCATGGACAACCCCTCACAGCACCAGTAAATATACAGGGAACAGACATCGAGATGGTGACATCCTACAAGTACCTGGGTGTTCATCTAAACAATAAACTAGACTGGTCACACAATACTGATGCACTCTACAAGAAGGGACAGCGCAGGCTGTTCCTACTGAGGAGACTCAGGTCTTTTGGTGCACAAGGGGCGCTGCTGAAGACATTCTATGACACGGTGGTGGCATCAGCCATCACTTTTGGAGTGGTCTGCTGGGGCAGTGGAATTACCGCAGCCGATAAGAAGAAACTGAACAAACTGATCAAGAGAGCTAGCTCTGTCCTGGGGCAGCGCCTTGACCCGGTGGAGGAGATAGGAGAGAGAAGGATGGTGGCTAAACTGTCATCTCTGCTGGAGTCCGAGTTCCACCCTATGCAGGACATACTGAATACACTGAGGAGCTCATTTAGCAGCAGCCTACATCATCCCAGGTGCACAACCGAGAGGTTTCGCAGGTCCTTCCTACCAACGGCTGTCGGACTGTACAACCTAAGCAGGGCTGCTCGCAGAGATAGCAAAAAGGCGTAACAACCTAATAGTTTTTGAATGCAAAAGATGCAATAGACTTACACAATGGTCCCCTCCGGCATACAACTAGGAAGATACCGGTCGCTATGGAGGGTGAGAATATTTATGGGCACATAATCATACCATGTAGGATAACCAAGTAGACAGTTGTGCTGTTTCATCCCATCTAGCAACAATGCTCTGAACTTTGTGTGTTTATATATTTACATATGTATTCCATCTAGCTACAATGCTCCGCATTGTGTGTGTTTATATATCTACATATTTATTCCATCTAGCTACAATGCTCCGCACTGTGTGTTTATATACTCATATATTTATTCCATCCAGCTACAATGCTCTGCACTGTGTGTCTGTGTATATATATGTATATATTGTAGTTCATATATCCATATCTGCATATGTATAGACACAGGGGGATGTTTTGTGATTGCATGTGTGGAATGACCTCACGTCTCAGAAGAGGACAATAGGTCTGGACCGCCTGCGGAGAACAACGAGGAGATGGAGGCGCGGCGGTGAAGACCTGAAAAGACTTCCTGACCCCCCAGGGTCAGGCGAAGGAACGGGAGGACATTTGAAGGAGACATTGGATGATTAAAAGGATATGACAAGGATGTGTGATGTTGGCTTTTGTTGTGTGATGTATAAGTATGGGGGTCTGACTGCGATCACTCTCGTTCTGCTTTTGGTGAGACATGTTGGGGATGTGAAGCCGACATTAAATCTGAATTACAAAACCATTCAGCTTCTTCATTTCACGCTCCCCACATTGGTGACCAGTACGTGAGAATGGATGAAAGGTGTTCCCCCGTTGCAGACTCGTCGGAGGCGGCCCGAGCGAGCGCCGTCGCCATCAAGCTCCCAGAATTCTGGCAGAACGACCCGAACTCGTGGTTCAAGCAGGCTGAGGCACAGTTCGCGCTCGCAGGGGTGACGGCAGACGAAACCAAGTTCTACCACGTCATCGCTAGGCTCGACGCCGCCACAGCACACTGCGTGCGGAGCGTGATACAGCAGCCGCCCGCCAGCGACAAATACGAGGAGCTGAAGGCTACTCTCATCGAGAGCTTCGTGCCCTCAGCTGAGGAAAGGACCAAGAGACTACTGGCGATGTATGGCCAAGGAGGGTGCAGACCGATGGCCCTGATGGAAGACATGCTTCAGCTGAGGGAGGCAGACAATGACAGCTTCCTCTTTCAGCACATCTTCCTCAGCACTCTCCCGGCGCACATGAGAGGGACTCTGGCCAGCATGCGTTGTAAGACCCAGCAGGATTTCCGCGCGCTGGCCCGGGAAGCACAGTGGCTCCTCAACTCCTGCGGCGAGCAGATGGCCACAGCAGCAGCGGCGGACCTCGGTGCGGAAGCCCAGGACATCGGGGAGCCGGAGACAGCGGAGCAAATCCCGCCCACCATGGCAGCGACGCGGCCGCGACACAACCGACGAGACGACCTCTGTTACTACCACCGGCGATTCGCTGAGAGGGCATACAAGTGTGTGCCACCGTGCAGTTTCAAGAGCTCGGGAAACTCCAAAGCCGGGAACCGTTAGCAGCTACGGCTCTCGGCGAAGCCAACAAGCTGCTCTACATCACTGATGAAGGCTCCGGGCGACATTTCCTCATAGACACCGGAGCTCAGGTGAGCTTCATCACCCCGACCTACGCTGACCGAGTGGCTGGACCCCGCGGCAACGGGGCAACGGCGGCGAACGGCTCGAACATCAGCACTTATGGTGAAAGGACCTTGTCTCTGTCCTTACACGGCCGCACTTATGAGTTGACTTTTATCATAGTGGCGGTGAGTTTCAACATGTTAGGTGCTGATTTCTTATGTTCACATGGGTTGTTAGTTGATCTTGCAAACAGACGCTTAATCAATGCACTGTCATTCTCTTCTATCCCCTGTGCAGCTCGAGTGTCCCCACCACCCGTGCAGGCCAACGTCGCCACAGCAGGCGGTAAGTTTGACAAACTCCTCACCCAATTTCCAGCACTCACAGTTCCCAAATTTTCGGCAACAGTAGCGAGACATGGGGTGGAGCACTTCATCTCCACAACGGGCTCCCCTGTTTTCGCTAAAGCTCGGCGCTTAGACGCGACCAAGCTCGCCATAGCACGCGATGAGTTCGCCAGCCTGGAAAAGCTGGGCATTATTCGGCGCTCGAAAAGCCCATGGGCTTTGCCACTGCATATGGTCCCGAAAGCTGACGGCTCCTGGAGACCTTGCTGCGATTACCGCAGATTAAACAATGCTACAGCGCATGACCGCTACCCAATCCCCCACATCCAGGATTTTTCACTACATCTGGCGGGTGCGCATATTTTTTCTAAAATAGACCTGGTCCGCGGCTACCACCAAGTCCCAGTCCGACCTGAGGACGTCCCTAAAACGGCCGTAATAACCCCTTTTGGTCTTTTTGAGTTTCTGTGCATGCCGTTTGGCCTTAAAGGCGCAGCACAAACGTTTCAGCGTATGATGGACGCTGTGTTACGCGATCTTCCTTTCGTGTTTGTCTACCTCGATGATATTTTAGTCGCCAGCATGTCTGAGGAGGAACACGAAAATCACCTCACTACAGTTTTTCAGAGGTTGGAAGAACATGGGTTAATAATTAATCCAGCCAAGTGCCGATTCGGCGTGACGCAGATTGATTTTTTGGGACACCGCGTTTCCCCAGAAGGGGCAGTCCCATTGCCTGATAAGGTGCGCGCAGTGGCAAATTTTCCCCGACCACAAACGGTCAGATCGCTGCAGGAGTTTTTGGGAATGGTAAATTTTTACAACCGTTTCCTCCCCCGTGCAGCTCAGCTCATGCAGCCATTATATGCCGCGCTTAGAAAGCAAAAGCCCTCCAACGCGGTCGTGTGGTCCCCGGAGCGGGAACGCGCATTCGCGGAAGTAAAAAGAGCCCTGGCTGACGTCGCACTTTTGGCCCACCCCGACCCCTCGGCCCGCATAGCGCTTACCACAGACGCATCAAATATGGCCATAGGGGCGGTCGTGGAGCAGCACGTTGACGGGGTTTGGCAACCGCTAGCATTTTTTAGCAAATCCTTAAACGAAACCGAGCGCAAATACAGCACCTTTGACAGGGAACTGTTAGCGCTTCATTTGACCATTCGCCATTTCCAGTTCTGGCTGGAAGGTCGCCGTTTCACGGCTTTTGTTGACCATAAACTGCTCACTTTTGCGATGTCTAAAATCTCAGAACCTTGGACGGGCAGGCAACAAAGGCAGCTGGCCGCAATTTCGGAATTTACCACGGACATTCGGCACGTAGCGGACAAACTCAACGTGGTGGCAGACTGCCTCTCCCGTGCCATGACATCGTCAGGGCACGCGGAGGCAGATTATACTACCGCAGCCGCAGGGCGCAAGACCAGCGCGGAAGCGTACGCGGCCCCAGTTCACGTAGGAATAGATTACGCAGCCATGGCAGCAGAAAAGGGTAGTGACGCGGACGTGTGTGCACTCCAGTCTGGACCAACAGGGTTAAGGCTGGAGAGCAGGGGTTTGCGTGACGGTGTGCCCCCCTTAATCTGCGACGTGTCAACCGAGCGACCTCGCCCGGCAGTCCCGGCCGCGTGGCGCCGCCGCGTTTTTGACTTGGTTCACACCCTGGCGCACCCGGGAGTGCGCGCTTCGGTGAAAATTGTGGCGGAGAAGTTTGTTTGGCCGGGCCTGCGCAAGCACATAAAGGAGTGGGCTAGAACATGCATGTCTTGCCAATGTGCCAAAATTCACAAGCACACGAAAGCTCCTTTAGAACCATTCCGAATCCCGGCCAGGAGGTTTGACCATGTGCATGTCGACCTCGTGGGCCCCCTACCGTCGTTGCAGGGGTTCACACATCTTTTAACAATGGTGGACCGAACCACACGTCGGCCAGAAGCGGTCCCGCTGACGTCAACTACGGCCGCAGAGGTGGCTCGCGTTTTTTTAACGACCTGGGTAGCGCGTTTTGGAGTCCCGTCGGACATCACGTCCGATAGGGGGCCTCAGTTTGTCTCAGAGCTCTGGTCTGCGATGGCCAGCAGCTTAGGGGCGACAATCCATACCACGTATCACCCCCAGGCTTATGGTTTATGCGAGCATTTTCATAGGTCTTTGAAGGCTGCCCTCAGAGCGTCACTAACAGATGCAGATTGGGTTAACAAACTACCGTGGGTTTTATTGGGGTTGCGTTCTGTGTCCAAGGAGGATCTAGACGCCTCCCCAGCAGAATTAGTTTTTGCACAACCTCTCAGGCTCCCCGGTGAATTCTTACCAGAACATCCAGAGCCGGGGCGCCTCCCAGCTCTGAGGCCACTAAGCAGCACGGGAGCGGACATGCTCCCGGGCCCTGTTCATCATGCTTTTCCGCGGGTTTTTGTTCCCCAGGCTTTAAAAAATGCCGAGTTCGTTTTTGTTAGGCACGAGGCTTTAAAGCCAACCCTCCGCCCACCATATGATGGTCCATATAGAGTGCTGGAACCTGGAGATAAGCATTTTGTGCTGGATTTGGTGGACAGAAAGGAGACAGTCAGCATTGACAGACTCAAGCCTGCCTCCATGTTGAGTGACGAGCCTGTACGGGTGGCGAGAGCACCTTGACGTGGTAGACCCCCCAAGGGACACGTCCCAGCCTCCCTGCAGGGATCAAATAACCACTCTTTTCCTCAAGCTGCAGATTCCTTACAAGACAGCGCCGCTGGGACGCCGAGGCAGGCGTACAGCAGATTTGGAAGACGGTTGAAACCCAGACGACACACAGACTGATGTGAATGTGATAATGTATTTTAAGATATGCTGTCGGGGTTATCATGGCAGTTTTAAGGCGGACATGGGGCATAGACTATACTGTTACTGTTATCACTGTGTTTTTAATGTGATCATGCCGTATAAATTATGCTGTTGGTGTGGTTGCTGAAGATTTTTTTTTTCTCTTTTTCCTTCCTTTTAATGTGATCAACTTGTATAGTTATGCCAGTGATGTCACCATATTCTGTGAACCTAAATATATTGTCCGTTTCTTAGACGTTTGGGGGGGGGGGGTGTAGTTCATATAGAGTTTTTGCGTAGGCTCGTAAAATTCATGTGACTCGCGGGGGTAAACATAAACACGCCGTAGGTGCCGCCATCTTGGATGGCAAGAGCAGCAGTTGCACTGTGACAACCCAGGCATAACTTGTACTGTTTAGCGATCAGAATGAGTGAGGAGAACACACAGTCACAGTCTGACATAATAACATCCCTATCATCCTCTTCAACAACTGACACTATGGCCTCTGAAACTGTGTCTGCGATGTCTGTGTCAGATTCAGTGGAGTCATTGTCAGCAGTCATAACAGCAGACAAGTGTTTTTAATCTTGCTCCCGTGCGCTCCTCTGGTGTGCCGAAATGCCTCCGTTGAACGGAGGTGGCGGGTGTGGGGTAACCCCCACGGACAAGCAGAGCACACAGCTGGAGCAATTAGCAGAACAATGACTGCCAGTAATCTGCTCAGCGGGGATGATTTGGGGGCAAACTATGAGATGATATCTTTCAAAGACGAAGGGGAGCAGGAGGAAAAGATATCGGAAAACGTGTCAGCGGAAAGGGATCTGGATGATGTGAAGTCTTCGCTGGTGAACGAGTCGGAAAACAACAGCAGCTCCTCAGACTCGGAAATGAGTGAAGCGCGCTGCGTGTTTTTTTTTTTTTTTTAAAGGCTCTCCACGGCGCGCCGCGTTAAAACGTACCTGATTTTATGCACATTTACAAAATTTTTCTCCCCTTTCATGTGTGCATTGTCCTTTGTAGCAAGCAGAGAGGCGCCCCCAAACCAGAAAGTTTTTTTTTTTGTTACTTATTTGTACCTGTAGGTAGATTTGGTTTGCAGTCTGGTGACAAGCCACCGGCTGCTGCATGCGCGAGCGCCCTAAACCTACATGTTTTTGGTATGCGGGAGGAAACCGGAGAAATCCCGGAGTAAACCCACGCAACACGGGGAGAACATGCAAACTCCACACAGCTCACTGTTGGTGGGGGCTGGGATCGAGCCCACGGTCTCATGATCCCCGCGATCCCCCGGCCGAGGGTAAACTGTGCTGCCACAGTGCTAAACCACTGCTCCACCGTGCAGCTTGTTATGAGAAAGCGAGAGATTACGTCAGTGAAGGTAATTATTCAAAAATCCAACTTTTTTTTTTTTTTTTTTTTGCATTTCACACCGGCCATTTAATTCCCCGCTTATCCCTTTATCAGGGGGAACAACAGGAGTACACCATTTTGCCGAGTTTGTAGATACACGTGAGCTATGTGGTTTGTTTCACCCTGCTGCTGCTGTTGGTTCTTGCCATCCAATATGGCGGCACACTAACGGGCCAGTGCGGCACGCCCCCTGACGTCACATGCAAAAACTCAATATCCATATTTGCATATGTATAGACACAGGGGGATGTTTTGTGATTGCATGTGTGGAATGACCTCACGTCTCAGAAGAGGACAATAGGTCTGGACCGCCTGCGGAGAACAACGAGGAGATGGAGGCGCGGCAGTGAAGACCTGAAAAGACTTCCTGACCCCCCAGGGTCAGGCGAAGGAACGGGAGGACATTGGAAGGAGACACTGGATGATTAGAAGGATATGACAAGGATGTGTGATGTTGGCTTTTGTTGTGTGATGTATAAGTATGGGGGTCTGACTGCGATCACTCTCTTTCTGCTTTTGGTGAGAAATGTTGGGGATGTGAAGCCGACATTAAATCTGAATTACAAAACCATTCAGCTTCTTCATTTCACGCTCCCCATATATATATATATATATATATATATATATATATATATATATATATTTATAGTAATATGTACATATGTATATTAGCTGCTCTTGCTTTTTTTCTCTTGCCTTCTGATTGTTGCTCTGAGTGTTGCTATCCCTGTGCTGTTGCAATCCTGGAATTTCCCCATTGTGGGATTAATAAAGGCTTATCTTATCTTATCTTCTTCAGGAATGAACTGAATTAAATCATCTGCAGCCTGTTAAGATGGTTTAATTGATTACAGCTGCAAATCATCTTTTTTCAAACCGCATAATTAACCAAAAATCCAATTAAATTGCTTTATTGGTGTGCAATGCTTGAGAAGGAACTTGGTGTACCACAAGGAGGAGAATCTGCAAAGCAGAGGTGGGAAGAGCTGCGAAACACCATCTACCGCACAGCCTTGGCTACCTTTGGGAGGAAGACCTCGAAGTCACAGGACTGGTTTGATGCCAAGTTGACCGAGATGACCCCCATCATTGAAGCCAAGCGCTCAGCATTTGCTGAGTACAAGAAGTACCTAAACGAGAAGAATCTCCAGATTCTCAGGGCTGCGAGAAGCAAAGTTCAGCAGACTGCTTGGCGCTGTGCCAACGAGTACTGGACTCAGCTCAGCCAAGACATTCAAACCGCTGCCATAACAGGGAACATCCGTGGTATGTACGATGGCATCAAGAAAGCACTTGGTCCGGCTCAGAGCAAGACGGCCCCCCTCAAATCTTCCACTGGAGAGATGATCACAGAGAAGAACAAGCAGATGGAGAGATGGGTGGAACACTACTCCGACCTCTACTCTAGACAGAACACCGTGACACCGTCAGCCCTTGATGCCATCGACTGCCTGCCATCCATGGACGAACTTGACGCCGAGCCAACCATCGACGAACTCAGTAAGGCCATTGATAGCTTGGCCGCTGGCAAGGCACCCGGCAATGACGGCATACCCCCCGACCTGATCAAGCACTGCAAGACCGCCCTACTGCTGCCATTGCATGACGTCCTCTGCCAGTGCTGGAAGGAAGGTGCCGTACCACAGGACATGAGGGACGCCAAGATCATCACCCTCTACAAAAACAAAGGGGAGAGAAGCGACTGCAACAACTACAGGGGCATTTCCCTCCTCAGCGTTGTTGGCAAAGTCTACGCACGAGTTGTTCTCGTTCATCTACAGAAGCTTGCCGAACGTGTCTACCCCGAGTCTCAGTGTGGCTTCCGCGCTGAGCGATCGACGGTAGACATGATATTCTCCATCCGCCAACTCCAGGAGAAATGCAGAGAACAGAACATGCCTCTGTACGTCGCCTTCATCGACCTCACCAAAGCGTTCGATCTGGTCAGCAGAGAGGGCCTTTTCAAGATCCTGCCAAAGATAGGATGCCCACCAAAGTTGCAAAGCATCATTGAATCGTTTCACACCAACATGCAGGGGATAGTGCAGCACGATGGCAACGTCTCAGAGCCATTCAACATACGCAGCGGAGTAAAACAGGGCTGTGTACTTGCGCCAACCCTCTTTGGGATTTTCTTTGCTATGCTCCTGAGGCATGCCTTCAGCACAGCAACAGAGGGAATCTACCTGCACACAAGATCTGACGGCAGGCTTTTCAACCTCGCCCGCCTGAAAGCCAGAACCAAAGTACGCGAGGCTCTAATCAGAGACATGCTGTTCGCAGACGACGCTGCAGTCGCAACCCACACACAGCAGGAGCTTCAGACCCTGATGGACCGCTTCTCCCAGGCATGCAAGGACTTCGGGCTTACCATCAGCCTGAAGAAGACTAACGTCTTGGCGCAAGGCACGGAAGCACCACCAACCATCACCATTGATGACTACAAGCTGGAGGTCGTGAATCAGTTCACGTACCTGGGGTCCACGATCAGCAACAACCTCTCCCTTGATACAGAGATCAACAAGAGGATTGGAAAATCAGCCTTCCCACTCGCTCGCCTCACCACACGAGTGTGGGAGAATCCCAAACTCTCTGTCAAGACGAAGATGGCAGTGTACAACGCCTGCGTCATCAGCACACTGCTCTATGGGAGTGAGACGTGGACAACATACGCCCGGCAGGAAAAGAGACTGAACTCCTTCCACTTGCGCTGCATTCGCCACATCCTGGACATATCCTGGCAGGACAAAGTGCCCAACACAGAAGTTCTGTCCCGCACTGGCCTTCCCTCCATGTTCACTCTACTCAGGCAGCGCAGGCTCTGCTGGCTAGGCCACGTTCACCGTATGGAGGATGGCAGAATCCCCAAAGACATCCTCTATGGAGAACTGGCAACTGGCAGGAGAGACGTTGGCCGCCCACAGCTGCGCTTTAGAGATGTCTGCAAGAGAGACATGAAGGCCCTGGATATCAACACAGAGCGCTGGGAGGACCTTGCAACGGACCGCTCCAAATGGAGAGGCACCCTGACCAGACAGCTCAAGGCGGGTGAAGAGAGACTGACTGCTGCAGCAGATGAAAAAAGGACCCGCAGGAAGAACCGCCACAGACCCAGCAGCACGGAGACCACCCACAAGTGTGACCTGTGTGACAGGGACTGTCATTCGCGCATCGGCCTGTTCAGCCACAGGCGGTGCTGTTCCAGCAGAGTAGACGTTTAGGATTCTCTTCCATGGTCATCATAGACCGACGGAGGCCGACGACGACGACGAGAATAAACATGAAGGTTTTTTTGTGGGGTGGAGCAGGGGCTGGTCAGTGATGAACAAGTGACCAATCAGGAGCTTTCCCTCGAGAAACCCAGGCATGGTGCTATGAACTGTGGGTAATTCTCTTACCTTAAGTCATCATAACAAAAAAAAAAAAAAAACAGACAAACATGATAGTCAAACCAGAAATCTGTCACTCGTGCCACCACTTCTCTAAAGTCTTTGTGAATCTGTACGATGGCACAAATATTGGCTGGCGGTGTTATGTCAGAGGCTGGAGCCAAAGGAGGAGACCAGGTGTTGAACTGAACACACGTTTATTGACAGGGCAGTGCAACCTAATCACACCAAACCGCAGAGCAGAGAGATGGCCAAGAGGCCATCCCTCCTGCATCTCCCTCCTGCAGCTCTGTCATAGTCACGGGTGGTGCTGTGACCGGAAGGTGGAGCCACCACCCCATGCCACACAAAGAACGTAGAACATAAACCATATAAATAACTATAAAACATTTTCCCTCCCCCTCAGAAAAGTCCAAAACACACATATACTATTGACACCCTCCTCAATTTAGAACCCGAATCACGCACTAAGAAAACTAAACTTAAGTCACTAAAAGAACCTATCACAGTCACAGAAAATAACTAAAAACTAGGGGAGGAGAGGTGGACTGCTGTCCCACCCCCACACGGCAAGACAGATTATTCTGCCGTCTGTACTAACAAAAAGTCCATCCGTCCCTTCTTCAGACCGCCCCTGAAGGTGGCTTGTCTTCTGGACCACAGCAGGTCACCTCTGCCCAACGCGCTTCCTCTTTCTTACTGCTGGATGCTTCACTCGTCCAGGCCCATGTCCCTCGAACCTCTCCCGGGCACACCACAGCTCGTTCGGGTGCCTCCATGAGCCATCTGACAGCTGAAGATAAGCGTCGCCCCATCCAGCCATAACATGCAGCCGGCCCTGGCGCTCCTCCACCTGCCATTTGGCCCATACCCACCATGATCTCACCTCCACTCAATTCCGAGCCCAATCCATGACTCCCAATGGGGCTCTGCTCAGCTTGCAGGGTCTCTACCTGGCATGCGCTCTCTTAGTGCCAATCAATTTTGCCCCAACCTCTTCTAAATCCGCTGCAGGTCTCGCCGATGTGGCCCCATGTCCACCGGCCCACTTCAGTCGAGCTCCGGGAACACCTGGGACCATCCTTATCGGCATCACTCATCGGTGAAGGTGCCCCCCTGTGCCGCCCAGTACGCTCGTCCAGGGCGACTCGGGCTGTGGCACTGAGGCTCTCCTGCAGTGACCCTGAGTGCAACAAGGCCCGTCCACTCTCCGGGGTGCCGGGCCACTTTTCATCCCACACTGCGTCATCCTGTACTCTCGGAACCGGTTGGTCCCACAGTCCGCGGCCCAACCACTCTTCTCCAGCGCCGCTCTAGATAGCGAAGCCAAGGTCATAGAAGAGGTTGCAGCCCATGATGTTCGCACCACGGGCCATCACGATGAACTCCAAATCAGACATCTCCGCCAACTTGTACCGGGCCATCAGCCTGATTGTTCCCACTGTGGCCAGCCGTCCTCCTCCATAGCCACAAAGCAGCGCTGGGTCACCTCCAATCCTGTAGTGTGGAAAAAACTGCCTCACCGTAGCCCAGTTCAGCAGAGAACTCTCCGACCCCGTGTCGATCAGCATCGGCACCTCCACTCCATCCAACTCTACCGTGCAATACGTGCGCCCACTGGTGCTCGGGGACACAGTATGGATCACTGTCAGGGCAGGAGGGGTTGAACTCTTCTCCAGGCTCCCTTGCGTGACCAAATGGCACACCCTCATGTAGTGATGTGAATGGCCACACCTGCCACAGCGCTTCCCTCGTGCCTGACAATCTCTGCTTTTGTAGCAGTGCTTCGTGGACCCACAGCCCATACACCTGGGCTACCCCAGGGCAGACCTCAATATCACAGCGATGGCACCTCCCGCGTCGTCCTCAATGCTCCCATTGCTGTCTGGGTCCACTACTTGTGTAGCCATGGGGGATCCTAACTCTCGCAGTGACAGACGCTCACTCAGCTCCCCAGTTAGCTTATCTGCTACCTCCGGCTGGAGAGCCAACTCGATGGCCCTGGATAGCGTCAGTTCACCCAGAAATGTGAGCAGCTTTGACCGGACTGCAGCGCAATTGGTATGTTCTGCCAACTGGTCGCGAACCATTTCTTCCTCCAACAGTCCAAACCGACACTCGGTGACCAGCTGCCTCAAGTCTGACACAAACCATTGGATGGACTCGTCCACCTGTTGGTGGTGCTGTTGAAATTTAATCCTCTGGACGACAATGTTGTCCGGTGCCCAAAAATGGCACGCCATCAGCTCAACCACTTCTTCATAATCGTCTGTATTGCCAAGTGTGCCCAAAATCCATTGTCCCTCCATTCTCAGGTTATGCACAAGCAAAGCATGTGCCCTAAATTTCTCCATCCTTCCCAGGTCCAGCGCCACCATATACTGTATGTCTGAAAGGCACCACCTAGACCAGGAAAAAGATGGCTCACCTGGGAGCTCCAAAAATGGCCGAATTGGGGCACCACATACTTCCACACCTTTAAGGCCCTTTTCCACTAGCCCCGCTTAGCCCAACACAGCATGGCTCAGCCCGCGTTTGTAGCTTTTTCCACTAGCCCCAGCACGGGTTAGCAGGTGCTATTTTCGTGCCTGATCGAGGGCAGGGTACAACCGTGCTGAGTCGAGCCGAGATGTGACGTCAACAGACTGGTAGCCACTGATTGGTCAGGTCGTAACATCACGAAAGCGACCGTCTTCTGATGAATCTACACGACCGCCATTAGTAAAGTTGATCAGCATGTTACCACAGTGGGCTGCTTTATTTTCAGTATTTGAGTATTTTCGGTTTTTATTTTCATTTTCAACAATGGCTTTGCGTAAGGGTGTTCCATGGTCAAATGAGGAGGTGTGGTGTCTTCTGAGTGTATTGGCCGATGACCACATCCAGCGCGAGTTAGACAGAGCAACGCGCAATGAAAAAAATATACCAGCAGGTCTCCGAACACATGGCAGCACAAGGGCACAGCCGGACTGCCAAACAGTGTCGGGAGAAACTCAAAAAAATGAAGTGCGATTGCGGTGCAATAAAGGACCACAACAGCCGAAGTGGTGCGGACCGGAAGGACTGGAAGTGGTTCGAGCAGATGGACGCTATCTACGGACATCGGCCGGCTAGCAATGGCCGAGCCATTGGGCTTGAAACGGCCACGCCATTGGAATCCGTTGACGGTGAGTGTTTTTTTTATATTGTGCGTTTTTTCGCCAATATATTCATTCGGTGAGACGCTCACTTTTTTTAAGCAATAAAGAAAGTTGTTCGATTGTGGATAATGGTTGTTTGCGATGATTGCTAGTCAGCTACATCGCAGCAAACTGCGGAATCACGCTTTTCTTTGAAGTATTCACGTGAACAATATGCTGAAATAAGCTTATGTATTCTGGTTAAAAACTTTTGCCTTTTCTGTATATGTTGCACTTTGGTGCTGTGTTTTATTGTGTGCATTTTCCTTCTAGAATCACTTTTAACATCCCACGGGTCTGCCTCACTGGACCGCCCGGACTCTCCTGCGTCTGACGGAGTACCAGAATCTGTGCTGACACCAATGTCAGCCCCATCACCAGCTCCATCAGCATCCGGCATGTCACGGTCAAGTGCTGGTAAGGCACAATAAACATAAGATTACCAGCCGGTTGTTTTTATTTGATTAATGCTATTTCCGATAGCCGCATATTAAGGAATTTTACATGTCTGTGTACAAAACATTCTGGGGTGGTCAGTTGTCGGTGTTGAACAACACAGTCCCATTTTTAGGTGTGGTGGTGTGTTGGTGGAAATACTGTTGTAAGTCATAATATCAAAAAACAGATACAGCACATGAACTGACTTTCAAAATCAACATGCTTCACTGAAATGCTTCACGTCAGCTTTATTAAGCCATTTTTATTAACCCATTCATATTTCTGAGGCCACAATACAAAGAAAATCTTTTAAAGATAGCCCATCCATCCATCTTTTTCCACTTAATCCTTTTCGGATTGCAAGGGGGGATGTAGCCTATCACAGCACCCTGGGAGATGCACAATCCGCTCTACTGAAGTGCAGCAACATGACAGTTGAGCTTAAATACAGCAACGAAGCATATATATTAGTCACATCCCACCACAGGCTTTCACCAGTGTAATTCCATAGTATGTTTTTGATATGTTTAGATCCAGCATTATCTAACCACCATGACTTTCTGTCTTTCATCTAGCCAAGAGGAAAAGGTGCAACACCATCTCCGACCTAGCATCAGTGATGACACAGATGCATGGTGATGAGATGCATCTCCAGGAAAGGCTCCATGAACAGCGTGAACGACACCATCAAGAGCAAAAAATATACAATGAGCAGCACATGCAGCATTTAACTGAGGTTGCAGCAAACGTGCGGGTAGCCCAGGAGCAGGAAGCCGCCTTCCGAAGGGATGAGCTGGCAGAGAAGGCTTCCTTCAGCCGAGCCTTCCTGACACAGTTCGGGAGGCTAGTTGACACACTGAGTGGTCACCGTTTGTAACCATGTCTCGTAATGTGTTTTTTTGGGAATATTGGTTATGTAATAAAATGGCAGTGTTTTGGATCAAAGTGTGGTTTGTCTGTTATAACAATGGATGAGAAAACCAAATAAATACATACAAATTCCATTGCCTCGTCTGATCAAAATGCTGCTGTTCATCCTGTCAGGTGTCAACCGTTGTAATGGTAATGTAATTGTTAACAACACAACGAAACAGAAATGTTTTTGTAAGCTTTCTGTTCTTCTTTTTATTGAAATATCATAAAAATTAGCACCGCTGGATCCAGTTCTCCACATTGGGTACAGTTTTTATGTTAACTTATAAGAAGTTGTACAGTTGGACTTTAAACTCAGCAGTAGACACTGATAAAGGTAAAAGTCAAAGTAGGTAAAAAGGTAAGTACATGTAAGTTGAATGTTCTATCGGGATTCCAAATTCAGAGAATTTCAATACTTTAGAAGGAGTCTAGCATCATATAAAGGGAGAATACCAATACTGTTGTTCCAAACGTTGACATGATAGTGAAAAACCTATGACTTTTATTTTCAGTACATCCAAACTGCCCTAGGTTTGAAAAAAAAAAAAACATTAGAATTTGGTGTTGGCCAGTGTGACAATGTCACAGTATTTAATATGAATAAAAAAATTTTCATCTCATAATTTCTAGATCATTTTGCAGTTACATCAAACCAAAAGTGACTTGTGTAGTTGCTGCATTTTTCTCAGAGTTTCTCCAGTGTTTTAGCATGTAATTACCCGTCCCTTAACAGATAACCCTTTAATAACAGTAGACAGATTGGCAAAGGATACACAATTGTGTTTCTGTTGCCCACAACCGTTGTGACCCACAGGTTGTGGTGCTACCTTTGTATGTGTGTGCTTTTTAAAATATTTACACTTATTTTGTAAGTACAAGTGGGATAGGATTAAATTGAAATATAACATGTTTCTAAACATAATTCCTACGTCAATTTGCAGTTCCATCAAAGCAAAGGTGAGTTATGTAGCTGCTGCATTTTTTGGCAGACAATTTCTCCGGTGTTTTAGCATGTAATTACCCGTCCCTTAAAAAAATTACCCTTATGAAAAACAGAGGAGACGTAGATGAAAAGTACACAACATTTTATTTATAAAACACAGATGTTTGACGTATGTACACACATGAATAATGACCAAATTCTATGTATAATTATTGGTAAACAAGTACTGCATCACAGCATCTCTTATATCTCCACCATGCTCCTCTGCTCCCTCTGCCGCTGACACCACTACTTCATCTGCTGCATCATCCAATGTAGTGTCAAAGGCCTCTCCATGAGTCTCACACAAATTATGCAGTGCACAACAAGTCAACACAATGGATTTCACCAGTTCGATGTCACAGTCATTCCGTTTTAAAAGGCAGCGCCACCTTCCCTTCAACCTGCCGAAAGCATTCTCCACAGCCACCCGTACTCGACTGATGGTGTGGTTGAACGTGTGCTGTTCTTCAGTCAGCCGTCCGGTGTCATGGAATGTTTTCAACAGCCAGTTTTGCAGTGGGTAAGCAGAGTCTCCGAGGATGTAGTAGCCCACACGTACCGCACCAATGTTCCTGATGTTAGGTGGGAAGAGGTTTCCCTGACTGGCTAACTCCCACAGTGTGGACAGTCTCAGCACCCTAGCATCGTGCATGCTCCCTGGCAGCCCAGCAAACACATTCCAGAACAAACCCTTTCCATCAACAACACCTTGAAGGATTATGGAGTGCCAGCCTTTACGATTAAAGTAGTCGGTGTGATATTGTGTTGGTGCTATGATGGGTATGTGGGAGCCATCGATGGCACCAATGCACAATGGTAGCCCCCACCGATTCTTGATGTAGGCCGACATTTCAGTGAACTTCCCTTCATCGGGAAAATGAAGTAGTTCTGGAACCAGCAATGACTCTGCTGCTGCACAAAACTCCTGCACACACCTGCACACCGTTGTGATGCTGACCCCCAAACAGATGTCCAATACTGTGGTACTCTGAACTGGTAGCAAGCTTCCACAGTGCAATGGCCACTCTCTTCCTTAGCGACATACATAGGCGGAACGTCGTATCTTGCCGCTCCATGCATGGACGCAATTTGTGACACAGGTAGGTAAAAGTGTCCTTGGACATCCGGAAATTCTGCAACCACTGCATGCTTGAGAAGCTGGGAACAATATCCTCCCACCACTGCGAGGTACGGTTTACTGTCCAGGCCGACGGTCTGCAGCGATTATTTTGCAACAACGCAGCCAACTGAAACACACACACACAGCATACATAAGGTAATGCCTTTAATACTGATAACCTGTCAACATCAAAATGCTGTACACAAGAACAATATGACTATAAAATGACAACAGAAAGCATTAGCACGCGTTAGCTTACCGACATCTGCTCCCTCCTCTGCCGGGTAGTTAACCTCACCATTGCAGCTTCCTATGCCGCCGTGGCAACCGCGAGTCTCCTGTACTGTTCCAACGTGTTTTGTCTCAATGCACGTCGTCTTCTCCGGTAATACTGTCTTCTCTGGTTAAACTCTCTGGCCTTCATTGTGAGAAAAAGCCACAGAGCGAGCAACGTGTAAATCCTCCCCTCGTAATCCTCCATTTTCTTTGTTGTTATGGAGGATTCGGTCGCGTGCTTTACGTCAGGAGAGTGTGGCGCCGCCTCGCTGTTATAGAAATCCCACCCACCCCAGCTTTACCCGGCTGTAATGAGGACACAACCAAGGCCGAACCGTGTTGTTGCAAATCGAGACATGGCGAGGCGAGCTGGGCCAGTGGAAAAGTGCCTTTAGATGTATCTGCTTTTGTCCTCGCTGCCAAATGTTATGTTGGAGGTTGGAGCCAAAGGATGAGGCCAGGTGTTGAACTGAACACATGTTTATTAACAGGGCAGTGCAACCAAACCACACCAAACCGCAGAGATGGCCAAGAGGCCGTCCCTCCTGCATGCAGCCCTTTCATAGTCACGGGTGGTGGCGTGACTGGAAGGCTGAGCCACCACCCCGTGCCACACAAATAAGACCATAGAACATAAACCATACAAATAACTATATAACTGGTGGGTCATACTATTGTCTTGTCAGAGCGCTAACACTAACAAAACACAGCCATTTACAGTACACTTAAAACCACAAACACAAGGTGTATAAATTTATTTATTCACTTATTTCATCATGCCATTACTAAACTGTAAAATTTGTCATATGAAATTGTGTTTTTGTCATGGTTTGGGCTTGAGTTTGGGACCAAGCCCACACTTTACATTCATTTATTATTTTTCTGTGTTCATGTATGATTATTTGTACATTTGCTGCTGTCTGTGTTTCCCTGAGTGACCTGTCTTTGTCATCTGTGTTCAGCCCCTGTCTGGTCCTGGGTCTGTGTGCATATCTGTTTCCCTATTGTTCCAGCCTCATGTTTCCAATATTTGGAGCCACTGCCCTTTCTGTGTTACTCCTGCATTTTGCTCGACATGTTTCTATGACGTGTTCATGTGCGTGTAGCCCCACCCATCCTGTGTTTCCCACCTGTAATCACTTCCCTGCTGCCCTTGAGTGGACCCATGTGTTCCGTGTGATGATTAGTCTCCCTGTTTATATGAGTTTGTACTTGTGCTCTGTCTGGCGTCATTGTGGTGTTTCCTCCGTGTTCTCCCAGTGAACCTGTTTTTTATCCCAAGTAAGTTTTGCTTTGCCTGCGTTGTTTTCTGCCCCATGCAGCCATTTATTTGTTCCTTTGTGTTTTTTGTTAATAAATTACTGTTTCATGCATCGTACTTCTACCGCATCATTCTTCTTCTTCTTCTTTTAGATTTTATTGGTGGTTGGCAACCAGCCTACAGGTGCATTACCGCCACCTACTGGACTATGTTGTGTCACTGCTGTGGCCGGGTCTATACTCGAGTCCTGCCTTTAAATGCTCATCTGCCCAGAGGGCAGATCATGACAGTTTTGGCAGCAGAGAACCATGTGGCAGAGGTAGAGTTCAAGAGAAATGAAACTTAACGAGGACAAAAGAAAAGAGAAAAAGTCAATGACTATGGAAGCGTATTGCATTCACCCCCCCACCAAAAAAAATTCTGTTTTTCTGAATTAATGAGACATTTTCTAAAAAAACAAAACAAATCCAGTTCTGCTTTTCTGAATTAATGAGATACTTCAATGCTCTGCCAGAAGCTCTCATCAGCAGAAAGCAACAGCAACATACTGGAATCATAAACCAAACCTATGTTAAGATAAGATAAGATAAGCCTTTATTAGTCCCACAATGGGGAAATTCCAGGATTGCAACAGCACAGGGATAGCAACACTCAGAGCAATAATTAAGAAGATACGAAAAATATAAATAAGAGCAGTAGATATACATACGTACACATAAATATATAAATATATATACAAAGTGCAGAGCATTGTAGCAAGCTGGAATAAACAGCATAACTGTCTACTTGGTTATCCTACATAGTATGAATATGTACCCATACATATTGTCACCCTCTGTAGTGACTGATATTGTCCTAGTTGTATACTGGAGGGGACCATCTGTGTAAGTCTGTTGCGTCTTTTGCATTCAATACTACTAGGTCGTCACGTTTTTTTTTTTTTTGCTATCTCTGCGAGCAGCCCTGCTTAGGTTATACAGTCTGACAGCCGTAGGTAGGAAGGACCTGCAAAACCTCTCGGTTGTGCACCTAGGATGATGTAGTCTGCTGCTAAATGAGCTTCTCAGTGCGTTCAGTATGTCCTGCATAGGGTGGGACTCGGACTCCAGCAGAGATGACAGTTTAGCCACCATCCTTCTCTCTCCTATTTCCTCCACTGGGTCAAGGCGTTGCCCCAGGACAGAGCTACGTTGCTTTCTTGATCAGAATCAGAATCAGAATGAACTTTATTGCCAAGAACGTTTACAAGTAAACACAAGTAAACATATGAGGAATTTGACTTGACATTGGGCGCGCTAGATAAGCGCATCCCAATGACGCAGCAGCCATGCAAGGCGTCTGTCATACAGTGGGGGGTAAAGAGGGGGAGGGGGGAGGGTAGGGAAACACAATGGGCAGAGAGAAAAAAGCATCGTTAATCAAAATAAAGCTCATTATATGACCAAAATTGTGATTACCTAGAAAAAAACTCTCTAATGCACAATTAGCAGACAATATAGATCACACAATAACAAAGCAACGAGAGAGACAGTGTGTGTAATCAGCATATGATCAGTATGATGCAGTGTGGATGTGTCAATTGCTAGTGAACAGCAGAGGGCACCCCCTGGCAACAGATAATCATGTGTTCCACACAGGCATGTCCAGAGTCTCTCTCTCCTCACATGCAGATGGCAGAGTTATGTGGATACATGATAACGCTGTCCTTGAGAGCTCGGTCTGCACAACAACAGCCATTGTTTGCCGATGTTTGGGTAAAAAGCCAGACTCCCTTTAGCCTTACCTTCCCAGGAGGAATGAATGAAGTCTTCAAGGGCGCCGAATCAAGGTCGAAAGGCACAGTTCACTTAAGGGCCTTTTCCACTAGCACGCTTTAGCACGACACGGGACGGCTCAGCACGCTTTGTACGCTTTTCCACAAGCCCCAACACGGTTTAACAGCCGCGATTCTCAGCCCCGCTCCAGGGCAGGGTACAGCAGTGCTGAGCTGTGCCGTGTTGTGATGTTAACAGACTGGTCGCCGCTGATTGGTCAGGTCGTAACCGGCGCTGATTGGTCAGGTTGGAACCGCCCCTCTCCTCCTCCTCATCTACCAAATCTTCACGACCTTCTCAATAAAGTTTTTGAAAAAAAAAAAAAAAAGAATCTTCACGACCGCTTTTACTCAGCACGCAACCACTGTTGGCGGTTTCTTTTCAGTGTATTGCTGTGCTATTTTCATTTATTCTCTATCAAAAATGGCTTCGCGTAATAAGGGTGTTCCATGGACCAATAAGGAGGTGCAGTGTCTGCTCACTGCACTGTCAGACAAACGTATGCAGCGCGAGTTAGACGGAGCCGCCCGGAATGAAAAAATATACCGGGAGGTCTCGACATCGGAGTCCTTTAATGGTGAGTTTTAATTTTTTTTTTATTGTGCGTTTTTTTCGCAAATATATTCGGTAAGACGCTCAGTTTATTTATGCAATAAAAAAGCTGTTCATTTGTGGATGATGATCGCTGCTTTATTGCAGCACACTGCGGACTAAAGCTTTTATTTTAATTATTCATGTGAACAATACGCTGAAATAAGCTTATGTATTCTTGTTAAAAACTATTGTCTTTTCTGTATATATTGCACTTTCGTGCTGTATTTTATTGTGTGCATTTTCCTTGTAGAATCATCCCACGCGTCCGCCGCGACAGCCCGCACGGATTAATTCAACCGAGCCTTCATGACCCACAGCTGGCAGAGACGGATTAATTCAACCAAGCCTCAGCACTCAGTGGTCGGCGTATATAAAATGTCGATTAACCTTCATGTTGTGTTGCAAATTTTTTTTTTATTTTAATATTTTGTATATAATAAAATGGAATTGTTTTGGAAAGTGTGGTTTGTCTGTTATAACACTGAATTATAAAACAGTATAATTACATAGAAATTCCATTGCCTAGTCTGATCAAAATGATGCTGATCTTCCTGTCAGGGTCAACCATTGTAAAGGTAATGTAATTTTTAACTAGACCAAAAAAGAAATCTTTTTGTAAGCTTTCTGTTCTTTTTATTGAAATATCATAAAAAATTAGCACCAAGTCAAAGTAGGTACAAGTATATGTAAATTGAATGTTCTATCGGCATTCCAAATTCAGAGATTTACAATACTTTAGAAGGAGTGTAGCATCATCTAAACGGAAAATAATAATACTGTTGTTCCAAACGTTGACCTGAAGGTGAAAAACATGAATTTTTTGAATTCAGTACATCCAAAATGCCCTAGGATGTAAAAAATAATACAATTTGGTGATGGCCAGTGTGCCACCGTCTCATTATTTAATACGAATAAAAACAAGTTTCAGCTCATTATTTCTAGGTCATTTGGCAGTTAATTCAAAACAAAAGTGACTTGTGTTGTTGCAGCTTAATTATGAGATAAAATTAATTGTGAGATAAAACCACAAAGCGAGCAAGGCAATAATCCTTGGATCCTCCATTTTTTGTCTCTTGTAAATAAGGACTCAGTCGGGTGCATAACATCACGGGAGTGTGGCCCCGCCTCGCTGAGAATCTGCTGCTGCCCCGCTTCTAAAACCTCCTAATACAAACCATCACAGCACAAGCACAACACCGTGCTAATGGAGACAGAAGCATTCCGAGCCGTACTGAAGTGAATCGAGCCGTACCGAGGTGTGCTGGGCTAGTGGAAAATAGGCTTTAAGAGTAAAAAAAAAAAAAAAATCATCTCTCATGCGATTCTGTGCATCACAATTTACAGGCTTTAGAGTCATTCTCTGGGGAGCACTCAGCGACTCCAGATGTTATCCACCTACCGAAACATAGGTAACATGTCCAAGAGGGTCCATTCTCTCTTCAATGCATGCCAGATGGTAAATTCCATGTTAATCTCATTTGCCGCTATCAGTGCTCCCCCCAGCTGGACGAATTTGTTGGGGGAGCTACGCCGGGGTCCGCATTTTGATTAGCTCACCCAAATATAATTTCGATACACCAGGAACTCCAGGGTCAAACAGAAAATCCTGTGATCATGCCAATCTTCAGTCGAATCACGCAGGTTCCAATTCTTGGGCTCCCCCCTGGCCCGATTCCTGTTGAAAAGTGGTGTCAATAGCATTAAGCCACAGTCCAATTTCCATAGTTTCCATTTGGGTCGATTCAGCAGAAGTAGAGGGAGACACAGACAGGACATCGCAAGCAGGGAACAGTATTCGGGAGGAGGAAAGAAGAGGAGAGGGGAGTTTGTTTAGTCTTTTCCTATTGGCTGCTGTAATGCCACTGCCCCAGCAGACCACTCCAAAAGTGATGGCTGATGCCACCACCGTGTCGTAGAATGTCTTCAGCAGCGCCCCTTGTACACCAAAAGACTTGGTAGGAACAGCCTGCGCTGTCCCTTCTTGTAGAGTGCGTCAGTATTGTGTGACCAGTCTAGTTTATTGTTCAAATGAACACCCAGGTACTTATAGGATGTCACCATCTCAATGTCTGTTCTCTGGATGTTTACTGGTGCTGTGAGGGGTTGTCCTTGCCTGCGGCAGTCCACCACCAGCTCCTTAGTTTTCCTCGTGTTGATCTGGAGGCAGTTCTGATGGCACCAGTCCACGAAGTCCTGGATAAGTCCTCTGTACTCAGCTTCATCTCCATTGGAGATGAGGCCAACGATCGCAGAGTCATCAGAGAACTTCTGTAGATGCCAGTGTGTTGTGTTGTGTGAGAAGTCACACAACACAACACACATTTATACTATGTTATTAGTATAAATCATGATAATGTAGAGTTATTGGGATGTTTATTCTTTTATTAAACTAAACATGTAGTTTAATAAACACACTAAACACACTAAACACTCCCTCATGGATCGTCACCTTATCGTGGTGGGGGGGTTTGCACGCCCCAGTGATCCCAGGAGCTATGTTGTCCGGGGCAATTTGCCTCTGATAGGGTCTCCCAAGACAAACTGGTCCTGGGTGAAGGGCCAGACTAAGAACGATCCAACAGACTCTCATGAATTGTATATCAAGGATTCAGTATACCCTGCCTGGTATGGGGTTACCGGGGCCCCACCCTGGAGCCAGGCCTGGGGGAGGGGCTCGAAGGCTAGCGTCTGGTGGCCGGGTTTCCACCCATGGGACCCGGCCGGGCTCAGCCCGAAGGAGTTACATGGGTCCGCCCTCCAGTGGGCTCACCACCTGCAGGAGGGATCATGGGGGTCCGGTGCTATGTGGATCAGGTGGCGGTCAAAGGCGGAGACCTTGGCGGACTGATCCCAAGCTTTCTAAACTGGCTTTTGGTACGTAGAATGTCACCTCTCTGGTGGGGAAGGAGCCTGAGCTGGTGTACGAGGTTGAGAGATACCGGCTAGATATAGTCGGCCTCACCTCAACACACAGCTCCGGTTCCGGAACCAGTCTCCTGGAGAGGGGCTGGAGCTTGGCCTTTTCTGGAGTTGCCCCGGGCGAGAGGTGACGAGCAGGGGTGGGTATTCTTGTATCGCCCCACCTTGCTGCCTCTATATTGGAGTTTTTCCCGGTGGACAAAAGGGTTGCTTCCCTGCGCCTTCGGGTTGGGAAACGGGTCCTGACCATCATTTGTGCCTATGCACCAAATGATGTTTCAGAGTACCCACCCTTTTTGGAGTCTGTGACTGGGGTGCTGGAGGGTGCTCCTCTTGGAGACTCCATTGTCCTACTGGGGGACTTCAATGCGCATGTGGGCAATGACAGTGAAACCTGGAGGGGGGTGATTGGGAGGAACGGCCTGCCCGATCTGAACCCGAGTGGTGTTCAGTTATTGGACTTCTGTGCTAACCACAGTCTGTCCATAACGAACACCATGTTCAAGCATAAGGGTGTCCATATGTGCACCTGGCACCAGGACACCCTAGGTCGCAGGTCGATGATCGATTTTGTTATCGTGTCATCAGACCTGCGACCGTATGTCTTGGACACCCGAGTAAAGAGAGGTGCAGAGCTGTCAACTGATCACCACCTGGTGGTGAGTTGGATCCGATGGCAGGGGAGGAAGCCATTCAGACCTGGTAGACCCAAACGTATAGTGAGGGTGTGCTGGGAGCGTCTGGCTGAGGCCCCTGTCCGGGAGGTCTTCAACTCCCACCTCCGGAAGAACTTCAACCACATTCCGAGGGAGCCTGGAGACATGGAGTCTGAATGGGCCATGTTCTCCACCTCTGTTGTTGAAGTGGCGGCCCAGAGCTGCGGCCGCAAGGTGGTTGGTGCATCTCGTGGTGGCAACCCCCGAACCAAGTGGTGGACACCAGTGGTGAGGGGGGCCATTAAGCTGAAGAAGGAGTCCTATCAAGCTTGGTTGGCTTGTGGGACTCCCGAAGCAGCTGAGGTGTACCGGCAGGCCAAGCGGAGTGCAGTTCGGGTGGTTGCTGAAGCAAAAACCTGGGTATGGGAGGAGTTCGGTGAGGCCATGGAACAAGACTTTCAATCGGCCTCAAAGAGATTCTGGCAAACTGTCCGGCGCCTCAGGAGGGGAAAGCAGCTCCCCGTCCACACTGTGTATGGTGCGGATGGGACACTGTTGACTTCGACTGGGGACATTGTCGGGCGGTGGAAGGAATACTTCGAGGATCTCCTCAATCCCACTGATACGCCTTCCACAGAGGAAGCAGGGTTTGGGGACGAGGGGGATGACTCGCCTATCACAGGGGCTGAGGTCGCCAAGGTGGTTAAAAATCTCCTTGGTGGCCGGGCCCCAGGAGTGGACGAGATTCGCCCTGAGTACCTCAAGGCCCTGGATGTTGTTGGGTTGTCATGGTTGACACGCCTCTGCAACATTGCGTGGAGGTTGGGGGCAGTGCCTTTGGCATGGCAAACCGGGGTGGTGGCTCCTCTCTTTAAAAAAGGGGACCGGAGGGTGTGCTCCAACTTTAGAGGGATCACACTCCTCAGCCTCCCTGGGAAGGTCTATGCCAAGGTACTGGAGAGGAGAGTCCGGCCGTTGGTCGAACCTCGGATTCAGGAGGAGCAATGTGGTTTTCGTCCTGGCCGTGGCACATCGGACCAGCTCTTTACCCTCTCAAGAATTCTCGAGGGTTCGTGGGAGTTTGCCCTACCGGTTTACATGTGTTTTGTGGACTTGGAGAAGGCATTTGACCGTGTCCCTCGTGGATTTTTGTGGGGGGTGCTTCGGGAGTATGGGGTATCGGGCTTGTTGTTATGAGCTATTCGGTCTCTGTACGACCGTTGTGAGAGTTTGGTTCGTATTGCCAACACTCGGTCGGAGTCATTCCCAGTGAGAGTTGGACTCCGCCAGGGCTGCCCTTTGTCACCGATCCTGTTCATAATTTTTATGGACAGGATTTCTAGGCGCAGCCAGGGAATGGAGGGTGTCATGCTTGGTGACCACAGGATCTCATCTCTGTTGTTTGCAGATGATGTTGTCCTGTTGGCTTCATCCAGCAATGACCTACAGCTCTTGCTGGGATGGTTTGCCGCTGAGTGTGAAGCGGCTGGGATGAGAATCAGCACCTCCAAGTCCGAGTCCATGGTCCTCAGCCGGAAAAAGGTGGATTGTCCTCTCCGGGTTGGGGACAGGCTCCTGCCCCAAGTGGAGGAGTTTAAGTATCTTGGGGTCTTGTTCACGAGTGAGGGGAGAATGGAGCGAGAGACCGACAGACGGATTGGAGCAGCATCTGCAGTGATGTGGACGTTGTACCGGTCTGTTGTGGTGAAGAGGGAGCTTAGTTCTAAGGCAAAGCTGTCAATTTATCAGTCAATCTACGTTCCTACTCTCACCTATGGTCACGAGCTTTGGGTAATGACCGAAAGAACGAGATCGCGGATACAAGCGGCTGAAATGAGCTTTCTCCGTAGGATTGCTGGACTCACCCTCAGAGATAGGGTGAGGAGCTCAGTCATCCGGGAGAGGCTCAGAGTAGAACCGCTGCTCCTCCACATTGAAAGGAGTCAGTTGAGGTGGTATGGGCATCTGATTAGGATGCCTCCTGGACGCCTCCCACTTGAGGTGTTTCAGGCACGTCCCACTGGGAGGAGACCCCGGGGCAGACCCAGGACTCGGTGGAGAGACTATGTCTCCCAGCTGGTCTGGGAACGCCTTGGTATCCCCTCTGAAGAGCTGGAGCAGGTGGCTGGGTAGAGGGAAGTCTGGGCTTCTCTGCTTGAACTGCTGCCTCCGCGACCCGGACCTCCGGAAAAGAGGTAGAAGATGGATGGATGGATGGATAAACATGTAGAACATGATTGCTTCCAAGCCATCATGAGGAAACAAAAGCTATTGTTTTCACTTAAGCAGGATTTTTTTTCCCCATTAAAATTGATCTCATTAATTCAGGAAAACAGATTTTTTTTTTTTTGGGGGGGAGGGATGTAATACACTTCCGCATAAATGACAACATGTTTCTTATGCCTCACTTTCTCATGATATGTAAACATGTTTTAGTTTAGTTGCCAAGCTACACTTAACCAAATACAGACAAACAAATTAATTATGCTTTAGTTATTAATAGGTTGTGTATGTCACACAATGTTCTCAGTGCTGCAAGTGTGAGTCATTTGGTCAGATTTCAACAATGCCAAGAATTTTTATTCCTGTTTTTGTGGAAATCACTGTCTTAGCAATGACATTTTTGAAAAAACACAACACCATTGTCAAGGTAAACTGGTTCTTTTAAGTTTTCAAACACATTCACTTAACGTGTATTGGTTCAAACACAAAATGTGTAATTTTATCAAATCCAAAGTTCTGCACTTTACGTACAAAGAAAAAAGAAAAACCGAAAACCAAATTAGAGCTAAACAAATATGATAGGAGAGAAAGTAGAACAAAATTTGGTTGTATATTGAGTTACATATAAAGTACTAAACTAAGGTGATATTATTATACATTCAGGTAAAGTAAGTCACCTTTAACACATCCATCACTTGCCTCTGTCAGTCAAACAATGCATTGGCAACATCCCAGAACACTGTCATAAGTTCCGTGTGAACACCTTCTGTAGCGACGCCTACATTTTTCTGACTTCTCAGTGATCACTTTCCGCCCTATCATTTGATAACTGAATATAAACTCCAAAATGCATCTCAGACAATTATGTTATAATAACAAAACCTATAAGAAACCAGATAAAGAAATTCTCAGAAATGTATAAAAAAAGAATTACAGTACCGGTCCAAACTTTGGACACATCTACCCACTTAAAATTAATGTGTACGTGTGTCCAAACTTTTGACTTTGGTAGTCTACTTTATTGAATTTATTATTTTCTAGTGATATTCAGACAAATCTGTAAATATACTGGGGGGGGGGGGGGGTCCTAGAACAGTTCCAGCCCTAATTAAAGTAAAATGTATTCTCTTTTCTTCCCCGCACAAGACAAATAGGTTTGTTTTCAAATCTTGAAGCCTTCACAGCTACCGCCCCTCCCCCGGGGAGTGTGATACATGAAAGCTCATGTTCACACCGTAGACAGGACAGATTTAGAGAAAATGTGGCACCTTGAGGCATTTTTTGTTCAATTTTTGGATTTAAGCACTGAAAATGCAAAGTTAAAATAGATCCCTAATTTTTTTTAAATATAATTTTTCATCTTGAAGAAGTTTAAATTCCAATAAGTGAAATTATTTTTTTCTCCACAATATTTTTTTATTGAACCTTTTTTTTTAGCAAACATGACACAAACAATCAAACACCAACACTAAAGTAATTTAAAAAAAATGTACTAAAAACACCAACAACCATTAACAAAAGCAAGTCTTCAACAATGCTCCTCTGTTTAGTCTAGGTAATCCATTACATAAGTATACATATTATACATTCACCAATTTGGAATTTACAAGGTCCACACACATCATTCACCTTCTTCTTCAGAAGTTATGTTTAATTTCTTTACATAATCAATGAAAGGTCTCCATATATTCTCAAACACATTTTCCTTTGATTTTAGTATGTATGTTATTCTTTCTAGTGGAAGGTTTGTTAACATCTGTCTTAACCACTGAGTCACATCTGGTCTATGAATCTTTTTCCACAGTGGTGCAATACATTTTTTGGCATTAAGCAAACTGAGGTCTATGAATGCTCTTTCACTCTTATTAAAGTTATGTTTTTCTGGATACAGACCCAACAAAAACAGTTTAGGGTTCAATATGAATTGTTTTGAAATTATTTTTTCTATCGTTACCCTCACCTCTTCCCAAAACATTCTAATTTTTCTACATTCCCATACACAATGAAATAGGGTTCCTTTACTTTCCATACATTTTGTGCATGTATCTGGTATGTTTTTGTTATATCTTTCTATCTTTTAACTCCACTGGTGTAACATACATCCGCATTAACCATTTAAAATGTATCAATTTAAGACGTACGTTTATTGATTTGGTTTGAGTTTCTGTACAAGCCAGTTCCCATTGTTCCTCTGAAATTTCAATTTGCAGGTCTTCTTTCTAACTAACTACTAACTAACCTGCACTTCTATAGCGCTTTTTCTGTCACAAAGACCACTCAAAGTGCTTTCACTAGTACTAACCCTCTATTCTAAGGGCCTATAGGAAACAGATATCTTGGGACAATTTAGAACAGCCAATTAACCTAACATGCATGTCTTTGGATTGTGGGAGGAAACCGGAGCCCCCGGAGTAAACCCACGCAGCACAGGGAGAACATGCAAACTCCACACAGAAAGGTTCCAACCCCTGCCAGCCTGGGGATTCAAACCAGGAACCTTCTAGCTGTAAGGCAACAGTGCTAACCACTGCACCACCATGCTGCCCATTGCCCTTTCCAATAATTCAATCTTTTCTGTGAGTTTTCACTCGAGGATAGTGTCAATGAGTTATAAAACTCTGAAATAATATCCTTTCTCTTACTATCTTTCGTCAAAATTTTTTCCAAGGATGAATAAGTAGGTCGGGTGAGAGCATTATTTTGATTTGATCGAATAAAATTCCTAAGCTGAAGATATTTAAAAAAAATGTGTTCTATTAAGAGTAAATTTGATCCTCAGTTCTTCAAAAGACATTATGTTATCTGAACGTGACAAATATAAGTCTTGAATCTTTTGAATCCCTTTTAAATTCCATACTTTAAATACAGCATCCGCTCTCCCTGGTGTAAAAATAAGTGAAATTATTAATTTTCTGTGATGCATTAAATACCGCTTTTTATAGTAGTTATTGGTTTTAGAACATAACCGGAGAGAATAAAACACATAAGGACCTCTTGGGTGTGCTTTTAAAGCATTAGTCACAACAATTCATATGTTATGTCCAACACTTTTAAAAAAAAATTCAGATCCACATCCAGGATTTTTCCATCAAGATATAAGGTGATGACGTGATGATACACTGTGGCAACCCGAAAGGGAGCAGCCAAAAGACAAAAAAATCCACGCCCAAATCAAACACTGAATGACTTTAAGAAAACAAATACCCTATAAACTTTGTTTAAATAGTTGTATGATGAATTGGGAATATATGTATTTTCATCTGATATACAAGGTTACATGCCATACAGTTTCAGGATGTGGTGTATGAATAAGGGCACATTAGGAGTGGGATGTGGCCTGCGGCTGACGTCACCACGCCACTATATATTGGGCAGTCCGCCATCTCACTGAGAGTTAGAGTTGGAGTTGCAGTTTATATGTGCAGTTTTATTGAGTGTTTTGTGTGATCCTGTTAAAGACAAACGCACCAACATGAAAACATTACCTCCTTGTTGGAGGTGAAAAAAGGACTTTCATTAAGAAGTCTTTAAAAGTGAATTGTTTCATAAAACATAAAAATGAGAATCATCTCTTTATGTTTTAAAGGTTGCACCCAAATTCAGTACCAGGAGCTCCGTACATAACCTTTATGCCCCAGGGTTTTCATGCAGAGCCTTGACATCACATCATCATCATCATAATAATTTTAACAGCCACATTAAGACAGTAGTGAAGTCAGCCTGTTATAACTTATGCCCCTTTTCCACTAGTGTCAGTTCTGTACAGTTCGGTACGGTACGGTTTGTCAGCTTTTTCATTGGGCCTGTAACGGGTACGGTCCCGATTTTTCGGACCTGCTGGATAGGGATTTTGTCCACACCGTACCGACATGAAAATTTAATGTAAAAACACTGCGGGCCACTGATTGGTGAGGGCGTAACCTCATGGGAGCAGCGTTTGAGGCTGAGTTTACAGAATTGCGAGCTGCCATTTGCAAAGATTCGTCCTTGAGCTAGCCAGCGAGCAAGCAATATAAACAACAACCATAGAATGGCTTCACAGAAATCAACACCGTGGTCCAGCAGTTTTCTGTGGGTTTCAGCTGATGAGAGAATCCAGAGGGAACTAGACGGAGCCACCCGAAATGAATCTATGGCCACAGCAGCACCCAACTTCAGCAGCTAAAAGCCGTGATATTCGAATATAGAGGATGGTGAGTGATGTGATCTGATGTGATATTATGCATCTTTTCTGTTATTTATCCCAGCAGTGGAAAGTTCACGTTGAACAGACCACAACAACGTTGTTTCTTCAGCACAAACAAAGAGCTAGCTCAATAGCCGTCAATGCTAACTCCAGGCTCAGTGTTGTTGACAGTAGCTGATGAAATAAACTAGTTATAATCCTGGTTAAAAAGGTGTTTTTTTACATGTTGCATTTTCGTGCTGTGCATGTACTTGTATATTTTCGTTGTAGAGTCCGACCAGCATCTGCTGTGTCACTGGCTACGTTTGGCATGACACAGCAATGTGTTATGAGTGGTGAGTTGCACATCCTGTTATTTATACTCAAATCCTTTGCTTTTTAAGGTATAAGTAAAGTGCCAGAATTAAAGTAGCACAATTTCCACTTAATATGAAAGGGACTGAACTGAGATTTATTTGATTGTGTGAATATTAATTACAGAATAATTGAAAATGAATGGCACATCCTGTCATAGTAGCTGACAGCTCACATGCACGATGCAAGCACAAGACAAAACCACACAAGGGGGAAACGTTCAATAATTTACTAGAAAAGCGCTATATACTGTAAGTACGGGTTAGTTAGTAGTTAGTTAGTAAATGTAGAAAACAGCGCTACATTAGAGAAACAGCCACTCGCCAGAAGATTCAATCCACCTGCGGAGAGAAAAGTGAGAGCTGTCAGCAGAGGAGCAGAGAAAGGTAAATGGGCGAGCCAAATTGCCACTTACTCGGGACTCTGAGGGAGGACCGGCAGGACTTCAGCGGGGAATAAACAAAACCAGTAGGGAAGGGGGAATGAGGTTGGAGTGCCTGACCCGGGTGAAGATCTGTTGCTGGGGAAGTGATGAGGTGGCAGGAGAGCACACGCACTCCCGAGACACACCCGCACGATGGCAGCGACCTGAAACAACACGAGAGAGAGCAGTTTACATGACGTGTCTAAAGCTAGCAAAAAATGACCTGCTTGCCTGAATTAAGGGCAGTATACCCAGACGAGCCAGCGTTGACTGTGCAGAGGAGGCCTCCTTAAGTACGCTGGCTGATGAGCGGGTGCAGGTGTGTCCTCTGCCTCAGTTGCAGTGATGAGTTCGTGAACGTGCGGCAGGATGGGAGGGATGCGCTCTCGCTGCCCATGACAGGGCCCCCCTTCTAGGAGTGCACCCTGGTGGTCCAGAGGGCTTCTCCAGGTGGGTTCGGTGGAAGACCTGGAGCATCTCCTTGTCCAGAACCCACGATGATGGGGTCCAGGATCGTTCCTCCCAGTCCACCAGGTACTGCAGTCCCTGGCCCTGACGGCAAACATCCAGAATATAAGATCTCTGTCCGATAAAGTGACCTTAATTAATGACATGATCACGGATTACAATATAAATATCCTCTGTCTCACAGAAACATGGCTACGCCCCGATGACTTTGTAAGTATCAATGAGGCCCCCAGCTATGGTAATATTCATATTCCTAGAAACACAGGCCGAGGTGATGGTGTCGGGGTAATATATGAATCCACATTACCAGTGAATCCTCAGCCTAAGCTAAACTCAAATTGCAGCTCTTTTGGATGCTTATTTTTTAGCTTAGTACATCCATCCTGGAGGTCAGAGCAGCCTATTTTATTTACCACAGTATATCGCCCTCCCAGTGCTTCTTTTGCTGAATTTATGTCTGAATTCTCTGAGTTCTTAACAACCTTAGTTCTCAGTTCAGACAAGATTATCATAGCTGGTGACTTTAATATTCATACAGACATTGATAATGATAGTCATAGTGTAGCATTTCTCTCCCTCTTAAATTCAACTGGTTTTTCTCAGTGTGTTAGTGAACCAACTCATCATCATAATCACACCCTTGACCTGGTCTTGGCCTACGGTGTAGAAATTGATGAGCTGCTTTTCATCCCTCAAAATCCTACACTGACTGACCATTATTTGATAACGTTCATATTTGTGCTATCCAATTTCACAGCATCAAGCAGAAATATAGTTACTAGATACTTATCTGATAGTGCTGTGGCTCGCTTTAAAGAATTAATCACTTCAACACTTACTCTATTACCATGTCTCAATATAACAGACAGCACTGACTACTTGAATCCATTAGAATTAGACCTTTTAGTTGGTAGTACTGCAGCCTCACTGCAGTCAACACTTGACTCCATAGCCTCTATTAAAAAGAAAACTATTAAAAATAGGAGACTAGCTCCATGGTACAACTCCCACACCCGTAAGTTAAAACAGAAAGTTAGATCCTGTGAAAGACTCTGGCATGCAAATAAGACAGAAGAATCTTGTTCAGCCTGGAATGCCAGCCTTAACATCTATAAGACATCTCTCCATAGTGCTAGATGACAGGACTATTCATCCTTGATAGAAGAAAATAAAAACAACCACAGATTTCTCTTTAACACTGTGGCTCAGCTAACCAAGAGCCAAAATGCCATAGATCCCTACATCCCTCCAACTCTTAGTACTGACGACTTTTTGAATTTTTTTAATGATAAAATTGTCAGTATTCGGAATAATATTCCAAAAATTACCTCCCCTAAAAATACCAAGCCTCTACCTAACACTGCTGTGCCCACAGGCTCAGAACTCCACTTTTCTAAATTTTCTCGTATTAATCATTCTGATCTAGCCCTAATAGTGTCAGCCTCTAAACCAGGGTGGGCAATCAAGTGCCATGGAGGGCCATTCCACTGCAGGTGTTCTGTTCCAACCAGTCTCTTCAACAGGTGTTTTCACTAATGAGCAATCCTTGAAGCTGATCAGAGCATACACCTGCTGAAGAGACTGGATGACACAGAAAACCTGCAGTGGAATGGCCCTCGCTGCCCACCCCTGCTCTAAACCAACTACCTGTCTTTTAGACCTAATCCCCGCTAGACTAGTGAAGGGATCGCTATCTCTGATTAGTCCATCTCTTTTGAACATAATTAATATGTCCCTATTCACAGGACATGTACCGCAGTCATTTAAAGTGGCAGTAATTAAACCTCTACTTAAAAAAGCCTTTGCTTGATTCTGGGATTTTGGCCAATTATAGACCAATATCTAACCTCCCCTACTTTTCCGAGATCCTCGAAAAAGTAGTCACCAATCAACTATGCACCTTTTTAGAAAAAAAAAATATATATATATTTGAGAAATTTCAGTCAGGTTTTAGGAAACATCACAACACAGAGACAGCCTTAGTGAAAGTTACTGATGACATCCTTATGGCATTTGACAAAGGACTTGTCTCCATCCTTGTTTTATTGGACCTCAGCACTGCCTTTGATACCACTGATCACCATATTCAGCTAGAGAGACTTGAACAGCAAATTGGCTTGAATGGAACAACGCTAAGATGGTTCCACTCTTATCTATCAGACCGTTCCCAGTTTGTTCATGTCCATAACAAGTCCTCTACCCAGACCACGGTTAGCTATGGAGTTCCACACGGATCAGTACTTGGACCAGTATTGTTTATATTATACATGCTGCCTTTGGGAAACATTACGAGGAAGCATTCTATTCATTTTCATTGTTACGCTGACAACACTCAATTGTATTTATCCATCAATCCAGATGATCCCAGCCAGTTGGGTTTACTCCAGGAGTGTCTTCAGGATATCAAAACCTGGATAAACTACAACTTTCTATTGCTGAATACAGATAAAACTGAAGTCATTGTTCTTGGCCCAAAACATGCTAGAAGTACTCTTTTTAGCAAGATAGCAACACTAGATGGCATTGCCCTGGCTTCTACGTCTTTTGTTAGGAATCTTGGCATTGTCTTTGACCAAGATGTGTCTTTCAACTCTCATATACAGCAAACCATAAAGACCGCCTTCTTCCATCTGTGTAATATTTCTAAAATTAGGTCCATCCTGTCTCATAAAGATGCAGAGAAACTTGTCCACGCCTTTATCACCTCTAGACTTGACTATTGTAACTCACTTTTATCAGGTTGCCCAAATAAGTCCATAAAGTTTCTCCAACTCATTCAGAATGCAACTGCACGTATCCTTATGAGAACAGGGAAAACAGATCACATTACTCTAGTCTTAGCTTTTTTACATTGGCTCCTAATAAAATATAGAATTGAATTCAAGATATTGCTCTTAACCTATAAAGCCCTTAATGGTATGGCTCCTTCTTACCTTCAAGAACTTTTAGTTCCCTATCATCCAACCAGAGCTCTGCGCTCCCAAAAATCCAAACTACTAGTGGTCCCCAAGGTATCTAGAAGTAGATTGGGAGGTAGAGCTTTCAGCTATCAAGCTCCCTTCCTGTGGAACCATCTTCCCAGTTCAGTTCGGGAGGCAGACACTCTCTCTTTATTCAAGAGCAAGTGGAAATCTTTTCTCCTTGATAAGGCCTTTAGTTAGAAATGCTGCCCCTGCCAGGCCTTCGCTTGCATGTGCAGCCTAACCGGGCTTGGAACTGGACTGTTTGGCTTTGAATGTTGTATTTGTATGTTTGTTTTGAATGCAGCTACTCAACCCAGCCGGTCGAGGCGGATGGCCGTCCTCTATGAGCTATGGTTCCGACCGAGGTTTCTGCCCATTAAAGGGAAGTTTTTCCTCACCTGTGTCGCTGCAGTTCTTGCTCTTAGGGGTCTCTGCTGGGTTCTATAAACTGAGAGTGTTGCCTAAACCCACTCTTTTCTGTAAAGTGCCTTGAGACGACCTGTGTTGTGATTTGGCGCTATATAAATAAAAGTGAATTGAATTGAACTGAATTAATATGTTTTACACGTAATTGCTATGTGAATTGCCCCGTTTGTCTTTGAAAAAACAAAAGGAAAAAGAAGCCCAACAATGTTTGTACTTCTGTATTTAGTACATGATTGATGTGTGGTCTGCCCAGATTATGGGGTGAGTGTGTTGGGAGGGGGGGCTGTCACAGCAGGGTGTGAATGTACATATTAACTTGGTTGTTTAGTAAATTGGAGTATTTCTTGTTTGTACATTCGTTTTGGGATTGTTTTATCTATTATATTAGGAACACGGTGTCATGGCTGTAATAAATAATCAGCCCACGTGCGTGATGCAGCAACAAGAAGGGACAATCACACAATAATACACGTTTGAGGGTTTTTATTAAATAGCAAATCCTCGCACAGCTACAGAAACAGTCACTCGCCAGAGGAAGGAGGCTGTGGAGAGAAGACAAGAGCTGAGTGAGGAGGAATGGAGTAAGGGAAAATGGGCTAGCCAAATTGCCACTTACGAGAGCTCCGAGGGAGAACCAGCAGGGCTCCAGTGGGGAATAGACGAACCAGCAGGGTGGTGAGCTGGTGGTGCCTGACCGAGTGGAGGTTTTTGCCATGATGAGTGGTGATGTGGCAGGAGAGTGCGTGCAGTCCCAGTGACACACATGCACGATGGCAGCAACCTAAATACGAGAAAAAGCACACAGGTTAATACACTTTTTCACCAGTGTGAACACAATTCGCTATTAGGCAGTATACCCAGACGAGCCAGCGTTGATTCACTGAAGGATGCCTCCCTATGAACACTGGCTGATGAGAGGGCACGGGTGTGTGTTCTCACTCAGGTGTGCTGATGAGCTGAGGAGAAAGGAACGGGAAGGAGGGGGCATGCTCTCGCTGCCCATGACAGCCACCCTCCCCTTCTAGGAGCACCTACTGACGATCCATAGGGCTTGTTCGGATGGGCACGGTGATAGGACCGGAGCATCTCTTTGTCCAGGATCCGGGACGTGGGAACCCAGGAATGTTCCTCCGGGCTGTAGACCTCCCAATCATCCAGATATTGGAGGCCCCGGCCTCGATGGTGAACATCCAGGATCCGGTGAACCGTATGGGCAGGGTGGCCATCTATTATCCGGGGAGAAGGAGGTGGGTTCAGGATGGGGTAGAGGAGACTGACCGAGAGGGGTTTTATGTGGGATACATGGAAGGTCGGGTTCACCCGTAGGGTCGGTGGAAGCTTGAGTTGGACCGAGGTGTCGTTGATGATTCTGGAGATCACAAAAGGCACTAGGAAGTGAGGAGACAGCTTCCTTGATGTCGTCTTCAAAGGGACCTGACTAGCTGCCAACCAGACCTGCTGGCCATTGGTGCACTTGGGGGCAGGCACCCGCCATCTGTCAGCCATGGCCCAGTTGCGCTTGACAGAGTGGGCAAGGATGGCACCTGTGGACCTCCAAAGACGCCAGCAGCGGCGAGCATGAGCCCCCATGGTGGGAACCACGACCTCCCTCGCAGCCATCAGTATCAGCGGAGGTGTGTATCCCAGTGACACCTGAAACGGAGTGAGACCGGTTGCCGTGGAGATAGCCAAGTTCATGGAATACTCCGCCCAGGTCAGGTGCGTGCTCCAGGAGGATGGGTGTTTGGCTGCTACACATTGCAGGTTGGCCTCCAAGGACTGGTTGTCGTGCTCGGCCTGCTCGTTGCTCTGGGGGTGATTCCCAGAGGAGAGGCTCACTGTCATTCCCAGGGTCCGGCAAAAGGCCCTCCAAACCTGCGACGTGAACTGTGGGCCCCGGTCAGACACGATGTCCACAGGGATCCCATGGAGGCAAATCACGTGATCAGTGAGGAGGATGGCCGTCTCCAAGGCCAAGGGGAGCTTAGGAAGAGCCACCAGGTGCACAGCCTTGGAGAAGCGGTCCACAATGGTCAGAATCACTGTTTTCCTGTGGGAGGGGGGAAGTCCAGCAACAAAGTCCAATGTGATGAGCCGGGGTAAAGGAGTCCGACTTGCCCTGGACACAGGTCTGGCAGGCCCCCACATACTCCCGCACATCTCACCGCAGCATGGGCCACCAGAACACTTGCCGAATAAGGTCCATGGTGTGGGTGATCCCAGGGTGACAGGCGAAGCGGCTGGTGTGACCCCACTGAATGACGCCACTGTGGAGGGCAACGGGGACATACAGGCGGTTCCAGGGGCGCCCTGCTGGCACAGGCTCCCAAGGCTGGGCCTGACGGACCCTCGGCTCGATATCCCAAGTAAGGGCACCGAGGATACATGAAGAGGGAAGAATGGGTTGGGGGTGGGAGAGGGGTGCCATCTCCTCGGAATCAAACTGGCACGATAGCGCGTCCGGTTTGGTGTTCCAAGAGCCAGGCTGGTAAGTGATGGTGAAATTGAACTGCTGAAAAAACAGAGCCCAACGAGCCTGCCTGGTGTTAAGTTGGCAGGCCGACTGCAAATACTCAAGGTTCTTGTGGTCGGTCCACACGACAGTGGAGTGAATAGCCCCCTCAAGACAATGCCTCCACTCCTCCAGCGCCAACTTAATGGCGAGCAGCTCTCTGTCCTCTATGTCGTAATTCCTCTCAGCCGGCATAAGCCGACGAGAGAAATTCGCGCACGGGTGGAGCTTCTGGTTGGAGCTTCTGGTTGGAGGATGTGCGCTGCGATAGGACAGCGCCCACCCCCAAATCAGATGCATCCACCTCAAGGATGAACTAGAGCTGCGTGTTGACCTGAGCCAAGATAGGTGTGTTAGTGAACAGCCCTTTAATTTGGAAAAGGCCTGTTCAGCTGCCTCGGTGCACCAAAAGGGGAACTTAACGGAGGTCAGCTGTGTCAGTGGCAGTGCTACCCCACTATAGTTCCAAATGAACCTGCAATAATGATCGCAGTTCATGTGATAATGAACCTGCGATGATTGGTAGTTGATACACAGGTGCAGGTGCAGCGAGCCATCCTTCTTCCCGATGAAGACGAACCCGGCCCCGAGAGGAGCACATGCGCACGCAGTGGCCGGCAGCGGGTGAAAAAAGTTCGACGTCTGTGTCTCTGTTTTTATGCACTTCAATGTGTTTTAACGTGATTCTCTGTGCCGTTTTTGTCCTTGAATGTTTGTGGACTATATAACGAAGAGCTCCCTGGTTTCACCAGTATGGATTTCCTTCTTGTTTTTGCACTGTCGTTTCTTTCTTACCTGCTCTTTGTCTTGGAGGTAAGCGCAATCGCAATCTTGCCGGGAAGAATGCAGTATTCCAGAGACACGTTACTGCATGTAAGATAAGATAAGATAAGATAAGCCTTTATTAGTCCCACAACGGGGAAATTCCAGGATTGCAACAGCACAGGGATAGCAACACTCAGAGCAACAATCAGAAGGCAAGAAAAAAAACAAGCAAGCAAGAGCAGCTAATATACATATGTACATATTACTATAAAATATATATACACACACACACACACACACACACACAGACACACAGTGCAGAGCATTGTAGCTGGATGGAATAAATATATGAATATATGAACACACAGTGCAGAGCATTGGACTGTGTGTAAATGGATAATCCATAAACATGGATAATGCAGCATCTGTGTTTGAGTCTGTGTCGCAACTGCCGGACTTTATTTTAAGAGATTTTCATGGACACAGCAATGAAAACAGAGACAAGAGGAGGAAACGCGGAAAGCGTGGAGGCGTAAAATTAAGCCTGAGGAGGCGTCAGCTTAACTGCATTCCTCTTCCTTCCATTATTATGGGGAACGTACAATCCCTGAGAAATAAAGTGGATGAAATTCAAGGAAGTGTCCGATATCAGAAGGATTTCAAGAACTGCTGTGGCATGGCTTACACGGAGACGTGGCTTACGGCGCATGACCAAGACCTGGACCTGTGGATTGATGGCTTTGGAGCCCCATTTCTCTTGGATCGGCAGGAAGAGGTAACGGGGAAACATCAGGGGGGCGGCGTATGTTTATACATTACATATTATATTTGTGGACTGGTGCCATCGGAACTGCCTCCAGATCAACGCGAGGAAAACTAAGGAGCTGGTGGTGGACTGCCGCAGGCATGGGCAGCCCCTCACAGCACCAGTAAATATACAGGGAACAGACATCGAGATGGTGACATCCTACAAGTACCTGGGTGTTCATCTGAACAATAAACTAGACTGGTCACACAATACTGACGCACTCTACAAGAAGGGACAGCGCAGGCTGTTCCTGCTGAGGAGACTCAGGTCTTTTGGTGTACAAGGGGCGCTGCTGAAGTCATTCTATGACACGGTGGTGGCATCAGCCATCACTTTTGGAGTGGTCTGCTGGGGCAGTGGCATTACTGCAGCCGATAGGAAGAGACTGAACAAACTGATTAAGAAAGCTAGCTCTGTCCTGGGGCAACGCCTTGATCCGATGGAGGAGATAGGAGAGAGAAGGACGGTGGCTAAACTGTCATCTCTGCTGGAGTCCGAGTTCCACCCTATGCAGGACATACTGGATGCACTGAGGAGCTCATTTAGCAGCAGACTACATCATCCCAGGTGCACAACCGAGAGGTTTCGTAGGTCCTTCCTACCAACGGCTGTCAGACTGTACAACCTAAGCAGGGCTGCTCGCAGAGATAGCAAAAAGATGTAACAAACTAATAGTTTGTTTTTTTTTTTTTTTTTGAATGCAAAAGATGCAATAGACTTACACAATGGTCCTCTCCGGCATACAACTAGGAACATACCGGTCGCTATGGAGGGTGAGAATATGTATGGGCACATAATCATACCATGTAGGATAACTAAATAGACGGTTATGCTGTTTCATCCCACCTAGCAACAATGCTCTGCACTGTGTGTGTTTATATATTTACATATTTATTCCATCTAGCTACAATGCTCTGCACTGGGTGTGTTTATATTTATATATCTATATATTTATTCCATCTAGCTACAATGCTCCGCACTGTGTTTTTATATATCTACATATTATTCCATCTAGCTACATTGCTCCGCACTGTGTGTGTTTATATACTTGCATATTTATTCCACCTAGCTGCAATGCTCCATACTGTGGGTGTTTATATATTTACATATTTATTCCATCTAGCTACAATGCTCTGCACTGTGTGTTCATATATTCATATATTTATTCCATCCAGCTACAATGCTCTGCACTGTGTGTCTGTGTGTGTGTGTGTGTATATATATATTTTATAGTAATATGTACATATGTATATTAGCTGCTCTCGCTTGCTTGTTTTTTCTTGCCTTCTGATTGTTGCTCTGAGTGTTGCTATCCCTGTGCTGTTGCAATCCTGGAATTTCCCCGTTGTGGGACTAATAAAGGCTTATCTTATCTTATCTTATCTTATTATATGTTTATAATAAACAGTACTGTACATCCGTCACGGTCAGAGAGCGCATCTGTACACCAGATGTGGAGCTTCTGTCCATGTCACTACACCCCTTTTATCTGCCCCGCGAGTTCCCCCAACTTTTCATAACGACTGTGTACATTCACCCAAGGGCAGATGCTGCCTCTGCCTCCAGCATCGTCTTTGATGTGGCACAGCGGTTGCAGTCGATTTCCCCAGAGGCTCCAAATTTAGGCTTGGGGATTTTAACCATGTGTCTCTAAAGAAGACACTTAAAAACTTTTACCAGTATGTCTCCTGCCCAACCAGGCGAAAAAAGACGTTGGACCTGTGCTGTGGATCCATAGAGAGTGCCTATAAATCTATTCCCCTTCCTCCTTTAAGATCCTCAGATCACAACTGTGTACATTTGCTGCCCACATATAAAACTGCTCTCAGAAGAGAGAAGACAAAGACCAGGGACATAAATGTGTGGACAGAGGATTCAGTGCACTGCCTCCAGGAATGCTTTAACTGTACAGACTGGGAGGTGTTCATGCTAGACTGCAGAGAAGATTTGGACTCTTTAGTGGACGTGACATGCTCATACATGGCTTTCTGCAGAGACATGATCATTCCACGTAAACGTGTCAAAATATATCCCAACAACAAGCCATGGGTTACAAAATCAGTTAAATCCTGCTGACAGAGGAAAGCACTTGCCTTTAAACAGGGGTCTGTTTCTGAGCTGCAGGTTGCCACAAAAGAGTTGAAGGCCGAAATTTTAAGAGCAAAACAGAATTATAAATCAGAATTGGAAAGAAAGATGGCAACAAAGAAACTTGGTTCAGCCTGGGCCAGTATGAAAACTATTGCAGGCCTTCAGAGCGCAGAGCGCAGTAATCGTGTGTTCAGACACAGAGCTGGCTAATGCTCTTAATTGTTTTCATGTGTCGGAGCAGACATGACAACAGACACATTATAAAGTATGCTGATGATTCAGTTGTTGTCAGTCTCCTCCAGGATGATGAGAGCAGTCACGGCCCAGTAGTTGATGATTTTGTTCACTGGTGTGAGGATTCCTACCTGCAGCTGAATACGACAAAAACTAAAGATATGATTATTGACTTTAGGAGGAAATCTCCCAGGCACAAAGTCACTGTACTAAAAGGCCAGACCACCGAATGTGTACAATCCTACAAATATCTCGGGACGATTATTGATAGTAATTTAAACTTTGAAGAAAACTGTGAAAGTGTGTGCAAAAAGGGTCAGCAACATTTGCATTGTTTAAGGAAACTTACATGCTTCCAAATTGACCGAACCACAATGACAATGTTTTATCGGGCTTTTATTGAATCTGTTTTATCCTTTTCTTTAGTGTCATGGTTTGGGCAGATAAAACTGAAACAGAGGAAATCCTTGGATCAGGTAGTTAGATAGTCCAGTCGTTTGCTTGGTGAGTCACAGCTGAGCCTGACATCCCTGTACACCAGACAAGTACAGAGGATGGCTACCTCCATTTTAAATGATGACTCCCACCCTTTGCACTGCCACTTTCAGCTTCTTCCCTCCAGACGGAGGTTTGCTGTCCCAAAAAGTAAAACCCAGTGCTACAAAAACAGCTTTGTTCCTGCTGCTGTCAAAGAGTTGAACAAGATGTAGCAATATATTGCACATAATTTAGTTACCTATTTATTAATTTGATTTTATATTTACTTATTTTTGTAGGTTTTTTATTTGGGTTCTAAATCTTTTATTGGGTTTTAGACTTTTGTGTCTTTAACCTCTTTGGCTAGTCTTTAACTTTCTAATATGACCCTTCTCTCTTATCTCCTTGTTTTTTCTCTTATCTCTTTGTCCTATGTCCTGATTGGTGGAGCCTTGAGTATTTTTATCATGTTTATAGTAAGCTTCATGTGTGCCTGTGTTTGTGTTCATGTTGAATGTAATTGTGGTTTGTAAATATGGATGTCACCTGACTGCAAAACAAATCTACCTACGGGTACAAATAAAGTAACCTGAACCTGAACCTGAAAAGATGGCCGAATAAGGCCGGCATTCAGCGATTCCTTGATATATTTCTCCATTGCCTCTCTCTCCGTACCAGAAATGCTGTAGAGCCAGCTGGACGGCAGCTTTGCCCCCGGGATGAGGTCCACAGCACAGTCATAAGAGCGATGAGGTGGAAGCGACAGTGCTCTTGACTTCCTGAAGATCTCCCCCAAATCATGTACGCCCGGGGAACGAGGCCGAGGTCCGGTGGCTCGACTGGAGGGAGAGAGACAGGGAGAGATGGGGAACACTGAGCTGAACAGAGACAATTGGCCAAACAAAATGGGCTCCAGGAGGAGATGGAATTTTGCTCCCAGTTAATAATGGGGTTGTGCTTCCAGAGCCAAGGATACCCTAGAATCATCGGGGAAGATGAAACTGGGAGAACTAGGAACGTAACTTCCTCCCGATGATTCCCGGAAAGGAGGATGGTGACTGGCACCGTGCGTTTGGCAACTACAGCAACCTCATGGCCAGATATGGTTGTGATTCTTTAGTGATGGGGCAATTTGCGTGTGGGAATATCCAGGTCCCGAACGAACCGGGCGGACAAAAAATTGCCCTCTGCCCCTGAATCCACTAATGCCATGACCCTCCTCTTGACCCCCGACAATTTCACAATTTCACAATAATTTAGTCCCGCCTGCCAGACCCCCCATAGTTACTGACGGGCTGCGTCTTTTGGCCGCTGGGGGCAATCGTCCCGACTGTGCTTCGGAGAACCACAGTACATGCACGCGCCAGTCCTCCTCCTTCACCGGCGCTCGTTGTCGGTTAATTGAAACCAGCTGAGGTCCATTGGCTCGGGAGGAGGACTGGCCCCCCCAGTGTCAGTCCCCACAGCAGGCACCTGCTTGGCGGGCAGGCGAGAGGAGTCCTGTCACTCCTTTGCGTACTCACGGTAGCGGTTGTCCAACCCTACAGCCTTATCAATAAGACCATCGAGAGTGTCGGGAACAGCATAAACCACCGGGTCGTCGTGGAGGTGGGCGTTTAACCCATGGAGGAACGCACTGCGTAATGCAACCTCGTTCCACCCCGAGTCCGCCGCTTCGACCCAAAACTCCACCTAATACTCGACCACGGACCGAGCACCCTGGCGGAGAGTTATAAGGTGACTCATAATGTTCCCTTGACTCTTGGTGTGGTCAAACGCGTGGGAAAAAGCAACCGAAAATTGTTCACCTGTGTAATTTCGCCCTTCTGGGCTATCTGCCGTGGCCCAAGCCCAACTAAGGGCTCGGTCCAGTAGCAGTAGGGTGAAAAACTGAATTTTCGCCACATCTCCCGGGTACTCCCCTCCGACCTCCTCCAAATACATTCGTACCTGATGGAGAAATTCCTTTCACCTCCCCACCTCCCCCGCGTACAGGGCAGGTGTGGGAATGAAAGTGGTACGGCGCAGACGCGGGCAGTGAAGATGGCTGCTTAGGTGAGGAGCACCGCAGTGCAGACAGCCTTTTTTTTCTTCAACAAGGGCGTTTTTCTCTTGTTTCCTCGGCTGGAACTATTGCTACTACTACGCTTTGTATTGAGACTGGATTTGTGGAGAACAGGATTAAAATGCCAACGCAACAACAGAAACTAAATATTCGCTCCAAAGCCGGTGCTAGCAAGGAAAATCTGGCTAAAGCTGGTGATAACACAACGAGCCCTCCTCCCTCTCCGCCACCTTCAACAGGTGCAGGTGTTGCCAAAGACCAAATGGCGGAAGACATCTCTAAGATCTATGCACTGTTGAGGGAAATGTCGGAGAGGCAAGACGCTAAACTTGACTCTATTGAGGCGTCAACGAGGGCGGTGGACACCAAGTTGATGGAGTTGGCCACCCGGCTGGGAGACGTGGAATCACGCATCGCTTTTCTTGAGGATGCCAATGTAGCTCTGGATGCTAATCCCCCCGCAACCCAGACGCAGGTGGAAGATTTACTTCTGAAGCTGGACGACTTGGAAAATAGATCACGCCGAAACAATCTACGCTTTGTCGGCTTTCCAGAAAACTGTGAAAAATCAGATGCCCTTACCTTCATGCGCAAAACTATCCCAGATCTGCTGAAAATGGAGTTCCCTGGAGGCCTGGAAATTGACCGTGCGCATCGGAGCCTCGCCAGACGCAGACCTGATGGCCAGCCACCCAGGGCTATCCTAATTCGACTTCTGCGCTTCCAGGATAGGGAGCGTATTGTAGAGGCAGCGCGCGGGATTGGAAAGCTAGATTGGAATGGTCATCACATCATGATTTTCCCGGATTATTCCAGACGAGTATCCGAGATGAGAGCGGCGTTCAAGCAGTGTAAACACCTGCTGCACCAGAAGAAGATTGCATTCTCTCTCAGGTATCCTACAGTTCTCGTTGTGAAGTTGGCAAGTGGTAAACAGGAGTTCACTGACCCTAAGAAAGCATTGAACCTGATTCTCTCACTACCGTGAGACATTGATGAACAATGGTATGAATATATGCTATATGTTTATTTGTTATATATTTTTGATGGAGGATTTAACGCAGTATTAATGTAAGGTTCCATTTTTTTTTTTTCTGCCCACGCTGTATTATCTGTAGGCATGAGGCTGCTGCGATGTTGAGGCTCTCCCTAAGTTTATTGCACTGTTCACAGTTACGGTCCTAGAGTTTTTTATTTTCTTTTTTTTGGTTGGTGCGGTTTTTGTGCACCGATGGGTGACATTGGTTTTAGGTCACCGATTATGTTACTTTATGATTAAGTGGTTTTCGTTTCTTTTTTTTGTATTTTTAATTTTTACTGTGTTTGTCTTTTGCCCAGTGAGGGGGTTTTTGGTGGAGAATTGCTGGATATTTTGGATGGTAATATGTACCGTTTATGATGTTGGCTAATTGTCAGAGCTTTCTTAACCTCATTACTTGGAATGTTAAAGGCCTTAACCACCCAATTAAGAGGAAAAAAATTTTGGCGTTTATTAAATCAAAAAAAGTGGATGTAGCATTGCTTCAGGAGACCCACCTCACTAAAACAGAATCTAAAAAACTCTGTCGGGATTGGGTGGGCCATGGGTTTGCGTCTTGCGGTAATAGCCAGAGCAGGGGGGTGGCAATCCTTTTTCATAAACATTTGCAGTTCAAGTGTCTAAAAGAGATTAGTGATGATGATGGACGACTCCTTATAATTCTTATAGAAATTCAGGGCCATAGGATGATACTCGCTAATGTTTATGCACCAAATATAGTTGATTGTGCATTTTTTGCACAACTGGAACACGAATTGAGCGAAATGGGTAATTATCCCATTTTAGTAGGTGGAGATTTTAATCAGGTCATGGACAATATTTTAGATCGGAGCACCCCCTCACAGCGTTCATCTAAATCTGGCTCTACATTGAAAGACATGTGCAATGCAATTGGTTTGGTAGACGTGTGGCGGCTTTTTAATCCATCCACAAGGGATTACACTTTTTATTCCACTGCTCAATGTGTTTTCCAGGACTGATTACTTTTTAATGTCAAAATTCTCTGTTTTTTCTGTAAATTCGAGCTTCATTGGTAGCATAATACTATCAGATCATGCCCCTGTTTTTTTACATATGAGCCCGCCTTGTCAGTTAAAAAAAAATTCTAGATGAAGGCTTAATTCAAGCTTTCTTCTTAATCCAGATTTTGTGTCCTCTTTGAAAGCAGAGATCTCCTTATATCTAGAGACAAATTGGGATTCTGCTCCCTCTGCCAGTGTTGCTTGGGAGGCCTTTAAGGCATTTATTAGGGGACATATTATTCAATATGCATCCTTTAAAAAGAAAACTAACATTGCTAAACAGATTGATTTGGAGAGGAGAATAGCTATATTAGAGACTTCATTCAAACAAGACACAAATTTAGTAAATTTGTCACCCCTTCTGAAGCTTAAGTAATCCTAACACAAAAAGTTGAATTTTCCTTATTTCGCCTTAGGCATAAACAATTCGAGGAGGGGGACAAAGCTGGCAAAATGCTGGCTAGATATATTAAAATGAAAGAAGCTCAGTGTACTATATCTGCTATTAGGACACAGGATGGTACTCTGGTGTCAGACTTAAATGAAATTAATGGTGCTTTCAGAGAATTTTACACTTCGCTTTATTCTTCTGAAATGGAGGCTGGATCTCAAGAGATCTATGCATTTTTGTCATCCCTGTCTTTGCCCTCCCTAACGAAGGAACAAATAGATTTGCTTGACGCCCCAATTACTAAAGAGGAAATTGTGAAAGTTATTAAGAGCCTCCCGACTGGAAAGGCACCGGGCCCTGACGGATTCATTGTAGAATTTTACAGGGCCTGTGTTGATGAGCTTTCTCCTTTACTTTTAGAAATGTTTGCGGAATCTTTTGAACAAGGCCATTTGCCCCCTTCTTTAACAGAGGCTTTCATTTCGCTTATTTTAAAAAGCAATAAAGATCCGTTAGAGTGTAAGAATTATAGACCAATTAGTCTTATAAACTGTGACTGTAAAATTCTCTCCAAAATTTTGGCATTAAGATTAGATAAAGTAATGATATCTCTTATAAATCCTGATCAGGTGGGTTTTATTCGTTCCAGGGGTGCTGCAGACAATATTAGGCGATTTATTGATATCATATGGTCAGTTCAAAATGATCCCTCACTTGCACACCTCTCTCCAGTAGCAGCCCTCTCCCTGGATGCTGAAAAAGCATTTGACAGGGTTGAGTGGCAGTATCTCATTGTGACTCTAGAGACTTTTGGTTTTGGTTCAAAGTTTCTTTCTTGGATTAAATTACTGTATAATGAACCTAGAGCTTCAGTGATATCAAATCGAGTTACATCACAGCGTTTTAGACTTTATAGGGGTACGCGCCAGGGCTCCCCTTTAAGTCCCCTGCTTTTCGCTTTGGCATTAGAACCATTAGCTGTTGCTCTCCACAAAGACGTCAATTTTCCAGGTATTCAGGTCCATGGCAGTACCCATAAGATAATGTCGTATGCTGATGATGCATTGGTACTGATTACACAACCTCAAAAATCAATTCCAGCTCTCCTTAAAATTATTAACCAATTTTCACGTTTGTCTGGTTATAGAGTTAACTGGATAAAATCAGAAATTCTCCCTTTAACATCTTATTGCCCTAAAACACTGTTTACATTTGGTCAAAATATAGGCTTTTCTTGGCCAAAATTAGGAATTAAATATCTTGGCATCTTGTTTCCTCACATTTTATCGGATCTGATCCAGATTAATTTTGAGCCTTTGCTCGAAAAATTTAAAATAGACATAGAAAGGTGGTCACCTCTTTTTTTGTCTCTCTGGGGCAAGGTCAATGTTATTATGATTTGTGCACCCCGATTTAATTACCTTCTACAATCTCTTCCTCTTAGAATCCCAGTTGCTTATTTTCGACAGTTTGATAGGTTGTGCAATAAGTTTTTATGGAATGGTAAGCGCCTTAGATTAAATTTGAAAAGATTACAAAAGTCTACAGATTCAGGAGGTTTGGGGGTCCCAAATTTAGTTTTATATCGTTACGCTTTTAGTCTTAGACATTTGATTCATTGGGCTCTCCCCCCTGAGAGAGTTCCCCCTTGGTTTTATTTGGAGAGTTATCTGAGCAGCCCTCTTCCCCTAGTACATCTAATCACAATCAAACTTCCTTCTGAATTTCAGTCGCACCCTATTGTATCCTTTTTACAATACGTTTGGAAGAGGGTTGCTTCTATACTAGAGTTTAGCTCTCATCTTCATTCTATGGCTTCTATTTGGCTTAACCCAAGTCTCCATATTGGAAAATCCCCATTTATGTGGAAAATTTGGGTGAAAAAGGACATCCTGATGTTAAAAGATCTATATGAAGGGGGAGCTCTCAAATCATTTGATGTTCTACAGGCACAGTATGGACTACCACAGAATCAGTTTTGGAAATATTTACAACTTCGACATCTGCTGTGTCAAGTCTTTGGATCTGCAACTACCCCTCCTCCTGATGCAGATTGGCTCATCCAGGCATTGAGTTCCTGTGGTAAAAGATGTAAGGCCTCAAATTTCTATTTAATGCTCCTTAAGAGCTCAAATAAAGATTCTTCATTCCTTAAACACGTATGGGAAAAAGATCTGAATTCACAATTTACTGATGTTGAATGGGCAAATATTTTAAAGAATGGGAAGAAAGTGTCTAGGGAATTGAAAACCAGACTTGTTCAATTTAAAATTTTGAATCGATTTTACTGGACACCTCGTAAAATGTTGAGAGCGAATCTCATTCATTCTTCAAGCTGTTGGAGATGTCTACAGGGGAAGGGGACATTAATCCATATGATCTGGAGTTGTCCGGTAATACAGGACTTTTGGTTGCAGATCCATAGACATATTATGATAATTGTTAAGCAAGAAGTGCCATTTACTCAGAGACTTTTTGTCCTTGGGGATCCATCAACGATTCAGGACCCAATCTCTGATGCCGAGTGGATTCAGACTGCTCTGATGGTGGGCCGAAAGTTGATCACTTCTTACTGGAAATCTTCCTCTGCCCCACCCGTAGCTCAGTGGCTCAGGGAGTTGGGCAAGCTTGCTGCACTAGAACGCCTTTCATATAAACTTCTGGACAGGATGGACAGCTTTTATAATAAGTGGGGATCCTATCTTACCTTTATAGGTGTTGTAGATTAAGCCAATCATCTTAGGAGTATTAGGGTGGAAATGGAATGTTTTATCCTCTCACTGGGAATATTTGTTTTTGATGTTTCTTTCTGTTTGTTTGTTTTTTTTTTTTGTTTGATTTATTTTCTAAATTGAAAACCCAATAAAATTCAAATTACAAAAAAAGAAAGTGGTACGGCGCACTGGAGGTAGAACAACGGGAGCAGGCTGAGGAGGAGGAGCTGCACTGGCCAAATACTGTGTGACAGTATCCAGTTGCCACATCATAGTTTGCAGCTGTTGGGCTATCACGGCTATCTGTTGCTTGGACGCCTCCAGGCGATCTATAGCTGATTGTCCCACTGCTGCACCTGCTGAGCCGAGGTCGTGGCTGGCTCGGTCTGTCATGGCTGTAATAAATAATCAGCCCACGTGCGCGATGCAGCAATAAGAAGGGACAATCACACAATAATACACGTTTGAGGGTTTTTATTAAATAGCAAATCCTCGCACAGCTACAGAAACAGTCACTCACCAGAGGAAGGAGCCTGTGGAAAGAAGACGAGAGCTGAGTGAGGAGGAATGGAGTAAGGGGAAATGGCCTATCTAATTGCCACTTACGAAAGCTCTGAGGGAGAACCGGCAGGGCCCCAGCAGGGAATAGACGAACCAGCAGGGTGAGGGTGGTGAGCTGGTGGTGCCTGACTGGGTGGAGGTTTTTGCCATGATGAGTGGTGATGTGGTAGGAGAGCGCGCGCAGTCCCAGTGACACACCTGCACGATGGCAGCAACTTGAATAAGAGATAAAGCACAGAGGTTAATAAACTTTTTCACCAGTGTGAACACAATTCGCTGTCTATTAGGCAGTATACCCAGACGAGCCAGCGTTGATTCACTGAAGGATGCCTCCTTATCAACGCTGGCTGATGAGAGGGCGCAGGTGTGCTGATGAGCTGAGGAGAGAGGAACGGGATGGAGGGGGCGCGCTCACACTGCCCATGACACACGGCAGCTTTTCTTGTCCTATGGACTGCAATACAATGGAGACGGCAGAATAACCCCTCTGGCTGTGCGGGGGTGGGACAGTAGTCCACCTGTCCCCCTCTAGTTTTAGTTATTTGTGTGCATGGATCGGCCCAGTTATTCTAGTTACTGTTAATGTGTGATTCAGATTGGAAATTTGGGTGGGTCTAAATGGCGTGTGTTTTGGACTTTTCTACAGGGGGTGGAGGGTGGGGGGTGTCATGAATGGCTCTCGCGAGCCATTAAGGAGAGGCTATAGGCAACCAGTGAGTTTGCGTAACTTTATTAACAAAGGACACTCAACATACAAATAACAAAGTAAAGCGCCACGTGGGGCAAAAACACACTCATAACTTAAATAGCAACCTAACCAGGGAGAAAGGCTAGGGAGACAACGAGGGGAAAACGCACGCTGGACAGCAGCACTTACGGAAGGGAGAAGAGCAGAGACAACGGGGAGACTGGAGTTTGACGTAGGAACCCCAGTCGTGGAAACACGATGTCCGTCTTTCCTTCGTTTAGATCGCAGCGAGGAGTGATTCTCAGCTGCTCCCTTAAATGAGGGACAAAGGCCAATCAGGAGCAGGGAAGATAATTAACAGTGATAAGAGACAGCCGTCCTGGAGCAGCTGGGCTTGACAGCCAGAAGTCAGCTGAGACGCTGTCAAACTAGGGCCTCGGGGAAGGCCGTAAGACCAGGCCCGGAACGGGGTGGAGCTGGAGGAAAACTGGACAACCTGAGCGCGGATGGCAATCAGCGCTCAGGCGTGACGGGGGGATGTGATGTGTTAAAATTTAACACATCACATCATAATAATCATAAATCATAAACATCATAATAATAATAAATTATTATTATGTTGTGTGTTATGGGTGATGGCTACACCTTTCTGGTTCCGCCGCCACCCAGGGTATAAAAGGCGAATGTGGAAGAGGAATGGTCTTTTTACGACCAGACCTCTGCCTAGACGGGAGTGCCTTTGTGTTAAGTGAGTTTGAGAATAAAGTCACGTTCTACTGCACCTTCGGCCTCATCATTGAAGTCTCGGTTATGGACATAACAGAGCGCTGTCGTGTGGCTATATTTTCTGGCTGAAAATGAGACAATGGCAAGCGCTACAATTTGTAAAATACAGTGGTAACACAACGAATCTTACAAGCATATAAAAAAGTCATCCAAAAGGCCACGCCGAGCTACAGAAACGGAGAGAGAGAAATCCACCACCCCCTGACCATGACAGAACCAGACCCCCGACCCGGAGGCAGAGATCATTGGCAGAGGCCTTTCAGTATGGCAGAGAGTATCCAGGTAGATATTAGTGGTGAAAGTAATATTTTTGTCATCTTCGGCATTAGTTAATATTAATTTTCAAAGTGCAAGTCATTTGTTACTTTAGCCAACTCAAAAAGTATAAATTATGCTGAGACCTTGGTATAATACATTTATCTCATTGAAACATGTTATTTAAATGAATACATTTACTGGAATTGAAACAAATATACTGAATATAATATGGCTCAGATTTCATTGAATATAATTTTTTTGTTATCTGTGAAAGTGATACTGTATGTATTTAACTCTAAACTCTGCCCAAATTCTGCCCTGGGTTTTAACTAATTAATAATCCAAAGGAAAAATCACAAAACATTTAAAGGTCATAAAAATTCATTCAGATTTAGTAATGTGATGATGCCATCCACCTTAATGATTAAAAAGTATCAGTATCGGCGATACTGGTCCTGTATTTACTTGGTATCTGATCAATAACAGATCTTGCAGTATGGCGCACCGCTGTCAGCAGCTGAATCACCTGCCTGAGCATCAAACGAGCCCCGCCCACTCCATTCTGCCGACTCTCATAGTAGACAGTTGGAGCTCCTGTGCAGCACTGAGTGATTTGGTGTACCACTGTTTCTCTCAGACCTTTTTAGCTTGAGGCTGCGTGTCCACCAAGCGTGTCTTTTTCTGCTCTGGGCGGCTATTTTCCATTCATTCTCTATGTAGTTCAGCGTTTACAGCGCTGACCGCCCTCGGGGCTGAAACGCTCTCAGCAGTAGCAGTTTTTTGTCGCGGTGCTCAGAGTTGAAAAAAGTTCAACTTTTCAGAGACCGCAGCTGAGCTCGTCAATGTCAGACCTTAAGCAGCCAATCAGAACTGCTGCGTGGGCGGACATGGGACGCCAGTACTAGTCTGTACTCAGACTCCTGTTTTCCGTTTCATCATATTTTACATCCAGAGCTGCTAGAAAACATTTCCTATCCAGTGTTATTTAGAGACTGCTATTAACCCCATGCACTCTGGTCAATTTCCCTAAAAACGCCAAAAAATAACGTACCCAAAGTAAATCAAAAGCTGTTCTTCAACCCTTCGTAGCATCTTCATGGGGTTAGTCTCATTTAAAAGAAAACACTTTGAATTTTTTGGCAAAACAGTCATAATCTCCCTAAGTGCTCCTGCCACTGAGTAACAGTCATCTAAACATAGTGAACTTGAAGAAAATAAATTTCACCTGGATGTTTTTTTGGATACAAATGCTTGCAAATAACACACAGCTTCAGATCTGGGCTGGAAAATGCAACAGAAATGTAGAACCAAGTGTTATCCAGCTGAGGTCAAAATTTTGTAACAATACCACAAAAAATGAATATATTGCACAGCTTTTTCCTCAGGTTGTTCCCAGGCGTTTTTGAACTGTGCCAAATTGTGCCAAATGGCACAGTTTGGAAAAACGTCTGTAACTTTTGAAGGATTCAATATAGAAGCTTCATCTTGGGCTCTAATGAAAGGTGAAGGGCTGTGTGTGTGTGTGTGTGTGGGGGTTGTTTATTCATTCATGAATGAATGAATGAACAAACAAGCCCCCACACACAAAGAAGCATGCCACGTAAAAAATGTGTGGCTTTTTTTTACAAGAAAAAATAACCTACAGTGCACTAAAAATTATACTAGAATATCTGTAATGTAGAAGATAACAACTCCCACCCACCCCCGCTACAGAGGACGGACATCGGCCATCGCTACATGACGGAAAGCGGTGACGGTGCGCCGCGGTCTACTACGCACAGTTGCACCAAAATATCTGCAATCCGCTACAGAAGAGTAGCGGGGGGCGGGGGGGGGAAGGCGTTCACAACATGACAGGGGGGCCGTTCGCAACATGACGGACCCGGACCGGAGCGGTCCGGGTCCGTCATGTTGTGATAACGCACAGTTGTAATTTACCGATCGGTCAAAAGTCATTTGGATTACAATTTTCAGGGATAAAGAATAATTTAGCTTATAACACTTACCTGTCCACAACAGCAGCATAGCTGGCGAACTTCTCTTCCTCATTGTCAGATGAACATGACGCTGGTCCGCTTGTTGCGGACTCATGGTTCTGGTCACGCGACCCGGTCAAACCATAATTCCATTATTGCGGTTTTGCGCTTCCATGATTGCGGTTTTGGCAAACGATTTTTCAAAACAAATAAGAACAGTAGTTAGAAAAAAAGACTGTTGAACGCCTGTGTGTCACCCAGCCTTACACAAAACAGCTTTCGAACTTCTGTGCTTCAATTGGCTGGCTGTATTCGCAGCCGTTGGTAGGCAGGTCCTTCTTGCTAGGTTTTCAGTCATTGGTTCTTCAAGGTTTCAGAAACCCAATTCAAGGCTCTTATTAGTCGAATGAGAGGTCAATCACATCTAAACCAATCAAAGCACTCCTTTGGCTTTCTGTTTGCGGCTGTGTCTGTAGTGGAAGAACGAAAATGCAGGGTTTTGTTTTTTTTTCAGTGCCTCCTAGTCCTAGGACACCCTCGTGCGCCCTAGGACGCAGAGACGTGTCCTCCCACGGTACACCGACGTGCAACAGGTTAAAAAAATCTGTAGAAAGTCTGACAATAGGAAAAGCGGGAATGATGAGCTGAAAGTGACAGGCTGTTGCTGGGAACCGGGGCACAGACTTTTTTTTTCCCAGAGTGCAGCACACAAATGCTGAAAAAAAAAAAAAGCGCAGGGCGGTTGGGTGACAACAAACGCATTTGGTGGACCCGCAGCCTAACTCAGTATGTTTCAATGAACTATGGATCCCGTAAGTAGTTCATGGCAGGGGTGTTCGAGTCATACTGTCCCTATCCCTACTGTGATAGGGAGGAAGTCACATGGTCAGAGCATGTTTCTGTGGCGTATTCTGGTCCTGCCTTTGCCAGATTCAGGGCTCACTTCAATCACAGGACTGTTTTCTCCGTTTTGACTCTTTATGACATAAATATTATCCTGCAATAGGATCATATTTTCCCTGGCCCCCCTCTCTCGACCACATTCTTCACCAGAACACAACTGCCCACTTGAAGCGCAGGACCATATTTTCTTTTGTCATATTATTTTTTTCCTCTGTCGCATGACTTCGATACATTTTTGGAGGCGATGCTGTATGCCTCAGCCATCCTGTTTCTCCACTCCTCTACATTCTTCTGCTGAGTGCCTAGGCAGTCCTCTTTTTCAGTCCCAAATAACAAGTTCACTGGTAACCTGGGTTGCCTGCCAAAAATCAGAAAGAAGGGAGAGTGGCTTCATTTACTGTACAGTTGTATGCATGAGTGGCCATAGGGAGATGGCTTTTCCAGTCACTCTTCTCTTTGTCAGTTAAAGTTCTTAGCATTGCGAGGAGGGTTCTGTTGAATCTCTGTGTTTGGCCATTTCCCTGGGGGTGCTATGGTGTAGTGTGAGAACCCTGGACACCAGAGAACTCTTTTAGGCGATGTAGCAGTTTGCTTTCAAATTCTTTCCCCAGGTCATGATGTACTCTTTCTGGAAAACCAAACTTGAGACAGAAACCATTAAACAACTTTTCCGCTACAGTCTTGGCTGATTTGTTTGTGGTGGCATATGTCTGAGCAAATCGAGTGTAGTGATCCATTATGACCAAAATGTACTCATAACCACCTTTACATTCCTCTAAATGCAGGAAGTCAACAGAGACGAGCTGAAGTGGGTGCGTCGTTTTGATGCTTTGCATTGGTGCCTGTGTTTGACTGTGCGGTTTTCTTTTTTTAAGACACACACATTTGTTACAAAATGTTCTATGTCTCTTTGCACTTTGGGCCAAAAGAAATGATCCCTTATCAGGTGAAATGTATTTTCTGTGCCTAGGTGGCCCATTTTTTTATGCAGCTCATCTAAAATAAGGGGACAGTTCGCTTCCGGGAGGACAAGCTGATTCTTTGTTTGCGTTTTGTGGTACATCGTCCCATCTGCCCTGATCTGTAGTCTGTCCCACTCTCTCATTAGGGCTTTAAATTCAATACCCTCATACTTAAGTTCTTGTGTCATTGGTCTCTTGTTCATTATCTTGTGTTCATACATTTTGCTTATCACAGGGTCTTCTTTCTGAGCAGTTCTTATTACATCTCGGGACAATGGCTGAAGACTGTTCAGCAAATTCCCCATTTCCAGCTGTTCCTGAAGAGCGCTGAGTGACACTGAGCAAAGGTGTGGACACTGTTCTTTTTACTGGACCAAGATGCCTTGATCTGTTGCCTTAACTGAGCCTTGACAAACAGACTGGGTACACTGACTCATGTATTCCTCAAAATCGCGTGGCATCCTAGATAAACCATTTGCATCTGCGTTTGATTTGCCAGGCCTATATTTGACTGCAAAATTGAAATCTGCTAACTCTGCCACCCATCTCTGCCCAGTGGCATTTAACTTTGCTGTTGTAAGTATGTAAGTGAGGGGTTATTGTCCGTATACACCACACAAGAGGGAACATGACAAAGATAATCTCTGAAGCGCTCACAGATGGCCCACTTGAGTGCCAGGAATTCCAGTTTACCAGAATGCAGATGATAGTTTCTCTCTGGAGGAGTTAGTGTCCTGGACCCGTAAGCTGTCACTCTGAGTTTGCCGTGACCACGCTGGTATAGCACAGCTCCCAGTCCTGCCTGTGAAGCATCTGTGTGTTGAACAAATTTAGATTTAGGACTGGATAACCAAGCACTGGTGGAGTGGAAAGTTTGTCCAAAATGTGGCAGAGGACCTGATGATGATGTTCAGTCCATAAAACTTTAGTGGTGGATGGTAACTGTCCTTTTTTCCTTTTTGTTTTCCCTCTTTGAGACCTTTTGAGCCTCTGTGGTGAAGATGAAGCACTGGGTGGAGCTGCTAAAGTTCATACAAAGGCTTAGCTATGCGAGAAAAGTCTTGAATATAAGGGCTGTAGTAACACAGGAAGCCCAAAAGCTGCCTCACTGCTCCCACTGTGCTGGGGCGCCTTCTTTTTAATACCTGTACTGGGGCCACTTCTGTGGGGTCCATGCTGTGTCCTTCCTTTGACACTATCCTGCCCCAAAATCTGACTTTAGCCATAAATAGTTCACATTTGTTTGCGGTGAGCTTAACTCTGTGCTGCTGATATTGACGCAGTACTGCCCTTACATGTTGTACGTGGTCTGCAAGTGAACTACTGTGGACTAAGTTATCATCCAAGTAAGGCAAGCAGACGTCATCATGTAAACCCCAAAACACTCCTCCATGCTTCTTTGAAATTCAGCAGGTGCTGAACTTAGGCCAAAGGAGATTCTGACCCACTGATATAATCCCTATGGAGTAATGAAGGCAGTGAGTGGCTGGCTTTCTTCATCCAGGAAGCCTTGGTGGTATGCTTTGCCCTGATCTAGGACTGAAAACCATGAGCTACCACTCAGACTGTCTAACATATCCTGTACACGTGGAATGGAGTGTCTGTCTGTCTGGCAGTGATTTACGATTTAGTTCTCGGTAGTCAACGCACAATCTCAGCTCACCGGACTTCTTCCTCACACATACTATGGGGGATGAGTAGGGCGACTTTGATTTTGTAATCCATCCCCTGTTTATCAAGTCCTGCAGGTAGTTTTTAACCTCCTGGTGTCAGGGTTTTGGAACACTGATATAAGTCTTTTGGACCGGAGTCAGGTCAGTTAGTGTAATGTGCATATGCAGTGAGGGTATACAGCCTACATCATATTCATCACATGCAAAGGCTTTACACTCCTCCCTCAGCATGTTTCTCACTTGAGCCTGCTGGTCATCAGCTAAGTGATCTAGTACTACCTGTGGGTCCCAAGCTTCACTACTATTAGTGGAAGATTGTTTGGGGTCAGAACAGGGTGTGCATTTTAATGTCACTTTATCTGAGTTCACCTGCTTTTGTTTCTGTGTCACGGGTTGGACATTTGCTGGGTACACTGCTTTAATGCCTTCTATGGAACCCAGAATGACACGTGGGCCTAATGTAATGCTGTGCCCAGTGGTATTGATTACTGGACCAGGCTTGCTTGTTTGCGGTTGTCCATCGAGTCCGATGATGACGTCCACTTCTATTGGTGAGTCCTTTGATGGCTGTGTAGTCCTATCCTGGACCCACATGTCCTGTTGCAGGTAGGGCATGTAAAAGTTGTAGTAGTGGCAGCAGGGGCTGCAGGTGCATTCCTCCTCAGTCTTCTCTCCTGTCTCCTGGCTGTTCTGTCCTCCTCCATCATACGGGTCCCCACAAGGCACTGCTGTCGCCAGGTGTTCCGGTCAGTAGCAACCTCCTCCAGAGCCTCAGGTCTGATCCTGCACTTCTTTAAGGCCATCTTTAGCTGGTCCTTGTAGCGCTTCTTCTGCCCTCCAGCAGAGCGTCGACCATGGTGTAGCTGGCCATATAACACCCTGTGAGGCAGCCGATTTGGGGGCATCCTCACCACATGTCCCAACCATCGTAGCTGGTGCTGGGTGATCGTTGCCTCAATACTCCTACAGCTGGTCTTAAAGAGTATCTCAGAATGAGGCACATGGTCACGCCAGGTGATTCCCAGGATGCGCTGAAGGCAGCGTATATGGAACCGCTCTAGATCCCTAATGTGGCGGCTGTAAGTCACCCAGGATTCACAGCTGTAGAGGAGAGTAGTGACACAGACTGCCTGGTAAACAGAGATCTTTGTTTGGAGATGGAGGTTCTTGTTCTGGAAGACCCGATGCCGGAGTCTCCCAAAAGAAGCTGATGCCTGCCTGATCCTGTTCTGGACCTCACTGTCAATGGTGTTGTCTACAGAGAGGATGCTCCCCAGGTACTTGAAAGATGGAACAACAGACAGCTGTTCACCAGCAACAGTGAAGATAGGTGGAGTAGATGGGATATTGGTGCTCCATTGGCAGACGACCTCTGTTTTGATGGTGTTCACCGTCAGTCCCATCCTGCTGTATGCTCTCACCGCAGCAGTAAGAACAGACTGGAGATCTTGTGGACTATGAGATACCAGAGCAGAGTCATCTGCATACTGTAGCTCAATGACTCTCACCCTTTGCAGTTTGGTGGTTGCCTGGAGCCTCCTTATATTAAAAAGGTTGCCATCTAGACGGGAGTCCACTGTTAAACCGCTGCTGTCCTCAATCTCCTTGTGGAGAAGCTGGGTGACACAGAGCAGGAAGATGTTAAAAAGTACTGGTGCTAATACACACCCCTGCCTAACCCCTGTACAAACGGGGAATCGAAGGAGATTCCTGTCCTCCTATAGTCACCCGAGCAGTCATACCATCATGAAATTGGCGGAGGATATTGACAAACTTACTGGGGTAGCCAAACTTAAGAAGAACTTCCCATAGGAGTTCTCTATGGACAGTGTCGAAAGCTTTGGAGAGCTCGACAAAGGCCATGAAAAGGTCCTGGTGTTGCTCCCGACATTTCTCCTGCAGCTGCCGAGCTGTGAAAATCATGTCCACCGAGCTCCTGCCCTTCCTGAAACTGCATTGCGATTCAGGCAGTACTGATTCTGTGATGTTGTTGATCAGCCTGTGAAGCATCACCTTCGCCAGGACCTTACCAGCAACAGCAAGGAGCGAAATACCCCTGCTGTTTCCGCAGACAGCCTTGTCACCCTTGTTTTTATAAATGGTGACAATTGTGGCATCTCTCCATTGTTGTGGGATGTTATCATCGGCCCAGACCTTGGTGATGTACTTGTGCAGGGTTTTTGTACACAAGTAGCCTCCTTGTTTCAACAGCTCGGCAGGGATGTTGTCATTACCAGGGGACTTGTTGTTTTTGAGAAAGCAGGTAGCTGATAGAACCTCCAGGAAGGTTGGGGGCTGATCCAGGTCTTGCATCAGAGGAAGTGTAGGCAAGTCGTCGAGAACAGTGGGGTCTGCATCTGAGTCCTGGTTAAGCAGGGTACTAAAGTGTTCAGCCCATCTCAGCAAGATGTTAGGCTGATCCTTTAGGATTCTCAGCCCATCTGCTGTTTTCAGGGGAGTGATGCAGTGATTTGTTGGGCCATAAATCTTCTTGACAGCATTATAAAAATTATGCATCTCATTTTTATCGGCAAAGGCCTGGATTTCATGTGCCTTTTTTGTCCACCACCACCCTTTGTACATCCCGCCGAGCTCTCTGCCACTGATGCCTGATGATAATGGATGAGGGGTTCCTTAAGGTTGCCTGATGTGCTCTGTGCTTGTCCTCCAACAAGTCGTGGATGGTGTCCGAGTTGTCATCAAACCAGTCTTGGTGGTTCTTTCTCTTATAGCCAATCGTTTGGGCTGCTGCCTCACAAAGAGCCGAGCTGATAAAGTTCCACTTCTGGTCCATGGTCTTCTCAGGCAGACTCAGGAAATGCTCCACCCCCCCAGTTTCTCAACCAGGGAGCGCCGAAAGTCATTTCCTACATCCAGATTTGCCAGAGGGGAGCAATCAAGTTTCCTCCTTTTGGGCCCTTGTAGTCGCAAAGGGGGGGGGGGCACACTTGCATGTGGACCTTGGCCACGATCAGCCGGTGATCTGTCCAGCATTCTGCACCTCTCATGGCACAGGTGATGTGGACATCTCTGATGTCACTGCGCCTCACAATGATGTAATCAATCGGTGCCAGTGTTTAGAGTGAGGGTGCATCCATAATGTTTTGTATTTGGCCTTTTGCTGGAAGATGGTGTTGGTTATGGTCAGGTTATGCTCAGAGCAGAGAGTGAGCAATCTCACTCCATTTGCGTTAGCCTGGCCAACTCCGTGTCTGCCAAGCACTCCACTCCATATCTGATTGTTCTGACCCACTCTGGCGTTAAAATCTCCAAGTAAGAAGATCTTGTCATTCTTGGGGATCCGGCGAAGAGTCTTGTCCAGTAACTGGTAGAAGGAATCCTTGGCCTCACTCTCCGATGGCAGGGTCGGTGCATAGGTACTAAGAAGTGTAGCAAAGCGATTCTTAACCAGGGGGATACGGAGTGTCATCAGTCTCTCACTAATGCCAACAGGTGTTTCACTGAGTCTTGGTAGAAGGGTGTTTTTGATGGCCAGTCCTACACCATGCAGATGTTGTTCTCCTGAGGGGTAACCCCTCCAGAAGAATGTGTAGCCCATCCCTTCCTCTGTTAAAAAGCCCTCATCTAGGAGCCTGGTCTCACTCAGTGCAGCAATATCAATGTTTTGCGACTCAGTTCAGCAGCAACCAGAGCTGTTCTCCTATGGGATCTATCAGAACCTCGATCCAGGAGTGTCCTTACATTCCATGTTGCCAGTTTTAGGTTGCATGTTCTCTTTTTATTATTTCGACTGCAGAGGTGGAATGACCCAACAAGCGCGGTAACCTGATCAGGCGAAAGATGGGTGGGCAATTTTTAGGCCACTTTTTCTAGGCCCCTCCCCAGTTGGGGTGAGCAGTGCTGTCCTAAATAGGGCTGCTCAATCACACAGGGGTCTGCCAAAAACAGCTGCCACCCCAGCTGTTAGCGACCATAATAGCCCTGTGCTGCTGACGTGCAGGGTTATAGCTAGGAGCTCCCAGTAACATTCATACCTGCTCCCGTCGCCACACACCCTTCACCCTTCCACTACAAGTGGGAGGCCTAGGTTTGAATCCCAGCTGTGTCATTCTTGTCATTTTATTTTTATTTGCAAGGTGAAGTGTCATGTTTCAAAGAGCTTGGATCATTATTACACATCATTACGCTGAGGCACTATTGCTACTGTGCCCTGCATGAGAATAAGGCCAGAGTTGAATATACTGGGACAGTATAAGACTGTTGAAAATTATTTATTTATTAATAAAAATGGATAAGTAGAACAAGCACACGAAGTAACACAGACACATTCACTGTAGTCACCTCAGTTTTATTATTTTTTTGCCTTATGATCATTGATATTTTTTAAAAGACGGTGCATTTATTGAAATGGAAAAAAAAAAATACACAATCCAATAATACCCTTGTAAAAATTAGCATGTTGTATGTGTTTTGTCTACTAGATGGCCTGGCAGAGAAAATGAAGTCCCACATGAGGCCTTGTCTATATGAGTCATTTTGATAAAAGGCCTCAAAACCTCCAGAAAGCCTCATTTGGCCATCACTACTCACAAAAAGACAAACACTTCAGAGGATGGAGAAGTGGGGAATCATCAGAGAAAAAAACAGCCTTGACACAGTCAATCTTGCAGCAATCACTGACTGAAAACACTGCACTTAAATAGTGAAGAGAAATGGTATGATGAGCAACAGGTGTGGGGAGCCAGAGCTGGAGGTGACATAATTACAGAACTGTCACAGCTGAGATGACTAGGAGAGCAGACAGAGAGTAATTAACCAAGTGGGAATGCCTCTGATGGCTCTGTCACAGAAAAAGGTCAAATACTCAAAAGCTACATAAATAGCCCACATAATAATGATACTGGAACATAAATAATAAATAGAAATATAAATCATCAGGAAACAAAACACAGAAACACACCACAAGGTTGAAAAACATACAGAAAATATGCATAAATGAATTGAGAGACTGAGCCCAGTACCATCCGTGCTCAGTCATGTGACAGTCTCTGATAGATGAAATTTCATTATTGAAGAAGTTCATAAAGTCCTGACTAGTAAGCTCTAAGGGAATGCTAGGATTGACAGACTCCTGACTCTTTGTCAGCCTGGCTACAGTTCTGAAAAGAAACCTGGGATTATTCTTGTTGTCTTCTATTAATGTGGAATAATAACTTGTTCTAGCTTTCCTAAGATATTTTTTTATAAATTAGGAGATGATTTCTCCAAGCTAAATAGATTTTATCTTATTTAGTGGAATGCCATTTTCTTTCTAACTGACAAGTCTTCTGTTTTAAGCTACAAATTTCTGTGTTGAACCAAGGAGTTAGAAATCTCTGATTAGCCTTTTTTTTTAAAGGGGTCACCATGTCTAGAGTCCGATGCAGAGAAGCTGTAACACTATCTACCATGCTATCAACTACAGAAGGAGCAAGTTGTCTATAGCTTATTTCCATTGTGTTGACACATGGCATAGAGGAAACAATCTGCATAAATTTGGTAACAACATTTTGGTAACAACTTTTTGTTTAATCACTTTGGGATGCTTATACAATATATTTTTTATTTACTTTGGAGGGAGCAGACATTGATTCTCTGATGGGAAGACAGGGGCTAAGTTGAGGGGTGGCGGATGAAGAGGAGCTGCAGAGAGGCGTGTAAGACTGTGACTCTGCTTCCTGGTCCCAACTCTGAGTTGTCAAGGTTTTGGAAATTTAGATGAAAATGATGCCAGATTGTTAGATAAATGAGACGCACCATCCAAAGTGGGATGGATGCCGTCTCGTCTAATAAGACCAGGTTTTCCCCAAAATGAGTTCCAATTGTCTATGTAGCCCACATTGTTTGCAGGACACCACACAGACAGCCAGCGGTTGAAGGATGACAAGCAGCTAAACATGTCATCACTGGTCAGATTTGGGAGGGGCCCAGAGAATACTACAGAGGCAGACATTGTTTTGGCAAAGTCACACACCGATTCCACACTAAGTTTTTGACTTCCAACTGCTGGAGTCGGATGTCATTAATGCCAGCGTGGATAACAATTGTGGAGTATTTACAGTTACTTTTAGCCAGCATTTTCCAATTCACACAATCCCCACTGATAACTGATGGAGGAATCTCCATTTTCTTCCCCGTGTAGTCTATGATAAGCTCTTTGGTCTTTGAGATGTTAAGGAGCAGATTATTTTCTCTGCTCCACACCATCAGCTGCTCCACCTCATCCCTATAGGCAGACTCATCCCCCCCCAGAGATGAGTCCTGCCACTGTAGTGTCATCATCAAACTTCACAATGGTATTGCTATGGTGTGCATGGGAACAGTCATATGTACAGTGGGGCAAAAAAGTATTTAGTCAGCCACCAATTGTGCAAGTTCTCCCACTTAAAAGATGAGAGAGGTCTCCAGTTTTCATCATAGGTATACCTCAACTATGAGAGACAAAATGAGAAAGAAAAAAAAATCCAGAAAATCCCATTGAAGGATTTTTAATGAATTAATTGGTAAATTCCTCAGTAAAATAAGTATTTGGTCACCTACAAACAAGCAAGATTTCTGGCTCTCACAGACCTGTAACTTCTTCTTTAAGAGGCTCCACTCTCCTCCACTCGTTACCTGTATTAATGGCACCTGTTTGAACTCGTTATCAGTATAAAAGACACCTGTCCACAACCTCAAACAGTCAGACTCCAAACTCCACTATGGCCAAGACCAAAGAGCTGTCAAAGGACACCAGAAACAAAATTGTAGACCTGCACCAGGCTGAGAAGATTAAATCTGCAATAGGTAAGCAGCTTGGTGTGAAGAAATTAACTGTGGGAGCAATTATTAGAAAATGGAAGACATACAAGACCACCGATAATCTCCCTCGATCTGGGGCTCCACACAAGATCTCACCCCGTGGGGTCAAAATTATCACGAGAATGGTGAGCAAAAATCCCAGAACCACATGGGGGGACCTAGTGAATGACCTGCAGAGAGCTGGGACCAAAGTAACAAAGGCTACATCAGAAACACACTACGCCGCCAGGGACTCAAATCTTGCAGTGCCAGACGTGTCCCCCTGCTTAAGCCAGTACATGTCCAGGCCCATCTGAAGTTTGCTAGAGAGCATTTGGATGATCTAGAAGAGGATTGGGAGAATATCATATGGTCAGATGAAAGCAAAATAGAACTTTTTGGTAAAAACTCAACTTGTCGTGTTTGGAGGAGAAAGAACACCATACCTACTGTGAAGCATGGGAGTGGAAACATCATGCTTTGGGGCTGTTTTTCTGCAAAGGGACCAGGACGACTGATCCGTGTAAAGGAAAGAATGAATGGGGCCATGTATCGTGAGATTTTGAGTGAAAACCTCCTTCCACCAGCAAGGGCATTGAAGATGAAATGTGGCTGGGTCTTTCAGCATGACAATGATCCTAAACACACCGCCCGGGCAACGAAGGAGTGGCTTCGTAAGAAGCATTTCAAGGTCCTGGAGTGGCCTAGCCAGTCTCCAGATCTCAACCCCATAGAAAATCTTTGGAGGGAGTTGAAAGTCTGTGTTGCCCTGCGACAGCCCCAAAACATCACTGCTCTAGAGAAGATCTGCATGGAGGAATGGGCCAAAATACCAGCAACAGTGTGTGAAAACCTTGTGAAAACTTTCAGAAAACGTTTGACCTCTGTCACTGCCAACAAAGGGTGTATAACAAAGTATTGAGATGAACTTTTGTTATTGACCAAATACTTATTTTACCAAGGAATTTACCAATTAATTCATTAAAAACACTTCAATGTGATTTTCTGGATTTTTTTTTTCTTATTTTGTCTCTCATAGTTGAGGTATACCTATGATGAAAATTGGAACCCTCTCTCATCTTTTAAGTGGGAGAACTTGCACAACTGGTGGCTGACTAAATACGTTTTTGCCCCACTGTATAGAGGGTATAGAGCAAGGGACTCATGTAAAATTTAAAATTAGACAGCAGAATTTTTTCAGTTTATCAACCAATAACTATGGAAGAAATACTATTTCTCAGTTTATCTTTTTATTGAAACATGCAGGGAGTCAGAGAACACGGCTGTGGGTCTTTCGCAGCATACTCTGGTGAAAGACCCAGAACAATGAAATCCCACCCTACCTATAGCTTCTGGTTGCTGGGTGTTCCCAGGCAACTTTCGAACAAGAATCCCCAACAAAAGTCTGGTCTTTGTCCAAACTGGTTTCACCCGGTCCACTCAGTGTCTAGATGCATCCTACCTTAATGGCTTTATGGCTCCTCTCAGCCCAGATGTCTCCTCTTTAGTCCTTTATGGCATCCATATCCTCCTGTTGTTTAGCCCCACACAACTCCATGCCCATATATGGAAGCAGGAACAGAGACTAGAGCTTGTGTGTGTGCATGTGTGTAATTGATGTGTATGTGTAAATGGTGTATGTGTGTGTGTGACTTGTGTGTATGTGTGTGACTGGTGTGTGTGTGGAGCTAAAAGATATGTGTATGCAAGCACTTTGTGTAATATCTAACTTGTCATATGGGGTGAGACGCCGTGCTATCCGGCGCTCAGGCCATACTTCCCCTCTACCCGGCTCTTATTGTGACAGCGTCTCAGCGGGCTCCCAGCTGTCAAACTCTACGAGACGGCTGGAGCCCAATTATCCCTCATCAGCTGAGGCGCTGTTAACCGGTATTTAAGGGAGCAGCTCCGATCATTCGGGGCTGTGACTTCACACATCATTATCCACGTTCTTCTTCAGCGTGGGTAAGGCTGGAACCCCTTCGTCTGGCGCCAGCCCCCTGCTCATCGTTCTGCATTATATGTGAGTGTTATCCTCGTATTGTTATTTGTGTTTTTGGCCCCATGAGGCCCTGTTCCTTTATTCCCTTTTCCTCATCATAATAAAACATCGCAAACTCACTGGCTCGCCCTCAGCTCTCATTGTATGGCTTGCGAGAGCCATACGTAACAGTAAGTCACAGCCAGGCGAGTTGCCGGCGGCCGTGAGTTTGCCGTTTTTGGACTTGTTTCTTCCCTGTCTGGGTGTCTGCTCTGAGAGCATGCCGTCTCCCAGGAGCCACGTTCGGCGCCTGGGCGACGAGCTAACGACCGCCTTGGAATATGTCGACGGGTCGCTCTTCACCGCCTCCCTGTACGACAACCCCAACGATAGAAGCTCGCACCTAGATTATGCTGAGAATCTCCTGGACAGACTCCCTCGCCACTCCAACCACCCTGAGGTCTGTGCCAGGAGGGACGCCATTGCCACACAGCGAGAAGTGCTCCGTGGGTTGGAGGGAAATCCCGGCAGGAAGCCGAAGAGGAGATGTCACCCTTCGCTTCAGGATCTCGCTCCTGTCTCCACTCCGGCCCGGGAGTTCATGCCATCCAGAGGGCTTTCCCCATCCAGCACGACGTCACTCGGGATTCCCCCGGAGGATCTGCAGCTGACTGCAATTAAGGTCTGGGACCGAGTGGCTGCTGCTCGCTCCACTGTGCACCCGTCCTTAATTATGAAGCATGTGGCGGCGGCAGTTAGACTGGTGGAGAGGAATCCAGGGCTGCGTGACTTCCCAGAGTTCGACGCCCTCCTCGCCTCTGTCTCTGCTCAGGAGTGGCGATTTCCGGGTCTCACCTTCGCTTCGCCCTCTGCGAGTAGCCGTCGTCACACTGCCAATCCACCTCAGCATGAATCCTGTCCGGATCCAGTTCCGGGCCGCCGCAAGGTCTCATTTCCCCACGCAGCTGTCACTCCTGCGCCTCTTCTGAGGGGAAATCCCGCAGCCTCGTCTCCCGAGCCACCTCCCCCCGCTGTTACGCCAGCACTCCGGGCCCGGCTCATCTCGGCTGTCGCCCCCTCCTCCTCGACGTGCTCCCCGGCTGCTGTGTGCATCCAGAATCCTGACCTGGCGAGCTCCATCCCGGAATCATCACGAGCGGCTCCCCAACGTCCTCCCAGGGGGTCCTCCGTTACTGCCCGGCGGGGAAAGGGAGGAGCAACGTCTGCGACAGCAGGCACCATCCAGCCCCCAGGAGACAGGCAAGTCCCAGTTCATTCACACTCACCTTGTGGTTTGCTCTGTCAGACTCCTGGAGGTGGAGTTAGGGGTTCGCAGCTCCCCGAGCTCCCACCACCTGCTGTAGCTATAATTATTAATCCTGCATCCTCTGTGTCTCCCTCCGCTGAGCGGTCCCTGGCGCCAGGCCAACGTCGTGGGATGAGGAGGGGGCCTGCGGTTCTGGACAGCCTGGTTCCGGTTGGAGCCTACGCCGACGACTAAGTGTCCCCGGGTCTCCACGGAGGAGCGGTCCGGTCCAGCGGAACGAGGTTCTCCTGCTACCACGCTGTGTGGGCCATCGGCGTGGGCACCAGTGCCGGGGGACTCACAAGCTGCGTATTCCATCATGCCAGCTGTGGAGCCCAACGCAGCTGAGTGGGAGCCTGACGACGACCTCCTGATGCTTGAACCCGGATCTTCGCAGTCCTGGACGGCGTCAGAACCCGAGATCAGGCAAGTGCTCTACCTTATCTTTCTCCTTCTCACTTTAAAGCACTTTAGCCTGTCTCTAGGGGAGATGAGCCGGGTGCAGCCGTCCGCTGCATCCGAGCTTATCTCGCCGGGTTCTGGCGCTGCCGGTGATCCTGATCCCAGTTCTGTTCTTTCTCCTGAGCCTTCTCCCAGGGTCGCCGGCGAGGAGCTGCCATCGCCCGTGGTGCCAGAGGTTCCTGGTTCGAGATCAGAGGTCGGTCCTGGTGTGGCGCCGACCCAATCGGGGTCCGACGTGGGTTCGACAGAGACCCAATCGGGGTCCGACGTGGGTTCGACAGGGACCCAATCGGGGTCCGACGTGGGTTCGGCACCAGCGGTGTCCAGGTCCGGTGAGGGAGCTGCTGATCCCCTGCCATCAGACATTGGACCACCTCGTCATCACCTCCCCCCCAAGCTTCTTCCACTAGGGCCCATTTGGACCTCTCTCCCTTCCCTACGGGCTTGGTGGTTGAGCGATGTGGGTCGGCCGCCGGAGGGCCTGCCGTGCCCATTCGGCTCGTTTGTGCGGCCGCCCGACCCATTAGACTTCCTGTTCGGCGATCTGGTTCGGCCTCCCGAGGAACTGTGTCTTCTGGCCTGGGGTTCGGGTAGGCCGCCGGAACTTTTCCCTTCACCCCTGTTGGCGGTATGGACGCTGGGTGCGGGGAGACCCCCCGAACTGAATTTCCTTTGCTATGCTTGTGTTTTTGGGTGGGTACAGCTAAGTCCTTGTTACTGCTCCGCGTTTAGCGTGATTTTCTTTTTTCTTCTCCCCTCCTGTTTGAGGGATGTCTGTATTGTTAGTTTTCGCCCTTAGGAGTTTTCCTTCTCATTTTGGGGTCTCCGGGGTTGGTTTTCTTTGTATCTGCCTGTACATGGTTGACTTTGGAGTATTGTGTTTTTGTTTGTTTTTTTCTTCCTATATCTCAGGCTGTTGTTACCACAGTTACCCTCTGCCTAAATGGTTTTTTCTTCCGCATGTTGTGGTTATGGTGTATTGTGTTTTCTTTGTTTCCTGTGTCTCAGGCTGTTATTCCCACAGTTATCCCAAAGACCCTGGAGAGACTGCTCCTTGCTCACCTCCGCCCCCTGGTGGAACCAGCGATGGATCCACTCCAGTTCGCCTACCAGCATGGCATTGGGGTGGAGGATGCGGTGATCTTCCTCCTTCACCGTTCTCTGTCCCACCTGGAGAAGCCCGGGAATATGGTGAGGATCATGTTCTTTGACTTCTCCAGTGCTTTCAACACCATCCAACCGATGATCCTGAAGGACAAGCTGCTGCGCGCAGGGGTGGACCAGCACCTGTCATCATGGATCCTGGACTACCTCACGAACCGGCCTCAGTTTGTGAGAACCCGGGACTGTGTGTCCGACACGATCATCAGTAGCACGGGGGCCCCCCAGGGAACGGTGCTGGCTCCCTTCCTGTTCACTCTTTATACTGCGGACTTCTCACACAACACAACACACTGCCATCTACAGAAGTTCTCTGATGACTCTGCGATCGTTGGCCTCATCTCCAATGGAGATGAAGCTGAGTACAGAGGGCTTATCCAGGACTTCGTGGACTGGTGCCATCGGAACTGCCTCCAGATCAACGCGAGGAAAACTAAGGAGCTGGTGGTGGACTGCCGCAGGCATGGGCAGCCCCTCACAGCACCAGTAAATATACAGGGAACAGACATCGAGATGGTGACATCCTATAAGTACCTGGGTGTTCATCTGAACAATAAACTAGACTGGTCACACAATACTGATGCACTCTACAAGAAGGGACAGCGCAGGCTGTTCCTGCTGAGGAGACTCAGGTCTTTTGGTGTACAAGGGGCGCTGCTGAAGTCATTCTATGACACGGTGGTGGCATCAGCCATCACTTTTGGAGTGGTCTGCAGGGGCAGTGGCATTACTGCAGCCGATAGGAAGAGACTGAACAAACTGATTAAGAAAGCTAGCTCTGTCCTGGGGCAGCGCCTTGATCCGATGGAGGAGATAGGAGAGAGAAGGACGGTGGCTAAACTGTCATCTCTGCTGGAGTCCGAGTTCCACCCTATGCAGGACATACTGGATGCACTGAGGAGCTCATTTAGCAGCAGACTACATCATCCCAGGTGCACAACCGAGAGGTTTCGTAGGTCCTTCCTACCAACGGCTGTCAGACTGTACAACCTAAGCAGGGCTGCTCGCAGAGATAGCAAAAAGACGTAACAAACTAATAGTTTTTTTGAATGCAAAAGATGCAATAGACTTACACAATGGTCCCCTCCGGCATACAACTAGGAACATACCGGTCACTATGGAGGGTGAGAATATGTATGGGCACATAATCATACCATGTAGGATAACTAAGTAGACGGTTATGCTGTTTCATTCCATCTAGCAACAATGCTCTGCACTGTGTGTGTTTATATATTTACATATTTATTCCATCTAGCTACAATGCTCAGCACTGGGTGTGTTTATATTTATATTTATATATCTATATATTTATTCCATCTAGCTACAATGCTCCGCACTGTGTTTTTATATATCTACATATTATTCCATCTAGCTACATTGCTCCGCACTGTGTGTGTTTATATACTTGCATATTTATTCCACCTAGCGTCAATGCTCCGTACTGTGGGTGTTTATATATTTACATATTTATTCCATCTAGCTACAATGCTCTGCACTGTGTGTTCATATATTCATATATTTATTCCATCCAGCTACAATGCTCTGCACTGTGTGTCTGTGTGTGTGTGTGTATATATATATTTTATAGTAATATGTACATATGTAGTATATTAGCTGCTCTTGCTTGCTTGTTTTTTTCTTGCCTTCTGATTGTTGCTCTGAGTGTTGCTATCCCTGTGCTGTTGCAATCCTGGAATTTCCCCGTTGTGGGACTAATAAAGGTTTATCTTATCTTATCTTATCCTCTGCCTAAATGTTGTTGTTTTTTTCTTATCCATGTTGTGGTCTATGGAGTATTGTGGGGTTTTTTTCCCTGTGTTTCAGGCTGTTATTTCCACAGTTATCCTCTGCCTAAATGTTTTTTTTTTTTCTCATGTTGGGACTTATAGAGTATTGTGTTTGGGTTTTTTCCCCCTCGTACTCTGTATTGATTGATTGTTTTCTGATTCTCTCCCTCCTGACCTGCGCCCCATCCACCCACCCTAGGTTGGGGGGGGTGTTTGGGTGTTACGGGCCGTTCGTAGTCCGGCTGTGAGGGGAGGGCTGTGTCATATGGGGTGAGATGCCGTGCTATCCGGCGCTCAGGCCATACTTCCCCTCTACCCGGCTCTTATTGTGACAGCGTCTCAGCGGGCTCCCAGCTGTCAAACTCTACGAGATGGCTGGAGCCCAATTATCCCTCATCAGCTGAGGCGCTGTTAACCGGTATTTAAGGGAGCAGCTCCGATCATTCGGGGCTGTGACTTCACACATCATTATCCACGTTCTTCTCCGGCGGGGGTAAGGCTGGAACCCCTTCGTCTGGCGCCAGCCCCCTGCTCATTGTTCTGCATTATACGTATGTGAGTGTTATCCTCGTATTGTTATTTGTGTTTTTGGCCCCACGAGGCCCTGTTCCTTTATTCCCTTTTCCTCATCATAATAAAACATCGCAAACTCACTGGCTCGCCCTCGGCTCTCATTGTATGGCTCGCGAGAGCCATACGTAACATAACTAACTAATCTTCACTATTTATTTATTATAGCATTTCCTCTTTTGATTCCATTTTATGGAGTCAATAAGTACAGCAGGCACAACAATAACCAAGCAGCAGACATCTGATGTTATGTTCATGTGAGATGAGCGAAAAACCTGTAAGGCAGTATATACTTTCATGAGGAATCATTGTAATGCAATTTCTTTTAAGTCTTCATTCTTTGAGCATGTATCCAAAAAAAATTCTCACCTTGATTCCACTACTTTTGGCAACCATAAAAATGAGTCATCATTTACAAACATTCAGTATTACAATTTCAATATAAAAAAAAAACTTAAAAAAAATCTAACAAATATATTGTCATGGCTAGTGACAGTATTGACACAGTTTTCAGCTGTTACGTCATGCATTTATGTGTTCTTTCGATTTTCCATAATGCAATCATTCTGCTTTAGTCATTATAGGCGTATCGTCAATACCAACATTTTTTCTTGCAGATACACTGGTAGACATGATATTAAACCTGACTGTCATCATCACTTGAATCCTTGTCGCTCTCCTCCTGCTGACCTAATATGAGACACTGGTGTGCACCAGCAGCATGTACTGTTTTTTTTTCAATAAGACCTCTACAACAGGGAATGCAGCAACATCCTACACACATAAAGATGGCAATTCTAATCATAAGGGATGATATTATGTTTTCTATCACTCCTGCCTACCATTAAAAGAAGGATTGTAGCCAGGCAGTGAAGACATCGGGTTCATACCCAGTATTCTGGCCAAACACAGTCCTAAGAATATTCATTCCAACCCCTGTCCAAGGAAATAGTGCGAGTGTGACCTTTTGGCCAACACTCCAATGTTTAAATTCAACTGATATATCTGTTACTCAGACTGCATCATGTGGTTTGTACTCCATGTCCCTCTTTCAGTGCCCCTACTGCCTGACTTGATCCAGATACATCATGATAGTGTGGTCAGTCAGTCATACAGGGGCGCAGACACCTCCCAGTTAGAGGGCAGGCGTGAGTAGGCCCTATGTCCACAGAGCCACCATCCTCCATTTAGTTCAAAGGTGCTGTTCTGCCCTGGCACCACTGACGCTGGGAATATGACTGCAGAGGATGGCTTGGAGGAACTGTTTGAAATGTTCCTAAGTCCTGAGCAGGAGGAATTTGTTTTATTCGTCCTACTAGAAAGAAGAAGAACTCTGAGAAAGAACTCTGCATATCCGCACCAATAGTTAGCTGTGAATACCATGGGGAGCGAGAGCACCCCCCCCCCAGTCCTGCCTCACCTTCATCAACTCATCACTGCACCTCAGGCAGAAGACGCACCTGCGACCGCTCATCAGCCAGTGTACCTAAGGAGGCTCTCTCCACGTATTCAACGCTGGCTCGTCTGGGTATACCGCTCGTTTCACAGACAAGCAAGTAAAATTAAACAAGCTTAGACACGCTGTCTTACCTTGTGCTCTTCTCTCCTCAGGTTGCTGCCACCGTGCAGGTGTGTCTCCAGGACTGCGCACACTCTCCTGACACACCTCACCATTCCCTTAGCTTCCTATCTCCACTCAGTCAGGCACCACCAGTTCATTCCCCACACCCTACTGGTTCATCTATTCTCCACTGGGGCCCTGCCGGTTCTCCCTGGATTCCCAAGTAAGTGGCAATTTGGCTCGCCCATTTCCCCTTACTCTGTTCCGCCGCTCACAGCTTTCGTCTTCTCTCCACAGGGTGGTTCCTCTGGCGAGTGACTGTCTCCTCAGCTGTGTGCTTGTTTTGCAATTTAATAAACTTTCAAATGTGCCCCTTCGTGTGGTTACTTTCCTGTGCTGTTGCATCGTGCACATAAGCTGTCAGCTTATAAACGATGACAGAATGAGCCAGCCAGGAAGGTAGCTCAGTCGGTGCTGCAGCACAAGAGCTGTCTGCTTTGGATCGCTTGTCAGCGGCCAAGCACCATCTCGCCGTGCTGTTGCAGCAAGTTTCAAACATGATGAGGCTTTGGACCAATGCGCCTCCTCAGGCTCCTCCTCCTCAGCCTGCTCCCCGCACTACGGTATGCCATACTATCTCCGTTCCCACGCGTACCCTGTACGCGGGGGAGGTGGGGAAATGCAAAGGCTTCCTTATTTAGGTCCGCATGTACTTGGAACAGGTCCGGGAGGAGTACGCTGGGGATGTGGCCAAAATTAAGTTTTTTACACTGTTGCTCAAGGACCGAGCCCTGGATTGGGCACAGTCCATGAAAGAGCTCTCTCTAGACCTTTGCAACCTTATTGTTGCACAACATAATGATGGCAGTGGTTAGAGACACATTTCTAAACTGCTGAATGTTCCAGTGAACACTGTTGGAGCCATCATTTGGAAGTGGAAAGAACATCATTCTCCCATAAACCGTCCACGACCAGGAGCTCCTCACAAGATTTCTGACAGAGGATTCAAAAGAATTATCAGAAAAGTTATCCAAGAGCCAAAGACCACTTGTGGAAAGTTTCAGAAAGACCTGGAGTTAGCAGGAGCTGGATCGGAGCTCAGCTACAGTGGTGGTAGGCGGCGGAGCTCAGCGGAGGAACTAACTGAGGCCCCAGCCGGATCGGAGCTCAACTGCAGCAGCGGTAAGCGGCGGGGTTTGGCTGAGGAGCTATCCAAGGCCCCAGCTGGATAGGAGCCGGATCGGAGCTCAACTACAGCGGCGGTGGGCGGTGGGGCTCGGCAGAGGAGCTAACCAAAGCCCCAGCTGGACAGGAGCTGGATCAGAGCTCAACTACAGCGGCGGTAGGCGGCTGAGCTCAGCGGAGGAGCTAACCGAGGCCCCAGCTGAATCAGAGCTCAACTACAGCGGTGGTAAGTGGCGGGGCTAGCAGCGGAGGGGCTAGCTGAGGCCCCAGCCAGATCCGAGGTCAGCTGGACCAGATACCGGCAACACCAGCAGAAATTATTCTGCTATCATCAGGTCAGTAAAAAATGCCACCAAAGAAAGAAGAAATGGATGAGATTAAAAAATCTCTGAACTTCATGTCAGAAGAACTTACCAAAGTGGCCAATCAACAGTCCAAATTATAGGGCTAATGGAGGAAGTCCAAGAGCTGAAATTAACAATTAAGAAAAGAGACAAAAACATTGCAGACTTGGAGCGACACATCGAGGATCTTGAACAATATACTCGTATGGATGATCTAATTATAAGTGGACTAGACATTAAATATCAATCATATGCTCATGCTACAGCAGGAATGAGAGGTGAGGAGGCTCCCCTGAGTGAATCAGTCTCCCTGGAAAACCAGGTGCTTCAGTTCCTTGAAAGCAGAAACATAAAGGCTGAAGTAAATGCAATTTCAGCCTGTCATACTCTACCCAGAAAGGATAATAAAACAAAGAAATCAATTGTGATGCGCTTTGTGAACAGAAGGGTAAAGAATGACATACTGAGGCAGGCCAGAAAGCTACGGGGAACAGAAGTTTACCTAAATGAACATCTAACAAAAACTAATGCTGAAATAGCACGGCAAGCACAGATGCTGAAAAGACAAAACAAGATACAGGCAAAATGGACAAGAAATTGTAGAGTTTGGATCAAACTAAATGGAACACCTGAGGAAGCAAAGAGTATAATAATCAGAGATGTTACTGACTTATATAAATACAGATGAACACTGATTAAGAAAATTAAGGGACTATGATAATTCATATCCACACACGGCAAGAATAGTTCTTTTGTGACATAACATGATAATGTACTTTAAAATAAACAAAACAAAACAAAACAAAAAAACAACTCATAACTGACTTTAGTAGACATCAATCATCCCCAGTTGGAGGAAGTCATTTGACACAGAGAGATTCTGAAAATATGCCATTATGCTGAACATAAACTACAAGAGATGGAAAATGATATTGATCCTGATAACCACTTTTTCAATAATATTCATAATCGTTGTGAATATTACACTGAAAAGCAATTCAAAAGTCAAGTGCAAGTAGATAGTAAACTATCAATAATACACTTCAACAGCAGAAGTCAACAAATCCATAGATTCAGGACTATTTAAAACAGCTAGACAGAAAATTTACAGCTATCGCAGTCTCTGAAACTTGGCTTAATGGAGAGCAGGCTCCCCTGATGGCAATAGAGGGATATCAGATGTTTCATATTAACAGATCTCAAAAAAAGGGTGGTGGTGTTGCATTGTATATTGATGACCTGTATAGGTGTAAGCTTGTAAATGGAATGTCCTTTGCACTACCAGGGATTCTAGAATGTGTTACTGTTGAGATTGACCAAGATAAAACAAAAAATCTAAACTCTAATTATAAGTTGCATATATAGAATGCTGGGAACTTGTGTTGAGATATTCAGAGATAAGTGAGTCGAGCTGTACAATAATATAACTAATAAGAAAATGGTTGTAATCTGTGGAGACTTCAATATTGATTTACTAAATCCATTTCAACAAAATATAATTACAGAGTTGATGAATTCTATGTACAGTATGAGTCTATATCCTACAATAACACATCCCAGTAGAATCACAGTCCATGTCATGAACCCTCCCGTGTGCTTTTCCAACGCGCACGGCGAAATAATGAGGACTTATGTGCAGGTTAGCACCACACACATTTATTTATACAACACTTAGACAAACAGTTACAGGTAATGTTTCCTCGGAAGCTAAAGGAGTCCTTCTGGACTGTCTGCAGGGGAGAAACACTGCGGAAAAACACATGCAGCAATTTACTCGCGGAGCTGGAGCAGTCCAGTAGTCTGAATAAGCCCTGAGGGAAAGCGTCCTTGACTTCACTAGAGGGAAAACGCTCAGATAATGCACAATGACCCAGCAATGCATGACTGGAAAAAGGCTCCTTATGTACATGCATTGCTGGCTCCACAAATTGGGTACACCTGGGTGAGGAGCGGGGAGATGGCACACGGGAGTGGGAACAGCTGGCAGCAATAGAGAAGGGGGCGTGATCCAACCGGCAGACAGTTAGACAGCGCTCACTCCAGCGTGAGCCCAAGAGGCTGCCTCACCGCTGCCAGCCAGAAAGCAGTGGCTATGGGTACGGCAAAGCACACAGAAATACATACATACAACGTGTCACGTACCCACAGAGAGGCCAGGACGGAGCCGGGGGGAACCAAGCTAGCTCGGTTCCTGAGAGTCCACACTGCTACACTTATTGACAACGTGTTTGTTAATATTATTGATAAGAAAATAGAAAGTGGATTATTGATAAATGACATAAGTGACGGGCGCATGCGCACACAGCGACCGGCAGCTGGTGAAATAGTGCGTGTGCGCGTGTGTGTTTTTATGTACTTTTATATGTTTTTATAAAATCCTCTGTGTCGTTTCTGCCTTGGAGTGTTTGTGGAATATATGGCGAAGAGCTCCCTGGTATCTACAATATGGATTTCCTCTCCTTTCTCGCACTGCTGCTATCTGTACTCTGGCTCTTTGTCTCTGAAGTAAACGCGTTCGGCTCCATGGCGGGCAGAATGGCGGGCAGAATGCATTATTCCAGGGACATGTTGCTGCACTTAAACACGGCTGATGCAGCGGCTGTGATTGAGCCTAAGCTGCAACTGCCGGACTTTATTTTGAGAGACGAACATAGCGGGGAAAAGAGAGACGGGAAAGGCGGCAGAAGGAAGCACGGAAGGCATGGAGGTGTGAAATTGCGCCTTAGGAGACGGCAGTTTGGTAACATTCCTCTTCCTTCAATAATTTTTGGGAACGTACAGTCTGTGAGAAACAAGGTGGATGAAATTCAAGGCTACCAGAAGGACTTTAAGAACTGCTGCGTCATGGCCTTCACCAAATCTTGGCTTACTGCGCATGATCAAGATGCAGACCTGTGGATTGACGGCTTTGGAGCCCCGCTGCGCTCAGATCGGCAGGAAGAGGTAACGGGGAAACGTCAGGGGGGCGGAGTATGTTTATATATTAATAAGCAGTACTGCACATCTGTCACGGTCAGAGAGCGCATCTGTACACCCGATGTGGAGCTGCTGTCTGTGTCACTACGCCCCTTTTATCTGCCTCGCGAGTTCCCCCAACTTTTCATCACAACCGTGTACATTCATCCGAGGGCAGACGCTGACTCCGCCTCTAGCACAATCTTTGATGTGATCCAGCAGCTGCAATCAATTTCTCCAGAGGCGCCAAACTTCATTCTTGGGGATTTTAACCCTGTTTCTTTAAAGAAGACACTTAAAAACTTTCATCAGTATGTCTCCTGCCCAACCAGGCGAAAAAAGACATTGGACCTGTGCTATGGATCCATAGAGAGGGCCTATAAATCACTCCCCCTTCCTCCTTTAGGATCCTCAGATCACAACTGTGTACATTTGCTGCCCACATATAAAACTGCTGTCAGAAGAGGCAAGGTGGAGACCAGAGACATTGATGTGTGGACAGAAGATTCAGAGCACAGCCTCCAGGAATGCTTTGACTGCACAGACTGGGAGATGTTCAAACTGGCCTGCGGGGATGATTTGGACTCTCTGGTTGACCTCACATGCTCATACATGTCTTTCTGTAAAAATAAGATTGTTCCACGTAAACGTGTCAAAATATATCCCAACAACAAACCATGGGTTACAAAATCAGTTAAATCCTGCTTAAAGAGGAAAGCACTTGCCTTTAAACAGGGGTCTGTTTCTGAGCTACAGGTTGCCACAAAGGAGCTGAAGGCCGAAATTTTAAGAGCGAAACAGAATTATAAATCAGAATTGGAAAGCAAGATGGCAACAAAGAAACTTGGTTCAGCTTGGGCCTGTATGAAAACTATTGCAGGCCTTCAGAGCACAGAGCGCAGTAATTGTGTGTTTTTAGATGGTTTTAATTCAGACACAGAGCTGGCTAATGCTCTTAATTGTTTTTAGGTCGTTTTGACTCCTTTGATTTCAGCACAGAAATCCAAGATTTGAAACAGAAACTCAAAGACAATCAGCACTTTAATATTGGGGTGCAGGATGTTAAAAGGGAGTTCTGCGCTGTAAAAGTGAACAAAAGTCACGGCCCTGATAATATATGTGGGCACTTGGTAAGGTCCTGTGCACATGAACTGAGTCCTATATTTCATTACATTTTCAATAAGTCCTTACTGACACAACATGTGCCTAAGATCTGGAAAGAAGCCGTGGTTGTTCCCGTTCCAAAATCCAGCTGTCCTAAAATGGTAAACGACTTTAGACCAGTTGCTTTGACTTCAATTTTACTGAAAATTTTTGAAAAACTGGTCAGATATGAGGTCCTAAGGCAGACTGAACATGCATTGGATCCTCTGCAGTTTGCCTATAGGCCTCACAGAGGAGTGGAAGATGCCACTGTCACTCTGCTTAACATGCTTTTTAAACATCTGAATTTTTATGGGACACATGCCAGGCTTTTATTTGTGGACTTTTCTTCCGCCTTTAATACAATCCAACCTCATATCTTAGTTGAAAGGCTCCTGCAACAATTTGACTTGAGCAATAATCTGGTGGGTTGGATTCTGGATTTCTTAACCAATAGGACGCAGAGAGTAAGGGTCAATGGTACATTGTCTGACCTAAAGTGCTCTTCTACTGGCTCTCCTCAGGGGTGTGTGTTGTCACCACTACTCTTCATCCTGTACACAAACATGTGTCGGAGCAGACATAACAACAGACACATTATAAAGTATGCTGAGGACTCAGTTATTGTCAGTCTCCTCCAGGATGGTGAGAGTGGCCACGGCCCAGTAGTTGATAATTTTGTTCACTGGTGTGAGGATTCCTACCTGCAGCTGAATACAACAAAAATTAAAGATATGATTATTGACTTTAGGAGGAAAAATCCCAGGCACAAAGTCACTGTACTAAAAGGCCAGACCGCCGAATGTGTACAATCGTACAAATATCTTGGGACGATTATTGATAGTAATTTAAACTTCGAAGTGAACTGTGAAAGGGTGTGCAAAAAGGGTCAGCAACATTTGCATTGCTTGAGAAAACTTGCATGCTTCCAAGTTGACCGAACCATAATGACAGTGTTTTATCGGGCTTTTATTGAATCTGTTTTATCCTTTTCTTTAGTGTCATGGTTTGGTCAGATAAAACTGAAACAGAGGAAATCCTTGGATCAGGTAGTTAGATGGTCCAGTCGTTTGCTTGGTGAGTCACAGCTGAGCCTGACATCCCTGTACACCAGACAAGTACAGTTCAGTTCAGCTCAGTTTTCTTTTTCTCTCAGTCACATTTTGTCTTAGCCTTGTTTTAAATTGTAATCGCTCTTGTCTTGTTTTCTCTTTTTTCTCCTTTGAATTCTTGGATGGAATATGGGTGGGCAATATAAGCTGCGGCTTCAGCCATCACCCATTTCGGATAACTCACGTGGAATTGTATAGTAGAAGGAGTCTTTGTCTAATTTGACCTTGTTGTTATATTATACAGTTTCTTTTAACCTGTAATGTACTATCCGAAATAAATAAAATTCATTCATTCATTCATTCATTCATTCATTCATTCAATTCATTCATTCAGTACAGAGGATGGCTACCTCCATTTTAAATGATGACTCCCACCCTTTGCACTGCAACTTTCAGCTTCTTCCCTCAAGACGGAGGTTTGCTGTCCTAAAAAGTAGAACCCAGCGCTACAAAAACAGCTTTGTCCCTGCTGCTGTCAAAGAGTTGAACAAGCTGTAAAAATATATTGTACATAATTTAGGTACCTATTTATTAACTTCATTTTATATTTACTTATTTTTGTAGGATGTCACTTGGGTTCTAAATATTTTATTGGGTTTTAGACCTTTGAGTTTTTTAACCTCTTTGACTAGTTTTTAACCTTTAATATGACCCTTCTCTCTTACCTCTGGTTTTTCTCCCATCTCTTTGTCTTTTTATACCCTGATTGATGGAGCCTTGAGTATTTTTTATCATGTTTATAGTCAGCTTCATGTGTGCCTGTGTTTGTGTCTATGTTGAATGTAATTAGTGGCTTGTAAACATGGATGTCACCAGACTGCAAAACAAATCTACCTACGGGTACAAATAAAGTAACCTGAACCTGAACCTGAACCTGACCATCTGCCAGTCTTTGCACTTAATTATGGCCACACGGGGGCCAATACAGAAAAAAACTTTAAAATCTTTCAGACACAAATCACAAAATGCAATCAGTTCTTTTAAAGAAGACCTGCTGAAGCAAGACTGGACAAAAGTATGTCTATGTCTATGTCTATGTCTATGTCTATGTCTAAAGTCTATGTTATCAGATGTAAATGAAGCCTACGATTCATTCATGTAACCGCTCTTTATGAAAGAAATTGTCCATTAGTAAAGAAAAAGCTTAAACAGAAATTTGTCGACAAGCCATGGTTAACCAAAGGATTACAAAAAGCGTGTAAAAAGAAAAATTCACTATATAAAGCTTTTCTAAAGAAAAGGACAAAAGAAGCAGAGCAGAAGTATAAAACATAGAAAAATAAGTTAATATATATAATGAGATGTAGTAAAAGAGACTATTACAGTAAAGAACTGGAGAAAACAGAGATAACACTAAAAATACATAGACAATAAGATAAGATAAGATAAGATAAGATAAGATAAGCCTTTATTAGTCCCACAACGGGGGGATTCCAGGATTGTAACAGCACAGGGATAGCAACACTCAGAGCAACAATCAGAAGGCAAGAAAAAAAGCAAGAGCAGCTAATATACATATGTACATATTACTATAAATATATATATATATATATATATATATATATATATATATATACACACACACACAGACACACAGTGCAGAGCATTGTAGCTGGATGGGATAAATATATGAGTGTATAAACACACAGTGCGGAGCATTGCAGCTAGATGGAATAAATATGTAGATATACTGTATAAACACACAGTGCGGAGCATTGTAGCTAGATGGAATAATATGTAGATATTATATGTATATTATTTGTAGATATATATTGGAAATAAAAACAGAAATACAAGCTACCCAACCAATCTTTCAAAAAGAGAGTTCACAGAGTGTGAATGCAGTGTGAATGCAGTCTCACCTGCAAGATGAATTTAATAAATTTTTTGTTAACATTGGTCCTAATTTGGCTCGAGAAATACCCATTATGGCACCTATAGGTGATACAATGAGCAAAAACACTGCTATAAAAGACTCCATTTTCATAAAGAACACAGACGAGAGAGAGGTCATTGAAACTGTTAAATCGTTTAAAAGTAAAACATCTATGGACTGTGATGGTATTGACATGCTCTTAGTCAAAACTATCATTGAATGCTTAGTGAAACCACTGACGTATATTTGTAACCTGTCTCTCCAAACAGGTATATTTCCCAATGCAATGAAAATAGCTAAAGTAATTCCGATATACAAGACGGGTGACAGAGGGGAACTTTCAAACTACAGACCAATTTCACTATTGCCGCAATTTTCTAAGATACTTGAAAAAATATTCTGTGAGAGGACTGACAACTTCATAATGAAGAATAATTTATTGTGTGAGCAACAATATGGGTTCAGACACAAGAGGACAACTGCATTTGCTCTAATGGAATTTATAGAAAAAATATCAACTGCCGTTGAAAATAAAGAGTATTCAGTTGGGGTGTTCCTGGATCTTAAAAAAGCATTTGATACAGTGGATCATAAATTATTATTAAAGAAACTACAAAATTATGGTATTGGGGGGTAGCACTGTCCTTGTTATGTAGTTACTTAAAGAATAGATATCACTTTGTATGCGCAGGTATCCAAAACTCGCAGTTATTGAAGGTTACTTGTGGAGACCCACAGGGTTCAGTTTTGGGGCCATTGCTATTCAATCTATAAATAAAAATAAATCTAAATAAAATAAATAAAATAATAATAAAATAAATCACTTCCGGTTATGGCTGCCACGTAGGACGGATGTGTCTCGCTCTGCTCTGCTCCTGGAGAAAAAAAATCGGCAAATAACTCTCTCATTCGGGACAGAACGTATCCCAGCATTTGGGCGAGGATATGTCGGCGAAGCCTAAGGCTGGAAAACCAGGAAAAGGAAAAAGCGAGCCGCCGAAACAGTCCAAATTAACGGACTTTCAGGTCTGTGACGCAGCAAACAAAACTCCATATATGGCGGAGGAGGCTGGCAACGCTGCGATATCTGCGGGGAATGGCGCAGATGCGCTGATGGCTGCCATGAGTTCAATGAGAGCGGACTTTTCCTCTAGATTTGATGGGATTATGACAGCGTTGGAAGGAATAAGAAAGGAATTGGGTGACTGTGTAGAACGAACGGCGCAGATGGAGCTCCGTCTCGCTAGTGCTGAAGATGACGTCACCCGTCTTCAATTAAAGGTGCGCACTTTGGAAAAAAAAAAAAAATCTCTGGAAGATAATATTTTGGATTTGGAATCTCGGTCGAGACAGAATAATTTGAGGCTGGTGGGTCTTCCAGAGGAATCAGAAGGTCGGGACGTATGTTCCTTTCTGGAAAAGTGGATTCCGGAGGTGCTGGGCAGCGAGGAGTTGCAATCAGCAGTGGTTCTGGAAAAAGCACATCGTATTGGCCCACGGAGAGATAAGGGACCGCCGAGGACCTTAATTATGAAGTTTCTTAGCAACAGAGACAGGATGAAGATCTTCAACGCTGCACGTGCTAAAGGAGAGATTAAACACCAGGGCCAGCAGGTGCGGTTCTACCCAGATTTGGCCACAGGAATCCAGCAATTGAGGAAGCAGTTTGATCCCGTACGTAAGGAGCTGCGCAACCTTGGGATTCGTCATGGTGTAATCTATCCTGCGAGACTGCTGACCACGTATGAGGGCAGAACCCACATCTTCAAGACCCCAGAGGAGGCGCAGGAGTTCATCAAGAAGATCAAAGAAGAAGAAGAGACTGGTGGGAGCTAAGCATGAACAAAATATAAGGTAGAATAATTAAGCATTTGCACAGGCATCTGACTGACTTGAAGTAAATAGTAAGTTTACAAAATATAGATTGTATTATATATTAAAAAACAAAACAAAAACAAAACAAACAAACAAAAAAAAACTATGATGTACAAAGTTGTTAAAAATTTTGGAGTTAAGTTGGAAAACTACAGAGGAGAGTTAATGTTACGTCATTAAAAGCAGTAGAGTTAGGGTGATTGGGAGGATGAAGAAGGAGTGGCTTAGGCTGTTCCCCGTGGGTGTGGAACGGTCGATGGCTATATCGGGAGACATAATTTTTCTTTTGATTTTGGGGGGTTTGCCACAAGTGTGGGAAGGGGAAATTTGTTTGTGTGTAGTTTGTAGGATGAATGTTCAACCACTCATGTTTTTGCTTCTCTGTATGAGCATGTTTACACTGCAAGGTAATCCCAAACTCTCTATTGATCATGGACCAAAGTGTTAATCTTAATTTAACTTCATGGAATTGCAGAGGTCTACAAAATTTAAAAAAACTTAAACAAGTTATGAATAAAATAAAGGACATGGGTTCAAGAATTGTGTTTTTACAAGAAACTCATCTGATAGAGGAGGATGTTAAAAGAATTAGGAGTAGATGGCAGGGAAGTGTATTCACCTCTTCATTTTCATCCCGAGCCAGGGGAGTTATGACTCTCATACATAAATCAGTTCCTTTTCAAGTGAAAAATGTAATTGGAGACAAATTTGGAAGATATGTAATCATTCAAGGTTCTTTGCTATTAGAAAATATAAATCTTGTGAACTTATATGGTCCCAATATAGATGATCAGAAGTTCTTTGCTAATTTATTTCTCATCTTATCATCACTTACAGGGCAACATATAATAGCAGGGGATTTTAATTGTACATTGAATCCAGGTGTGGATAGATCAACAGGACTGGATTGTACGCACATTGGATGTAGGATGACTATTAATCATTTTATGAAAGAATTGAGATTGTTAGATATATGGAGAGAAATGAAACCACAAGTTAAAGCCTACTCTTGTTATTCCAGTACCTACAAGACATTCTCACGTATTGATTATTTTTTGATTTCCACAGAATTAAGGTCCAAGATTCAAAACTGCTTTTATGATAACATCGTGATCTCTGATCATGCACCCTGTTGTCTAATATATGTAGATAAAAAATTGACAAAGGAATCAGGTAGATGGCAATTTCAGCATAAATGGCTTCAGGATGAGGAATTTGTCAAGTATATAGAAAAACAGATAGACGAGTTCTTTGACATCAATACTACACAAACATCAGCATGTGTAAAGTGGGAGGCTTTCAAAGCTTTTATTAGGGGACATATTATTAGTTATACAGGATCAAAATCTAAGAAGACTCGAGAGGAGAGAGCTAAATTGGAACATAAAATAAAAAGTCTTCAGGAAAAAGTGTATGCAGGAAGTGACCCAAGGTTGGAGAATGAATTACTGATTTTGAGAGCTGAATACGACAAAAAATCAGCGAATAGAGCTGCCTCGAGTCTTCTAAGATTGAAACAATCTTTTTATGAACAAGGTGAAAAATCAGGAAAATTATTAGCATGGCAGATTAAACAATTGGAAATTAAAACACCAATTACCAGTATTATAAGTAACGGACAGGTAGTTATAGATCCTTTAGAAATTAATAGAGCCTTTAGAGATTACTATGAAAAATTATATGATACCAAAAATGAACCTGATTTAATAAGACTAAATGGGTTTTTGAATGAACTATCTATACCGTGTATTCCAAATGAAAACAGGGAGATATTGGAGTCTAAAATTAGTCAAGAAGAAGTTGGGCTAGCCATTGATAATATGAAATCAGGAAAAAGTGCAGGACCAGATGGTCTTCCAGTTGACCTTTATAAAAAATTTAAGAATAAATTAATAAAACCTTTTTTGGAAATGGTTTTAGAAGCATTTCAAAATAATAATTTACCATCATACATAAATAATGCCTTAATTATACTGCTGCCAAAACCAGGTAAGCCCTCTAATAAATGTGAAAATATGAGACCAATAAGCCTATTAAACGCCGACCTTAAGATAATCTGTAAAATTTTAGCAAGACGAATACAAGAAATTTTACCAAATATTATTAATCGAGATCAGAATGGCTTTATAAAGGGTAGACAAGGCTTCCATAATGTAAGAAGACTATTTAATATTATTTATTTTAATAAAGAAGCACCGGATACAGCTCTCCTATCATTGGACGCCGAAAAGGCCTTTGATAGAGTTGAATGGCCCTTTCTTTTTGAAGTCCTACAAAGGTTTGGACTTGGAAATAATTTCATAAAATGGGTTCAAATAATATACAATAATGCTACAGCAGAAATCCTAACAAATAACAATATTTCAAAACCAATAAAAATCAATAGAGGATGTCGACAAGGCTGTCCACTTTCACCTTTACTGTTTACTATGGCAATTGAACCTTTAGCGATAGCGATACGTTTACATTCACAAATATATGGAATTAAAGTTGGACCAACAGAACATAAAATCTCCCTGTACGCCGATGATATAATTTTGTTTATGTCGAATCTAAAAAAATCAATTCCAACCTTGTTGAATTTAATAAAGAATTTTGGGGAAATATCAGGATATAAAATAAATAAAACTAAATCTTCAATATTAATGCTAAATGAGACCCAGAGAGTCATTCCCAGTGAGAGTTGGACTCCGCCAGGGCTGCCCTTTGTCACCGGTCCTGTTCATAATTTTTATGGACAGGATTTCTAGGCGCAGCCAGGGAATGGAGGGTGTCATGCTTGGTGACCACAGGATCTCATCTCTGTTGTTTGCAGATGATGTTGTCCTGTTGGCTTCATCCAGCAATGACCTACAGCTCTTGCTGGGATGGTTTGCCGCTGAGTGTGAAGCGGCTGGGATGAGAATCAGCACCTCCAAGTCCGAGTCCATGGTCCTCAGCCGGAAAAAGGTGGATTGTCCTCTCCGGGTTGGGGACAGGCTCCTGCCCCAAGTGGAGGAGTTTAAGTATCTTGGGGTCTTGTTCACGAGTGAGGGGAAAATGGAGCGAGAGATCGACAGACGGATTGGAGCAGCATCTGCAGTGATGCGGACGTTGTACCGGTCTGTTGTGGTGAAGAGGGAGCTTAGTTCTAAGGCAAAGCTGTCGATTTACCAGTCAATCTACGTTCCTACTCTCACCTATGGTCACGAGCTTTGGGTAATGACCGAAAGAGCGAGATCGCGGATACAAGCGGCTGAAATGAGCTTTCTCCGTAGGATTGCTGGACTCACCCTCAGAGATAGGGTGAGGAGCTCAGTCATCCGGGAGAGGCTCAGAGTAGAACCGCTGCTCCTCCACATTGAAAGGAGTCAGTTGAGGTGGTATGGGCATCTGATTAGGATGCCTCCTGGACGCCTCCCACTTGAGGTGTTTCAGGCACGTCCCACTGGGAGGAGACCCCGGGGCAGACCCAGGACTCGGTGGAGAGACTATGTCTCCCAGCTAGTCTGGGAACGCCTTGGTATCCCCTCTGAAGAGCTGGAGCAGGTGGCTGGGGAGAGGGAAGTCTGGGCTTCTCTGCTTGAACTGCTGCCTCCGCGACCCGGACCTCCGGAAAAGCGGTAGAAGATGGATGGATGGATGGATGGAGACCCAGAGAAATTACCCAGCCCCTGAGGTAAATCAATTCAATGTTGTAAATCAGTTTAAATATTTAGGAATCCAAATTATGCCTAAGCTAGAATCAGTCGCCAGTGTCAACTATGAAGCCTTAATGTCAGATATCAATGAGTTAACTCAGAGATGGATGTCACTACCAATGTCGATGATCGGGAGAATCAATATACTTAAAAGTAATATTTTACCTAAAATACTTTATTTATTTCAATACATTCCCTTATCACCACCTTTAGATCTATTCTCAAGAATAAAAAAAAAGTTAGTGGAATTTATATGGAACAACAGGAGGGCTAGATTATGTTTGTCTTTATTATATTTACCATTTGATCGTGGAGGTCTGAAATGTCCAAATTTTATGTTGTATTATTGGTCGGCATAACTGAGGTCTATGACATATTATTTTTCATCAAATGATCTCCCTCACTGGACTGAAATGGAATCATACAATTTACCTTTACCTCTTCCCATATTCATATACTCAGATTTGGCAAAAAAATTACAAAAACAAGTTAAAAATCCATTTGTAAAGCATATGATCAAAATATGGTGTGAAGCTAAAAACTATTTAAAAGAACCACAGTTATTGTCACAATTTAGTCCAATATGGGGTAATCAATATTTTAAACCAGGGAGAGCGGACGCTGTATTTAAAGTATGGAATTTAAAAGGGATACAAAAGATTCAGGATTTATATTTGCCATGTGCAGACAACATAATGTCTTTTGAAGAGCTGAGGATCAAATTTAATCTCAATAGAACACATTTTTTTAAATATCTTCAACTTAGAAACTTTATTCGATCAAATCAAAATAAAGCTCTCACTCGACCTATTTATTCATCCTTGGAAAAAATGATGATGAAAGATAGTAAAAGAAAGGGTATTATTTCAGAGTTTTATAACTCATTGACACTATCTTCAAGTGAAAATTCACTGAAAAGATTAAACTACTGGAAAGAAGATCTGCAAATTGGAATTTCAGAGGAACAATGGGAATTGGCTTGTACAGAAGCTCAAACCAAATCAATAAATGCACGCCTTAAATTGATACATTTCAAATGGTTAATGCGGATGTATGTTACACCGGAGGAGTTAAATAGATATAACAAAAATATACCAGATACATGCACAAAATGCATGGAAAGTAAAGGAACCCTATTTCATTGTTTATGGGAATGTAGATTAATAAGAATGTTTTGGGAAGAGGTGAGGGTAACAATTGAAAAAATAATCTCAAAACAAATCATATTGAATCCTAAACTGTTTTTGTTGGGTCTGTACCCAGAAAAGCATAATTTTAATAAAAGTGAAAGAACATTCATAGACCTCAGTTTGCTTAATGCCAAAAAATGTATTGCACTATTATGGAAAAAGACTCATAGACCAGATGTGACTCAGTGGTTAAGACAGATGTTAACAAACCTTCCATTAGAAAGAATAACATATATACTGAAATCAAAGGAAATTGTGTTTGAGAATATATGGAGACCTTTTATTGATTATGTAAAAAATTTAAACATAACTCTTGAAGAAGAAGGTGAATGATGTGTGTGGACCTTGTAAATTCCAAACTGGTGAACATAATATGTATACTTATGTATTGGATTGTCTAGACTAAACAGAGGAGCATTGTTGAAGACTTGATTTTGTTGGTGGTTGTTGGTGTTTTTAGTGCATTTTTTTTTGTAGTACTTTAGTGTTAGTGTTTGATTGTTTGTATCATGTTTGTTAAAAAAAAAAAAGGTTCAATAAAGATATTGTGGAAAAAAAAATAATAAAATAAATCTATAAATGATATATGTAAAGTTTTGGAAAAAATGGATTTAATATTGTTTGCAGATGACACTAATTTATTATGCAGTGGAAGCAATTTGGAACAACTTTTGGATACACTCGGAAAGGAATTAGGAAAGCTTAAACTGTGGGTTGATTCAAATAAATAAACGCTCAATTTAAGTCAGACAAAATTTATAATTTTTAACAACCATCACAACAACTCCGTATCTAAACTCAGTGTAAATGGTGTAGAGATTGAAAGGATATCCGAAACTAAATTCCTTGGAGTCATAATTGATTATAAATTTTGTTGGAAGTCACATAATTATTATATTAAAGGTAAAATATCCAAATCAATCGCAATACTACAGAGAGTGAAATATTTGCTGAATTAGCCCACATTATATACTTTGTATCATTCATTAATACTCCCATTCATGACATATTGTACTGAAGTATGGGGAAATACATATAAAACAAACATATATCCAGTCTTTATGCTTCAGAAGAGAGCTATTAGAATAATAAACAAAGCTGCTTACAGGGAACCAACAAACCCACTTTTTCTTAAATTAAAAGCTCTCAAGTTGAAAGATCTGGTTGATTTTAAAACTGCAGTAATAATGTTTAAAGTGAAGAATCTATCATTGCCCACAAATATCCAAAAGTTGTTCCAAATAAGGGAGAAACAATATCATTTCATAGGAACATGTATATTTCAAAAACCTTCAGTGAGAACTACCACCAAGCAACACTGTGTCGACGGGTGCAGAACTGTGACACAGACAGTGAGGGCGCTGTCTATGTCCATGAAACCAAGACACAAAAAGGGTTAAAATTCTCTACAGGTGCCCCTTAATTATAAACACCTTCATTTATAAACTGTATTTTGTGTTTACTTGTGTTATCTTTGTCTAATATTTAAATTTGTTTCATCTGAAACATTTAAGTGTGACAAACATACAAAAAAATGAGAAATCAGGAAGGGGGCAAACACTTTTTCACACCACTGTAAGATACAGGTATGATATTGACTTGGTATTGGCAGATATTGGAGTCATTTGATATTGGTAGATGCCGGGGTCAAGATACTGGTATTTGATTGACTGTTTATCAACAGATATCAGACCTAAAATATCAGTATCAGATTGGACTAGTATTTTTTGTCAGCAGATATTGGAGCCAGATATTGATATTGGCAGATATCAGAGTCAAAATATTTGTATCGGTTCAGCTTGCTCTCAGCAGATATCACAGCCAAGACTTTTTTTTTTTTTTTTTTTTACTTGGTATACTTGTATTAATCCCAGAGGGAAATTCAGGGCATCCACCTGGATGGATGAGGCAGCCACAGTACGGTGCCAATCCCTTCACCATTCACACACACATTCACACCTCGGGCCACTTTAGGGTCTCCAATTTACCTAACTTACATGTTTTTGGCCTGTGGGAGGAAACCGGAGTAAACCCACACAGATATGGCTTCTCTTGTGAAGGACGCTGCGGAGGTTGGCTCTTCTTGTGATAACGAGGTCTAACTGGTGCCAGTGACAGGACAGGACCGGGGGTGTCTCCAGGACACTTTCTGCAGATCTTTACACTTGAAGTAGGTGTTGGTAATACACAGGCCGTGATGACAACAGACTTCCAACAACCTCTGTCCGTTCTCGTTCATCCTGCCAATGCCAAAGTGGCCGAGACAGGATGCCCAGGCCTGCCAGTCAACTCCAACACAGATGATAGATAGATAGATAGATAGATAGATAGATAGATAGATAGATAGATAGATAGATAGATAGATAGATAGATAGATAGATAGATAGATAGATGTACTTTATTGATCCCAAACTGGGAAATTACAGTGTAACAGCAGCATGACAGTAAACATCATCATCATCATCATCATAGCAGTCTGTCGTGGGCGACAATGACTCTTTCAATTAGGTCTGATCAGATTCCTCCACACAGCTCTGTCCTTAGCCTTCCACTGCTAGGAACTCCTGTCTATATCCAACTTCTTCAAGTTTCTTTTTACAGTGTCTTTAAATCTGAGCCTTGGTCTACCCTGATTACATTTGCCCTCCCATAACTGTGAGTAGAGTAACTGCCGAGGGAGATGCTGATGGTCCACCCTCTCAACATGTCTGAGCCATCTCAGGTTCGTCTGTATTAGCATGTTCTCCATTGATGGTAGACCAGCTTGTTTCAACACTTCTATGTTGGTAATCTTGTCTTTCCATGAGATGTTCATTATGGCTCGAAGGTGTCTCATCATGTACGCGTGGAGTTTCTTTACCTGCACTCTGTAGACAGTCCAAGTTTCAGCACCGGACAATAGAGTAGCCAGTACTGTCGCTCTGTACACTTTGCATTTCACACAGATAGACACATGTCGATTGTTCCACAGTCTCTCCCTCAAGTTTCCAAACACAGCACTCACTCTTCCCATTCTGAGAGATAGTTCATCCTCCAGCCTAGCATTCTCTGAAACAGAACTCCCTAGATACTTGAAAGTCTTGCACTTGACTAGTGGCTCTGTACCAATGCTGATCTCTTCTGGTAGTGATGCTGATAATTGGAACTTTGGTGGTTGATAAAGGCACTCTTCTTGATGTTGATTTTGAGGCTGAATTGACTAGCTGCTCTTGCAAATTTCTCCACTAAAGGTTGCATATCTTCCACACTGTGTGCAACTAGAGCACTGTCATCGGCAAAGAGCATTTCTCTTACTACCTTTATCGATGTCTTACTCTTGGCTTTAAACTGTGCCACATTGAACAAGTCTGCTTCTTTCCTTGTTTGAATGTATACTCCTTCTGAAGTGTCTTTGAAGGCCACCTCAAGCATGGCTGCCAGATATAGCAAGAAGAGTGTAGGCGCCAGCACACACCCTTGTTTCACCCCGTTGCTTACTGAAAAGTCTTTAGATACTGAACCACTCATTGCCACGTTTGCTTGCATACCTGTATGGAGTGCCTCGATCAGGCTGACAAACTTCTCTGTACAGGCATATTTCTTGAGTACCTGCCAAACTCCTTGTCGCGAAACAGTATCAAAGGCTTTACTGAAGTCTATGAAGACTACATAAAGCAGCATGTTCTGTTCGATACACTTTTCTTAAACCTGTTTCAAGCAGAAAATCATGTCCATTGTGCTTCTCCCACTTCTAAAGCCACACTGGGTTTCCGGTAGTACATTCTGCGAAATGTGTTCATTGAGTCTGTTCAGTAGTACACGAGAGAGAATCTTACCAACAGTGGCTAACAGTGATATACTTCTGTAATTTTCACAATCTTTCCTGTCACCTTTCTTGAACAAAGGCACAATACTTGCATCCTTCCAGTCTTGAGGTTCTTTCTGGGCATCCCATATCTCTTGGATGAGCTTGTGCAGGCAGTTGGTCAGCTGAACACCACCAAATTTCCACACTTCTGCTGGAATTCCATCCCTTCCTGGAGCTTTACCATCCTGTGTTGTCCTGATAGCTGCCATTAGTTCATCAAAATTTGGTGGTTCATCCAGACTTGATACAGCTGGTCGCTGCACTAGAGCTTCTTTAGCCTCTTCAGTGAGAGCTCCAGGGTTGTTTAGTAGTTAGTCAAAGTGGTCTGCAAATCTGTCCAGGATCTTGTCTTTCTCCTGCAAAACCGTTTCACCATCCATGGCCCTTTAGTTGGATCAATCCTCTTGGTTTAGGGCCGTAGATTTCTCTCAAACCTGTGAAGAATGTTTTCATGTCCTTCCTGTCTGTTTCAGTTTGAAGTTCCTCCGCTTTTTCATCCCACCAGTTGAGCTCCATCTCTCTGGCGTACTTCTGTAGCTCACTCTGAGCCTTTGAGTATTTCTTCTTCTTCAACTTTGTGTTACACTGTAGGTTTTCCTGCCTAGCTGTATTCCTCACTTCTAGTAGTTTCTTCAGGTGTTCATCATGCTCATCAAACCAATCTTGATGTTTCCTCTCAGAGTGGCCTAATACATCACTCGCAGTCTGATACACCGTATCCTTCAGTGTTGCCCATTTCTCTTCTATGTCATTCTCTGAGTTGTTGCTGTCCCAGTCTTTCAAGTTTTCATCCATTTCCTGTGTAAGTTCTTCCTGCTTCTTTTGGCCTTTCAGTGCACTAGTGTTTAAGATAAGATAAGATAAGCCTTTATTAGTCCCACAATGGGGAAATTCCAGGATTGCAACAGCTCAAGGATAGCAACACTCAGAGCAACAATCAGAAGACAAGAAAAAACAAGAGCAGCGAGTATACATACGTATGTACATATAAATATATAAACACACAGTGCGGAGCATTGTAGCTAGATGGAATAAATATATAAATATATAAACACACACAGTGTGGAGCATTGTAGCTAGATGGAATAAATATATAAACACACACAGTGCGGAGCATAGTCACAAGATGGAATAAATATATAAACACACACAGTGCGGAGCATTGTAGCTGGATGGAATGAAACAGCATAACCGTCTACTTAGTTATCCTACATGGTATGATTATGTACCCATACATATTGTCACCCTCCGTAGCGACCGGTATTTTCCTAGTTGTATACTGGAGGGGACCATTGTGTAAGTCTACTGCGGCTTTTGCATTCAATACTATTAGGTTGTCATGTCTTTTTGCTATCTCTGCGAGCAGCCCTCCTTAGGTTGTACAGTCTGACAGCCGTAGGTAGGAAGGACCTGCGAAACCTCTCTGTTATGCACCTAGGATGATGTAGTCTGCTGCTAAATGAGCAACTCAGTGCATTCAGTATGTCCTGCATAGGGTGTAACTCAGGCTCCAGCAGAGATAAGATAAGATAAGCCTTTATTAGTCCCACAATGGGGAAATTCCAGGATTGCAACAGCACAGGGATAGCAACACTCAGAGCAACAATCAGAAGGCAAGAAAAAACAACATCTAGTAAACATATGTCCATATTACTATAAATGTATATATATAGACACACAGTGCAGAGCATTATGGTTGGTTGGTGAATGTGCACCAGAAAGTCTAAGCTCTCTCTCCGCGGATGCGGCGGGCCAGCTGGAAGTCTTTGGGCATGATGGTGACCCCCTTAGCGAAGAAGAGACCACCAGGTGGGCCTCGCTGGTCTCCTGCAGAGCCATGACGGCGAAGCTCAGGAAACGCAGGACGGTCTTGAAGTCCTGAGCAATCTCCCTCACCAGGCGCTGGACGGGCAGCTTACGGATGAGCAGCTCCGTGGATTTCTGGCAGCGACGGATCTCTCTCAGAGCCACGGGCCTGTGACGGCGAGGCCTCTTCACTCTGCCGGTGGCTGGAGCGCCTCTCCGAGCAGCCCTGGTGGCTAGCTGCCTCCTGGGGGGCTTCTTCCTCCAGTAGATTTTACGGGTGGTCTGCTTGGTTCTTGCCATCGCTCTTTATTATTCTGTCTTATATTTCTTGCACACCGCCTAAACTCCAGCCCGGCACCTGCGTCGTTTTCGCTACAGCTCCCGGTATGTCGAGTTTCCCATTAGCACCGGGCGGCGGCCAAGTGCTGGCTAGCACTAGCTCCTCCCTGCTGTAGCGTCTCCCGCTGCAAACCGTGGCTCCGTCCGCCGACCCGGGAGACCCCCGGGGTGATCCGTGCGTCCGTGATATATATACAGAGTGAAAGGTGTAGAAAGAAGAAGGAAGATTAAAAAAAAGGCTGTTGCAACGGGCAGCCTACTCGTGTGGCGCCACCGGTCCGGCGGAACCGGAACCAGATGACAGTTTAGCCACCATCCTTCTCTCTCCCATTTCCTCTACTGGGTCAAGGCACTGCCCCACGACAGAGCTAGCTTTCTTGATCAGTTTGTTCAGTCTCTTCCTATCGGCTGCTGTAACACCACTGCCCCAGCAGACCACTGCAAAAGTGATGGCTGATGCCACCACGGTGTCGTAGAATGTCTTCAGCAGCGCCCCTTGTACACCAAAAGACCTGAGTCTCCTCAGTAGGAACAGCCTGCGCTGTCCCTTCTTGTAGAGTGTGTCAGTAGTGTGTGACCAGTCTAGTTTATTGTTCAGATGAACACCCAGGTACTTGTAGGATGTCACCATCTCCATGTCTGTTCCCTGTATATTTACTGGTGCTGTGAGGGGTTGTCCTTGCCTGCAGCAGTCCACCATCAGCTCCTTAGTTTTTCTCGCGTTGATCTGGAGGCAGTTCCGATGGCACCAGTCCACGAAGTCCTGGATAAGTCCTCTGTACTCAGCTTCATCTCCGTTGGAGATGAGGCCAACGATCGCAGAGTCGTCAGAGAACTTCTGTAGATGGCAGTGTGTTGTGTTGTGTGAGAAGTCCGCAGTATAAAGGGTGAACAGGAAGGGAGCCAACACCGTTCCCTGGGGGGCCCCCGTGCTACCGATGATCGTGTCGGACACACAGTCCCGGGTTATCACAAACTGAGGCCGGTTAGTGAGGTAGTCCAGGATCCATGATGACAGGTGCTGGTCCACCCCTGCGCACAGCAGCTTGTCCTTCAGGATCATCGGTTGGATGGTGTTGAAAGCACTGGAGAAGTCAAAGAACATGATCCTCACCGCATTCCCGGGCTTCTCCAGGTGGGACAGAGAACAGTGAAGGAGGAAGATCACTGCATCCTCCACCCCAATGCCATGCTGGTAGGCGAACTGGAGTGGATCCATTGCTGGTCCCACCAGGAGGCGGAGGTGAGCAAGGAGCAGTCTCTCCAGGGTCTTCATCATGTGGGACAACAGGGCCACTGGTCTGTAGCTGTTCAGATCTTTGGGGTGGGAAGTCTTTGGTACAGGTACCACACAAGATGTTTTCCACAGCTGTAGTACCCTCCCCAGCTTCAGGCTCAGATTGAAGATGTACTCCACAATCCCACACAGCTGGTCTGCACAGGACTTGAGGAGCTTTGCGCTGATGCCGTCCAGTCCCGACGCCTTCCTCGCCTTGATCTTCCTCAGCTCCGTCCTCACCTGGGTCTTAGTGAGGGTCATGTTGGGGGGCTGTGTGTTGGGAGTGGGGGGGTGATGGTGGATTGGGGTGTGGGCAGCAGGACTCGATGTCCTCAGAGGCAGCAGTGGTTGTTGTGCAGTCGGGGGGGAGGGCGGGTGGTCAAACCTATTGAAAAACAGGTTCAGGTTGTTCGCCCACTCCCTGCCCCCCGTGGCCTGAGGGGAGGTATTCTGGAGCCCAGAGATGGTTTTATGGTTTCTCCAGACCCCACCAATGTCGCTCTGTTGCAGCTTGTTCTCCATCTTCTTCCTGAAGCTGTCCTTGCCTTCTCTGATCTTCCTCCTCAGCTCCCTCTGTACGGACTTCAGCATCTCCCTGTTCCCCGACCTGAAGATCCTCTTCTTCTCTCTCAGAAGTGTTTTTATCTCAGGGTTGATCCAGGGTTTGTTGTTTGAACAACACCGTATGGTCTTGGTGGGAACGGTGTTGTCCACACAGAAGCTGATGTAGTCCGTGATGGTGTGAGTGAGGCCATCGATGTCCTCACCATGTGGATCGCAGAGCTGCTCCCAGGCAGTGGTTTCAAAACAGTTCTTTAGAGCGTCCATTGCCTCCTCAGACCATAACTTCACTGTGCGCATGACCGGAGGTTGTCTGTGCACTAGGGATTTGTACACCGGCCGGAGATGAACCAAGTTGTGATCCGATCTCCCGAGTGGGGGGAGTTGTGAAGAGGTGTACGCCTCCTTAGTGTTTGCGTAGAATAAGTCCAGTGTTTTATTGTCTCTAGTGTGGCATGTGACATACGGGTGAACGTGGGTAGGATGGGAGACAGTGAAACATGGTTGAAGTCACCTGAGATGAGGAGAAGAGCATCTGGGTGTTCTGTCTGTAGCCTGCCAGTTACTGAGAGAATGACGTCACATGCGGTCCCAGCGTTCGCCGTCGGATTTGCATAAATAACAATGCAGATCACGTAGGGGTATTCCCTCGGGAGATATGTAGGCCGCATGCTAACAGCTAGCAACTCCATGTCTTTGTTGCAGTGTTGTTGTTTAACCGGGATATGTCCTGGTCTGCACCAGTTGTTATTAACATACATTATCACTCCACCGCCCCTTGCCTTGCCACTTTCTGGTGTTCGGTCTGCCCGTATCGCATGGACACCCTCCAGTTCAATGTTAGCATCTGCTGCTTATTCATTTAGCCACGTCTCAGAGAATAGCATAAGGCAGCACTCCCGGTATATGCTCTCGTAGCGGGAGATAGCCGCTAGCTCATCTATCTTTCCTAATATCGATTGTACATTCCCCATAACAACGGATGGGAGGGTGGGTCTGTACCTTATATTCCTTGCCTGCCGTCTTACACCAGCATGAGACCCACGTCGTTTTCATCTAATTTCTCCCGGTATGTCAATTTTTTTCGTTAGCACCGAGTGGCGGTTAAGTGCTAGCAGTGGGTCCCTGTTGTACCGTCTCCTGCTGTAGACAGTGGCTCCGTCCACCGGCTCGGGAGACATTTGGGGTGATCTGTGTGTCTGTGATGTATACGGTGTCGCCGGATCAGAAAGTTAGAGGAAGAAAAAACTCAGAATTGAGCCGCTGTTGCAAAAAGGCAGCCGACTCGTGTGGCACCGGAAGTAGTAGTTTAGTAGTAGTTTAGCTTCCGTGGTGGCTTCGCACCCGTCCTGCAGTGCTGTTTTCGTCTGCAAATCCTTAATCTAGATCTCAGCATAACATGATCAGTACCACAGTCCGCACCTCTCATTGCTCTGGTGGCCAATACATCGCTTATGTCTCTCTGCCTGACTATGATGTAGTCCAGGGGTGTCCAACCATGTGCCATGGAGAGCCAAGACCCTGCAGGTTTTACCTCCAACCAGTGTCTTCAACAGCAGATTTCTGTGAACTTCTTCCCACTGATTGCTGATAAGTGAAAACACCTGCTGAAGAGACTGGGTAGAAGAGAAAACCTGCAGGGTCTTGGCTCTCCATGGCACATGGTTGGACACCCCTGATGTAGTCTAACAAGTGCTTGGATCGTGGGTGCATCCATGTCTTCTTGTGTGTGTTCTTGTGCTTAAATAGAATGTTGGTTATCACAAGGTTGTACTCTGAACATAGTGCAAGTAGAAGTTCTCCATTAGCATTGGACTTGCCTACTCCATGACTGCCTAGCACTGCTTTCCATTTCTGTGTCCGAACCAACTCTGGCATTAAAATCTCCAACAAGTATCAGCCTGTCATCAGTTGGTATATACCTGATAGTCTCACATAAATCATTGTAGAACTCTTCCTTCACCTCCTCTGTGTTGGTCATTGTTGGGGCATATACACTGATGAGTGTGGCATACATCTTCCGCTGTAGTGGGAGTGTCATCGTCATTTCCAGGGCCACAAGCGCCATCTGCTTTCTAGGCGCTGTGATGTTGTTCTGTCCAACAGAGTGCGTACATTCCATTCTGCTACACACAAGGCTGCTGTTTTTCTCTTCTTTTGTCTTCCTGCTCCTAGCTTACTTTTTGCTGCCTGTCGGAGTGTGAACAGATCAGCGTGGACCTTGTAAGCCCGGGTGTCGTCCGAGTCGGTATGAGTTGCTTTCTGATTGACCATTTCATGAAACTGCTTGCAAAGCATTTGAGTACCACTAACTTTTGCTGGACTAGCAGCACATTCTTGGCAGATAAAGGTATTATCAGTGGCAAGGACAAGCCAAGACAAACTGACTCCAGTATCTGTTGCAGTGACTGACCAGATGATAGGTTTGTTTATCTCTGCTCTTTGTGTAGTGCATGTCACGATGCACCGACTGACACAGTCCACCACAGACCTTGCGACAGATATGTTTATCTGCCAGGATGTCCAGTCTCACCCTGTGTAACTGGAGTGGTCCACCACAGACCTGTGGCAGATATTGTTTTTAGTTCTGCCAGGATGCCCTGTTTCACCTTCTATGCCCTCGGAAAGGCGGGGATGCCGGTTGAGTTGCCGACGGCCCGACCCATGAGGCAGGTAGTACCAGTTTTCATGGTTATCTGGTAGCAAGCAAGCCAATGCCTGATCTGACCAAAAGTAGACAGCAGACAACCAAACACAGAAACACACACATGACAGACAAAGGGATTACCCATGGAAAGTAAAACTAACACGACCACAAAACCGATATACATCATAGCTTAATATATGATGACCCATATAAACACATGAATCATCCTGTTGCACAAAGAAGGACTATCAGGAGCAGAGTTAAATGTGAGGTACCAGTTAGACTGTAAGGTGCAGTGTGGCAGCATAGCTATGACCAGAATACAACATCATAGTGAGTTATTGTACAGTGAAATTGCATGTGGCAGGAAAGATTTCCTGTACCTGGCCGTTCAACAGCGAAGCTGTAGTAGTCTACAGGAGAAAGTGTTTCGCTGTCTGTCCAGTGTGTGGTGGAGGGAGTGATCAGGATTGTCCATGATGGATCGCAGTTTATTTAGTGTTCTCCTCTCCACTACTGTCTTAAAGGTCTCCAGCCTGAGACCAATTACAGAGCCAGACCTCTTGATAATCTTGTCAAGTCTGTTGGTGTCTCTGGCCCTGATACTGCTGCCCCAACAGACAACAGCAAAGAAGATGGCGCTGGCGACAGTGGTCTGGTAGAAAAGCTCCAGCATCCTGCTGCACACGTTGAAGGATCTCAGCTTCCTCAGGAAGTAGAGTCTACTCATCCCCTTCTTGTGTGCAGCATCGGTGTTGGATCTCCAGTCCAACCCACTGCTGATCCTGACACCCAGATATTTGTTGTCCTCAACCACTCCCACATCCTCCCCACTAATCTGCAGTGGTTGAGAAGGTGTCTTCCTCCTCCTGAAGTCAGTCACCATCTCTCTGGTCTTGCTGACATTCAACCTCAGGTGATTCTGCTCTGTCCACTCCACAAATCTGTCTACCAGTGCCCTGTACTCCCCTCCTCTCCTCCTCTTATACACTCCACAACAGCTGAGTCATCAGAGAATTTCTGCAGGTGGCATGACTCAGTGTTGTACTGAAAGTCAGTGGTGTATAAGGTAAAGAGAAAAGGAGAGAGCACAGCCCCCTGTGGAGTTCCCGTATCACTAGCCACCACTCCAGACAAGACATTGGCTAGCCGGACAAACTGTGGTCTGCCTGTCAGGTAGTCAGTAATCCAGGAGATCACAGAGCTGTCAACCCCCATCACCCACAGCTTCTCACCCAGCAGCAGTGGCTGGATGGTGTTAAAGGCACTGGAGAAATAAAAAAAAAAGTGATTCTCACAGGATCTCCTCCACCATCCAGGTGCAGATGGGCTCGTTTCAGCAGGTAGATGACAGCATCTTCAACTCCTAAATGGTGCTGGTATGCAAACTGCAGAGGGTCCAGCCACGTCTTCACCTGCGGCCTCAGGTGGGCTAAGACCAGGGTCTCCAGGACCTTCATCACATGCGATGTGAGGGCAACTGGTCCATAGTCATTCAGGTCCAATGGAGATGACTTCTTGGGGACAGGAACCAGGCAGGATGTCTTCCACAGCACCGGTACTCTCTCCAGACTCAGGCTCAGGTTGTACACGTGTTTCAGTACCGGACCTAGTTGGTTGGCACAGGTCCTCAGGGTCCTGGTGGAGATGCCACCAGGGACTGCCACCTTCCGCTGACGGAGTCTCTCCAGCTGTTTCTCCACCTGGTCTGTAGTCACCGTGAAGTGAGGGAGGGTCCTGGTTCCCCCGAGGAGGAGGAGGGGGGAGACGGAGAGAGGTTCAGCACGGGAGCATGGGTGGGGAGGGGTGTGGGGGGTCTGGTTGTATTGTATTGTATTGTTTTTTTTTTTTTTTTTTCTTGCCTTCTGATTGTTGCTCTGAGTGTTGCTATCCCCGTGCTGTTGCAATCCTGGAATTTCCCAGTTGTGGGACTAATAAAGGCTTATCTTATCTTATCTTATCTTATCTTATCTTATCTTATCTTATTGCTCAGGTGACAGACTATGAGTTGAACCTATTAAAAAACAGATTCAGTTCCTCAGCTCTCTCCTGGCTCCCAGATGGCTGCCTGACTCTCCCCTTGCACCCAGTTATTTGTTTCATTCCCTCCCACACATCTTTAGTGTTATTTTGCCTGAGTTTCTCTTCCGACTTCCTCCTATAATTGTCCTTGCACCTCCTCAGCATCTCTCTCAGCTCATGCTGCACTCCTCTCAGCTTCTCCTAGTCTCCAGCCCTAAAAGCTCTCTTCTTTTTGTTCAGAAGTGCTTTCAGGTCACTGGTGACCCATGGTCTGCTGTTGGAGAAGCAGTGTACAGTCTGAGCTGGCATGGTCATGTCTTCACAGAATCTAATGTATTCTGTGATGCAGTTGGTCATATTGTCTACGTCCACCCCATGTGGTTCACAGAGTACACTCCAGTCCGTCGTCTCGAAGTAGTCCTGCAGTGCATCAGCAGCCTCCTGTGTCCACCTCCTCACAGTCCGTGTATAAGCAGGCTGCCTTTGCACAAGGGAGACATACTTGGGTGTTAACATGACCATGCAGTGATCTGATTTGCCAATGGGGGATAGAGCTGTGGCACTGTATGCATCACTGACATTGGCATACAGAAAATCCAGTGTTTTGTTCTCTCTGGTGGGACAGTCAACAAACTGGTGAAAGTTTGGTAGTGTTTTTTTTCCCACTGAGACATGGTTAAAATCACCTGTGATGGCCATGAATGCATCTGAGTGCTTCTCCAGTAATATGGCCGCTGTGGAGCTGATGACGTCATAGGCCACCGCTGCGTCACCTAACAGAGGGACGTAGACGATAATAATTAAGTCACACTTCATTTCTCGCGGCATATAATAAGGTCTTATACTCACAGCCAGCAGTTCAATGTCCGGGCTGCAGCACTTTTCCTTCACATAAATGTGTCCAGGATTACACCACTTTTCATTAACAAGAAGTGCCACTCCTCCTCCTTTCTTTTTCTTGCTGTTTTTCATGTCTCTGTCCCCCGTATAGTCTTGAAGCCAGGTATCGCTACGTTTACATCCAGGATCTGTGAGTGTAACCACGTCTCTGTGAAACACATGATGCTACACTCATGATACTCCTTTTGCGTCCTGACCAGCGCTGTAAGCTCATCTGTTTTGTTTCTGAGCAATCACATGTTCCTGGTGATGACCATCGGTACAGCCGGCTTATGCTTCCTCCTCCTCCTCCTCACCTTAGCTCCAGCCCTTCGCCCGCAGTGTTTCCTCTTTAGCTCAACCGGGATGAGGGGCTTCACTGCCGGCCACAGCGCTACAGGCGCCGGCCTCCTCAGTGCAATCAGCTGTTGGTGTGTGTAAACAATGCGTCCGCCCCCACCTCTGTTGATCTCCATTGCCCGAGGAAGAGAAAAAAACTAGAGAAAGTCCGGGCTAAAGTAGAGAAAAAGTTGGTCCAGTCTTAATCCAAGTCTTCCTACAGAGCCCTAGTTAATAAGAGACACACTATATACAGGAATACACAGATAGAAACACAAAGACACGAGAGAGTTGCTGCTGGTACCGCTGCCCTCCTTCCGGCGGCATTAAAAAAAAGAAAAAAATGATGTTGAAGTCACCTAGCATGTATATGCCTTCTGAGCTGGGGATTTTAGATACTTCTTCCTCGAGAGCCTCATAAAATTGGTCTTTGACCTCTGGGGCAGATGAAAGGGTTGAAGCATACACAGAAAAAATGTTCACAAATCCTGATGCTGTCTTCGTGTGGAAAGCGAGTATCTTCTCAGAACCTCCTGTGGGAGTTTCTGTAGGAAGCTATCATCGAGTTCCTCACGGCAAATCCTACATCGTGCTGCCAGGGCTCATCCTGAGATAGGCCCTGCCAATATAAGTTGTAGTCTGTTTCTCTAAGTGAACCACTGTCGGCTAGGCGGGTTTCTTGGAGACAAACGACTTCGATGTTAAGTCGTGCAAGTTCCTTGTTGATGATGGCTGTCTTACGTGAGTCGTCCAGTCGTTGGAGATCATCAGAGAGTCAAGGGCACATTGTGCATGCGTTCCAGCTTGTGAATTGAAGAGCTGGAGTCTTCCTTGTTTTTCTTTATAACAGCCAGGTGTGGATTGACACTTGCTTGTCAGGAGGGATCCCTAAGCTCTACGCACGCAATAGAGAAGGCAAGCCATGACGGGGCAACACCTTACTGGCTGGGGGCTGCCCAGCTTGAGGCGGGTAGTAGCTGCCGAATGAAGCTGCGATGACTTTTCCCACCGTCAAACGAGATCCCAGGTGCTCCTTCCTATGCCGATCAGTAGGAGCTTATAATCGGTAGACTGCCTCGTCCCGTGTTGTGCCGGAATCTCGTGATGCCACTGGAATGGCCTCTCCAGTTTGCGCTTCAGGCCTGGGTGAGTGACTATGGAGACAATGGGCTGCCCATACATCAGTATTCCCCTCTCGGCGTCACTGACAGAGTCCAAAGGAAAGGATGAACTAATACAATTTGGGGCCAGTTTCACTGCAGGAGCTTCCGGAAAGTGGTGCAGAGGGTCTACTGTCCGCCTTAGGGGATCAGGGTTTTCCTTCCTATAGATGCACTGCCTTTCCAGGCTGAGAGCTCCAGCTACCCTGGGCAACTGGTTTTAAGGTGCCAGTGGTTCACCTTCCCCTCTTCTTCTGTCAGTGATAACAGTTTATCCATGGGAAGGCCTGGAGTTGGACTTTGGCTGTCAGAGGCTATTTGAGTCGCACACCATAGGAAGCATTTCAAGAGGTTGTGAGAGCCCAGCCTCACAACCCACTTCCTGGCTATAACAACCTTACAAAACCTAATAAATACTGTAATAATAAATAGATAAAATACTAATGCACTCTACATATATATGACTGTGTGCATACCTGCTAAAAGGATTATGAGTGCAACAGTCTATCTACTGCTCTAGGAAAAAAGTTCTCTTTCATTCTGCTGGTCCGGGTTTTGATGACTCTGAGCCTACCTGAGGGGAGAGTGGAAAACAGGTAATGTCTGGATGTGTTGGGTTAGGAAGTGAGTGAGTGAATCAGAATTTCCATGTAAAAAAGTTGGACCAAGGATAACAGGTTGCTCTTGACATGCCCCATGACTGGGGCATGTTTAAAGGAGCCACGCATGGTCTGGATGAATACACGGACACTGTGACCTCATATATCCACTTTTGTGAGGAGAGCATTCTTCCATCGTGCACCAGGGTGAGTTACTCCAACGACAAGCCCTGGTTCACAGCTAAGCTCAGACAGATCAGGAAGGAGAAGGAAGCAGCGTTGAAAAGTGGAGACAGGGACTGCTACAGGGAGGTCAAATATCGGTTTAGCAGAGAGCTGAGGAGAGCTAAATCTGTGTATTCTTCCATACATGGAAGAATACACAGATGAGGCTTCATGTACAACACTTGGACAATTTAAACAAAAACTAAAGGAAGAAATACTCCAAACATATATACAAGATGACATATAAAATCACATAAGGATTGTCATATCCAGTCTGTGTTGTGTTGTTGCTTAGCTTTTTTTTGTCACGTTTTGTCTTAGCTTTGTTCTGAATTGTAATCGCTCTTGTTTTGTTTTTCTTTTGAATTCTTGGATGGAATATGGGTGGGCAATATAAGCTGCGGCTTCAGCCATCACCCATTTCAGATAACTTATGTTGAACTGTATAATCAGAGGAGTTATTGTTTAATTTGACCTTGTTGGATTTTTTTCCCCTTTGTTATATTATTCTGTATCTTTTTAATCTTTACTTTTAATCTATCCGAAATAAAGATTCATTCTTTCATTAATTAATTCATTCATTCATTCATTCATTCATTCATAAAGATGTAACAATATATTGCACAAAATTTAGTTACCTATTTATTAATTTTTATTTTATATTTGGTTATTTTTATAGGTTTTTTACTTGGGTTTTAAATCTTTTATTGGGTTTTAGACTTCAGACTTTTATTGGATTTTTAATCTCTTTGACTTAGTTTTTAACTTTTTTAATATGACCCTTCTGTCTTATCTCTTTGTTTTTTCTCTTATCTCTTTGTCTTATGTCCTGATTGGTGGAGCCTTGAGTACTTTTATCATGTTTATAGTCAGCTTCATGTGTGCCTGTGTTTGTGTTCATGTTGAATGTAATTGTGGTTTGTAAATATGTGTCTAAAAGGATGTCACCTGACTGCAAAACAAATCTACCTATGGGTACAAATAAAGGAACCTGAACCTGAACCTGAACCTCACTAGCTAGCTGCGTAAGGTCAGTGATGAACTAATGAATTGGCTCACCAATCCTCTGGCAACTTTTGTGAAAGCGAATTCCTTGTACCGTCACACTGTCTGGTGTAGTAAAATGGTTAGCCAGCAGCTCCACGACGTCCTCGTATGAGTCCATCGTGCCAAGCGTCCACAGAATTCTCTGGCCTTCAATACCCAGGTTGTGGACAAGGAGCGCTCACATCCTCACCTTATCTAGCTTCCCAAGGTCCAAAGCCTCAAAGTAGGTCTGAAAGGCCTCCAACCAGCGGTGCCATGGCACCAGTGGCTTGCCAAGAAGCTCCAGGAAAGGCCACAGTGGTGTAACACACACCTCCATTTGTTAATCCTCAGTCTCCAAATGTTATGACTAAACCTGGTAGTAAATGAGGCTGATGAAGAGGTTGCACTGGAACACTGCTTTATTATATTTTTACAATTTACAATTGTTTTTATCTTTTAAACCTGACCATGTTGACAATTTAAAAAATATTCATGATTGCCTGTCTGCAATTAAGGACTGGATGTCTAGTAACATTTTGCTGTCTACTTTGTTCTTTTACTGCTTTATGTGCCTGTATTTTTATTTGCTTTGTTATTTACCATGTTAAGCACTTTGTGACTCTGTCTGTGAAAAGTGCTCTATAAATAAACTTATCATCATTATTATTATAATTATTATTATAATTATTATTATTATTATAAAAACCAGATAATAATAAAAACCAGATGCTTCGGGTAGATGGTGGCTCGTCAACCTGAGAAGGTAGCCCATCTAGGGGAAGGTAAACCCTGATTTCCAACCTCCGCTGCCTTGCGGCACACCCGGTCACGGGAAAGGCTTCAGGAGTCAACCCTGAGGAAAAATCCGGAGTCGGAGCCCCTAAGGCAGTTCTCTGTTGTGCTCAACATCATCCTGGCAGCTCCTGTGACGGCGCTGGTGCCAAACTGTAGCAGCCCTGCTGTTCCTTTGGATTCATCAGTGACGTGGAGAGGGGGGACATGCTGCATGGGCATCATCTTGTCCTCCATATCTTCCTGCCCAGGCTTGAATCCTACCAACGCCCAACGCTGGAAGGTAGAACACCGGATCACTGGAGAGGACACTCCAGCTTCGTCTTTGGCGTAGACAAAACACGGGGAATGACAGTTACCGGTTATAAGCCACCACTCAATTGGCGTAGAGCGTGGCTCCAGGGGTTGTTCCCGACAGTGGGAGGGATCATCGGATCTCACTGGATAGCTACCGCCCGCCTCAAGCTGGGCAGCCCCCAGCCAATAAGGTGTTGTCCCACCACAGCTTGCTTTCCTCATTGGGTGCATGGGGATGAGGAGAAGTCCGAACAGCAGGCTGAGAACCTTCGCACCAGGCAAGACAAAAAATCAAAAGAGACCAACTCTAAAACTGGGAACTTGGAACGTCCGCACTATGATGACAGGACTCGCTGCTAACCTCAAGGACATCAACGACACCAGGAAGACTGCCATCATCAATAATGAGCTGAAGAGACTGGGAGTGGATATCACCACTCTCCAGGAAACACAGTTGGCTGACGCAGGCACACTGAGAGAGAAGGACTACACGTTCTACTGGCAGGGAAAGGGCAGTGACGAACACAGGGAACACGGAGTGGGCTTTGCAGTGAAGAACACCTTGCTGAAGATGGTGGAACCGGGCAGCAATGGCTCTGCATGACTCCTCACCCTCCGCCTGAACACCACTCAAGGCCCAGTCACCCTCGTCAGTGTGTATGTCCCAACACTGACAGCCACACCAGAGGCAAAAGACGAGTTCTCGCAACAACTGTCAGGATCATCCCCAACTCTGAACAACTCATTCTCCTTGGAGACTTCAATGTCAGAGTGGGTGCTGACCACGACTCCTGGCCCTCCTGTCTTGGACCATTTGGCGTGGGCAGAATGAACGACAACGGACAGCGGCTGCTCGAGTTCTGTACATATCACGATCTGTGCATCACAAACTCGTTCTTCAAGACCAAGCCCCAACACAAGGTTTCCTGGCAACATCCACGCTCAAAGCACTGGCACCAGCTGGACTTGATCCTGACCAGGCGCACCTCACTGAAGAACATGCTAATCACCCATTCGTTCCAGAGTGCAGATTGCGACACAGACCATTCATTGGTGTGTTGCAAGGTCAAGCTGCAGCTGAAGAAATTCCATCGTGCTAGACAGCCTGGAAAGGCATGGATTGACACCAGCAAGATGGCCCAACCAGAACTTGTTGAGCAGTTTGCCTTCACCTTTGAGAAGGAACTTGGTGTACCACAAGAAGGAGAATCTGCAAAGCAGAAGTGGGAAGAGCTGCAAAACACCATCCACCACACAGCCTTGGCTACCTTTGGGAGGAAGACCTCGAAGTCACAGGACTGGTTTGATGCCAAGTTGACTGAGATGACCCCCGTCATTGAAGCCAAGTGCTCAGCACCTGCTGAGTACAAGAAGTACCCAAACGAGAAGAATCTCCAGATTCTCAGGGCTGCAAGAAGCAAAGTTCAGCAGACTGCTCGGCGCTGTGCCAACGAGTACTGGACTCAGCTCAGCCAAGACATTCAAACCGCTGCCATAACAGGGAACATCCGTGGAATGTACAATGGCATCAAGAAAGCACTTGGTCCGGCTCAGAGCAAGACGGCCCCCCTCAAATCCTCCACTGGGGAGATGATCACAGAAAAGAACAAGCAGATGGAGAGATGGGTGGAACACTACTCCAACCTCTACTCCAGACAGAACACCGTGACACCGTCAGCCCTTGATGCCATCGACTGCCTGCCATCCATGGACGAACTTGACACCGAGCCAACCATCGACCAACTCAGCAAGGCCATTGATAGCTTGGCCGCTGGCAAGGCATCCTGCAACGACGGCATACCCCCCGACCTGATCAAGCACTGCAAGACCGCCCTACTGCTGCCATTGCATGACATCCTCTGCTAGTGCTGGAAAGAAGGTCCCGTACCACAGGACATGAGGGACGCCAAGATCATCACCCTCTACAAAAACAAAGGGGAGAGAAGCGACTGCAACAACTACAGGGGCATCTCCCTCCTCAGCGTTGTTGGCAAAGTCTACACACGAGTTGTTCTCGTTCGTCCACAGAAGCTTGCCGAACGTGTCTACCCCGAGTCTCAGCGTGGCTTCCGCGCTGAATGATCGACGGTAGACATGATATTCTCCATCCGCCAATTCCAGGAGAAATGCAGAGAACAGAACATGCCCCTGTACGTCTCCTTCATTGACCTCACCAAAGCATTCAATCTGGTCAGCAGAGAGGGCCTTTTCAAGATCCTGCCAAAGATAGGATGCCCACCAAAGTTGCAAAGCCTCATCGAATCGTTTCACACCAACATGCAGGGGATAGTGCAGCACGACGGCAACGTCTCAGAGCCATTCAACATACGCAGCGGAGTGAAACAGGGCTGTGTACTTGCGCCAACTCTCTTTGGGATTTTCTTTGCTATGCTCCTGAGGCATGCCTTCAGCACAGCAACAGAGGGAATCTACCTGCACACAAGATCTGACGGCAGGCTTTTCAACCTCGCCCGCCTGAAAGCCGGAACCAAAGTACGCGAGGCTCAAATCAGAGACATGCTGTTCGCAGACGACGCTGCAGTCGCAACCCACACACAGCAGGAGCTTCAGACCCTGATGGACCGCTTCTCCCAGGTATGCAAGGACTTCGGGCTTACCATCAGCCTTAAGAAGACTAACGTCTTGGCGCAAGGCACGGAAGCACCACCAACCATCACCATCGACGACTACGAGCTGGAGGTCGTGAATCAGTTCACGTCCCTGGGGTCCACGATCAGCAACAACCTCTCCCTTGATACAGAGATTGACAAGAGGATTGGAAAATCAGCCTTCACACTCGCTCGCCTCACCACATGAGTGTGGGAGAATCCCAAACTCTCTGTCATGACGAAGATGGCAGTGTACGGCGCCTGCGTCATCAGCACACTGCTCTATGGGAGTGAGACTTGGACAGCATACGCCCGGCAGGAAAAGAGACTGAACTCCTTCCACTACCGCTGCATTCGCCACATCCTGGACGTATCCTGGCAGGACAAAGTGCCCAACACAGAAGTTCTGTCCCACGCCGGCCTTCCCTCCATGTTCACTCTACTCAGGCAGCGCAGGCTCCGCTGGCTAGGCCACGTTCATCGTATGGAGGATGGCAGAATCCCCAAAGACGTCCTCTATGGAGAACTGGCGACTGGCAGGAGAGACATTGGCCGCCCACAGCTGCGCTTTACAGACGTCTGCAAGAGAGCCATGAAGGCCCTGGAGATCAACACAGAGCGCTGGGAGGACCTTGCAACGGACCACTCTAAATGGAGAGGCACCCTGACCAGACAGCTCAAGGTGGGTGAAGAGAGACTGACTGCTGCAGCAGATGAAAAAAGGACCCGCAGGAAGAACCGCCACAGACTCAGCAGCACGGAGACCACCCACAAGTGCGACCTGTGTGACAGGGACTGCCATTCGTGCATCGGCCTGTTCAGCCACAGGCGGTGCTGTTCCAGCAGAGTAGACGTTTAGGATTCTCTTCCATGGTCATCATAGACCGACGGAGGCCGCCGCTGCCGACTATTATTATTATTATTATTATTATTATTATATATGAGTACACTACATGTAACACACCGTGGTGGAATCATCCAGGGCAAGAGGAAACCCTCATGGCAGACACCCCTTAATATAGGGCGGTGTGATAATGCAACCGGAGGGTGGTGTCATCACACTGCACTTCAACAGGAAACCCACACAACATGTTCCTCCTGTGCTTTTTCTTTGACAAGGTTCCGTGTTTACTTCCATTTGCTGCAAGCTAGTTTTGTGGTCTGTCTCAGCTGTTGTTATCTTGGACTAATTATCCTCGCTCTGCAACGTTGTCTTCCTCACATATTATCGATCTTGTTAATTACTCCTTATTCTATTTAAGGGACGCTGCCCCGCAGTACGGTGCAACGTCCTTCATCATTGTATCCTGGCGTGTGTCCCACGCTTCATGTCTCTCGGTTATCCCGACGTGTGTCCCACGTCTTAGCCACGGCTGTTCTCTCTGTTTTCCTGACGTGTTTCCCACATCTTAGCCGTGAGCTATTCTGCCAACCCATCAATCCTACCTTGTAAGTATTTGTGCCTCGTTATATTTTCATGTTTTGTATTAAACTATTGAAACTCACAGCCAGCGATTGGGTCCCCATTCTGCCCCGCCTGGGTGATTCATGACAGAAGGATGTTGCCAGTTGGACCTATCGGCTGTGAGTTTGCTTTTTTCCCCACCTGTTTTTGTGTTGCCGAAGGGAGAGCGGACTGAATTATGCCAGCCCACCATGGCTCAGCCAACAGAGGGAGGTTGGCAGCCAGTGGCCCCAGCGTGGATGAACACTGGGCGGCCTAGTTCATCCAGGAATTTGTGACTGAAGCTCTCATCTCCCGCATTTCGAAGAAAGTCCTGGAAAAGATGAAGGCAGTGGTCAGAATAGTGGAGGCGCATCCCAGACTGAGGAATTACTCTGAGGATGCGCAGCTTCTGACAACCATCTCCGCCCTTCAGATGACATTTCACGGGCTGGTGAGAGGCTCACTCCCTACTGTACCTGTGCAGACGAGGAAGCGTCCTCTGGTACAGATATCCTCAGCCTCTCGCTGCTCGCCAGTCTCAGGACGGTGTCCTCCAGCACCTGCCTCTGTCCCACACCATCCCACATCATCTGTTCCTGAGCCGATGAGAAAGCACTCCCTGGAACAGACAAGCTCAGCCTCTCACCACCACCCAGCTGCGTCACACCAGAGGAACTCCTCTGCTACCACAGCAGCTGTTTAGGCTATTGACATGCCTGCAGTGCTGGCTCCTCCAGTATCTCCATGGGTGCCCTCACCCGCTGCAGCCATTGAGAGGAATTTATCTGGGCCTTCTGCAACAGCTACCAGCACACCATGGGAATTAAGGCAAGTACATATTCATTCTCTAACACCTATAGATGAAATGCCTTGCCTTATTCCTAGAGGGAGGTCTCAGAAACAGCTATACACTTTAGCTGAGCTCTCACCACCTGCTGCTGCAGTCATCCATGTTTCCTCACCTGCTTCTCCCATGTCCTCCTCTGTTTTTTCTATGTCCACCTGTTCTGGGAAAGAGCCACCGGACTGTTAAGGGGTCTGTCCCAGAGACTCCAGTTCTGGTCCTGCAGCCACATCTTGGTTGGGAGAGGAACACCCACTGTATCCCAAAGCCTGAGCTGAAAATAGAGTATCCCCTGGTTTCGGCATTGCAGGACCCAGCGCCATTGGAGGAACGTTTTCCAGTTCCTGCTGCCACGTCTGGGGTTCCACTAGCTCCTGCTGCCATGTCTGGGGATCCACCAGCTCCTGCCACCATGTCTTGTCTTGCTTTCAGCAGTTGCGGCTGGCATGTGCTCCTGAGTTTTCCCCGTTGGGCTCCACTGCTGCCAGTGACAGTGACCCGGTGTTTGTTTCTTCTTCCCCGTCTGAGTCCTCATCTGGTTCCGCTGATGGTCTTTGGTCCACTTTGCCTGGTCTCGCAGATGGTCATCAGTCCACTTCGTCTGGTTTCACCGATGGTCATCAGACCACTTCGTCCAGTTTCGCCAATGGTCATCAGTCCACCTCATCTGGTTTTGCTGATGGTCATCAGTCCACTTTGTCTGGTTTCGCTGATGGTCATCAGTCTACTTCACCTGGTTTCGCAGATGGTCATCAATCCTCTTCGTCTGGCTTCGTCGATGCTCAGCAGTCCTCTTTGCCTGGCTTCACAGTCCTCTCGTCTGGCTTTGCCGAGGGTCAGCAATCCTCTTGCCTGGCTTCGTTGCTGGTCAGTCGTCATTGTTGTCTGGATTCCTCACTGGTCAGCCATCTTCTTCGTCTGGTTTCCCTGCTGGTCAGCCATCATTGTCGTCTGGTTTCCTTGCAGGTCAGCTATCATCGTTGTCTGGTCTCCTCGTTGGTCAGCAGTCATCGTCGTCTGGTTTCCCCGCTGGTCAGCCACTATCACCGCTCTTCAGCAGTTATCATCAGGTGTCAACACTCCTCAGCTAAGGGCTCACATGATCTACACCTCAGCCCCTGTGGTCCGCAAGAGCACGTTTTCCAGCTGTTATTTCCAGGAAGGGACGCATTGTGCTCTACGGTTTGATGGCTCAGGGACGCTGGGAGTCCATCCGACAGATCGTGTTCTCTGGTCCGTTGGTGTTGGAATGCTGGGAGACCACCTGATAGACTATGCCTTCTGCTTGGGTGGCTCAGGGACTCTGGGAGGCCACCCAACACATTTCAGTTGTGATCTGGTGGTCATGGGACTCCACCAGACCACCTGAACTGCCTTATCTTCTCCCCTGGTGGTACTGAGACTTCAGTTGGCCACCTGATCTGTCTTGTTTTGATTCTCTGTTTAGTGAGAAGTTTGTTTTGGCCCACCTGGCCTATTTTCCCCTACCACCCTCCCTGGTAGGGTGATTTCTCTGTTCTTGTTTGGGGGGGGGGGGTTCCTTTTTCTCTGTGATGTTACATTGGGGTGTCTGGACCCCACCCCTTGAGGGACGGACTCTGTCATGATGCTGAGCACAGTTGGGGAACCGTGCTCATGCTTTCAGTTATTTCTGATTATTTTTCTGTTCCTCCCCCACTTGGTTTAAGTCTTCAAGTGGTCATCCCTTGTCAGTGTTTGGCACTTTGGATATAATTGTTCCACGTTAAGGTGCTTATAGAGCCTAGGCCTGCTTTTGTTAGTTTTTGCCCTCAGGCAGTGTTCCTTTTGTAATAAATTTGGTAAACTGTGCTCCTGCCTTTGGGTCTGTCATTCTGCCCTGTAGGGACCCTTCATGACATCATTATAATAGTGATATCTGTACCCTTGGCAGTTAAAGGTGAGGAGACGAATTATTCTGAATGGGTTATTGCATGTTATACAGCAGTTAATTCCTACTGAGCAATTTGATTGGACAATAGGGATTCCAGGAGTTACTATAATCCGTGATAATTGCACTCCAATTTCATTGGATATGTTTCATTCCACTTCAGAGGTGTTCTAGTAATGCTAATTACTAACAGTAATTTTCTATCAACTCTCTGACAATTGCAGTACTGTTTTGGATACCTTAATTTCCACAGTAAAGTGTTGTTTGACAAGAAATTATACATCCATGACCAGGAAGTCCCACCTGTAGTGTATGAGTTTGGCCATATCTGAGAAGTGGGCGCATCCTACGGATGACGTCACCACGTCATATATATTGAGCGGCCCGCCATATCCGGTTGGCAGTTGTATGGTAGACTCAGTTGGTATGAGAGGTGGTTGGCAGCCGGCCCCATTATACATGTGCTTGTACTATTCTACTTTACCTGTAATAAAGTTCAGCAAACGGCAGCATCCTTGTCGGTCGTCATTGCCAGGTTTGTGGACATAACGTTTGGAGTTGAGAGAATAAATCATGGAGGCATGCTTAAGACCGCTAGGGCCCTTTCTTGAGTCCTCAGGGGAACCAACAGTCCCATGGCCATGTTGGCTAGATGCATTTGAGACCTACATCGCAGCGTTGGACCTGGGTAAACTCGAAGAAGTAAGGCGATGTTCACTTCTTGTCCACAACCTCGACATAGAAAGCCAGAGAATTTTCCACACGTTAGGACTGATGGAGTTGTATGTGGATGCCGTCGAGCTACTTGCTAGCTACTTTGTCACTCTTGACAACATGATAGCACAATGAATTTGCTTTCGCCAGAGATGACAGAGAGTTGGAGAGTCAGTCCAGCAATTTGTCACTGACTTGAGGCATTTGGCTAGTATGTGCCATTTTGGACTGTCAGAAGATGAAATGGTGTGGGACCAGTTAGCCGAACACACATACAATGCTAGGCTATGAGCTAAGATGCTAACGGCACCAAACGACATAACACTAGCTAACACCATAGAGCTAGCGTTCCAGCTAGAGGCAGCAGAGAAGTTTGCCACAGAGCTAAATGGGTGCCAAACACAAAAGCTACCGGGACAGACGACACTAGCTAACACGGTGGGCACGGAGAGAGAAGAGGACATGGCAGAAGTGTATGAGATGAATGTAGTTACCCGAAGGTCCGCTCTGAGAGGCCCCGTCTGCGGGACCTGTGGGTCCCCGATGCACCAGGACAGAGCATGTTTTTGCCCAGCAAGAGGACAACGATGTAACAAGTGTGGGCGCCTGAACCATTTCGCCAGAGTGTGCTGGTCACCAGCACCGTGTGGCCCACCAAGTAAGCCAGCCCACCCGCCAACAATTGCCATTCATGCAGTAAGCCCCGACATTAATGGTTATTCATACAGCATGGTTGAGCTAGACGGGGTAGCTGTGCAGTTCTTGCTCAACACAACGGCGGTGCAATCAATGTTAAAATTGGCCATGGTGAAGAAGTTTTTCCCCAACCACAAAATCAACAAGAACCCAACGCCGATGTTTGGATATGGTGGCCACAGACTGTGCAATGTCAGAACAGTGGAACTGATGGTTTACTAGAAGTCCAAAATTATGTATGACTTCCTGTTCCAGGTGGCAGCGCACGGTGACAACATTATGGGTTGTGACCTTTTCTACAGACTGGGCTTCACTATCAGAGACAGCGCTGGGTTCAAATGGTCCTGATGCAGCAGCTGGAGTGTGGCGGACCTCAATGACGATGACGTGGTGTGGGATGAGGTAATTAGGAACAGCATCGACACCAAAGCGTCCACCCCGCGCTCTCAGGAGGAGAGCCACCCGGAGGTGGAGAAGCTGGACTCCCCTCCATCCCTCGCTCAGCCAGAACTGGAGCCATGGGAGAGGGAGCCTAAGCATGCAGAGAGCCCCAAAGCGCAGCAACAGTAACTGGGCACAAACATAATGCACGACGCAGCACAGCAGAGCTCTTCAGATGGAAGAGAGGAGGAACCGGACTACTTCTGTACCCTCGCTCAACAAGCTAAAGAGGTTACAACCGAGCTGATGGCTGAAAAGTCCGCCTCGAAGAGCAACACTGGACAGGCACCAGACACCTTCCATACCCATGATGAGCCTCAACTGATGACGGAGACAACGGGTGAAGGGTCCGCAATGAACACAGTGACAATGGAATCGCCGCAGCATGATGGAGGTCCCAAGCTGAATGAGCGCGCAGAGCCACCAGGAGCACAACAATGCATGAAACCAAGTAATGTGCCGCTCCAAGTCATGGACTGGGTTCAGGTTCGCACCGGTGAGAGACTGAGACGGTGAGTGACTGGGCCACAGCAAGCGAAACAACGGACACCACTGAGGATCGTGGCGAGGCTGGGAACAGCTTTTGGCTGACAGATGGTTCAGTTCGGCACGCAAACCAACTACATGTCCAAGAGGCTGGTCCAGATGGCAAGATTCGCAGGAGTCAGCTACCGCAGTGTGGGACCTAGGCCCCAGCATCATGAAGACTGAACCCGAGCCCGAGTGTCCGACAGCTCCAGGGATGAGGCCACCACGGGCCCGCCGCAAAGCCCCTCAGGCAAAACTGTTCTCCCCGTGGAAGACTGTCCATAAAAAGAAAAAAAAAAATGTTTAGGTAGGAATGCGGCTGACACGGTGGCAGAATAACCCACCCAACCGCGTTGGGTCCCGTGGTGGTCTACCCACAGACCTTAGCCGTTCGTGTTCTAAAAAAATATGTCAACCTAATGAGTGTTCTTTAATAAAATGAAACAGTGTGTGTTCTTTATCTATCAAATAGGTTCTTTGAATAATAATAACAATAAGTGTTCTTTACAATTAATATACATATAGAATAAGAAGGTTCTTTGAAATATAAATAATAAGCAATTATATATACCTGAGCAATAAAGCTAATTAATAATAGTGACTAGAACTGAAGAGTTCTTTTGCAAAAACAGATAAGTCCAGTTGAGTTCAAAATGAGAAAAACCTGTAGGTTTATAGTTGTTAGTATTTCCAAATCAGCTTCTAAGACATGGTCACTTGAAATATAAGAATCTCAGACATAATAAAGCAAAAAATCAAACATCAACTCATTGTTACTTTTTGGCAGTTTATTAGTACTTTTTTTGCAAAAACACATAAGTCCCGAAAGCCATGCTAGTCTGTCTGGAACATACTTGAATGTCTATAAGCATCAATGTAGTATGATTGACACACTGATTTAGGCAGATCCACCCAGTAAAATGGTATAATATAGCTATAATAATGCTATTGTGATGTATGCGAGGTTCACACAAAGAAAGAGAGCAGATGGCTGCGACACAACAGGCTTTATTAAAAACACCACAACGAACACAGACAGGAGGGGAGGTCATTCTCACCGACCTCTGTTTATATCAGGGTTACACAACACATAATCACTCCTGCTCTAATTCTACCTATAACACTGCCAGGTCATCATAATGCAGTTATAATGACACAGCAGTATAATAACACAGTAATAACACTAAACATACACAAAAATAACGTCTTTACTGGCAAGGCATGCTGGGAAAAAGCCCTGATGTTACACTGCCCTCCCCCCAGGTTCAGAGTCCACCTCAGTCAGAACACAAGTGCATGGAGAATGCAGAAAAACGGACTCCCACAAGGCTCAGTTCTAGCTCCAACTCTGTTCAACCTCTACATAAACGACCTGCCTACTACAAAATCCCGCAAATTCATCTATGCAGACGACATCTGTTTGGCATTCCAAGCACCAGACTTTGAACCACTGGAACGGGTGCTCAAGGAAGATCTTGCTAAACTGGACCAGTTCTGCAAAATCTGGCGCCTAAAACCAAGCCCAGCAAAAACCGTCTCCAGTGTATTTCATCTCCACAATGCAAAAGCTGCCAGAGAACTAAACATCCACGTGAGCGGACTCAAGCTTAAGCATGCCCCAAATCCAACTTATCTTGGAGTGACCCTTGATAGGACCTTATCCTTCAAGGAACATCTAAAGGGGACGGCTGCTAAGGTGAAAGTACGAAACAACCTGCTCTGCAAGCTCGCTGGTGCAAAATGGGGGGCGGCAGTCTCAACCCTGCGCACCTCAGCACTGGCCCTTTCATACTCTGTAGCAGAATATTGTGCCCCTGTCTGGTCCAGGTCATCTTACACACACCATGTAGACACCCAGCTCAACTCAACCATGAGAACTATAACTGGAACAATCCGCTCAACACCACTCCCCTGGCTCTCTGTACTGTCAAACATAGCCCCTCCACACATCCGGCGAGCAGCATTAACTCAAAGGATGCTCCAAAAAGTTAAAGATTTTCCTCACTTACCAATCCATGCAGATATCTACACCCCACCCACTGCCCGACTTTCATCCAGACGGCCGATTTGGAAAAACCCTCCCCCAGCTGACTTTACCATCCAGACAGCTTGACAAGAGGAATGGGAAACCAAGGAGGTCCCAAACAAACAGCTGGTGATAAACCCCAACCAACAGGTCCCGGGCACCAACCTCCCAAGGAGACAGTGGTCTACACTCAATCGCTTCAGGACTGGACATGGCCCCTGCTTGGCCAGCCTTCACAGATGGGGCAGTAGCCCTAGCCCACTGTGCGCATGTGGAGAGGAGCAAACTATGGAACACATCATAGAGGCTTGCCCGCTCCAAAGACTGGAAGGAGGATTACACACCCTCCATACAGCAAACCAGGAGGCAACTGCTTGGCTTAAGGACTTTGCATTCGCTAAATAAATAAATAACTGGCAAGGCATGCTGGGAAAAAGCCCTGATGTTACACTGCCCTCCCCCCAGACTGGTTTCTGTCCCCAGAAAATGAAAGTCCAACTCAAAAGTCCAACACGAACCCGTCCAGGTGTCGGGGAGGCCTTCAATGACGACGACCAGCACGTACAGGCCCGCCAGTGTCCATCTATGTCTTGGTCGGAGTATCTAGTTGGGATGAAGGCTCTGGTTCGACCACCAGCAGGGCAGATGGCTGATACGGGGCGAGACGGTCATGGTGAAGTACCTCGACCCGGTCCCTTTTCTTTAGCCTCACCTTGTACACCACATCCGACAGTCTCTGCAGAACCACGCATGGTCCCGACCAATGGCTCACCAACTTCGGTGATCGTCCTCTTTTTCTCTCAGGGCAGAAAACCCAGACTCGATCTCCCGGTGCAAAGTCCCTCCTCTGGCAGAGGGAATCATACGCTCGCTTCTGCTGACCCCCCGCCGCTGCCAGGGTCTCCTGAGCCAGTTCGTGCACTGTGTGGAGATGTTCCTTCAAACAAAAAAAATAATCCAACACGGGTTTGCCCTCCACCTCCGGCTCGGGGTGGGTGGGGGGTGGGGGGAGATACCAAATCCACCGGTGTGCGCAGCTCGCGTCCAAACATGAGCGCTGCAGGGGTGCACCGGGTAGATTCCTGAGCTGCCGTCCGGTATGCCACAAAACAAAAGGCAGATGCAGGTCCCAGTCTCGCTGTTGCTGGTCCACTAGGATAGCGAGCTGGGTGGTGAGGGTCCTGTTGAATCGTTCGACCAGGCCATCGCTCTGTGGATGCAGCGGGGTGGTCCGGGTCTTCCGGATGCCCAGCCGCTTGCAGACCTCTCCGAAGACCTCCACCTCGAAGTTCCGACCCTGATCGCTGTGCAGCTCCTCCGGTGCGCCAACCCAACAGAATATTTCGTCCATCAGCTTTGTTGCAGTCGTAGCGGCGCTCTGGTCTGGGACCGCGTATGCCTCTGGCCACTTGGTGAAATAATCCATTGCGACCAGCACGTAGCGGTTCCCCCGGTCCGTAGTCAGAAAAGGGCCCAGAATGTCCACTCCCACCCGCTCCATTGGTGCTCCCACCCGGTACTGCTGCAGGGGAGCGTGGGATCGCTGAGTTGGCCCTTTCTGAGCTGTGCAGGTGTCACAGCGATGGACGTGGAACTCCACATCCTGATGACAGTCGGGCCAGTAGAACCAAGCTTGAAGATGCTGCAAAGTCTTTGTCACCCCAAAGTGGCCCGCTCCTACCGTCCCATGAACCAGCTGGAGTACGTTGGGCAGAAGTCAACGAGGAACCAGCAGCTGCCAGACGTGCCGCTGCCCAGCTGGAGTCTGCCACTGTCGATACACCAAGCCCTCATGACAGCGGAGGTTGGCCCACTGGGAGTGTAGGGCCTTAGTCTCTGGGTCCAGCGCCGACACAACCTCCCAGGCGGGCCGCTGGCCTGCGTCCAGCCACTGTCGAACCCAAGAAATGACCGGGTCTCTGTCCCGCTCGCTCTGCAGCTGCTGTGTGTCAAGGACCTCTGTGACGTCATCGCTGGGGGAGGCTGCCTGATCATCTGCGGAGGGGCTGCGCGTCGCTGCATTATTCCTGCTCGCAGCGGTCCGGAGAGCAGCGGCCCGTGGGACGGCTTGGTCTCGATCTTCAGCCCGCTGGCAGTGACGACACTCCTCTGTCGCACAGGGGTGCCGAGACAGCGCGTCAGCGTTGGCATGGAGGCGGCCTGCCCGATGCACAATCTGGAAATTATAATCCTGCAGTGCCTCCAGCCATCACGCCAACTGTCCATCTGGCTCTGTAAAGTTCAATAACCAGGTCAGGGAAGCGTGATCCGTCCTGAGCTGGAACCTCCCCCTGTACACATACGGGCGGAAATTACACAGTCCTTGAATGACAGCCAGCAGCTCTCTGCGAGTCACACAGTAATTCCTCTCGGCTCTGCTGAGAGTGCGGCTGAAAAAAGCGACTGCCTGCTCTCCGTGTTCTCCCTCCTGGGATAGCACTGCCCCGATGCCCTGGTTGCTGGCGTCCGTGTCCACGATGAAAGGGCGGTTCGGGTCAGGATACTGCAGGATGGGGGCTCCGATGAGCGCCGCGCGGAGCTGGGGAGAAAGCAGCAGCACAGTTCTCACTCCACTGAAACGTGTGTCCTTTTTGCATCAGCTGATGCAGCGGGCTGGTGATGATGGTGAAGTCTTTCACAAACCTCCTATAATAGGAGGCCAGTCCAAGAAAGCTCCGCAGTTCTCCCACATTCTGCGGCACTGGCCAGTCTCGCACTGCTGCCACCTTTTCTGGATTGGAGGCGACTCCCGCTGCACTGACAACGTGGCCCAGGAAAGTGGTCTCCCGCCGAAATAGGTGACACTTCCTCGGGTGCAACCGCAGTTCGGCCTGTCGGATGGCATCCAATACTTCTCAGAGATTTGACAGGGCGCTGTCAAATTCAGCTGCATGCACCAGTAGGTCGTCCAGGTAAACAACGCAGCGACTCCGGGGCACGTGAGCCAGCACTCGCTCCATCAGGCGCTCAAAGGTGGCCGGGGCATTGCAGAGTCCAAACGGCATCACTTTAAACTGATACAGTCCCTGCCCGATGGAGAAGGCTGTTTTTTGGCGGGCCTCAGGTGACAGCTCTACCTGCCAATAGCCGCTGCGTGATCCAGCGAGCTGAACCAGCTGGAACCGGCGATGTGGTCCAGCGTGTCATCGATGCGGGGTAGGGGGTAGGAGTCCTTACGGGTGACGTCATTCAGGCGTCGGTAATCCACACAGAACCACCACGAACCGTCCTTCCTGACCAGCACCACCAGCGCCGCCCAGGGGCTGCTGGGGGGCTCACTGGTGTCTGCCTCCAGCATCTCTCGCACTTTTTGTTCTGCTGCTGCCCGCCTTGAAAAGGGCAGCTGGCGTGGGCGGAGCCGAATCGACCTGGTCTTACCGGTGTCGATCTCTTGCTGCACCAAGCCGATCCGGGTGCATCCCTCGTCCTTCGCAGCGAAGACACCCATATAGCAGTCCAACAACTCCCGCAGCTGGCGTCTCTGTCCCGGCTCCAGCCCGCTGCAGCTCTGCTGGAATAATTCCTCGACCACCTGCTGCATCTCTGCCAACACATTCACCCCTCCCCTTGCTGTCCCTGTGTGTGTTCGTGGTCCTTCTGCTTGTGCTGGTGGCGCCGTTGTGCCCAGTCCTCGCAGTTGCCAGCCTGGTCCGGTCCGTCCTGGCGGTCCCTCGATTATGCAGGCCTCCATGTTCCTTCTCTGGGTTCCGCTGCGGAGCGTGATAGTCCGGGTTCCCAGCTGGATGGACGGTCTGGCGGTGTCGATCTTGGCGTTCCATGCTGTGAGCAGGTCGAGTCCAATAATGCAGCGGTCTTGGATGTCAGCCAGCCAGAACGGGTGTTTTATGTTCTGACCGGCCACCCCCACCACGAGAACTCTCCGCCCCCCCAATCTGGTGCGCTCACCGATAGCTGTGGTGATGTGGCGCTCGGTGGTTTCCCACCCCCGTGGTGTCGTCTCGTCTGTGCCCGGCAGCACACCGGGTCGGACCAACGAGATGGTAGTGCTGGTGTCAGTCAGAGCCCAGATCGACAACTTCTCCAGGGTGCACTGTAAATACATCCCTGGCGAGTGTCCAATTTGGCCCATGCGCGGCGCCGGCTCGTCGGGGGAAACATCTGCAGGAGGCAGCCTGTCGCCGTCCATGCCACCTCGCTCTAGTTTAAGGTCGGTGAGGGGGCGGTTTGCCGTGGGATGGGTGCGGGGCAGTACCGTGCAATGTGTCCTGGCTCTCCGCAGCGGAAGCACCCTTCCTCACGTCGCCGCGGCTGTCTTCTCCATGGATGTGCTGCTGTGGTCTGCTCCTCCTCCTCCTCGCTCTCAGCCATGGCCTGGAAGGCTCTTTGTCTTGGCTCTGCTGCACGATTCATCAGCAGCTCCACCCGCTCTGCTTCTGCCACCGCAGTCTCCCAGTTGCTCGTGGTGTTAATCTGGACATGGTTCTGGAGCTGGGCCAGGCGGAGACCTTGGGTGAAGTTCCAGAGGGCGAGCTTCTCCACTACCTCTGGTTTGAAGTCCAGGTAGCTGTGCCGTGTTAGCAGCCGTATGTCCACCGCGTAGGCTCCTAGGCTTTTCTGGCTGCCTTGACGGCGGTTGGCCAGCTGTTCCTAGGCGCGCTCAGCGTCGGCCATTCTCCCAAACCGTCTCTGGAGTGCTCCTTGTAGCGCTGGCCAGCTGCGGCGCTCCTCGGACCGCAGATCAGACAACTTGCAGAGGGCTCTCCCTTCCAAGGCCAGCGTGACCTGCACAGCGGTTTCTTCTGGTGGCCAGCCTTTCAGCGAGGTAGCCAGTTCGACCTGGACCAGGTAGTCGTCCAGTGGGGTCTTGCCGTTGAAGTGGGGAATCTTGGCCCGCTGCCGGATGGATGGGACGGTCGCCTCCTGGTCGATCGCCGCCCCTGGTCGCAGTGGAATTGCCGCCCTGTCCTGCCCTGAAAAAGGCGGTGAGCGGGGCTGGTTTGCTCTGCTCAGCCCACTCTGCCTTGAAAAAGGCAGAAGGCGGGGTATGCTGGTCCCATCGGGTCTGCTGCTTCGTTCGTCCCGGCGAGCCACTCCCGGGGTCAGTGTCTCAGCTCCGTCGTCCGTCGCCAGCTGAGCGATGAGTCACTCCAGCCGCTGGATCTCTGTTCTGATACTGGCTTCCATCTGTTCCATAGTCCCACTTCTGACACCAATGTGACGTATGCGAGGTTCACACAAAGAAACAGAGCAGACGGCTGCGACACAACAGCCTTTATTAAAAACACCACAACGAACACAGACAGGAGGGGAGGTCATTCTCACCGACCTCCGTTTATATCAGGGTTACACAACACATAATCACTCCTGCTCTAATTCTACCTATAACACTGCTGGGTCATTATAACACAGTTACAGTAATAACACTAAACATACACGAAAATAACATCTCTACTGGCAAGGCATGCTGGGAAAAAGCCCTGATGTTACACTATAATTCAAGATTCAAAGATTGTATTGCCAATACTACTATACGTACAGGACATACAGGAGAATTGAAATGGCGTTTCTCTCTCTCTTCATTGGTGTGCACAGTATAAAAAGAAAAGGAATAAGGCTGAAAAAAAAGAAACTCCTTCCCCATATAGTGAACTATATAGTGAATGTGCAGCCAGTGAGAGAAGAGCTTCACATCACAACATAAACTACCTTAAGGTATTTATATTTAATAATTCAGCAAAAACGATTTGATTTAATACATATTAAATTAAATCACCCTTTACTGTCATTCAACCAATCATGTACAGTAGAACAAAATTGTGTTTTATCCTATCTACAGTGTCAATCACACACACCCCATGTGTAGAATCAGAGGGCCGCTGCCATGCAAGGCGCCGCCACAGATTTCCCTCCTCCATTCCATTATCGCTGAGCACCAAGCTGGACGGCAGGAAGTTCTGCTTTTATATGGTCTTCGGCATGACCCAGCCGGGATTTGAACCCCTGCCTCCCGGGTGTGGGGCGGATGCTCTACCAACTGAGCCACCACTCCGGTGAGCCACACTCCAGTGTGGAGGAACAAAATAAGTTCAGGCAAGACACGGCGAGCTGAAGGTTTAACAGTTTTATTCCTCCATCATCATGAGACACACTGCAGTGCTGTGTGCTGTGTGTGCGCTGTCCTGAGTGCGCTCTGAGTGCGTTAGTGAGGCATGTAAAGTCAGCTCTTTTATACAGTGTTACAGACAGAGAATGCATGGCACATTAGCATATCAATTGTCATCTAATACACATCGGTCAATACACATGATTAGCATGACATTGGTTGGCTCGAGGACGCATGCATACAGTCCCGTCTGACTGCTTCCTGTGGCTCCCTGTCCGCATGTAAATTGTCCTCTGCTTCTTCCAGCCCTGCTGCTGGGTGTAAAGAAAGCTCCAGGAGAAAATCCCAGAGAAATTTTTACTACAAATTACATGCAGGTATTCATTTTTTTAACCACCGTTAGTCTGTTATATTTTACTGTCTCACGTGATGACATCACTAATCGTGCCGCCAAAACAAGCCCAGTAGTGTCCAAAAGCGGTTAATTTTATTGTTACATGGAGTTTACTGTATAGTCCACTATATCTAAATTCATTATGTAGTGAGTAGGGAGGGAGGGAGTGAACATTCCAAACACAGCCAGGGAAATCAGTCAGAGCGAGCAGACCGGGAAGGCAGCAAAGATGAATCACATGACCCAAATACCAAGCGCTGATTTGCCCTGTGGAGTTATCTGCTTTTGTAAAAAAAAAAAAAAAAAAAATGCTCCTGGCATTTATCGGCTTTTGAAAAAAAACAACAACATGAATTTGTAGCGTCTATAACATAGGACATAGCGGCTTTTGAGACAAAACGATTTGAATTTCTATAAGTACGTAATGTTAACAGTTGTTTGATGTAAAGAGGGAAATTTTCATGGAAGTGGCGTTTATCAGTTTTTACAAACAAACTCTTCAAATGTTTAATGTGTTTCATATATACAAGTGTTTGAAGTAATATGTGTATGTCTGAATAGTGGGGATTCGGCTATTAAATTGGAGGAGGGCTATCTGCTAACAGTACTAACAGTTTTTCAATTTTTGCAAGGGGTGGGAGATGTAGTGTATGAGATTGGCCATATCTGGGAGTGGGCGCATTCTGCGGATGACGTCACCACGTCATATATGTTGGGCGGCCCGCCATCTCAGGTAGCCATTGGTATAGCAGACTCAGTTGGTATGAGAAGTGGTGTCATGCGGTGACCCTCGCGGATCACCATAAGACGCCAAGAGTCCATCAGTGAGTTTTGCAATGATAGTGGTTTATTAAAACAACAAGACAATACTGTGAGCCGCTCAGGGCAAAAACACACATTAAGCAGTACAAGGGCTCGTAGGGCTAACCCCAGCCACTACGAGCTAAACTATGACATGACATGAAAAGCACGAACCTGACATGAAGGTCTAACAAGGTTTAAACCACCTGACGATGTCTGACGAGGTTTTGACAATACTCCTGCGATTTAACTGCCGCTAGTGCCCGCCTTATAAAGGCAAACACTAACGAGCAGTAATGACAAGCAGCTGACCAACCTTGACAGGCAGAAGCCCCACCCAGCGCCTTCACAATAAGAGCCCGGTGAGGCCAGAATACAACCCACAACTGTCAAGGCCGGCAGCAAGTTGTGCTTAGCCCGAGCGTGAACAGAACCCAGCGCTCGGGTCGTAACAGTACCCTCCCTCCGAGGACAGGCTCAGAACGCCCAAGGACCACCCTGCCCCCCCACCCCCCAGGGTGGGTGGCTGGGGTTAGATGCGGAGGGAGAGAGACCAAACCCAGAAACAATCAAAACAGTGACAAGGACAACTACAGTGGGGTAAAAAGGTATTTAGTCAGCCACAAATTGTGCAAGTTCTCCCACTTAAAAGATGAGAGAGGTCTCCAATTTTCATCATAGGTATACCTCAACTATGAGAGACAAAATAAGAAAAAAAAATCCAGAAAATCACATTGAAGGATTTTTAATGAATTAATTAGTAAATTCCTCGGTAAAATAAGTACTTGGTCAATAACAAAAGTTCATCTCAATACTTTGTTATATACCCTTTGTTGGCAATGACAGAGGGCAAATGTTTTCTGTTAAGTTTTCACAAGGTTTTCACACACTGTTGCTGGTATTTTGGCCCATTCCTCCATGCAGATCTCCTCTAGAGCAGTGATGTTTTGGGGCTGTCGCTGGGCAATACAGACTTTCAACTCCCTCCAAAGATTTTCTATGGGGTTGAGATTTGGAGACTGGCTAGGCCACTCCAGGACCTTGAAATGCTTCTTACGAAGCCACTCCTTTGTTGCCCGGGCGGTGTGTTTGGGATCATTGTCATGCTGAAAGACCCAGCCACGTTTCATCTTCAATGCCCTTGCTGGTGGAAGGAGGTTTTCACTCAAAATCTCACGATACATGGCCCCATTCATTCTTTCCTTTACCCGGATCAGTTGTCCTGGTCCCTTTGCAGAAAAACAGCCCCAAAGTATGATGTTTCCACTCCCATGCTTCACAGTAGGTATGGTGTTCTTTCTCCTCCAAACACGACAAGTTGAGTTTTTACCAAAAAGTTCTATTTTGGTTTCATCTGACCATATGACATTCTCCCAGTCCTCTTCTGGACCATCCAAATGCTCTCTAGCAAACTTCAGACGGGCCTGAACATGTACTGGCTTAAGCAGGGGGACATGTCTGGCACTGCAGGATTTGAGTCCCTGGCGGCGTAGTGTGTTTCTAATGTAGCCTTTGTTACTTTGGTCCCAGCTCTCTGCAGGTCATTCACTAGGTCCTCCCATGTGGTTCTGGGATTTTTGCTCACTGTTCTCATGATAATTTTGACCCCACGGGGTGAGATCTTGCGTGGAGCCCCAGATCGAGGGAGAATATCAGTGGTCTTGTATGTCTTCCATTTTCTAATAATTGCTCCCACAGTTGATTTCTTCACACCAAGCTGCTTACCTATTGCAGATTCAGTCTTCCCAGCCTGGTGCAGGTCTACAATTTTGTTTCTGGTGTCCTTTGACAGCTCTTTGGTCTTGGCCATAGTGGAGTTTGGAGTCTGACTGTTTTGAGGTTGTGGACAGATGTCTTTTATACTGATAACGAGTTCAAACAGGTGCCATTAATACAGGTAACGAGTGGAGGAGAGAGGAGCCTCTTAAAGAAGAAGTTACAGGTCTGTGAGAGCCAGAAATCTTGCTTGTCTGTAGGTGACCAAATACTTATTTTACTGAGGAATTTACCAATTAATTCATTAAAAATCCTTCAATGTGATTTTCTGTATTTTTTTTTCTCATTTTGTCTCTCATAGTTGAGGTATACCTATGATGAAAATTGGAGACCTCTCTCATCTTTTAAGCGGGAGAACTTGCACAATTGGTGACTGACTAAATACTTTTTTGCCCCACTGTACATACAGGACAATGAATGAATGAATGAATGAATCTTTATTTCGGATAGATTAAAAGTACAGGTTAAAAGAAACTGAATAATATAACAAAGGGGGAAAGAAAATCCAACAAGGTCAAATTAGACAATAACTCCTCTGATTATACAGTTCAACATAACTTATCCGAAATGGGTGATGGCTGAAGCCGCAGCTTATATTGCCCACCCATATTCCATCCAAGAATTCAAAAGAAAAAACAAAACAAGAGCGGTTACAATTCAGAACGAAGCTAAGACAAAATGTGACAAAAAACTAAGCTACAACACAACGCAGACTGGATATGACAATCCTTATGTGATTTTACATGTCATATTGTATATATGTTTGGAGTATTTCTTCTTTTAGTTTTTGTTTAAATTGTCCAAGCGTTGTACATGATTTTAATTCAGGTCCAAAATTGTTCCATAATCTGACTCCTTGCACTGAAACACAGTGTTGCTTGGTGGTAGTTCTCACTGAAGGTTTTTGAAATATACATGTTCCTCTGAAATGATATTGTTTCTCCCTTATTTGGAACAGCTTTTGGATATTTGCGGGCAGTGATAGATTCTTCACTTTAAACATTATTACTGCAGTTTTAAAGTCAACCAGATCTTTCAGCTTGAGAGCTTTTAATTTAAGAAAAAGTGGGTTTGTTGGTTCCCTGTAAGCTGCTTTGTTTATTATTCTAATAGCTCTCTTCTGAAGCATAAAGACTGGATATATGTTTGTTTTATATGTATTTCCCCATACTTCAGTACAATATGTCATGTATGGGAGTATTAATGAATGATACAAGGTATATAGTGTGGGTTGATTCAGCAAATATTTCACTCTGTGTAGTATTGCAATTGATTTGGATATTTTACCTTTAATATAATTAATATGTGACTTCCAACACAGTTTATTATCAATTATTACTCCAAGAAATTTAGTTTCAGATACCCTTTCAATCTCTACACCATTTACACTGAGTTTAGATACTGAGTTGTTGTGATAGTTGTTAAAGACTATAAATTTTGTCTTACTTAAATTGAGCGTTAATTTGTTTGAATCAAACCACAGTTTAAGCTTTCCTAATTCCTTTCCGAGTGCATCCAAAAGTTGTTCCAAATTGCTTCCACTGCATAATAGATTAGTGTCATCGGCAAACAATATTAAGTCCATTTTTTCTGAAACTTTACATATATCATTTATATACATATTGAATAACAATGGCCCCAAAACTGAACCCTGTGGGACTCCACAAGTAACCTTCAATAACTGTGAGTTTTTGTTACCAACACATACATACTGATATCTATTCTTTAAGTAACTACTAAACCAGGACAGTGCTACCCCTCTAATACCACAAATTTGTAGTTTCTTTAATAATAAATTATGATCCACTGTATAAAATGCTTTTTTAAGATCCAAGAATACCCCAACTGAATACTCTTTATTTTCAATGGCAGTTGATATTTTTTCTATAAATTCCATTAGAGCAAATGCAGTTGTCCTCTTGTGTCTGAACCCATATTGCTGCTCACACAATAAATTATTCTTCAGTATGAAGTTGTCAATTCTCTCACAGAATATTTTTTCAAGTATCTTGGAAAATTGTGGCAACAGTGAAATTGGTCTATAGTTTGAGAATTCCCCTCTGTCACCCGTCTTGTATATTGGAATTACTTTAGCTATTTTTATTGCATTGGGAAATATACCTGTTTGGAGAGACAGGTTACAGATATACGTCAGTGGTTTCACTAAGCATTTAATAATAGTTTTGACTAAGAGCATGTCAATATGATCACAGTCCGTAGATGTTTTACTTTTAAACGATTTAACAATTTCAATGACCTCTCTCTCGTCTATGTTAGCAGTGTTATTGCTTATTGTATTACCTGTAGGCGCCGTAATGGGTATTTCTCGAGCCAAATTAGGACCAATGTTAACAAAAAAGTTATTAAATTCATCTGCAGGTAAAGCTGCATTCACACTCTGAGTCATTTTATTATTTGTTGAAAAATCGGTTGGGTAGCTTGTATTTCTGCTTTTATTTCCAAGAATACTGTTAAGTATTGTCCATGTATTTTTAATATCGTCTCTGTTTTTCTCCAGTTCTTTACTGTAATAGTCTCTCTTACTACATCTTATTATACGTATATGTTAACTTATTTTTGTATGTTTTATACTGCTGCTCTGCTTCTTTTGTCCTTTTCTTTAGGAAAGCTTTATATAATAAATTTTTCTTTTTACACGCCTTTTGTAATCCTTTGGTTAACCATGGCTTATCGGCAAATTTATGTTTAAGCTTTTTCTTTACTAATGGACAATTTTTATCATAAAGAGTGGTTACAATGTTTATAAATGTGTCATAGGCTTCATTTACTTCTGATACATAGACTTTTGTCCAGTCTTGCTTCAGCAAGTCTTCTTTAAAAGAACTGATTGCATTTTGTGATTTGTATCTGAACGATTTTAAATTTTTTTTCTGTATTGGCCCCCGTGTGGCCATGGATAAGTGCAAAGATTGGCAAGTGGTCACTTATATCATTTATCAATAATCCACTTTCTATTTTCTTATCAATAATATTAACAACCAGGTTGTCAATAAGTGTAGCAGTGTGAACTGTGATTCTACTGGGATGTGTTATTGTGGGATATAGACTCATGCTGTACATAGAGTTCATGAACTCTGTAATTACATTTTGTTGATGTGGATTTAGTAAATCAATATTGAACTCTCCACAAATTACTACCATTTTCTTACTAGTAATATTATTGTACAGCTCAACTAATTTATCTCTGAATGTCTCAATGCAAGTTCCCGGCGTTCTATATATACAACTTATAATTAGATTTTTTGTTTTATCTTGGTCAATCTCAACAGTAACACATTCCAAAATCCCTGGTAGTTCAAAGGATATTCCATTTACAAGCTTACACCTATACAGGTCATCAATATACAATGCAACACCACCACCCTTTTTTTGAGATCTGTTAATATGAAACATCTGATATCCCTCTATTGCCATCAGGGGAGCCTGCTCTTCATTAAGCCAAGTTTCAGAGACTGCGATGGCTGTAAATTTTCTTTCTAGCTGTTTTAAATAGTCCTGAATCTGTGGAAAGTTTTTGTTAAGACTTCTGCTGTTGAAGTGTATTATTGATAGTTTACCATCTAGTTGCACTTGACTTTTGAATTGCTTTTCAGTGTAATATTCACAATGGTTATGAATATTATTGAAAAAGTGGTTATCAGGATCAATATCATTCTCCATCTCTTGTAGTTTATGTTCAGCATAATGGCATATTTTCAGAGTTTGAGTTTCCTTACTCTGTGTCAAATGACTTCCTCCAACTGGGGATAACTGATGTCTACTCAAGTCAGTCATAAGTTTTTTGTTTGTTTTGCTTATTTTTTTTAAAGTACATTGACATGGTATGTCAAAAGAACTATTCTTACCGTGTGTGTGAATATGGATTATCATTGTTTCTTAATTTTCTTAATCAGTGTTCATCTGTATTTATCTAAGTCAGTAACATCTCTGATCATTATACTCTTTGCATGCTCAGGTGTTCCATTTAGTTTGATCCTAACTCTACAATTTCTTGTCCATGTTGCCTGTATCTTATTTTGTCTTTTCAGCATCCGTGCTTGCCATGCTATTTCAGCATTTGTTTTTGTTAGATGTTCATTTAGGTAAACTTCTGTTCCTCGGAGCTTTCTGGCCTGCCTCAGTATGTCATTCTTTACCCTTCTGTTCACAAAGCGCATCACAATTGATTTCTTTGTTTTATTATCTTTTCTGGGTAAAGCATAACAGGCTGAAATTGTATTTGCTTCGACCTTTATATCTCTACTGTCAAGGAACTGAAGCACCTGGTTTTCTAGGGAGACTGATTCACTCAGGGGAGCCTCCTCACCTCTCAGTCCTGTTGTAGCGTGAGCGTATGATTGATATTTTATGTCTAGTCCACTTATAATTAAGTCATCCATACGAGAACCTTGTTCAAGACCCTCAACGCGTCGCTCCAAGTCCATAATTTTTTTTGTCTTTTTCCTGGATTGTTAATTTTAGTTCTCGTACTTCTTCCATTAGGCCTATTATTTTGGCCTGCTGGCTAACCATTTTGGCCACTTCTTCTGACAAGAAGTTCAGAGATTTTTTGATCTATTCCATTTCCTCCTTCTTTGGTGGCATTTTTACTGACCTGTGGATAGTAAAAACAATCTCTGCTTGTGTCGCCGGTATCCGATCCGACCGACCTCGAATCCAGCTGGGCCTCAGCTAGCCCCCTCCGCTGCTAGTCCCGCTGCTTACCGCCGCCGTAACCGAGCTCCTGTCCAGCTCCTCCACCGAGTCCCACCACACACCGCCGCTGTGCACCGCACACAATGACAAGAATACCAACCATTCAGATTAAATCAAAAAGATGCACATGGAGAAAACAAACAAACAAAAAAAAAACAGAACTACTGGTTCAGAAAAACTACATACAAGACCATGACAAAATACCGAATATTCAAATCAGATAAAATACACAGAGGAAAATAAGGCAACAGTAGAACATAACACAATTTGTCAAGGATCCCCAAATAAGTCACAGAAAACACAGGACAGCACGAGAAAATTAGATCTTGGCCCTCATGTTACACAAGGAAATGACTTCCCACCCGTGTGAATACTCAAATAACCAAACACAAAAAGCAGAGCACTTACTGGCTCATACCCGCCTACACACAATGCAAACTAGGGCAACTGCAAGACATAACCATAACAAAGTACACAGGACAGCAAGGAAAAAAAAACAGAACAATCACTGTGATGGATCAACACCAGAAAAATGACCACTACCCCCCCTACAGTTTATGCCGACCGGCGGAGACCAGGCGCCATAGGAACAGTTCAGGCGGTCTCCCCGCGTCCAACAGCCGGCGGGTGGTCATAGGAGGCGGAACATGACCAGGCGGCTCACCACAGTCCAATGCCCAGCACGTCCGCTCCTCTGGTGGTCGAACCAGGTCGCCCAATGAAACACATAACACGTATGGTGGCCGACCCGAGGTGCCGAACCGGCGAAGCAGTTCCTCAGGCGGCCGACCCATGTCCCTCAGCCACCAGTCCCGGGGAAAAACAGCCCGCGGCGGCCTCCCTGACGAGGACAAAACTCCGGAGAGCCGGGGCGAGCAAACAGGAACCCCCACGGCCCCCGGCGATGATGCACAGGGGCGGTGACTCAGTAGAGGGGAAAGATGGCAAGGATGATCCCATAATCCGTCCGACGACGAAAGGTCTGCAGCTCCTCCCCCGTCCGTGGACCACGCTGGTGCTGCACCTCCACTGGACCCCGATTGGGTCCCAGCTGCACCCACGTCGGGCCCCAATTGAGCCAGAACCGCACCTGCGGTGGACCCCGATTGAGCCTCTGGCGCACCCACGTCGGACCCTGATTGGGCCAGAACCGCACCTGCAGTGGACCCCGATTGGGCCTCTGACGCACCCACGTCGGACCCCGATTGGGCCAAAGCAGCTCCTGCGATGGACCCCAATTGGGCCTCTGATGCACCCATGTCGGACCCCGATTGAGCCACAGCAGCCTCCATGATGGACCCTGACTGGGTCGGTGCAGCTCCGCTGACGATCTCCACCCCCGAACCTGGGACCTCCAACCCAGTGACTCCGACTGGTTCCACGCTGGCGACACTGCAACGAGGCTCACAAACAGGAAGAAAACCAGGATTAGAATCACCGGTAGCAACAGAACCCAGCGAGACGAGCTCGGGCGCAGCAGACGGCTGCTCCTCACTCGCCTCCCCGAGAGGAAGGCAAAAATGCTCCAAAACAGGGGACAGAGACACAAGGGGGAGCATTGCCTGCACTTGAGTTCTGTTGCCACCCACTACTTCGACGATCCAGGTTCAGGGCGGCGACTCTCATCAGCAGGCTCCAACTCAGCTGCGTCGGGCTCCGCAGCTGGCAAGATGTCATCTGCAACCTGAGGTTCCTCTAGCGCTGCTGTCCACGCCGATGACCCGTCTGATGTGGGGGCAGGGGACCCTCGACCCACTGGCTCGGACCGCTCCGGCGAGGAGACCCAGGGACGCTTCAGTTCAATTCAATTCAACTTTATTTTATATAGCGCCATTTCACAACAACAGTCATCTCATAGCACTATCAACTGTAGGGGGAACCCCCACAGTTGCAGAAAGACCCCAGCAATCAGGCAATCCCCTGTGAGCAAGCACTTGGCGATGGTGGAGAGGAAAAACTCCCTTTTAACAGGAAGAAACCTCCAGCAGAACCAGGCTCAGGGAGGGGCAGTCATCTGCTGCGACTGGCTGGGGGGTGAGAGGATAGAGAAGATGAAAAGAACAGACATGTAGAGAGCAAACAGCACGATGGGGACTCAATCTATGGGAGAGAACAAACAAATGTTAATGACCAGCAAAAAAAATATTTCATTGAGAGTGAGGAAAGGAGTGAGGCCCAGTGCATTACTGGAGGTCCCCCGGCTGACTAAACCTATTAGCAGCATAACTAAGGGAGGGTTCAGAAACACATGATCCCTCCCTAATTGTAGGCTATATCAAAAAGGTAGGTTTTAGCCCTATTCTTAAAAACAGAGATCGAGTCTGACTCTCGAATCCAGATTGGCAGCTGGTTCCACAGGAGAGGAGCTTGATAACTGAAGGCTCTGCCTCCCATTGTACTTTTGGAGATTCTAGGTATTACAAGTAATCCTGCATTTTGGGAGCGTAGTGCTCTGTTAGGATAATACGGTAGTATCAGATCTTTTAAATAAAAAGGAGCCTGATTGTTTAGAGCTTTGTAAGTAAGAAGAAGGATTTTAAACTTAATTCTAAACTCTATGGGAAGCCAATGAAGGGAGGCCAGAACCAGAGAGATATGATCTCTCTTTCTAGTACCTGTTAAAACTCTTGCTGCAGCATTTTGGATCAGCTGAAGACTTTTTAAAGATGTTTTAGGACAGCCTGATAATAAAGAATTACAATAATCTAATCTCGAGCTAACAAAAGTGTGGATCAGTTTCTCAGCATCACTCTGAGACAAGATGCTCCTAATCTTGGCAATATTACGCAGTGATAGAAGGCAGTCTTAGAAACAAATTTAATATGTGAATTAAAGGACAGATCTTGATCAAAAATAATTCCAAGGTTCCTCACAGAGCTATTAAGAGAAAGAGTAACCGCATCCAAACTGAAAGTTTGATTTGGAAAGGTATTTCTAAGGTTTTTTGGACCAACAAGAATGACTTCAGTCTTATCTGAATTTAATAGCAGGAAATTACAAGTCATCCAAGCTTTGATTTCCTTAAGACAGGCTTCTAACTTGGCTAATTGATTACTATCATCTGGCTTCATTGACAGGTATAATTGTGTATCATCTGCATAACAATGAAAATGTATACAGTGCTTTCTAATAATGTTGCCTAACGGAAGCATATATAAACTAGAAAGAGTAGGGCCTAGCACAGATCCCTGTGGAACTCCATGACTAAGCTTTGAGTTGAAAGAAAACTCATTATTTGCATGAACAAACTGGAACCTATCAGATAAATAAGATCTAAACCACTGCAACGAAGCTCCATTAAGTCCAACATAGTGTTCTAATCTATCAAGTAGAATATTATGATCGATAGTATCAAAAGCTGCACTAAGGTCTAAAAGGACAAGTACAGAAACCAGTCCATTATCAGATGCGATGAGGAGGTCATTAGTGACCTTCGCTAAGGCTGTTTCAGTACTTTGATGGATTCTAAACCCAGATTGAAACTCTTCAAGTAAACCATTTCCCTGTAGGTGGTCAAATAATTGCGTAGCAACAACTCTTTCTAAGATTTTTGAAATGAAAGGGAGATTAGAGATTGGTCTATAGTTAGCTAAAGCTCCTGGATCTAGCGTTGGCTTTTTGAGTAAGGGTTTAATTACAGCCGTTTTAAAAGCCTGCGGTACATGGCCTAAAGTTAATGAAGAATTGATTATGTGAAGAATAAAGCTACCAATAAGTGGGAAGACTTCTTTAAATAATCTGGTAGGAATAGGGTCTAAAAGACAAGTTGAAGGTTTGGATGAGGAAACTATTTTGTCTAACTCACAAAGGTCGATTGGAGTAAACTCATCAAGACAGACATCAATTGAAGGAGTTGTAGTAGTTACAGTATTTAAGTTAACTGTGGGAAGAATCTGATTGATTTTATCTCTGATGGATGACATTTTATAATTGAAAAAGTTCATAAAGTCCTTGACTAGTAAGCTCTAAGGGAATGCTAGGATTGACAGAGTCCTGACTCTTTGTCAACCTGGCTACAGTGCTGAAAAGAAACCTGGGATTATTCTTGTTCTCTTCTATTAATGCAGAATAATAACTCGTTCTAGCTTTTCTAAGAGATTTTTTATAAATTAAAAGATGATTTCTCCAAGCTAAATAGATTTCATCTAAATTAGTGGAGCGCCATTTTCTTTCTAATTGACGAGTCTTCTGTTTTAAGCTACGAGTTTCTGTGTTGAACCAAGGAGTTAGAAATCTCTGATTAGACTTTTTCTTTTTTAAGGGGGCCACCGAGTCTAGAGTCTGATGCAGAGAAGCTGTAACACTATCCACCATGTTATCAATTACAGAAGGAGCAAGCTGTCTATAGTTTATTTCCGTTGTGTTGACACATGGCATAGAGGAAACAATCTGCATAAATTTGGTAACAGCATCATCTGAGAGGCATCTACTGTAATAATATTTTTCTTTAGGAGCCAAATAGTCAGAAATAGTAAAATCAAAGGTTAACAGACAATGGTCTGACAGTACAGGGTTATGAGGAGACACTACAAGATTTTCTATTTCTATGCCATATGTCAGAACAAGGTCCAATGTATGGTGGAGGTAATGAGTAGAATTTCCTACTTTCTGAGAAAACCCAATAGAGTCTAATATTGAATTAAATGCCACATTAAGGCAGTCACTATCTACATCCACATGTATATTAAAGTCCCCTACTATAATTATTCTATCAGATTTCAACACTAAATCAGCTAAGAAATCAGCAAATTCGGATAAAAATTCTGAGTAAGTTGATGGGGGACGATAAACTATGGCAAATAAAATTGGGTTTAACCTAAAATTGCTCAAGTGCCCAATACTGAGGACCAGACCCTCAAAGGAATTATAACATGTTTTTTGCTTTACATTAACTAGTAATTTGGAATGGTAAATTGTTGCTACTCCTCCTCCACAACCAGAACTTCTGGGATTTTGACAGTTTAAATAACCAGAGGGAGTTGATTCATTTAAACCAACATAATCCTCTTGCCCTAACCAAGTCTCTGTAAGGGAAATTAAATCAATCTGATGATCAATTAACAGATCATGGACTAACAGAGACTTGGGAGTTAGAGACCTAATATTTAATAAACCACATTTAATTTTTAAATTATGAGGAGGAACAGAGGCCAAATCATTCACTTTAGAGGTTTTATGTTTAATTTGAGTTTTACCAATATTTTGCTTAATCACTTTGGGATGCTTATATATTATATTTTTATTTACTTTGGAGGGAGCAGACAATGATTCTCTGATGGGGAAGTCAGGGGCTAAGCTGAGGGGTGGCGGATGAAGAGGAGCTGCAGAGAGACGTGTAAGACTGTGACTCTGCTTCCTGGTCCCAACTCTGAGTAGTCAAGGCTTTGGAAATTTGGATAAAAAAGATGCCAGATTGTTAGATAAATGAGAAGCACCATCCAAAGTGGGATGAATGCTGTCTCGTCTCATAAGACCAGGTTTTCCCCAAAAAGAGCTCCAATTGTCAATGTAGCCCACGTCATTTGCAGGACACCACACAGACAGCCAGTGGTTCAAGGATGACGAGCGGCTAAACATGTCATCACTGGTCAGATTGGGGAGGGGCCTAGAGAATACTACAGTGGCAGACATCATTTTTGCAAAGTCACACACCGATTCTACATTAAGTTTTGTGACTTCCGACTGCCGGAGACGGATGTCATTAATGCCAGCGTGAATAACAATTGTGGAGTATTTACAGTTACTTTTAGCCAGCATTTTCAAATTTGACTCGATGTCGCCTGCTCTGGCCCCAGGAATGCATTTGACTATGGCCGCTGGAGTCTCTAGGTTCACGTTTCTGATTACAGAGTCGCCAATGACTACAGAGTCGTTCCATCGTTGGTTCAGGCTCTGGGCCGCAGTCCGCTCTTCTCCTCTGTCCATGACGTGGCTGCAGGGCCGGATCCAGGCTTTCCAGCACTGCAGGCCCCCTCTTCATCCGACGACGTTGGCCTGGCGTCACGGACTGCTCAACCGGGGGGGACACAGAGGCAGCAGGTTTAGCTATTATCACTACAGCAGGTGGAGGGAGCTCGGGGGGCTGCGAACCCCGAACTCCGCCCCCAGGAGTCAGACAAGGCAGGCTACAATTATGGTGTAATAAATTAACTCGCACTTGCCTTTCTCCCGGAGGGAAAATGGTTCCTGCTGTAGGGGACGTTGTTCCTCCTTCTCCCCGCTGGATGGCGACAGAGGGCCCCCTGGAAGGACGAGGTGGAGCCGCTCTCAGAGGTTCGCTGATGGTCCTCGCCGGCAGCGGATCCAGCCGGGGATTCTGCCGAGGTTCTCCTTGGCCGTGGTGCCGACGTCGTCGACGACCTCCAGATGGCGTGACCTCCTGGACCGGGTCAGGGACAGGAACCCAACGCGGGGAGCGAGGATGCCTCCTCCTCTGCTTCCTGCTTTCCTCCTCCTCCAGCCCGCGGAGTATCTCGCGCTGCATGGCGAGTTCATCTCTCCTCGTCACCACCTCAGGGTGATCGTAGTAGTGAAGAGGAAGGTTGTCCAGGAGAACCTCTGCATAGTCCAGGTGCCAGCGCATATAGCTGGAGTTGACATCAAAGGTAGCAGCAAGGAGCATCCCGTTGACGTACTTCAGCGCGCTCGCTAACTCTTTGCCCAGGCGCCGACCGCGGCCCCTGGATGACGGCATTCTCCCAGCAATTGACACCCAGACAGGGAAGAACAATAGTCCGATTAAGGCAAAAACTCACGGTGAAAAAAGGCGTCTCCGTGTGGCGTCTCCGTTTAGACGTCCTGGCAGGAGTATACTGTCATGCGGTGACCCTCGCGGATCACCATAAGACGCCAAGAGTCCACCAGTGAGTTTTGCAATGATGGTGGTTTATTAAAACAACAAGACAAGACAAGACTGTGAGCCGCTCGGGGCAAAAACACACATAAAGCAATACAAGGGCTCGTAGGGCTAACCCCAGCCACTACGAGCTAAACTATGACATGACATGAAAAGCACGAACCTGACATGAAGGTCTAATAAGGTTTAGACCACCTGACGATGTCTGACGAGGATAGTTGACAATGTCTGACGAGGTTTTCACAATACTCCTGCGATTTAACTGCCGCTAGTGCCCGCCTAATAAAGGCGAACACTAACGAGCAGTAATGACAAGCAGCTGACCAACCTTGACAGGTGGAAGCCCCACCGAGCGCCTTCACAATAAGAGCCCGGTGAGGCCAGAATACCACCCACAACTGTCAAGGCCGGCAGCGAGTTGTGCTTAGCCCAAGCGCGGACAGAACCCAGCGCTCGGGTCGTAAAAGGTGGTTGGCAGCCGGCCCCATTATACACGTGCTTGTACTATTCTACTGCACTTGTAATAAAGTTCAGCAAACAGCAGTGTAATAGAAATGTTTAGATTGGTTCGGATATTAAATGTTCTTTCACAATGTGCTTGCTCTAAATGTCATTTAAAAGATTTCACAGCTCATGCATAACATAACAGGATGTGGGTTTTTTTGCTCTGCACACAAAAACACTCTATTGCCTAGCAACGAAGTACTTGCTTCTGCTTACACTTAGAAAAACCTGGGTTAAGGGTTGCGATATAAGGAACCGAAAGGAGTGAGCAGAACTGAAAGGAGACAATGGAATATTAACAGAAAAACACCTGCCGGACCATTCCAGGGGAGAGGGCATCTGATGGAGTCAGCAGTCCTTGGCCATTGTGTGAGGTTGCTGGGACCGTCCAGGACCAGAAGTTATATGTACCCTATTTTATCCTTTTCTGGGGTCTTGTCTATCAGGTTGTTCTGGGACGAAGAGCTCACAGCTGTGATATTCTCTACATGCTTCAAATAAACAGATAAGTTGAGAAATAGAACTTCTCATGTGATTTTTAATCCTCTGGTGTATTTTAAATGGTTTTGTGCTAACTGCCCAATTTTTGAACACACTTTTACAGAAGAGTTTTACAGCAGCATCCTCGTTGGTCGTCATTGCCAGGTTTGTGGACATAACACCACCCTTTTGCAAAGGTCTACTCTATATTTTATTTATTTAACCTGTATTTATACAGGGTAGTTCCAGTGAGAAGCAACCTCTCTTTTTCAAGGATGGCCTGTTCACATTCACACCAGGAAGCTGCCCAGTACAACCACAGACTGCCCTGTGGCCACTGAGCAGCTCCACTGGAGCACCTGGGGTTAAGGGCCTTGCTCAAGGGCACCACAGTGGGGTTAAGGAGGGTGGGGCAAACACTGCTATGTTATCTATCCTACCCAGATCTAATCCTGCTGGTCCTGGGATTGAATCCGCGACCCTCTACTCACCAGTCCGCATCCCTAACCATTAGGCCACCACTGCCCACTACTTCCGTCTACCCAGTCATTTTAAGATCATTAAGTGATTTCAGGTCTGTCTAAAAAAATATGCAGTGCTAGAGTTTGATTTATTGTCCCGATTAACCCCTTGCACTCCGGGCAATTTTCCTAAAAATGCCAAAAAATAACGTGCCCAAAGTAAATCGAAAGCTGTTATTCAACCCTTTGCAGCATCTTCATGGGGTTGGTCTCATTTAAAAGAAAACACTTTGAATTTTTTGGCAAAAAAACATAATCTCTCTACGTGCTCCGGCCACTGAGTTACAGTCATCTAAACATACTGAACTTGAAGAAAATAAATTTGGACACGGTGTTTTTTTGGATACAAATGCTTGCAAATAACACACAGCTGTCCGATCCGGCTGGAAAATGCAACAGAAATGTAGAACCAAGTGTTATCCAGCTGAGGTCCAAATTTTGTAACAATACCACAAAAAATGAATATTTTACACAGCTTTGTTCTCAGGCTGTTCCCAGGCGTTTTGGAACTGTGCCAAATTGTGCCAAATGGCACAGTTTGGAAAAACATCTGTAACTTTTGAATGATTCAATGTAGAATCTTCATTTTAGGCTCTAATGAAAGGTCACATTCAGGGCTGTGTCTGTGTGTGTGTGGGGGGGGACCCCCCCGCTACAAAAGACGGAGTTCGGCCCTCGCTACATGACGGATTACACTCCTTGCATGTTTTCACAGCGCCCCCCCCCCCTCGCTACTGTGTGTGTGGGGGGGGGGTTGTCCCCCCCCCTCGCTACAGAAGACGGCCATCGTTACATGACGGAATAGACTCATATGCTTCCCCCCGCAGACCGGGGGGCGTTCGGACCGTTAACGCCCCCCTCCCCCCGCTCCTCTTCTGCAGCGGGGGGGGGGGTGTTCACGGTCTGAACACGGCAAATGAACCATTTATCGCGGCGCACGAAGTACGAAGTGCGTGCGCCGTACAGTTGTAATTTACCGATTGGTCAAAAGTCATTTTTGGATTACAGTTTTCAGGGAGAAATAATAATTTAGCTTATAACACCTTACCTCTTCACAGCCACATTGTCCTGGCGAACTTCTCTTCCCCATTGTCAGACGAACGTGACGCTGCTCCGCTCGTGGATCCCGATCAAAACATAATTCCATTATTGCCGTTTTGGCGAATGATTTACGACTTTTGTCGTCGGCCTCCGTCGGTCTATGATGACGGAAGAGAATCCTAAACGTCTATTCTGCTGGAATGAGTGCAGGTCCCACTTGTGGGTGTTCTCCATGCTGCTGGGTCTGTAGCAGATTCGTCCAGCGTCCTTTTTTTCATCTGCTGCAGCAGTAAATCTCTCTTCATCAGCCCGAATTTCTGTGCTTCAATTGATTCCTGCATTCACAGTAGGCGGGTCCTCCTTCCTAGGTTTTCATTCATTGGCTCTTCAAGGTTTCAGAAACCCAATTCAAGGCTCTTATTAGTCGAATGAGAGGTCAATCAGATGAACTAATCTGTTCGCGGCTGTGTCTGCAGGTTTTTTTTTCAGTGGCGCTTGGAGGCCACACCACCTACATCACCACCATCATGTGTCATGCGTCCGAGCGCGCACGAGTGCGCTCTCGTGCGCCCTCGTGCGCCCTAGGACGCAGAGACTTGCCCGCCCGCGGAACAATGGCGCGCAAGTGGTTAACAAACCACAATACCTTTGTGATGATGGACTCTTTGTTCCATCTGAAAATGCAAAGAAAAGTGAATAAAATGTGCTAAATCACTAGCATGCTAACTACTAGCTTCTGGCAACCGGTATTGGATATGTTTTGATCTGGGACTTTCTGACATATAGACTTAACAGGTATGTTTTATAAACACATAATTTTTGCACTTGACAATATTTAATTTGTTTACATGTGTGTGAAATGACAACAGACGTCTTCATGCTGACTGAGATGTTTAACAGCAGTTACTGGCTACATTCAGAAGGGACAATTTTATAACTGGTTAAACAAAAAAGTCATTAGATTTTGTCCAGTATTGCTGTCTTTTAATAAACTGTGCTTGTGGAACTGTTGTATAAAAGCAATATTACAGTCGAGTTTGTTATGTTATCATGAATATACTAACTCCAGCAAGATGTGATACTCTTGTACCCTCCGTGTACGCCCTGCTGGAGTTAGTATACTCATGACACATCATGGGGGCGACTGTGGCGCAGGTGTAGCATGACCGACTACTGATCAGAGGGTCATGGGTTCAATTCCCACTCTGTCTGCAGTCTGCATGTCAAAGTGTCCTTGAACAAGACACTGATCCCCCATTTGCTCCTGGTGGTCAGGCTAGCGCCTGTGTGTGTATGACAGCTCTGCTGCCGTGAATGGGTGGATAGCAGGATCTGTAAAGCACTTTGGTCATCCAGAGATGAGAAAAGGTGCTATATAAGTGAGCACCATGATACCGAACTCACTTTTGTGTAATATTGCTTAATTACACCCAAAGCACATTTCTGAATAATTATGAGAGTTAGGACAATGCTTTGGAATTTCTTTTTTCCTGGAACAAAGCCTGTTTTTTCCACCACAGCAAAATTGACTTGAATGGACCCATAAATGAGCTTTGCACTTTAAACTACATCAGTGTAATATAGCCCTTTATCATCATTAGATGTTGTCATGGTTGTAGAAAAACAAGCCTCTTCATCAAGAACAAAAACATTTGCAATTAATTTTGGTTTTGTACCTTTAGCAAAGCGCTTTACATTGATAAATGTTAGCCCACCAGACCTAAAACACTTAGATTCAATGAGGAAAAGCTCTCCAAACAGCTCGCAGTCTGAAAAAGGTGAGTTAAACTGCCCGGTGGCGCAGTGGTTAGCACTGCGGCAGCACAGCAACTCACCCTTGGCCGGGGGATCCTGGGTTCCATCCCAGCCCCCGACCAACAGTGATCTGTGTGGAGTTTGCATGTTCTCCCCGTGTTTGCGTGGGTTTACTCCGGGATTTCTCCGGTTTCCTCCCACATGCCAAAAACATGCAGGTTAGGTTAATTGGAGACTCTAAAGTGGCCCTAGGTGTGAATGTGTGTGTGAATGGTTAAGGGATAGCGCCATACCGTGGCTGCTTCATCCATCCAGGTGGTGGATGACCCTCAATTTCCCCTCTGGGGATCAATAAAGTAAACTAAATCTAAATCTAAAAAATCTAAACGGATCCAGACCATGCTGACTAACATGAGAAGTGGGATTTATTCAGAATGGATGTAGATGAAGGAATTTAACAGTTATTCTCATACTTGTTACTGAGGCAGCCCGTCTTGTTACCAGCAGATGGCAGGAAAGCTCCATTCAGAATGAGCTCAGTTGACCAGCTGATGCTGAAATCTCCACCGTCTTCACCAAAGGCGAAAGCGGTCCAAAGAAAACTGCACATTTTCAGATCTTTGGAGGGTTTTTTCTGGGACTTCAACAGGAGTCATGAAAAAATAAAAGGAAAATCACAGTCTCAATATTTAGAACAAATCATAAAGAAAACACAAATTTAATATTCAAAAGCTTGAACAAACTGCTATTTATTTCAGCCTGTTGTGAAGCTGAGATTATCATTTTAAAGTAGGGATGCACTGCTTGTGCAATTTTGGGCCAATATGATACCAGTGTTCAAAATAAGAAGTTATTGCATTTGTTTTCATAATCATCTATTCCATCTTTAATGCAAACTAAACAAAGAAATATGCACTATAAAATTAACTCATCTTAAATGCAGTTTATTTATTGGATCCCCATTAGCTTCAGCAACACTGAACCGATTCTTCCTGGGATCTGGAAAAAAAAACCTTAATGCGTGGCAATGCTGTAGCATGTCACATTCCAAAGTTAACATAAATTTTATGACAGAATCATTAATCCACCAGAGTGGTTGTCTAGTTGGTAGAGCATCCACCCCACAACTGGGAGGCTGGGGGTTCAAGTCCCAGCCGGGCCATACCACTGACCAAATAAAAATGGAACTTCCCGCCTTCTAGCTTGGTGCTCAGCATAATAGAATGGGGGAAGGAGAAGTTGTTTGTGGCGGCATCTTGCATGGCAGCTACCCCTCTGATTCTAGATATGATTAACATTGTAGATAGGAGAAACGTAATTTTGTTCTACTGTACATGATGGACTGAATGGCAATAGAGACAATTTCTTCTTCTCTTCTTAATAAAACATAAGACGAGTAACAATACATGGCACACAGGACAGGGACAAAATAACAACTGTAACAATAACAATGTGGACAGCATGCAGTGGCATCAGTCAGCCAGTGGTGCGTAATATGAGTTTTTTTATTATTATTCTATTATCATCTTCACTACCACATACAGTTTACTCTTCTTCTATAATAATCAGTATCACAGCTATATGTCATTATCATCGACTGTGTTATCAGAAGTTACTTGCTTCAATTTTCCTTTTACACATGATTAGTTAAACCAAAATGACAGCAAAGTGACTTTTCTGTCTGAACTCTACACCTGGCTGATCCAACCTTGGTGACTGCAGCTTCATCACTGTGCTACTAATGTGCTACGAACTCAAAGTAAATTTGTGTGTGTGTGCATTTGTGCAGCAATGTATAAGTTCATGCATGCATGTGCATGCACACACTATAAATGTCAGGATCCCCTCTGACAGACAGGAAAAAGATCGACTCCTAAAGGCAGGCTGGGTGTGAGTGCAAGAACATTTATCAAATATCAACCAAAAGACAGCACAGGGGCTGGTAACCGTACGTGTGCCAACTAGACAAGAGAGGCTAACCGGAGGAGAGAGCACATGAACGGAAGTTGGAGGATAATTGCTGCGATGTTCAAGCAATCGGTAAAAGAAAATGACAACATATATAAGGAAGTGAATAATTAGCTAACACAAGATAGTAGGAGTGTAACAGTACATGCATTTGGATTTGGATTTTTTTGGTACGGCACCTTCAGTTGAGTGCAAAGGCGTATCGAGGTTCTACACGGACCATGTTGAGTAACGGACAGGAAGTGTAACTGCCTCGCATTGTACATGTAAACAAACAGTGCAGCCCAGCCTCTAGGGAATGTCATGGCTGGCTGTAATGCTATGGAGAAGCCAGAGCTTGAAGACCCTCTTCACAAGTCTGGGAACACTTCGGCTTTCTGGTGAAATATGTGAAGAGACAAAGGCAAGTGAATAAGACGAAAACAGCACTGGATATGCTTTTGCCAGTATGTTGAGCTTGTTAACTCATTTGAAACAGCACCACGCGAACGTGCAGCACACACACACACACACACACAAAAAAAAAAAAACTAACACGGTACAAGCGCAGCTTCCAGCAGCATTCAGACGGCCTCTCCAGGGCTTTTCAGATGGAGTCAAAGCAATAACAAATGCCACTGGTGTTTTTATAGCAGCGGATCTAAGGCCATATTCAGTTGTTGAGAACACCTGGTTTAAACACATGCTGAAGGTAACTGAGCCCCGGTATGAAGGTCCTTGTTGTGCTCACTTCAGCCAGAAAATAATACCATCCTTTAAAGAAAAAGATAAATCTGTTAATGCTGCACTTGAAGCCTGTGTTTTTCAGCGGTGCCCTGGTATGTTTTTGTGGGACATTATTTAACTTAACTTTTAATTGTCCAAAAAATTGCAAACAATTTGCTGTTGTTGTGCATGGGTGCCTTCAGAACCTGTACACAACAATGACAAATTATTTGCAAAATTTTTTTGACCAGTTAACAAGTGAAATTTGATAATTTCCCACAGAAACCTGAACATACCAGAGCAGCCTGGTTATAAACACTGCTTCAGACAATAAGAAACTTTAATCTCCTAAAAATTAAAGAATAATTCAGACTATTCAAACTTCTGTTGTGGCACTTGTCTGCATCGTTCAGTTGCTAAAAAGAGAATTTATTTGTTTTATTGTATACATTTTATTTATTGGAGAATTTACTGCTGGCAGTTTGCAGGTTTTTTTGTCAAAGCTGTTCCCGCTTATAGAAAAGATGAGCAGTTTAATGTTTTGCATTTTGTTTCTTTACTGTATGGAAAATGAACCAAACCAAGTCTTTAAAACCAAGGTACGTACCGGACCATGATTTTAGGCATACCGTTACACCCCTGCAGGACAGCTGGGAACTAATCAGGGACTAAATGAAAAACAAAAGGGAGAGAAACTGAAGACAGAAAACGAAACTACAACCAGACTGAAAAAAACAAAGGAACCTTTCAAAATAAGAGATGGACAAGGAACTAAGGATAAACAAAGAATACTAATGATAACTGAAATACAGTACTGGTGCATTCATTCATCCATCCATCTTCTTCCACTTAATCCTTTTCGGGTCGCGGGGGGGCTGGAGCCTATCCCAGCATCTTTCGGCGAGAGGCAGGGTCCACCCTGGACAGATCGCCAGTCCATCGCAGGGCCAACACAGAGAAACAGACAACCATTCACTCTCACAGTCATACCTAAGGACAATTTAGAATCCCCAGTTTGATGCCAATTAATCTAGCTTGCATGTTTTTGGCATGTGGGAGGAAACTGGATAAATCCCGGAGTAAACACACGCAGACACGGGGAGAACATGCAAACTCCACACAGATGCACACAGATGCGCCCAGGATTGGGCGCATGCACACGCAGCGACCGGCAGCGGGTGAAAAAAGTTCGACGTCTGTGTCTCTGTTTTTATGCACTTTAATGTGTTTCAACGTGATTATCTGTGCCGTTTTTGTCCTTGAATGTTTGTGGACTATATAACGAAGAGCTCCCTGGTTCCATCAGTATGGATTTCCTTCTTGTTTTTGCACTGTCGTTTCTTTCTTACCTACTCTTTGTCTTAGAGGTAAGCGCGATCGCAATCTTGCCGGGAAGAACGCAGTATTCCAGAGACACGTTACTGCATTTAAACATGGATAATGCAGCATCTGTGTTTGAGTCTGTGCCGCAACTGCCGGACTTTATTTTAAGAGATTTTCATGGACACAGCAATGAAAAGAGAGACAAGAGGAGGAAACGCGGAAAGCGTGGAGGCATAAGATTAAGCCTGAGGAGGCGTCAGCTTAACTAACTAACTAACTAACTAACCTGCACTTATATAGCGCTTTTCTAGTCACAAAGACCACTCAAAGCGCTTTCATTAATACTAACCCTCTATTCTAAGGGCCTATAGGAAACAGATATCTAGGGACAATTTAGAACAGCCGATTAACCTAACATGCATGTTTTTGGCATGTGGGAGGAAACCGGAGAAATCCCGGAGTAAACCCACGCAACACGGGGAGAACATGCAAACTCCACACAGATCACTGTTGGTCGGGGGCTGGGATCGAACCCACGATCCCACGATCCCCACAATCCCCCGGCCAAGGGTAAACTGTGCTGCCGCAGTGCTAACCACTGCGCCACCGTGCAGCATTCAACCGCATTAACCGCATTCCTCTTCCTTCCATTATCATGGAGAACGTACAATCCCTGAGAAATAAAGTGGATGAAATTCAAGGGAATGTACGATATCAGAAGGACTTCAAGAACTGCTGTGTCATGGCTTACATGGAGACGTGGCTTACGGCGCATGACCGGGATGCGGACCTGAGCATTGACGGCTTTGGAGCCCCACTTCGCTCGGATCGGCAGGAAGAGGTAACGGGGAAACATCAGGGGGGTGGCATATGTTTATATATTAATAAACAGTACTGCACATCTGTCACGGTCAGAGAGCGCATCTGTACACCCGATGTGGAGCTTCTGTCCGTGTCACTACGCCCCTTTTATCTGCCCCGCGAGTTCCCCCAACTTTTCATAACGACTGTGTACATTCACCCGAGGGCGGATGCTGCCTCCACCTCCAGCACCGTCTTTGATGTGGTCCAGCGGTTGCAGTCGATTTTCCCAGAGGCTTCAAACTTTATTCTTGGGGATTTTAACCATGTTTCTTTAAAGAAGACACTTAAAAACTTTTATCAGTATGTCTCCTGCCCAACCAGGTGAAAAAAGACATTGGACCTGTGCTGTGGATCCATAGAGAGGGACTATAAATCTATTCCCCTTCCTCCTTTAGGATCCTCAGATCACAACTATGTACATTTGCTGCCCACATATAAAACTGCTCTCAAAAGAGGCAAGGCGAAGACTAGAAACATAGATGTGTGGACAGAGGATTCAGTGCACTGCCTCCAGGAATGCTTTAACTGTACGGACTGGGAGATGTTCACACTGGCCTGCGGAGATAATTTGGACTCTTTAGTGGACGTGACTAACGTGGATGTTAGGTTAATTGGCTGTTCTAAATTGTCCCTAGATATTTTGTTTCCTATAGGCCCTTAGAATAGAGGGTTAGTATTAATGAAAGCGCTTTGAGTGGTCTTTGTGACTAGAAAAGCGCTATATAAGTGCAGGTTAGTTAGTTAGTTAGTTAGTGACATGCTCATACATGGCTTTCTGCAGAGATATGATCGTTCCACGTAAACGTGTCAAAATATATCCCAACAACAAGCCTTGGGTTACAAAATCAGTTAAATCCTGCTGACAGATGAAAGCACTTGCCTTTAAACAGGGGTCTGTTTCTGAGCTGCAGGTTGCCACAAAAGAGCTGAAGGCCGAAATTTTAAGAGCAAAACAGAATTATAAATCAGAATTGGAAAGCAAGATGGCAACAAAGAAACTTGGTTCAGCCTGGGCCAGTATGAAAACTATTGCAGGCCTTCAGAGCACAGAGCGCAGTAATTGTGTGTTTTTAGATGGTTTTAATTCAGACACAGAGCTGGCTAATGCTCTTAATTGTTTTTATGGTCGTTTTGATTCCTTTGATTTTAGCACAGAAACCCAAGATTTGAAACAGAAACTCAAAGACAATCACCACTTTAATATTGAGGTGCAGGATGTTAAAAGGGAGTTCTGTGCTGTAAAAGTGAACAAAAGTCAGGGCCCTGATAATATATGTGGGCGCTTGGTAAAGTCCTGTGCACATGAATTGAGTCCTGTATTTCACTACATTTTCAATAAGTCCTTACAGACACAATATGTGCCTAAGGTCTGGAAAGAAGCCGTGGTTGTCCCCGTTCCAAAATCCATCTGTCCTAAAACGGTAAATGATTTTAGACCAGTTGCTCTGACTTCAATTTTAATGAAAATTTTTTAAAAACTGGTCAGATTTGAGGTCCTAAAGCAGACTGAGCATGCATTGGATCCTTTGAAGTTTGCCTATATGCCTCACAGAGGAGTGGAGGATGCCACTGTCACTCTGCTTAACATGCTTTAAGCTTAACATCTGGATTTTAATGGGACACACGCCAGGCTTTTATTTGTGGACTTTTCTTCCGCCTTTAATACAATCTAACCTCATATTTTCGTTGAAAGGCTCCTGCAACAATTTGATTTGAACAATAATCTGGTGGGTTGGATTCTGGATTTTTTAACCAACAGGACACAGCGAGTAAGGGTCAATGGTACATTGTCTGACCAAAAGTGTTCTTCTACTGGCTCTCCTCAGGGGTGTGTGTTGTCACCGCTACTCTTCATCCTGTACACAAACATGTGTCGGAGCAGACATGACAACAGACACATTTTAAAGTATGCAGATGATTCAGTTATTGTCAGTCTCCTCCAGGATGGTGAGAGTGGCCACGGCCCAGTAGTTGATGATTTTGTTCACTGGTGTGAGGATTCCTACCTGCAGCTGAATACGACAAAAACTAAAGACATGATTATTGACTTTAGGAGGAAAACTCCCAGGCACAAAGTCACCGTACTAAAAGGCCAGACCACCGAATGTATGAGTGAGTGTACAATCCTACAAATATCTTGGGACGATTATTGATAGTAATTTAAACTTTGAAGAGAACTGTGAAACGGTGTGCAAAAAGGGTCAGCAACATTTGCATTGCTTGAGAAAACTTGCACGCTTCCAAATTGACCGAACCATAATGACAATGTTTTATTGGGCTTTTATTGAATCTGTTTTATCCTTTTCTTTAGTGTCATGGTTTGGTCAGATAAAACTGAAACAGAGGAAATCCTTGGATCAGGTAGTTAGATGGTCCAGTCATTTGCTTGGTGAGTCACAGCTGAGCCTAACATCCCTGTAAACCAGACAGGTAGAGAGGATTGCTACCTCCATTTTAAATGATGACTCCCACCCTTTGCACTGCCACTTTCAGCTTCTTCCCTCCAGACGGAGGTTTGCTGTCCCAAAAAGTAAAACCCAACGCTACAAAAACAGCTTTGTTCCTGCTGCTGTAAAAGAGTTGAACAAGATGTAACAATACAGTGGGGCAAAAAAGTATTTAGTCAGCCACCAATTGTGCAAGTTCTCCCACTTAAAAGATGAGAGAGGTCCCCAATTTTCATCATAGGTATACCTCAACTATGAGAGACAAAATGAGGGGAAAAAAATCCAGAAAATCACATTGAAGGATTTTTAATGAATTAATTGGTAAATTCCTCGGTAAAATAAGTATTTGGTCAATAACAAAAGTTCATCTCAATACTTTGTTATATACCCTTTGTTGGCAATGACAGAGGTCAAACGTTTTCTGTAAGTCTTTACAAGGTTTTCACACACTGTTGCTGGTATTTTGGCCCATTCCTCCATGCAGATCTCCTCTAGAGCAGTGATGTTTTGGGGCTGTCGCTGGGCAACACGGACTTTCAACTCCCTCCAAAGATTTTCTATGGGGTTGAGATCTGGAGACTGGCTAGGCCACTCCAGGACCTTGAAATGCTTCTTACGAAGCCACTCCTTCGTTGCCCGTGCGGTGTGTTTGGGATCATTGTCATGCTGAAAGACCCAGCCACGTTTCATCTTCAATGTCCTTGCTGATGGAAGGAGGTTTTCACTCAAAATCTCACGATACATGGCCCCATTCATTCTTTCCTTTACACGGATCAGCCGTCCTGGTCCCTTTGCAGAAAAACAGCCCCAAAGCATGATGTTTCCACCCCCATGCTTCACAGTAGGTATGGTGTTCCTTCTCCTCCAAACACGACAAGTTGAGTTTTTACAATAAAGTTCTATTTTGGTTTCATCTGACCATATGACATTCTCTCAATCCTCTTCTGGATCATCCAAATGCTCTCTAGCAAACTTCAGATGGGCCTGGACATGTACTGGCTTAAGCAGGGGGACACGCCTGGCACTGCAGGATTTGAGTCAATGGCGGCGTATTGTGTTACTGATGGTAGCCTTTGTTACTTTGGTCCCAGCTCTCTGCAGGTCATTCACTAGGTCCCCCCGTGTGGTTCTGGGATTTTTGCTCACCGTTCTCGTGATCATTTTGACCCCACGGGGTGAGATCTTGTGTGGAGCCCCAGATCGAGGGAGATTATCAGTGGTCTTATATGTCTTCCATTTTCTAATAATTTCTCCCACAGTTGATTTCTTCACACCAAACTGCTTACCTATTGCAGATTCAGTCTTCCCAGCCCGGTGCAGGTCTACAATTTTGTTTCTGGTGTCCTTTGACAGCTCTTTGGTCTTGGCCATAGTGGAGTTTGGAGTCTGACTGTTTGAGGTTGTGGACAGGTGTCCTTTATACTGATAACGAGTTCAAACAGGTGCCATTAATACAGGTAACGAGTGGAGGACAGAGGAGCCTCTTAAAGAAGAAGTTACAGGTCTGTGAGAGCCAGAAATCTTGCTTGTTTGTAGGTGACCAAATACTTATTTTACTGAGGAATTTACCATTTAATTCATTAAAAATCCTTCAATGTGATTTTCTGGATTTTTTTTTTCTCATTTTGTCTCTCATAGTTGAGGTATACCTATGATGAAAATTGGAGACGTCTCTCATCTTTTAAGTGGGAGAACTTGCACAATTAGTGGCTGACTAAATACTTTATTGCCCCACTGTATATTGCACATAATTCAGTTACCTGTTTATTAATTTGATTTTATATTTACTTATTTTTGTAGGTTTTTTTATTTGGGTTCTAAATCTTTTATTGGGTTTTAGACTTTTGAGTTTTTAACCTCTTTGACTAGTCTTTAACTTTTTAATATGACCCTTCTCTCTTACCTCTTTGTTTTTTTCTCATCTCTTTGTCCTATGTCCTGATTGGTGGAGCCTTTAGTATTTTTATCATGTTTATAGTCAGCTTCATGTGTGCCTGTGTTTGTGTTCATTTTGAATGTAATTGTGGTTTGTAAATATGGATGTCACCTGACTGCAAAACAGATCTACCTACGGGTACAAATAAAGGAACCTGAACCTGAACCTGATCACTGTTGGTCGGGGGCAAACAAAAAAATTAAAACAAGAAATCAAAACCAAAAAAATAAACATAACAAAAAATGTCCTTGTTGAAAAGGAGTGGGAAGAAGCCAACGGTCATATAGTCCCACCTCTTCTCCTTCTCTTTTGCCATTTTTCTATATTTGTATGGTGTTGTGTTTTTGAGTTCTTATGCCTGTTATTTTATCTTTGGTTTATTTTCACACATTCTGTATTGTTTCTTACTATGATTTATTTTCCTGTTTACGTTCATTTTAGTTTTGTTATTTACATGTTTGGATTTATTTGTCTTTATTTGCCATTATATTATATTCATTTCCTGTTGTGTTCTTTCTCTCTCTCCCTCTTTGGATTACAGCTGTCAGTGGCACGTTCGGGTTTTTTGCTCTGTTGTGGGCGGTGCACCTGTCAGCTGTCAGTCACGTCTTCTCCCTCTCACTACTCCCAGCTGATCTTTGTTATAATCATCATCACCTCTTGCCCACTCATGTGATCCACACCTGCCGCCACTTGTTATAATTTGTTTTTGGCCTTATTTAAGGACTGTGATTTTCTTCTCACTTTGCAGGAGTCTCTCCAACAGTCTCCACCAGAACCCTGCTCCTGTCCTGGTGAGCTCAGCTTGTAAGTTTGCTTTTGTGATCAGTTTGTTTTTTTTCTGTTAGTGCACTGTTTGGGCTTTGTGTTTTCATTTTCAATAAATACTACAAACTGCAGTTCAGCGTCTGGGTCTCTCCTCCCTGCCACTCAAGCATTTCATGACAGAAGACTCCGGCCAGTTAGAGACCCAGCTGCTGCAGTTTGTGGTTCTTTTTGTTTTTTCACCTGGGGTTTTGCCATGTCGGCCACCCTGGATTTTTCAGCTTTGGGACTGAGCAAGGAGGAGTGTGTAGCTGCTACACTCATCACCAGTTTTGCCTCGGGGTCTGAAGCCTCCTGCTCTCCCGAGGAGGCTTAGGGGTTCATGGACAGCGTGGCCCAGGTGATCGAGGCTCATCCCAGTCCTTGGAGCTACCCGGGCCTCACAGCTTTCCTCTCCTCAGTGATTGACGCACAGCACAAACTCTGTGGTCAGGCGAGGGACCCTCCTGCGGCACCATCGGGGCTCAAGAAGATGCGCACCTGGGGGCGAAAAATCCACTGATCCTGTCCGGAACCCAAATCATCGCCCATCCATCAGGCATCCCCCGGAGGTCCCGAATGGACACCGTCTGGCTCTGACACAGTAGTCCCACCTTCTCCTCCTGAACAGTGACCCACACCATCGGCCGAGGAGCTGGAGAAGCACAGGCGGGTCCAATTAGAGGAGATGGAGATCCTTCTAGAAGATAAGCCATGGCTCCTCCCGGATCTCACCCAGGAGCTGGACTTGGTTTCACCGGGTCCTCTTCCATCTCACCATGATCCTACGTCTCCGCCTCCTGCACTCTGCCGTCAGTCAGGGAAATCTCACCGGAGGAACGCCTCCACCTCTCAAGCAGCAGTTTCTCCCTTGTCAAGCCAGACAACCCCCGCAGCAGCTCCTTCACCGGCTGTTCCATCAGCCTCCTCCTTCCCTTGGCTGCTGCGACTCCAGTCTTCTCGACGTGTCCTCCTGCTCCTGAGGGTCCGGCAGCTTCTTTCCAGCCTGGTTTAAAGGTGTCTAAACCAGGCTGGAGGTCCCTTGGCTGTCTATTTTGGAGAGATCTTGTCTGGATCTTGTTGGGGACAGCCAAGTGCAGTCGTCAGCTGCACCTGAGCTCACCTCGCCGGGCTCCACTGCCACCGGAGACCCTGACCCTGCGTCTTTGTCCCTCTTTTCTGATCCTTGCCCCAGGGTCACCGAAGATCATCCAGCTTTGCCAGAGGTCTCCGTGGGTCCAGCCTCGCCATCCAAGATCACCGTGGGTCCAGCTCCTCCTGCCGAGGTCATAGCAGGTGCTCCGTCCCAGCCCAGGGCCTCCATGGGTGCTGCTCCCCTGTCAGCTGAGGTCATCATGGGTGCTCCATCCCAGCCCAAGACCTCCATGGGTGTTGCCCCCCCCAGTCTGAGCCCAGTCTGGGTCCACCATGAGTGCAGCCATGGCCCAGTCCAGGTCCATTGTGGGTGCAGCTGTGCTCCAGCCCGGAGCCATCACAGGTGCAGCTTTGCTCCAGCCCAGAGCCACCCCGGGTGCAGTGGTGCTCCAGTCCGGAGCCACCACGGGTTCAACCTTGCTCCAGCCTGGAGCCACCGCGGGTGCTGCCTTGCTCCAGCTTGGAGTCACTGCGGGTGCTTTGATGTCCCACACCGGGACCATCGAGGGTGCTACTGGCCAGTCCGAGGGCATCGTGGTTTATCCTCTTCTGCCACACACCGTCGTGATCCCCTCTCCTCTGCACAAGGCTGTCGTGGTGCCCTCTCCTCTGCCCAAGGCCGTCATGGTTCCCCCTCCTCTGCCCGAGGCTGTCGTTGTTCCCTCTCCTCTGCCCGAGGCCGTCATGGTTCCCTCTCCTCTGCTCAAGGCTGTCGTGGTTCCCTCTCCTCTGCCCGAGGCCGTCATGGTTCCTTCTCCTCTGCCCGAGGCCGTCATGGTTCCCTGTCCTCTGCTCAAGGCCGTCGTGGTTCCCTCTCCTCTGCCCGAGGCCGTCATGGTTCCCTCTCCTCTTTCCCGGGGTTTTTTATGTTAGTGCACTGTTTGGACTTTGTGTTTTCATTTTCAATAAATACTACAAACTGCAGTTCAGCATCTGGGTCTCTCCTCCCTGCCGCTTGGACATTTCATGACAATTCTAGTCGTTATCCATCCCATAATTACATTCATTATGTAATGCATCTTATAATTAAATTATGCAATAGAAATAATACAACAATGATAGTTTATAATGACAATAATACCAACATCTCATAATTTTGATTTTTTTTTAATTTTGTATACTATTGATCCCCAGAGGGGAAATTAATTGTAATAATAACAAATAAATACTTCTGGTATGTTTAATACAATTATAGACAATATCATCATCATCATCATCATCATCATCATCATCATCATCATCATAAATACCACCATATACCCCCACATGGCTGACAATACCTAAGCGCAATAAGTAACCATATAATAATAACCATAATAATGAATGAATTAATGAATGAATGAATTTATTTCGGATAATACAGTACAGGTTAAAAGAAACTGTATAATATAACAACAAGGTCAAATTAGACAAAGACTCCTTCTACTAAACAATTCCACGTGAGTTATCCGAAATGGGTGATGGCTGAAGCCGCAGCTTATATTGCCCACCCATATTCCATCCAAGAATTCAAAGAAAAAAGAGTAAACAAGACAAGAGTGATTACAATTTAGAACAAAGCTAAGACAAAGTGGTAGCGGTACCTAATAGGTAGCAATATAGTAGCTACAATAACAACAACAACAATAATAATAATAATAATTATAAAACCACATGGCCTATAAAATACTTTAAATAATTCCATTCTAGACAACAATCATAATACTATAACGCCGTTGTTATAGTCTAGTAATAATAATATCTATGATAATATTACTCAGCACATATATTCAACAATAACTCAGCATATATATATTCAACAATAATAACAATAACAACCTTTCTTCATTAAAGACACATTATAATGTTACTGTCCTTTATTTTTATATTGCTCAAAAATCATTTCTTTATGTGTTGATTTAAATATATGGATGTTTGGACATTGTCTGTGTTTCTCCCCCAACTCATTCCACAATTTTACCCCACACACATACACACAAAAACTTTTCCTAGTAGATCTTACTCGGTGCATTTTAAATTTTGTGTTCCCTCATAATTTATATTTCCTTTCTCTCTGACTAATATACTGTATTTTGTATATTATGTGGCAAAAGGTTTTTACTGACTTTAAACATTAACTGTTCTGTATAATAATCAACCAGATCCTGTAATTTCAATAACTTTGAATGTAAAAACAATAAATTAGTATGTTCAAGATACCTGACTTTGTGTATAACACAGACTGCCCTTTTTTGTAATATTAGCAATGAATTAAGTGTACTTTTATAAATGTTACCCCAGACCTCTATACAATAGGTCAAGTATGGAAGTACTAATGAGCAATACAAGATATAAAGTGATTTGTAATCTAGGACCTGCTTAATTTTATTCATAATTGCAATATTTTTTGCCACTTTGTTTTGTATGTATTTGACGTGTGGTTTCCAACTAATTTTATCATCTCATATTACGCCCCAAAATTTGTTCTCCTTAACATTTTCAATAATTACATTATCTATATGAATATGTGTATCTTCTTTATTTTTACAATTACCAAATATCATTACCTTAGTTTTATCTATATTTAGTAATAATTTATTACAATTCATCCATTTTTTTTACCTTATTTCTTTATTTAGAGTATGGATTAGTTCCTTATAATTATTTCCAGAATAAAATATATTAGTATCATCAGCAAATAATATTATTTTTTAATAATTTGGAAACTTGGAATATATCATTTATATACCGTATTTTTTGGACTATAAGGCGCACTTAAAATCCTTTAATTTTCTCAAAAATCAACAGTGCGCGTTATAATCCAGTGCGCCTTATGTATTAATTCTGGTTGTGCTTACTGACCTCAAACCGATTTTATGTGGTACACGGCGCTCAAAAATCTGTCATAAATGTTTTAGTACGACTTTGGTAAGTTACGAAGCCGAACCGCTTGATGGATTGTCGGAGCATTACGGTAGTCAGGAGCCTCGCGGAGTAATATGTGCTTCAACATAATGGCCGGATGGCTTTTTCCACAAATCTCCATCCCTATTGATCTGCCACTCCATGCGCGCCCATCTCACCGATACTGTCAAAACCCAAGTGAAGCAAACTAATTCGGAGCTTGCCATCATTCCGGGTGGATTTACCAAAGAACTCCAACCGCTGTATTGGTGTCAACAGGTCATTCAAAGTTAAATTGCTAGCGAGTTACGCCACTATCTGCCAATGGATCATGGATCGAGACTGCTCCTGTTTAGCTGCAATTAATATTCAAAAATGATATTTTCGGGACGAAAGAATTCAAGCGTCCCAGCATTTGTTTGCATTGTTTACTTCTTTGCATGTTCTTCCTGCGGCAGCTGAGGAAGCTCAAGCTACCCACCAAGATGTTAGTGCAGTTCTACACAGCCATCATCGAGTCCATCCTCACCACCTCTATAACCGTGTGGTACGCAGAAGCCACTGCCAGGGACAGACTAAGGCTGCAGCGCGTCGTGCGCACTGCTGAGAAGGTGATCGGCTGCAAGCTCCCATCTCTCCAGGATCTGTACATCTCCAGGACCCGGAGGCGTGCTGGCCGGATCATAGCCGATCCCTCACACCCTGGTCACGTACTGTTTGCCCCCCTCCCCTCAGGTAGAAGACTTCGGTCCATCCAGACTAAAACCTCCCGTCACATGAACAGCTTCTTCCCCTCTGCCATCAGACTGCTGAACACTAAGAGACTTATTGACTCTCGTGCACTATGTACAGCAGCTCAACCAGACTCATGTCAATCATCACTGTTTTCTTCCTGCATTACCGACTGCACTATATGGTTCTCCACATTATCTGCTGCTCGCTAATATATTTTAACTGCTGACCAGTATTACTCTCTTATTCTACACTTTATTGCATGTATAGTTTATTTCTTTTATTTTATCATGTTTAATGTTGCAGCATTGCACCGAGACAAATTCCTAGTTTGTGTACTACATGAACAATGGCAATAAATCTGATTCTGATTCTGATTCTGATTCTCAGGGCTGCCGCCGGAGAGCGAGCCGTATCAAGTACTGAGCGAGTATCCTGGCGATGTAAACAGCCACAGACCAAAAACGTACATTTGCTCGTGGAACAGGTCATTCACACTCGCAGACAATCGCGCTATATGTGTCTATAATGACTATAGATAGGATTTTCTTTCCATGCACGCAAAAAAAAAAATAAAAATTCCCAGATCCGACTACCTCGATACCCAAAAGCCGATGGTGGAACACGTATATTAGGATTTGTATGTGAAATTTCGGCATCGAAACTGCTCCCGTTTAGCTGTAATTAAATATTCAAAAATGATATTTTGGGGATGAAAGAATTCAAGAGTCCCGGCATATTTTTACTTATCAGGGCTGCCGCCAAAGATCGAGCCGTATCGAGTACCGAGCGAGTACCGAGCAAGTATTCTGGCCAATATGGCGATGAACAGCACCGGACTAAAAACGTTCCGCCTGTTCATGGAACAAGTCATTCACACTCGCAGACAATCGCGCTATATGTGTCTATAATGACTATAGATAGGATTTTCTTTCCATGCACACAAAAAAAAAATTTTTCCCGGCTCCGACTACCTCGCTTTAATGTGCCTTATAATCCGGTGCACCATATGTATGAAATTAGACCATCAAATAGACCGTTCATTGATAGTGCGCCTTATAATCCGGTGCGCCTTGTAGTCCCAAAAATACGGTATATGTTAAATAATCTGGGGCCCCAATACTGACCCCTGGGGGACCCCACAGGCAATTCCCATACATCCAGACAGATATTCTCCCATCTTCACAAACTGTTGTCTCTCAGATAATAACTTGTAACCCAATTCAGAGCCATTCCCCTAATACCATACATTTGCAGTTTATCAAGAAGTACTGAATGATTTATTGTATCAAATGCTTTTCTAAAATCTATAAATACACCAATTGCATATTTTCCTTGATCTAATGCATTTATTATTTCCTCTGTTGCTTCCATTATTGCCAACGATGTTGTACTCTTGGCTCTAAAGCCATATTGATTATGATTAAGCACATCATGTTTAATCATGTGGGCGGCAGTGGATCAGGAGGTAGAGCAGGTTGTCCAAAAACCGGATGGTTGGCGGTTCGAATCCCACTCTCCCCAGATATCCTGCCGTTGTGTCCCTGGGCAAGACACTTTACCCACCTTGCCTCCAGCGTCCATAACACTGGGAATAAGTGTTTGGTGGTGGCCGGGGAGGCCGTTGGTGTGGATTGGCAGCCATGTTTCCGCTGCCAACTCTGGTCCAACATTTACAAAAAAATATTAATTCTATTTACTACCATGTTCTTATCATAATTATCACCACATTTATCAGTAAAATACTCTGGATATATTGTTTTCTTAGTTCCATTTTTCCTTAATTTATTTCATATGTCCCAGACTCCTTTTATAATCATACTTATTTTCATTGAACATTTTCCTATAGTATAATTTTGTACTAGTTCATATTATTTCAGTTAATTTATTGCTATATGTTTTATATCTTTTTTTCAAATTCTTTAGTTCTTAATTTAATAAAAATTTTTATAGAGATAATTTTTCTTTTTACAAGCATTTTGTCACCCCCTGGTTAACCACGGGCAGTTTTTGTATTTATATTTTTTATTAATTTCTGTAAATGGACAGTTTTTATATTCATTTTATAATGATTTAAATATATCAATAAATTTATCATATGCCAAGTCCACTTCTTCCTCTCTATACACAGCATCCCAATTCTGTAACATTAAGTCATCTTTTAAAGCATTGATTCTATCTTCTGTTTGTATTCTTTTATAAATAACCTTTTTACAGGGTTTATTATTCTTATTCTCATTAACCCCATAAATAACATCTAAAGAAACAAATACAGGCAAGTGGTCACTGATGTCATTTATTACTTTACCACTCACTGTTGTGTCTCTAATTAATGAGTCGAGGTGACATTTTACAGTTTTATTTCGAACAGGAGCCAGGAACACAGGAGTCACTACCGCTAGCCTGAGAGCCACAGCGAAGAGACAAAATGGCTCCCGCTGTGGCCTCTTATACCCCAGGTGACACCACCCCCGGAGGCGAGGTGTCACCCCTCTCTACTACAGGGCACCATCCATCCGTCTTCTTCCGTTTTATCCTCTTCAGGTTGCAGGGGGTCTGGAGCCTATCCCAGCATCTTTGGGCGAGAGGCAGGGTACACCCTGGACAGATCACCAGTCCATCGCAGGGCCAACACAGAGAGACAGAAAACCATTCACTCTCACAGTCAGACCTAAGGACAATTTATAATCCCCAGTTTGATGCCAGTTAACCTAACTTGCACGTGGGAGGAAACCGGAGAAATCCCGGAGTAAACCCATGCAGACACAGGGAGAACATGCAAACTCCACACAGATCACTGTTGGTCGGGGGCTGGGATTGAACCCAGGATCCCCCGGCCAAAGGGGAGTTGCTGTGCTGCCGCAGTGCTAACCACTCCGCCACTGCATTGCCTACTACAGGGCACCGCCATATAAATATATTGTGGTGAACACTCAATGGACCTGTTGGACCGGTTCTGTGACTCACATTTCAGGTCAGAACAAAGGCAGGAAGCTTAGCCTTGTTATGCAAGGCTGGAGACTGTGGGGGGTTGATTAAAGGATGCGTGGGAGACAGTGGAAGTGATATCATGGAGGGAAATGCATTGTGACTGTCTTTATTATGCCAGGTGGTGAAATGCATTGTGACTGTCTTTATTATGCAAGGTGGTCTGTGGGACATGTGATCTATGAGGTGTGAAGTCCCTGATATTTAAGGACGAGAGTTACTGTTTCATGCTCTGTTTTTTCTGCTGTTGAAATGATGGAGATGTGAATAAAGCTGACTCTGAGAAAGAACGCTGCCTCGTCATTTTCACATCTTCCACACTGGTGACCCTGAGACGTATCATGGAAGAAAGAAATTTCCCCGGGCCAGCTGCATCGGGAGCCCCCAGCCAAGCGAACGCCGCTACAGTCCAGCTACCGGACTTCTGGCAGAACAATCCATGCTCCTGGTTCAACGCAGTTGAGGCGCAGTTCAACCTCCGGGGGATATCGGTAGATGTCACGAAATTCTACCACGTAGTCGCAAAGCTGGACAACAACACGGCCCAGCATGTGGAGAGCCTGATCCACCAGCCACCGGAGAGTGACAAATACGGCGCGTTGAAGGCTGCACTCATCCAGCAATTCACCCCCTCAGCGGAGGAGCGAGCAGAGAGGCTCCTGGCGCTGACGGAAGGGGAAAACGACATGCCCGTGAGCCTGATGGAGAAGTTGTTGAGGTTGAAAGACTCTGACGATGATCACTTCATTTTCACCCACCTCTTCCTCAGGACTCTACCGTCAGCAGCGAGAGTGGCTCTGGCCAGTTCACCACTGTTGGCCCTACGGGACTACCGCGCGCTGGGCCGAAAGGCGCAGCGGATTGTCAACGCCACCAAGCGGCGTGAAGCCACAGCCGCTGCAGCGGAACTCGGCGCAACGACCGCAGACTCAGAACTCAGAACTCAGAAAAGATTTATTGCCAAGTACATTAACAGGGACTGATAACATATGAGGGATTTGACTTGACACAGAAAACGACCTGCATTTCCGGTGACGAGGCAGCGTCTGAGAACGCGCCTGTCATCAGATGGGTACAGGATGCATAGGGAGAAAAAGGATAACACAATAGGAAAGAGCAAAAAACCATTGATTGTCAGAATACCGGTCATATATGATCAATATTATAATTACAAGAAAAAAAGCCCCCAATGCACAGTTAGCAGACAAGAATGTACACAAGGACACAAAGAGAGCAGTGAGTGAGTGATCTTTTTCATCAGTTTTTGAGTCAGTGTGGGTGTAGTGTTGAGTGTAGGTGTTTGTATCAGTTAAGAACAACAAAGTCTCTTTGGCAGGAGATGTTTTGTCTTAGCTGCTGGCATTTGTCCTTGAGCCATGCAGCTGACTGTCCGTGGAGTCAATGCAGCTCAAATGTTTTGAAAACAAAAAACTGCAGATAATCTGGAGGACTTGTGTGAGGGGGTCAGATTAGTCGAATAGTACTGATCCCAGAGAAAGAAACTTTATATCCTCTTACAGATTCAGTACTTAATCCTTCAGTGCTGGACGTTGAATCCTTCATGGACGGCTCTCAGCGTGATCATGATGTAATCCATTTTCCTAGACAGTTCTCCATTTGCTGCTGTCAGAGTCCTCTCCATTTTTTCAATTTGATGGTTAAGCCTCGCCTGGCCAGCATTTTGATAGGCTATGTCCATCTTCATCAATTTACGGTACGCCAGGACAATCCCAGATCCAATCAGAACGATCCCGATGACCATTACTACGAAGACGTACAAATCTTCGACATCTTCGATGGAAAGATCAGACAGGCACAAGAGTTTCCAATTACTTGTGTCCCTCAAATAGCCCGCAGCAGCCGTTCCTGTGGGGCAAACAACTTCCCCGGGGCACTTTTCCTTGTTGAAAAAATAGTGTCAATTGCGTTCAAAGCCCAGCTTATTAAATCCATAATTTTGTTCGATAATCAGCAGTAGAGACACGCAGACAGACGATAGCAAGCTGGGATCCAGTTAGTTAGAGGAGGAAGGAGATAAGTCAGAGCAGGAGAGAAGAAAAAAGCGTCTGCTCTCTTTGGGAGGCGGAAGTGAAGCTGGAGACGACAGGAGGCCAGAGACAGCGGTGCCAGACTCACCGACAACGGCGGCGGCAAGGGCCAGGGAGCGTGGACCGGACGTCTTTTGTTTCTACCATCGCCGCTTCGCAGAGAGGGCACGCAAGTGTGTACCGCTGTGCCAGTTCAGGCGTTCGGGAAACGCCAAGACCGGGGGTCGGTAGCAGCTGCGGCCCTCAGGGAAGAGAACAAGCTGCTCTACTTGTCGGACGCACGCTCCGGGAGGCAGTTCCTCATCGACACAGGCTCCCAGTTGAGTTTCATCACTCCTTCCTACGCGGACAGACTGGCGGGTTCCGGAGGTCCCCGCGTGACAGCGGCGAACGGCTCGGAGATTAAGACCTTTGGTGAGGAGACTCTGCTTCTGTCTCTACACGGCCGTGCATATGAGTGGACTTTTGTTGTAGCAACAGTAAATTTCAATATGCTGGGGGCTGATTTTTTGTGCTCACATGGGTTGTTGGTTGATCTCGCTAACAGGCGCCTGGTTAATGCATTTTCTTTTGATTCTGTCCCCTGTGCAGCGCGAGTGGCCCCGCCTACAGCACAAGCCAACGTCACAACAGCAGGCGCTAAGTTCCACACACTGCTCACTCAGTTCCCAGCACTCACAGTCCCCACATTTTCGGCAACAGTCGCTAAGCACGGGGTGGAGCATTTTATTACCACTACCGGACCGCCCGTTTTTGCAAAAGCTCGGCGCTTGGACGCAGTTAAGCTGGCCATAGCGCGCGAGGAGTTCGCCAACCTGGATAGGTTGGGCATTATCCGACGTTCAAACAGCCCGTGGGCTTCCCCCCTACATATGGTCCCGAAAGCTGACGGATCATGGCGCCATTGCGGGGATTTTCGCAGGTTAAACAACGCTACAGCGCACGACCGCTACCCAATCCCACATATCCAAGATTTCTCGCTTCATTTGGCAGGGGTGCGCATTTTTTCTAAAATAGACTTGGTCCGCGGTTACCACCAAGTCCCAGTGCGCGCTGAGGACATACCCGAAACAGTGGTAATAACTCTGTTTGGTTTATTTGAGTTTTTACGCATGCCATTCGGACTTAAAGGGGCTGCTCAGATGTTCCAACGCATGATGGACGCGGTGCTTCGCGATCTCCCTTTCGTGTTCGTCTACCTGGACGATATTTTAGTAGCCAGCGCATCCGAAGACGAACACGAAAAACACCTGGCCACAGTTTTCTGAAGGTTGAGAGATCACGGGTTAATAATCAACCCAGCGAAGTGTCAGTTCGGGGTGGCGCAGATCGATTTTTTAGGACACCGTGTCTCCCCCGAAGGAGCAGTTCCGATGCCTGACAAAGTGTGCGCTGTGGCAGATTTTCCCCGGCCGCACACAGTCAGGGCGTTGCAGGAGTTTTTGGGAATAGTGAATTTTTATAACCGTTTTCTCCCCCGCGCGGCGCAGCTCATGCAGCCACTGTATGCCGCGCTCAAAAAAAAGAAACCCGCGGATAAGATCGAGTGGTCCCCGGAGCGGGACCAGGCGTTCTCGGAGGTGAAAGCAGCCTTGGCAAAGGCTGCGTTGTTGGCACACCCAGACCCAACGGCCCGCATAGCGCTCACCACTGACGCATCAGATGTGGCCATAGGGGCGGTCGTGGAGCAACATGTAGCCGGGGTTTGGCAACCCCTCGCATTTTTCAGCAGGACCTTGTGCAATAGCGAACGTAAATACAGCGCGTTTGACGGGGAGCTGCTCGCTCTCCATTTGGCCATCCGCCACTTTCAGTTCTGGCTGGAAGGACGCGCTTTCACCGCGTTCGTTGATCACAAACCGCTAACATTCGCGATGGCCAAGGTCTCGGAACCGTGGTCAGGCCGGCAGCAGAGACAGCTGGCCGCGATATCAGAGTTTACCACTGATATTCAGCATGTGGCGGGCAAACTCAATGTAGTGGCAGATTGCCTCTCGCGCGCTGTGGCGGCCCCAGTCAGAGTAGGGTTAGATCATGCAGTCATGGCTGCAGAGCAGGTTAATGATGCGGACGTGCGCGCACTCCAGTCTGGACCAACAGGGTTAAGGCTGGAGAGCAGGGTGCTGCAAGACGGTATGCCCCCCCTAATCTGCGATGTCTCCACTGGACGGCCGCGTCCAGTAGTACCGGCCGCGTGGCGCCGCCGCGTTTTTGACTCGATTCATTCTTTGGCGCACCCTGGAGTGCGCGTGTCGGTCAAAAGGGTGGGAGAGAAATTTGTTTGGCGGAGCCTCCGCAAACAGGTCAAAAAGTGGGCAGCAGCCTGCATGGCGTGTCAACGAGCCAAAGTACACAGGCACACGAGAGCTCCTTTGGAACCGTTTCACATTCCGGCCAAGAGGTTCGATCACGTTCATGTGGACCTCGCTGGACCCCTCCCGCTGTCACAGGGGTGCACACATCTTCTGACAATGGTGGACCGCACCACGCGCTGGCCTGAAGTGGTCCCGCTGGCATCAACCACAGCCGAGGAAGTGGCGCGCGCCTTTTTAACAGCTTGGGTGGCGCGCTTCGGCGTTCCGTCGGACATTACGTCCGACAGAGGCCCTCAGTTTGTTTCCGAGCTTTGGTCGACAATGGCCCGCAGCCTGGGTGTCACAACACTGCACAACCGCGTACAATCCGCAGGCTAACGGGTTATGCGAACGTTTTCATAGGTCATTGAAAGCGGCTCTCAGAGCGTCACTGACGGATACAAATTGGGTTGACAAGTTACCATGGGTGTTATTGGGGTTGCGTTCTACACCTAAAGAGGATCTAGAAGCCTCCCCAACAGAGCTCGTGTTTGCGCAGCCACTCCGGCTGCCTGGGGAGTTTCTCCCAGATAACCCTGCGCCAAACGCCTCCCCATCTCAGCTGTTGCGGAGTAACATAGAATCAAGCACGCTGCCCGGCCCCACGCACCACAGTTTTCTGTGCATTTTTGTGCCTAAAACTTTGAAGAACGCAGAGTTTGTTTTTGTTAGACATGATGCGCATCGAACCCCGCTGCGACCGCCTTATGACGGACCATTCAGAGTGCTAGAAACAGGGGACAAGCAGTTTTTGCTAGATTTGGGGGGTAGGAAAGAGAAAATTGGCATAGACAGACTTAAACCCGCTTTTGTGGTGGCAGAGGAGGAAGTGCTGTTGGCAGAGGCCCCGCGGTGAGGTAGACCACCACGGAGGGTTTCACACAGTAACGTTTCCCAAAGTAATGTTTCCCAGAACACCCGCAGAGACTGACGAAGGATTTCCGCCTCCAGACGGCAAATCCCCAGCAGGACAGCGCCGCAGAGATGGTGAACCCCAGCTACAGCAGATTCGGCAGGAGGCTGAAGCCTATCCAGCATGTGGACTGATGTGTATTGATGCTATCACGGCATGCATGTGGTTATTTTCTTGTTGTTCTGTTTTTCTAAAATGCTGGGGGGGCTTGTGTGGTGAACACTCAATGGACCTGTTGGACCGGTTCTGTGACTCGCATTTCAGGTCAGAACAAAGGCAGGAAGCTTAGCCTTGTTATGCAAGGCTGGAGACCGTGGGGGGTCGATTAAAGGATGCATGGGTAACAGTGGAAGTGATATCATGGAGGGAAATGCATTGTGACTGTCTTTATTATGCAAGGTGGTCTGTGGGACATGTGATCTATGAGGTGTGAAGTCCCTGATATTTAAGGATGAGAGTTACAGTTTCATGCTCTCTTTTTTCTGTTGTTGAAATGATGGAGATGTGAATAAAGCTGACTCTGAGAAAGAACGCTGCCTCGTCATTTTCACATCTTCCACAATATATACAATATACTATTCAACACCCCCCCTTGAAAAAAAAATCACAATAATTAGGCCCACCCAAAATGTACACCTGACTCACCCTCTAAGCACAGAAACATACAGACCTATCCATTCATACCAGACTGTCCTGCCGGACCACTCTGCCTTCAGAGTTAGACAGTAAGTAAACAAACAGGGCCACACTCAAAAATAAATTAATCCCGAAAGAAAAATATGCATCATAGACACAATAAGCAATAAATAATTATGTACATTATACAAAGGCGGTCCCAAGCCTCCACACTAACATAAACACTCTGAAGGAAAACAGGGCACATTTGCATTTCACACATTCACACCTCGGTGTAACCTCCTTCTAACACACTCACACTCACAGGCACTCCACATGCACACACAACGGTGGCCATTCCTTTTGTTCTTTTCCTTTTTTTTTTTTTTGAACCATTAACCTTAGCAATAAAACACCAAAACACACTATAATTCGACACACCGTAAGACCCAAGAAAAAAAAAACACAGTCTCAACCCGGGTCTCCCGTAGGCTCCCCTCTGGAGTGTCCGTCCCGCGGCCCACTCCCAGAGCGTCTCCGCCTCTTCTTAACCGGAGACGGGCTGCACTGAAGTTTCTTCCCTTCCGAACACCACAGCATGTTTGGGTGCCGTCTCGATCCATCCGTCAGTTCCAGGTACCCATCGTCGCCAGTCCGTACCACACACAGGCCACCCTGTCCATCTCGGTGTTCCCTCGACCTGCAAACCCGTCATGGCAGAGACTCAACCCTAGGGCATACGTCATCACCCACACCCAGGGGAGCACTCACTGGCTTCCTTCATCTCCGGCGTTGTGAACCGGTACCCACATGGCTCCTCAGCATCCCGCTGATCTTGCTCGAGCCTTGTCCCTTGTTTTCATTCTGGGCACGTTTAGGGTTTGTGCCATCCGGTCTCGCCCCGATCGTTTTAATTTCTTGCATTAGAGTGGCACTGACAGCGCCCGGCTCAATGGTGGTACTCGGTCAGCCACCAGAGCTTTGCTGTGCCTGCTCTCTGGAACCATCCGCCCCCACGGGTGCTAATCCATGCCGTTCGAGTCCCTCATCCAAGGAACCGCAAACACTGGCACGGAGTGCTTCCCGTGGCGGCATACTCTGGTGCTGGTTGTGGCCCACTTCACCTGGACTAGATCAGCCCAAGTCCCATGCTTCTTCGCCGCTTCCCACATAAGATGGCTGATCCCACAGTCCACCACCTGACCACTCCTCCACTTCTCCACAGACGATGGAGAAACCAAGCCCGTAAAACAAATCACAGCCCATTAAGTTATTACCTTCACGGGGCACCATGAACTTGGCTGCGCACATAGAGGCCGCCTTGTACCTCACCGATAGCCACACCGAGCCCACAATGTCCAGTGGGTTGTTGCCATACCCGTTGCAGGCAATGTTTGTTTTACTCATAGTGTAATGAGGGAAGAACTTCTTAAATGTTGCCAGATTCAAGATGGAGGTTGCCGACCCCGTGTCCACCAATAACAGAATAGGCACCCTGTCCAACATGATGTTACAAAGAATTCGCCCGTCTGTGTTGGGCGAGACCGTGTGGATCACCGTGGGTGTCTTCTTAGCCGAAGCCCCCTTCACTGGTCCCTGTTCCTCCTTCTCAAAGTTCCGGCAAACCCTGGCGAAGTGGTGGAACAAACCGCAACACTTCCCCCTCACTGTGCACTCCCTCACTCTATAGCGGTGTCTACTGGATCTGCAGTTGTAGCATCTTGGTGTCCCTGGGGTGGACCTAATCTTCACAATGGCTGCGTACTCATCATCGCTGCCATTTTCCAGATCCAAGGCCAGTGCCTTCCACTGATTGTCATTCCTGGGTAGGGCCTCCATATCACCGAAATTCTTTGTTATCTTTTCCGCTGCCTCGTGTTGTTGTGCTAGCTCCATGGCTGCTATAAGCATTAGCTCACCAGCGTGAGATAGCAGGCGGACCCTTGCAGAGGAATAGACCAGGTGTTCCGCTAGCTCAGGGGTGTCCAACCATGTGCCATGGAGAGCCAAGACCCTGCAGGTTTTACCTCCAACCAGTGTCTTCAACAGCAGATTTCAGTGAACTTCTTCCCACTGATTGCTGATAAGTGAAAACACCTGCTGAAGAGACTGGGTAGAAGAGAAAACCTGCAGAGTCTTGGCTCTCCATGGCACATGGTTGGACACCCCTGCGCTAGCTGGTCACGGATCATCTCCTTCTCCAAAACCCTGAGCCTGCACTCACCCGCCAGCTGCCGAAGGTCCGCCACAAACTGCTGAACCGGCTCTCCGGGCCGCTGGCGCCGCTGTCTGAATTGAATACGCCACATTATTGGTGTTCTCAGGGGTGCGAAAGTAGCCCATCATGAGCCTCATGACATCTCCAAATGTGTCACCTCCTCCTAGAGTGCTCAGGATCCTCTGGCCCTCCATACCGAGGTTGTGGACCAGAATAGCCCTCACGCATAGTCTGTCCAGGTCACCGAGATCCTTTGCTGTGAGATAATTCTTGAAGGCCGCATACCACCTGGCTCAAGGGACCAGGGGCTCACCCGGAGCCTCCAAAAATGGACGAAATACGGTAGCAGCCCTCTCCATTTCCGTGTATCTTCGTCGCCAAATGTTGTGTCTCTAATTAATGTGTCGAGGTGAAGTTTTATAGTTTTATTTAGAACATGAGCCAGGAACACAGGAGTCACTACTGCTAGCCCGAGAGCCACAGCGAAGAGACAAGATGGTTCCTGTTGTGGCCTCTTATACCCCAGGTGACACCCCCCCCCCGGAGGCGGGGCATCACCCTTCTCTACTACAGGGCACCGCCATACTGTATAAATACAGTCGTCGGCCTCCATCGGTCTATGATGACCATGGAAGAGAATCCTAAACGTCTACTCTGCTGGAACAGCACCGCCTGTGGCTGAACAGGCCGATGTGTGAATGGCAGTCCCTGTCACACAGGTCGCACTTGTGAGTGGTCTCCGTGCTGCTGGGTCTGTGGCGGTTCTTCCTGCGGGCCCTTTTTTCATCTGCTGCAGCAGTCAGTCTCTCTTCACCCGCCTTGAGCTGTCTGGTCAGGGTGCCTCTCCATTTGGAGCGGTCCATTGCAAGGTCCTCCCAGCGCTCAGTATTGATCTCCAGGGCCTTCATGTCTCTTTTGCAGACGTCTCTAAAGCGCAGCTGTGGGCGACCAACGTCTCTCCTGCCAGTCGCCAGTTCTCCATAGAGGACGTCTTTGGGGATTCTTCCATCCTCCATACAGTGAATGTGGCCTAGCCAGCGGAGCCTGCGCTGCCTGAGTAGAGTGAACATGGAGGGAAGGCCGGTGAGGGACAGAACTTCTGTGTTGGGCACTTTGTCCTGCCAGGATATGTCCAGGATAAGGCGAATGCAGCGCAAGGGGAAGAAGTTCAGTCTCTTTTCCTGCCGGGCGTATGTTGTCTACGTCTCACTCCCATAGAGCAGTGTGCTGATGACGCAAGCGTTGTACACTGCCATCTTCGTCTTGACAGAGAGTTTGGGATTCTCCCACACTCGTGTGGTGAGGGGAGCGAGTGTGAAGGCTGATTTTCCAATCCTCTTGTCGATCTCTGTATCAAGGGAGAGGTTGTTGCTGATCGTGGACCCCAGGTACGTGAACTGATTCATGACCTCCAGCTCGTAGTCATCGATGGTGATGGTTGGTGGTGCTTCCGTGCCTTGCGCCAAGACGTTAGTTGTCTTCAGGCTGATGGTAAGCCCGAAGTCCTTGCATGCCTGGGAGAAGCGGTCCATCAGGGTCTGAAGCTCCTGCTGTGTGTGGGTTGCGACTGCAGTGTCGTCTGCGAACAGCATGTCTCTAATTAGAGCCTCGCGTACTTTGGTTCTGGCTTTCAGGTGGGCGAAGTTGAAAAGCCTGCCGTCAGATCTTGTGTGCAGGTAGATTCCCTCTGTTGCTGTGCTGATGGCATGCCTCAGGAGCATAGCAAAGAAAATCCCAAAGAGGGTTGGTGCAAGTACACAGCCCTGTTTCACTCCACTGTGTATGTTGAATGGCTCTGAGACGTTGCCGTCGTGCTGCACTATCCCCTGCATGTTGGTGTGAAACGATTCGATGAGGCTTTGCAACTTTGGTGGGCATCCTATCTTTGGCAGGATCTTGAAAAGGCCCTCTCTGCTGACCAGATCGAATGCTTTGGTGAGGTCAATGAAGGCGACGTATAGGGGCATGTTCTGTTCTCTGCATTTCTCCTGGAGTTGGCGGATGGAGAATATCATGTCCACCGTCGATCGCTCAGCACGGAAGCCACACTGAGACTCAGGGTAGACACGTTTGGCAAGCTTCTGTAGACGAACGAGAACAACTTGTGCGTAGACTTTGCCAACAACGCTGAGGAGGGAGATGCTCCTGTAGTTGTTGCAGTCGCTTCTCTCCCCTTTGTTTTTGTAGAGGGTTATGATCTTGGCGTCCCTCATGTCCCGTGGTACGGCACCTTCCTTCCAGCACTGGCAGAGGATGTCATGCAATGGCAGCAGTAGGGCGGTCTTGCAGTGCTTGATCAGGTCGGGGGGTATGCCATCGTTGCCGGGTGCCTTGCCAGCGGCCAAGCTATCAATGGCCTTGCTGAGTTCGTCGATGGTTGGCTCGGCGTCAAGTTCGTCCATGAATGGCAGGCAGTCGATGGCATCAAGGGCTGACGGTGTCACGGTGTTCTGTCTGGAGTAGAGGTCGGAGTAGTGTTCCACCCATCTGTCCATCTGCTTGTTCTTTTCTGTGATCATCTCCCCAGTGGAGGATTTGAGGGGGGCCGTCTTGCTCTGAGTCGGACCAAGTGCTTTCTTGATGCCATCGTACATACCACGGATGTTCCCTGTTATGGCAGCGGTTTGAATGTCTTGGCTGAGCTGAGTCCAGTATTCGTTGGCACAGCGCCGAGCAGTCTGCTGAACTTTGCTTCTCGCAGCCCTGAGGATCTGGAGATTCTTCTAGTACTTCTTGTACTCAGCAAGTGCTGAGCACTTGGCTTCAATGACGGAGGTCATCTCGGTCAACTTGGCATCAAACCAGTCCTGTGAATTCGAGGTCTTCCTCCCAAAGGTAGCCAAGACGGTGTGGTGGATGGTGTTTCGCAGCTCTTCCCACTTCTGCTTTGCAGATTCTCCTTCTTGTGGTACACCAAGTTGGTACACCAAGTTCCAAGGTGGAGGCAAACTGCTCAACAAGTTCTGGTTGGGCCATCTTGCTGGTGTCAATCCGTTCCTTTCCAGGCTGTCTAGCATGATGGAATTTCTTCAGCTGCAGCTTGACCTTGCAACACACCAATGAATGGTCTGGGTCGCAATCTGCACTCTGGAACGAACGGGTGATTAGCACGTTCTTCAGTGAGGTGCACCTGGCCAGGATCAAGTCCAGCTGGTGCCAGTGCTTTGAGCGTGGATGTCGCCAGGAAACCTTGTGTTGGGGCTTGGTCTTGAAGAACGAGTTTGTGATGCACAGATCGTGATTATTAAATTATTTTTGATCAAGATCTGTCCTTCAATTCACATATTAAATTTGTTTCTAAGACTGCTTTCTATCATTTGTGTAATATTGCCAAGATTAGGAGCATCTTGTCTCAGAGTGATGCTGAGAAACTGATCCACGCTTTTGTTAGCTCGAGATTAGATTATTGTAATTCTTTATTATCAGGCTGTCCTAAAACATCTTTAAAAAGTCTTCAGCTGATCCAAAATGCTGCAGCAAGAGTTTTAACAGGTACTAGAAAGAGAGATCATATCTCTCCGGTTCTGGCCTCCCTTCATTGGCTTCCCATAGAGTTTAGAATTGAGTTTAAAATCCTTCTTCTTACTTACAAAGCTTGAAACAATCAGGCTCCTTTTTATTTAAAAGATCTGATACTACCGTATTATCCTAACAGAGCACTACGCTCCCAGACTGCAGGATTACTTGTAATACCTAGAATCTCCAAAAGTACAATGGGAGGCAGAGCCTTCAGTTATCAAGCTCCTCTCCTGTGGAACCAGCTGCCAATCTGGATTCGGGAGTCAGACTCAATCTCTGTTTTTAAGAATAGGGCTAAAACCTACCTTTTTGATATAGCCTACAATTAGGGAGGGATCATGTGTTTCTGAACCCTCCCTTAGTTATGCTGCTAATAGGTTTAGTCAGCCGGGGGACCTCCAATAATGCACTGGGCCTCACTCCTTTCTTCACTTTCAATGAAATATTTTTTTTTTGCTGGTCATTAACATCTGTTTGTTCTCTCCCATAGATTGAGTCCCCATCGTGCTGTTTGCTCTCTACATGTCTGTTCTTTTCATCTTCTCTGTCCCCTCACCCCCCAGCCAGTCGCAGCAGATGACTGCCCCTCCCTGAGCCTGGTTCTGCTGGAGGTTTCTTCCTGTTAAAAGGGAGTTTTTCCTCTCCACCATTGCCAAGTTCTTGCTCACAGGGGATCGCCTGATTGCTGGGGTCTTTCTGCAACTGTGGGGGTTCCCCCTACAGTTGATAGTGCTATGAGATGACTGTTGTTGTGAAATGGCTCTATATAAATAAAATTGAATTGAATTGAATGTGCAGAACTCGAGCAGCCGCTGTCTGTTGTCGTTCATTCTGCCCACGCCAAATGGTCCAAGACAGGAGGGCCAGGAGTCGTGGTCAGCACCCACTCTGGTATTGAAGTCTCCAAGGAGAATGAGTTGTTCAGAGTTGGGGATGATCCTGACAGTTGTTGCGAGATTCTCGTAGAACTCGTCTTTTGCCTCTGGTGTGGCTGTCAGTGTTGGGGCATACACACTGAGGAGGGTGACTGGGCCTTGAGTGGTGTTCAGGCGGAGGGTGAGGAGTCGTGCAGAGCCATTGCTGCCCGGTTCCACCATCTTCAGCAAGGTGTTCTTCACTGCGAATCCCACTCCGTGTTCCCTGTGTTTGTCGCTGCCCTTTCCCTGCCAGTAGAACGTGTAGTCCTTCTCTCTCAGTGTGCCTGCGTCAGCCAACCGTGTTACCTGGAGAGTGGCGATATCCATTTCCAGTCTCTTCAGCTCATTATTGATGATGGTAGTCTTCCTGGTGTCGTTGATGTCCTTGAGGTTAGTCCTGTCATCATAGTGCGGATGTTCCAAGTTCCCAGTTTTAGAGTTGGTCTCTTTTGGTTTTTTTTGTCTTGCCTGGTGCGAAGGTTCTCAGCCTGCTGTTCGGACTTCTCCTCATCCCCATTGAGGAAAGCAAGCTGTGGCGGGACAACACCTTATTGGCTGGGGGCTGCCCAGCTTGAGGCGGGCGGTAGCTGTCCAGTGAGATCCGATGATCCCTCCCACCGTCGGGAACAACCCCTGGCACCGCGCTCTACGCCAATTGAGCGGTGGCTTATAACCGGTAACTGTCATTCCCCGTGTTTTGTCTACGCCAAAGGCGAAGCTGGAGTGTCCTCTCCAGTGATCCGATGTTCTACCTTCCAGCATTGAGCGTTGGTAGGATTCAAGCCTGGGCAGGAAGATATGGAGGACAAGATGTTGCCCATGCACCATGTCCCCCCTCTCCACATCACTGATGAATCCAAAGGAACAGCAGGGCTGCTACAGTTTGGCACCAGCGCCGTTGTAGGAGCTGCCAGAACGATGTTGAGCACAACAGAGAACTGCCTTAGGGGCTCCAACTCCGGATTTTTCCTCAGGGTTGACTCCCGAAGCCTTTCCCGTGACCGGGTGTGCCGCATGGCAGCGGAATTTTGAAATCAAGGTTTACCTTCACCTAGAGGGGCTACCTTCCCAGGTTGACGAGCCACCATCTACCCAAAACATCTGGTTTTAAGGCGCCAGAGATCCGCCCTCGCCCCTTCTCCTATTAGTAAAAGCAGTTCCGCCAGGCTTAGAGACTAAACCGCACAGGCAGGCTAGGAGTTGGACTTAGTTATCAGAGGCTTTTCGAGACGCACGCCATAAGGAGCATTTTATGAGCACTGGGAGCTTAACCCCAGTGCCGCTCCTGGCTATGACAACCTTGGAACCATAAATACAGTATTTATGCAATATACTGTACTATTGAACACTCACCATATTATATCCAATAACACTGGTAAAAATGTTGTCTATCAAAGCAGCACAGTGTGTTGTTATTCTCGCAGGTTTTGTAATCTTTGGAAATAAGGTTAAGCTTTATCTTGTATCTAAGAAATCTTCATTTGGTTTATCTTGTTGTGTCTTCATTAAATCTATATTAAAGTCACCACAAATAAAGATATCTTTTTGTCTACATCTTTTCCATACTATTTCTAAATTTTTCCATATCAGATCCTGGTGCTCTATATATACAACTTACTATTATCCATCCATCCATCCAGCTTCTTCCACTTAATCCTTTTCGGGTCACGGTGGGGGAGGGGGGGCTTGAGCCTATCCCAGCATCTTTGGGTGAGAGGCAGGGTCCACCCTGGACAGATCACCAGTCCATCACAGGGCCAAAACAGAGAGACAGACAACCATTCACTCTCACAGTCAGACCTAAGGACAATTTAGAATCCCCAGTTTGATGCCAATTACAGTAACTTGCATGTTTTTGGCCTGTGGGAGGAAACCGGAGAAATCCCGCAGTAAACCCACGCAGACATGGGGAGAACATGCAAACTCCACACAGATCACTGTTGGTCGGGGGCTGGGATGGAACCAGGATCCCCCGGCAAGGGTGAGTTGCTGTGCTGCCGCAGTGCTAACCACTCCACCACTGTGCCGCCCACTTACTATTATGTTTTTTCTATTTTCCATCAAAATTTCAATTTTTTTTTTTTTGACTTATTTTGTACCCGTAGGTAGATTTGTTCTGCAGTCCGGTGACAAGCCACCAGCTGCTGGTCGCTGCGTGCGCAAGCGCCCCTTAACTCCCTAACCTGCATGTTTTTTGCATGTGGGAGGAAACCGGAGAAATCCTGGAGTAAACCCACGCAAACACGGGGAGAACATGCAAACTCCACACAGATCACTGTTGGCCGGGGGCAGGGATCGAACCCACGATCTCATGATCCCTGCGATCCCCCGGCCGAGGGTAAACTGTGCTGACGCAGTGCTAACCACTGCGCCACCGTGCAGCCCGTGCAGCCCCAATTGTTAAATATTCCATAATTTCATTCACTGTTGATGTCATGCTGTCCACTTTTTTACTTTTTAATTTTCTATCAACATACGGTGCTACCCCACCACCACTTTTACATTTCCTATTTTGTGTGTACATCTCATATCCATGTAGTTCAAAATTTACATCTTTTTCTTCATTAATCCATGTTTCAGTTATTGCTATAATCCTAAATGGGTTCATAAATTGATTTAAAAACTCCTTAATACTATCAAAGCTGGCATAGAGACTCCTACTATCAATATATATCATTGTCAATGTCTGACCTGAGTTCATAATTCCATTTAATTGTTCATAATAATAAGTACACTTTTTACCTCCGCCAAGGAGGTAATGTTTTTACCTGGGTTTGTCTGTCTGTCTGACTGTTACCAACATAACTCAAAAACTTACAAACAGATTTTGACGAAATTTTCAGGAAAGGTGTGTAATGGCACGGGGAACAGATGATTAGATTTTGGTGATGATCTGAGAGTGCATACCTCTGCCAAGGGCTTTGTTTGTATTTGTGCAGCAGGATTACACAAAAACTACTGGATGGATTTGGATGAAATTTTCACCAGAGGTGGTTCTTGGCCTAGAGAGGAACCCATTATATTTTGCTGATGATCTGAGAATGCATACCTCAGCCAAGGCTCTTATCTTCTCACAGTGTGTTAGCAACAATACTCCAAAACTGATGGACAGACTTTGATGCCATTTTCACCACAAGTGGCTATAGGCCTACACACAAACCCATTACATTTTGGAGGTGATCCATGACAAACGGAAGGAGCCTTGGCGGAGGTATGCGCTCTATGAGTGCTTTTCTAGTTGTTAATATGACTAAAGTAGTTGTTATCTGGGTCAACATCGCCTAAAATATCTTGTGGCTGCTGTTCAGTGTTTGCAAAGGTTTCAGCTTCAGCTTGCCCGAATACACTTCCATTATTAAATGAGGAAGGATGGTTGGTTAAAGTTCTGATCATAAGTTGTGTCAACAATGTACACCAAAAGGAAAAAAGAGAAAAAAAAACACAAAAGAAAAAAAACACAAAAAATTCCACTCATAATCTTACTGTGCTGTTATTCCTGCATAAGAGCTCAGGTTTAAATGTTTCTAATTCCGCCATTTCTCTAATCATTATGACTTTAGCTTCTTCTGGAGTTCCAAGCAGTTTAATCCACACCTCACAGTTCTTTGTCCATGTCGATTGTATTTTCCCTGTGTTCTGAGAGCCCTGGCTTGTCCAGCTATTTCAGAATTCTTTTTTGTTAAATGCTCCTTTACACAGACAGCCGTTCCTCTCAGTTTTCTTGCTTGTCGCAGAAGATCAGTTTTTTCTTTTCTGTTGACAAATCGGATGATGATCACTGGTTTTCCTTTACTGTCTTTTCTAGGTAACAAGTGTCAAGCTGAAATAGTCTGATTGTCCACAACAATGTTTTTAAAGTTGAAAAACGTTAACACCTGCTGCTCAAGAGTGTGTAATTCTGCCAATGTCTCATCCTCCCATCCTGGTTACCAACTCCAGCTGTCACATGTGCATAGGAGCGGTGTCTGGTGTTAAGACCGCTCACAATGACATCATCCATTCTTGTATACTGTTATAATTCATCCACACGTCTTTCTAAGGAATTAATTTTCTTGTCTTTTTCCATAATTTCAGCCTTTAATTCACGCACTTGCTCCATAAGGCCAATAAGCAGAGTTTGTTGTTTGGCTATCTTAGATATTTCTTCAGACATAAAATTTAGTGAGAGTTTGATCTCCTCCAACTCTTCTCCATTTGTCTGATTGTTTTTTGGAGGCATAATGACTAGTCTGATTGGGATCAAAGGAGCGGCTCACCTGGTGGCTAGTACAGGAGCCGAAGTTTGCCCGATTGCTAATGAAGGCCGTCAGCTGGCTTCGTCGTCTAATTATAGCTGTTATCTGGCAGCGAGGCCGAAGCTCTCCCGATGGCTAGTAAAGGCCCCTAACTGGCGTTGTCATCTGGTAGCTGGATCTGCCCATGAAGAGGAGGAAGCCAAGGCTCCCTCGGTAGCTAGTGGAGGTCTCTAGCTAGCGTCGTCCTATCTGGCGGTGAATCCGAAGCTCTCCCAGTGGCTAATGGAGACCGCCAGCTGGTGTCGCAGCCTGATAGCGGGCATCCAGCTGTAAAGCCAACGCCCCCTCGGTCCAAGTGGGTGCCTCCAGCCAGCGTCGTCTGGTAGGTGGTATGTTCACTAGTTCTCCCGCTTCTGTCGTCTCCTTCCTCGGCATTGCTGCTGAATTCACCTCCAGCTGCAGCCACCCAGCCCAGCACCATCCACTGACTTGTCAACCATGTCCAGATCATGACAATAAAGATGTGTTCAGACCAAACGTGAAAGCCCGATTACATATTAACTCAATGTAAACATGTGAATAGACATGAATTCATCATCTGAGTGAGTTGCAGACAGGCAGAGCTGCCTTTATCACTTCTGCAGCTGTGTTCTACCTGCTGTGGAAATCGTCAAAACACTGTCATGCTTTGGTTTACATTATCTGGAAAGATTGTTCCTTCCTCCAAAGCTTCACCTGGATGAAGGTAATTTACACTGCTAGCCTGCTAGCCCTTGTTAACACATCCGTGGCAGGAGTTTCTGGGTGGATAACCCCGACACTCCAATTCAGCTGCAGAGCTCCAGTCCATCTGTCTGCAGGTGAGCGGCAGTCTCATTTTCAGACTAGCTTACTCTCCACTTTTGATACTTTAATTCTGGTGTTAGCAGAATTTCAAGGATGATAACCAGCTAGCGCTACCAAATCCCTTGAACATGTGAATGCCCACGTTTTTATATTTTTGACATGTTTACATTAATTTTACATACAGTGGTGTGAAAAAGTGTTTGTCCCCTTCCTGATTTCTCATTTTTTGTATGTTTGTCACTCTTAAATATTTCTGATTTATATTATTAATATAAATATATACAACTGATTTCTATTATTAATCAGTTGGTGGAATTCAATTCTCTCTGGTCCCTGCTTATTAATTCTATAATCTGTGGGGTGGCGGTGACTCGCTCTCCTTGGCACCTCTGGCGGCTGGCTACGCCCCGACCATGGGTGTCCAGGGTGGCCGTCTGTCTTGCCCTGGGGGGGGGGGGGGGCGGCGGGGTGGGCCGGGGGGGGGGGGGGGGGGTTGGGCTGTGGCCTCTGGCCGGCTGGCCTCGCCCCTCGGGGGGGGGGGTCTGGGTCTGGCCCTGGGCCCCTGGTGCTGGGGGAGGCATCCCCCCCCGGGCCGGGGTCGGGTGTGCGCTAGTGGTGGGAGTTGTCCCCGGTGCATCCTTGCACGGCGGGGTCGTGTTTTCCCTGGGGCCCTGGTGGCACCCTGGGGTTGGTCCCTGCATCCTGGGTTGCCCTCCCCGTCCACTGGGGTCTGTGGGTGTGGGTGTGCGTGCTTGTGTGAGAGTGGGTGTGAGTGTGGGCTTGTGTATGAGCAGATGCGGAAGTGGGTGTGTGTTGAGTAGGCAGGTGGGGCTGTGTGTGGGTGAGGTGGGTATGTGTGATGGTGGGTGGAGGTACGTGTGTGTATGGAAGCGGTTACTTGTGGGTAGATGCCTGGGGGGTGGAAGATGTGTGTATGGGTAGGAGAACTTTGTTGGGTGGCAGGGGTTGGGCAGTCCATCTAGTGGCATGGGGGCTGGCGTTTTGGGGCCTGCTTGTCCCGGCCGCCCTGCTGTTCTGTTGCGGGGTGAGGCGCTTTGTTACATTGCCCCTGGTGTCATTGGCGGCAAGTGTGTGTTGGTGCTTGGGGGTGGTTGGGGGATCATTGGCGCGGTTTGATGGCCGTGTTTCCATCGGGTTGCTCCGGGGTGGCTGTGGTTGCAGGGTGGCCTGCAGCTGTCGGTGTGCGTCTGGGGTGGGTGGTCGTGGACATGCATGGGCGCTCCGGGGTGTCGCCTGGCGTGTTGGGCACCGTGTGGGTCTGGTCCATTGTTCACTATTGTAAATGGTAAAATGGTAAATGGTGTACACTTATATAGCACTTTTATTTTCATCTCTTGATGACCAAAGTGCTTTACAGATCCTGCCATCCACCCATTCACGCACATATTCACACACTGATGGCGGCATGCTACCTAACATGGCACTTCCAGACCCACCAGGAGCAATTGGGGGTGAAGTGTCTTGCCCAAGGACACAACGGCAGGATACTGTGGAGAGCAGGATTCGAACCGCCAACCATGTGGTTATTGGACGACCTGCTGTACCCCCTGAGCCACTGCCCCACTGCCATTCCCCCAATTGTGACTGTTGTTGTCCATGTTTGTGTGTAAGATGAGTGGAAATATGTGTGGCTGCCCCATTATGTTAGTGGTGCTGGGAGCGCCGGGGCGTGATGCTGGTGGGACCTGGGCTGCTTCCACTGGCGGCCCTCGCCCTGGGTTGGGATTTGGGGGCAGTGGGTGGCCTCATGAACCAGTATGCAAGCTGGCTTCTGGGGGGGGGGGGGGGGTCGCTTTTAGACTGCCTACCTCCCAGTCTTATTTCCCGCCCTCCCCCTCCCCCTGACTCTGGGTGGAATATACATCTTTTCTGTTACATTTAGGGCTTTGGGGTGGGGGTGTACCGCACTGTGTCAGTGAAGGGGATACCTTTGCTGCGTGATGGGGCTGCACTCGCCTCCATTTTAATTGCATTTTAGACACTGAGGGCTTGGGGGGATGGGGGCCCTGCTGCCCACCGCAGTGGCTAGCGATGCTCCAATCACTATCCTCCCAATTTTAATTGTACTTTGGTAGTCCACACATTTACTCACAATTATATCATATAACCGACACACACCCACCATGTTCTGTGCGGGGGGAGGGGGTGGGGATCTTCCCCCACCCCTGTTGCCCTGCTCTTGCTGGGTGCATGGGGGCCTGGTGGGGAGCCTGGGACCTATCATGCTGTCAAAATCCCTGGGTGCTACTGAATATATAGATACAACCAAGGAAATGAGAGGGGGGCTGAATATGAGTCTAAGTGAGAGTGAGGGGGTGATGAATGGAGGTGGTCATGGTGGGTCGGTTTTGTGCGGCACTTTGCATGCTGGGTGGCATCTTGGGGCACCTGCGGTGGTCTGCTGATTGTTCGCTCAGATGGGTGCCGGGGGTGGGGGTCTGCTTCTGTGGCCGGCGCCGGTGGTCTCCCTGGTCACTGCCGGGCACTGGTGCATGTTCCTTATGAAACAAAGGTGAATGAGGGGTGAGTTTGAATGGGTACAGGAGTGAGAGAAAAAGGGTCGGTCAGGGTGAGTGAGAGGGGTGTGCATGGGAGCATGTGGGTGTGAAGGTGTGGGGAGTGGTGTGTCTGCGAGTCGGGAGGTGCTGGATTAAGGGGGGTAGTGCCTCTCGGCAACATGGGCTCCCCTGGGTGGGGGGAATTCTTTGGGCATGGGGGTCCCCGGGGTGTGCGACAGAGGCGCTGGGGCAGGCCTGCTGTGGGGGTGCCTGGCGGGGCTCACGCCGGGGGGCATGGGCCGGTCTCTGCCCCGGGGGATGGGGTTGCTGGCCTCCTTGTGCCTGGGGCCCGGGGGCGGACGTTGGCCCCGCTGGGGGGGGGGGGGGGGGGTTAGGTGGGTCCGGGGGGGTGGGCTCATCGCGCCGGCCGCCAAGCAGCCTGGCCTCCCTTGATCGTCCCTCCGGGAGTGGATGCCTGGCTTTCCTGGAGCTTGCTGACCTTGGGGCTGGGGGTTGGTGGTGCTGCCTTGCCTGCTCGGGGTTCCCGGCGGGAGAGCTGCTGTGACCTGCCCTCCGCCCGTATGTTTCCTGACAAACCACTCATATGCACACACTTATTTTGCACGCGTTCTCATATATATGCACACAGACATACACGCACAAGTGTCTCTCCTTTAACAGGTGCTGAAACCAGACTCGTGTTGAGACATCTTCGGTGGAAGAAGCAGTTTGTCTTTTGTTTGTTTTAGTTGTCTTTTTTTTTTCTTTTCCCCCTTCACACACTTCCTTTCCCTCTTCCCCATCCTGTTGGGTGAAACATGGGTAAAACAATTAAAATAAAGTATTAAAAGTTATTACAGGAGGAGTTTACAACAATATACAATACACAGTTAGGTGCTGTATAAGCTCCTCTTGGCAAAGTAAATCTGTTTAGGCACAATAAGGGTGACAGATCCCTGTTCTGCCTGCCTAGCTGCCTGACAGGACAAGGGGGAAAAAAAACAAAAAACAAAACAAAAAAAAGTAATTTCCATCACAAATACAATGAACATCCATTTAAACAGTCGTGCTTACTGACTGTATGCAGTCAGTGTACAGATACCTATACAGTCACTTAATGCAATGAACAAATTCAATAAGAACTGAATCAACTGATGCATAAGATAAGTAACATTAATTTTAAACCTGCACAAATATAAACTTTAGTATCTAAGTTCTTCAGAGACTAAAACAAATTAAAGTTATAAAACAAAATAAAGTGCTGCTAGAAGTTTTCATGATTTTTTTTTTGCCTGTTCAGAATTTTCTGGGAATTTGTTAAAGTGTTGCAGTGTGGTTGTTCAGCAGGAAGACTGACATCTTCTTCCACGTCTTGAACTCTGGCTGATTATCTGGTCATGGTCCTTTGTCTGGTGAAGCTGCTCCAGTAAAAGGTAAAGGGAATGCAATCATTTAAAACAAACAAAAATAAACTTCCATCCAGTGTTAATTTCATCAGCTAAAACTATATCTATTTTTTTCATCCATTAAAGCTAGAAATTAAACTAAAATGACCATTAATGCATTTTACTTTTGACACCTAATTTGAGTCCAGTTTTACTGTGATGATTTTATTTTTGTAGTTTTTTTTAGTCTGTTCATTATCAATAGTTTTTGTCTACTTTTAGTCAATAACAAGATTTGGTTTTTCTTCAATGAAAAGAACACCGTGCGGGCTGCACGGTGGCGCAGTGGTTTAGCACTGTGGCAGCACAGTTTTACCCTCGGCCGGGGGATCGCGGGGATCATGAGGTCGTGGGTTCGATCCCAGCCCCCGACCAACAGTGAGCTGTGTGGAGTTTGCATGTTCTCCCCGTGTTGCGTGGGTTTACTCCGGGATTTCTCCGGTTTCCTCCCGCATACCAAAAACATGTAGGTTTAGGGCGCTCGCGCACGCAGCGACCAGCAGCCGGTGGCTTGTCACCAGACTGCAAACCAAGTCTACCTACGGGTACAAATAAGTAACAAAAAAAAAAAAAAAAAAACACTGCTTCTATCGCTGTCAAAAAATGTTAGAAAAAAAACCCTCAACTGCAGCTGTCAGGGTAACTAGGCAACGGGGTAGCACGTGGTCACGCAAACAAACGTCATCCAAAGACTACACCATAAACTTATTTTTTACCGTCTATGGACTAAACTCTCATTCTTAGATTCTTTTACATTCATTCTTATAAATGTGTCTACAAGGCTACAGCACCTGAATTTGCGTACGATCAGCCCAGCGCTGCTCAGCCATATTTGCACGGTCAGCTACGGCCAGCCATTTTGTGGCTGACATAACGTGGGGGCCTAACTTGCTGAGGGAGCGTAACTAGTTGAAGGAGTGTTGACGGAGTCTGTGAGCTGCTGACGGACCTGTCTGGCATTTCTTGCTGCTCCTGCTAGCTTAGTAAGCTACTCTGTGTGGTTCTCCTGCACTGGCAGCGTCAATGTGTAATTGTGTATCATGAAGCGGCAATACGTGTCACGTAACGGGACCCCGGCACCACTGAAAAAAAAATATAAATAATAATAATAAATTGATTCTTAATTGTTGTGAATCAGTTCTAGATTATGTAAAATGAGAATCTAGATTCTTATGTGAATCGATTTTTTCCAACACCCCTACTAAAAATATGTACCAATCTTTTATAATTATATATTTTTATGCAGCTGTTGCAAACTTTTGGGTATTAATCAACCAACTGAGCTTTCAGTCCACCAGATGTAGCAAAGTAAGTGTACATTGACAGGTGAAACCATACGTTGTCTTGTGACATTTGCAGCCAGGTGTACAAGTTGGGAAGTGAAAAGTTAGTTCAAATGTCTGACCTATTTTGGATTTTATAGCCCGCAAGGAGTGCTGCATGAAAAAAACAAAAAACACTTGGAGCATGCTGGCTGGCACAATCCTCAGAGCCATTCAGCAAAAGCAGCTTATAATAGCAGCTGCTATAAACACTCCAGCATGAGCTGAGCTGACCCCAGTGAACAGCCAACCCTGGACACCTCCCCATGCAACAAAGCCACTTCCAGACTCAGAGCCAGCCAAGTTAACAACACAGTCCACTGCCCATCCTGTGTGCAGAAATGTGTCACCACGAAAAAGTCAAGCCCCATGATATGAATGTGGGCAACAGAAAGGTCCACAGCACACCATCCTACGGAGGTCTGAAATCCTGCAACCACCGACACAGAAGCAGCCATGATGAGTTGAAAAGAGTGAAAGCATATATGAGATAGATACTGACAGGTGAAATGGGGGGAGATAGTGTCACAATACTTCAGGAATCATAGTATCGTGATAGTATTGCATTGTGACCCAAGTCTTGCAATGCGTGTTGTATTGTGCGTTCCCTCGTGATTCCCACCCCTACCACATATGCACACAAAACAGACAATCAGATACACTTTTATTACTGTGAATATTTCTTTTGGAGAGTACACAGCATCCAATACAGTTGACATATTTTTCAGACTTTTGACCAGTTGGTTAGTGATTATTGGTTACAGCTGAATTGCTTTTGCACATTTATTCAAAGTCCTCTGTCAAAAAAAGCTGTTTTAATAAAATTTTAAATCTCATTTCATTGTTTTCTTGGGTAATATTTCTAGCCAGTGAGTTTCATTCATACATTCATACATGCTCAGTATATAACCGTTACTCTGATACAATTTATATTACTTTAGGTAATTTCCTCCTGTTGCATGTCTGGTGGTGTATCTGTGCTAAAGGTTAACTTCTGTTCAGTCCTGGATGTTTTCTGAATTTGCAGCCATAGGCTACAATCAATGCCAAACAACTGGAACACACCAGATAAATATGGGCCGCTGCCATTGGTGAATCATGTCTTTTTTGCTGATGGACTGATATCAGTCAACAGGTTGAATATTGCCTAATACTGATGCTATAGTAATATATTTGTGTATTCCTATTTTGGCCATATTTATTCGTTAAGGATTTGCTTTGGTGGAGCAAATCTTGGGCATCAAACCCACTGGAGCAGTGGAAGGAGAAAAATGATGATGATGATGATGATGATGATGATGATGATGATGATGATGATGATGATGATGATGACTATGATGAACAGAAAATCCATGAAAAAATCTGCAGATTCTTCTTGGGTCTGGTCATCACTGCAAACATATGAAAGAAATCAATGTCAAACGCAGCTCATGGACCTATGCACTGAGGGGGCTGATCACTCCATCGGTCTCCCTCACAAACTATGACAGCAGCTCCCTCTAATTTGAAACCATGGTAACAGGAGTACTGAGCAGCCAGTTTTCCAGATGTAGAGGACAATATAAAATCCCCATTCTTTATCTTCCTTGGAGAGCCACACTGTTGTAATTCTGGAATTGAGTGATAAAGTTTTTCCACTTAAATCAGTCTTGGAACAATAACATTTAAAGAACAATGTATATTTTTTTAGAATAGTGATGGGTTAGTTTAAGTCATTTTCCCCAGACCCACCTTCACGGTTCCCCTCTCTCCATGCCTCCAGATCTACTGATGGTACATTATCACAACTAACATAACCAGAGGGGTACTGGGCAAATCTAAAAGAATCAGCAGGAACTTGAACGATGCCGCTGTTGTCACAAATGAGACGAGACAGAGAGTATTTTAAAATCTCCTCCTTCTGTTGCTTGAGAAACATGCCTTCAGCCTCCCACCAAAACCTGAAAAATGAAAATGATTTAATATATATAGAAGTTTAAGTGAGGATTATTTCATTTTTCAAAATTATTACCTGTCACCGTCACGGAGGGCTTTCATCTGCTTTCCAATCAAGCATGCGAAAAGGGGACCAGTTCGTGATCCAGGCAACACATTTTCAACAAGTCCTCCAAGCCATACATCGATGTTGTCAGGATGTTTGTATAAGTTAAATAGCTTCTCGGCAACTCTGTAGTTTCTCACAACATCTTTGAGGTCTTCAGATGTTGTAATGCGCTTCAGTCCACAGAATTCTCTCCAGTCATTGTATCCTGAAATGCATTTTCATCACAATGTCATGAAAAGGAAGGTGGAGTGGACAGAGGTGCATGGAAAGACCTAGGAAGATGCTTCTGTTATTTTGGACAGAGCACAGGCGTAAAGTATGAACCTAAAGGCATGGGTAGGTAGTTGTGCTTGACATAAGACAATGGAATGTTTTGTGGACAACACCACAGTTTAGGAAGTGACATTGTTACAGCTGTTACATAATTCAAATAAAAGAAACCATAGCAACTCAATAACAACCATTCCTTTAACTTTGTAAAGTGCTTTGAAATGACTTGTGGTGAATAAAAATTGATTTGAGTAATTTCCAGGGTTATGATTTATGTACATAAGTGAGTAAGTATATAAGTGAGTACTACATAAAGTTTATATATCACTTTTCTATGATAAAAAAAATACTGCCAGCTGCTAGTGGAACCCCTGAGGCTGCTGGCTTTAAGAGCACGGGTTGGGTGAGTTTTTGTGCAAAGTTGCATGAAGTCAGAATTGTCCCAGATTTGCCTTAGTTGCAACTGTGGGATCAATATGAAAAGTCTTTGTCATTTTATTCAAATTTACAACTTTTTTGGGAGAATTGACCTCTCTCAAGGTCACCAAAATTTGAAGTCCAGATTTTTCAAAGATAGAAATATGATATCAATGTGAAACATACCATTTCCTTGTGAGTTACATTTACAATGATTTGAAATGAAAATCAAAAACCTTGACCTTTGACCTTTTGACCTCAGACCCATAGTTTGAGGTCAGGTTCCCAAGGTGAACCTGTGTACCAAGGTTGATGACCCTAGCTTTCTTTGTTTTTGAGATACAGTTTATATGGCATTTAGACCTTGACTTCTGCTCTTGACCTCAAGGACAGAAGTCACCCAAATTCATACTCATCCAAGATTTTTCTTAGATGCAACTATGGTATCGATTTGAAAAGACTACATTGTTTCTTTCTCTAGTCATTTCGCTCACAAGGCTGGTGCCGATGCCAATGATGCCACCGCCACTCATCCTCCCAGCAGGGTGACAATACAACTCCAAAGGCTGAAGGGCTAAAAAGTACTTCACAAAAACCCGAAGTATTTAATAATATTAAAAAATAAGATGATAAATTACAACAGAAGGAACAGACATGTACATCTTCAAATTGATGTGAAACAAAAATGTGGCCCTCAACCCCTCAAGTATGTCTGATTGAAGCCATTAGGATAATACGACTTAACATGAGGCATGTTCTTCACATTACATACATTTGTATCCAATTTCACGACATTACACACACTTCTGCCTACTCATTATGATTCAAACTAAATCATGCATACTTGGTATTGGGAAGGAGGGGGGGTCTTCCTCCACCCCTGGTGTGGGCTGGGTCTTGGTCTGGGGGGTGTGGTCCCTCAGGGTCCAGGGCTGGCTAGCCCCAAGCCACAGGGCGCTGCCCCCGGCCGCCTGGCAGCTCCACCCCCCTTGCCTTCCTTCTGGAGTGGATGCCTGATTGTACTGGGGCTGGGTGGCCTTGGGGCATTTGCGCTATATGGAGGCTGCAGGTTGCCCAGGCAATGGGGAACTGCCTTGCTTGCACCTGGTCCCAGGGTGGGCATTGCTGCAGCCTCCTATGCCCTTGTTTTTATGTTTCCTAGCAAACCACAAACACACACACACACTTTCTCTTGTGCGCGCACAAATACATGTACACACACACACACACACACACACACACAATGCACGCACACGCATGCACACATCTCTCTGTTCTCTTTCAGGTGCACCTGTCAGGATCATGCTGGTATCTTCTCATCTCAGAAGCAGCAATTGTTTTTTGTGTTTCTCTTTGTTTTTCTTTTTCTCTCCCTCCTCACCCTCTATGCTTTCTGACCACTTCATATCCCTTCAGTTCTCTCCCCCACTCCCTCTATCAGGTTCAGGATAACTAAGACAAGACAGTTTAAATAAAAAGTTGTTATAGAGCAAGAGGAGTCTATAAATACTATTTTTATATCTCAAATATGAACAGAGGTTCTTTTTACAAAGTAAATGTGTTTGGCACAGTAACGCAAGCAGATATTTGTCCTGCTTTCCAAGCTGCTGGACAGGAAAAAAAAATTCTGGCACCATAGAAGTCATAAGACAAATGAAAAAAACATTTTCTTTCAGGGCCTTCCCACCACCCGGGGCCCGGGGCTACTGACCTGGTAAGCCCTTGTAATAATCTAGGGTAGGATAACCTTACAGAAAAGAACAGGAACTCAAAATGAGGCAATTCAGTTCAATTCAATTCAATTCAGCTTTATTTATATAGTGCCACATCACAACAGAAGTCATCTCATAGCTCTATAAAATGCAGAGAAAACCCCACAATTTCAGAAAGACCCAGCAATCAGACGATCCCCTGTGAGCAAGCACTTAGCGATGGTGGAGAGGAAAAACTCCCATTTAACAGGAAGAAACCTCTAGCAGAACCAGGCTCAGGGAGGGGCAGTCATCTGCTGTGACTGGCTGGGGGTGAGGGGATAGAGAGGATGAAGAGGACAGACATAAAACAGAAGCGGGGTTAAGAGACACAAAATCTCTCCCTAATCGTAGGCTATATTAAAAAGGAAGGATTTTACCCTGTTCTTAAAAACAGAGACCGAGTTTGACTCCCGGACCCAGAGTGGTAACTGGTTCCAGAGAGAAGGAGCTTGGTAGCAGAAGGCTCTGCCTCCCAGTGTACTTTTGGAGATTCTGGGCATTACAAGTAATCCAGCATTTTGGGAGCATAGTGCTCTATTAGGATGGTAAGGTAATATTAGATCTTTTATATATTGGGGGGCCTGGTTATTAAGAGCTTTGAAAGTGAGAAGAAGGATTTTAAACTTAATTCTAAACTCTATGGGAAGCCAGTGGAGGTAGGACAGAACCGGGGAGATATGACTCTTTTTCTAGAACCAGTTAGAACTCTTGCAGCAGCATTTTGGATCAACTGAAGATTTTTTAAGGATATTTTAGTACAACCTGATAATAACGAATTACAATAATCTAATCAAGAGCTGACAAAGGCATGGATCAGTTTCTCAGCATCATTCAGAGACAAGATGCTCCTAATCATGGCAATATTGGGTAGATGATAGAAGGCAGTCTTAGAAACAAATTTAATATGTGAATTACAGGACAAATCTTGATCAAAAATAACTCCAAGGTTCCTCAAAGAACTATTCAGAGTGAGAGTGCTGGCATCTAAATTAAAAGCATGATTTGGAAAGGAATTTCTAAGGTGTTTTGGGCCAACAAGAATGATTTCAGTCTTATCTGAGTTTAATAGCAGAAAATTACAAGTCATCCAGGCTTTGATATCCTTAAGACAGGCATCTAACTTGGCTAATTGATTACAGTCATTGGGCTTCACTGACAGGTATAGTTGTGTGTCGTCTGCACAACAATGAAAATGTATACAGTGCTTTCTAATGATATTGCCTAACAGAAGCATATATAAACTAAAAAGAGTAAGGCCTAACACAGATCCCTGTGGAACTCCGTGACTGAGCTTAGAGTTGGAAGAAAATTCATCATTGATGTGAACAAACTGAAATCTATCAGACAAATAAGATCTAAACCACTGCAGTGGAGTTCCATTAAGTCCAACATAGTGTTCTAATCTATCAAGTAGAATGGCATGATCGATAGTGTCAAAGGCTGCACTAAGATCTAAAAGGACAAGAACAGAAACAAGTCCATTATCAGATGCGATAAGGAGGTCATTAGTGACCTTCACCAAGGCTGTTTCAGTGCTATGATGAACTCTGACCCCAGATTGAAACTCTTCAAATAAACCAAATCCCTGCAAGTGGCCAAACAATTGCACGGCAACAACTCTTTCCAAGATTTTTGAAATGAAAGGCAGGTTAGAGATTGGTCGATAGTTAGCCAAAACTCCTGGATCGAGCGTTGGCTTTTTGAGTAAGGGTTTAATTACAGCAATTTTAAAAGCCAGCGGTACATAACCCAGAGTTAAAGAAGAATTAATTATATGAAGAATACAGCTACCAATAATTGGGAAGACAATTTTAAATAACCTGGTAGGAATAGGGTCCAAAAGGCAAGATGTGTTATGACCCGAGCGTCGGTTCTGATCACGCTCGGGCTAAGCTATGTCTCGCTGCCGGCCTTGACAGCTGCCGGCGGTATTCTGGCCTCTCCGGGCCACCGCATGACAGTACACTGCTGCCAAAACAGCGTTTACGGTGACGCCAACCCGAGACGCTATTCACCAGTGGGTTTGAGTTTTGGACGTTGCTTTTTCCTGTCTGGGTCCTGTGTATGTGAGGAATGCCATCGCCGAAGAGCCACGTACTGACAGGTGTTTTGGAAGTCGTGGATGAGCTGCTCATCTCCGCTTCCCTGCTGGACTGTGACCACGGCATACATTGGTACCTGGACGCCGCCGAAGATGTTCTCTGTCATCTCTCTCCCCGCTACGCCAACCACCCGGAAGTCGACGCGAGGAGGGAGGACATCACCGCACAACGCGAAATATTCCTGATGATGGAGGAGGAACACGGCATGAAGCAGGTGAAGAGGCACTCCTGCTCTTCGCCTATGGATCCCGATCCTGCCCTCAATCCGTTTCGGGAGTTCGCACCATCTGGGGGCCGGCGAAGGCGTCGGCGTCACGGCCGGGCGCATCTTCGGCAAGCTCCTGCTCTGGATCCAGTTCCGGGCCGCCGGGATGACCCCCTCAACCAGCCAGCTGTTGAGAGTGAGCGGAGTCCTGTGCCGGTGGGCTCCGTCCTTGGATCCTTTTTTACCATCCAGCGAGCGAGGGAAGGAGCAACGTCCGCTACAGCTGACAACATCCTCCCCCCGGGAGACAGGCAAGTCCAAGTTCACTTTCCTATTGATAATAGTGATCTGTCTTGTCTGACTCCTGGGGGTGAAGCTCGGGGTTTGCAGCTCCCTGAGTCACTTTTCCCAGCTGTAGCCACTTGTATTAAACCTGCTGCCTCTGTGTCTCCTCCTGCGGAGCGGTCCTCGGCGTCAGTCCCACGCCGTCGAACGAGGGGGAGGCCTGCAGCTCTGGGAAATATCCCAGCCCTGCAGCCTTGCTTTGGACAGAGCAGAACGGACTGCAGTGAGGAGCCAGAGCCGACGAGAGAGCGTCCCCAGGGTTCCTCAGGGATGCAGCCCGAGTCAGCAGGTCCAGGGTCCTCTGCCCCCACGCCATACGGGTTATTGGTGTGGACGCCAGCGCGTGAGGATCCAGCTACAGAGACCATCAGGCCGGCTGTGGAACCCGACACAGCCGAGTGGGAGCCCGACGACGAGCTTCTTCTTGAACCTGGATCGGCGAAGTCCTGGACAGCTCCAGAGCCCGAGTGCAGGCAAATGCTCTTTCTTGTTTTCCTGTATGGTGTGTTAGAGCATTTTTGCCTGCCTCATGGGGAGGCGAGTGAGGGGCAGCCGTCCGCTGCACCCGAGCTCGTCTCGCTGGGCTCTGGTGCTGCCGGTGGAACTGATCCCGGTCCTCCCCTGTTTTCTGAGCACCTCCACAGCATTACCGGTCCGGAGCCAGTCAAGGTCACGGGACTGGGGGTTCCAGGTTCGGAGATGGAGGTCGTCGCCGGAGCAGTCCTGACGCAGTCGGGGTCCGACGTGTGGGCCGAGATGACCCAGTCGGGGTCCGACGTATGGGCCGAGATGACCCAGTCGGGGTCCGACGTGTGGGCTGAGGTGACCCAGTCGGGGTCCGACATGTGGGCTGAGGTGACCCAGTCGGGGTCCGACGCGTGGGCCGAGGTGACCCAGTCGGGGTCCGACGTGGGTGCAGCAGTGACCCAATCGGGGTCCGACGAGGTCCAGTGGGGGTCCAGCGCAGGTGCGGCTGTGGCCCAATCAGGATTCGAGGGGGTCCAGGTTTTTGGTTGTCCCCCTCTTAGGAGCCACCAGCTGGGGGCCATTAGAGGGTTTTGTTTGGCAGATCGGCGCTCTCCTGTTTTGTCGTTTTCAGGTGAGCGGCTGCATGCAATCCCTCCACGGTCCTGTTGGTTGTGGGATGCGGGTCGGCCACCCGAGGAACTGCTTGGTGCGTTCGGCGTCTTGGGTTGGCCACCCAATAAACCGTGCTTGTTACGGGGTGACCTGGTTTGGCCACCAGAGGACTTGTTTCTGGGGGCTTGGGACTGGGGCAGGCCACCTGATCATGTACTGTGGGACTATCTGTGGGCCCATACGGTGCCAAGTCATGTTTAGTACGTCTAGCAATTTTTGTTGTTTCACGTAGTCACAGTCATAGTCAAGTCTAAGCAATTTTAGATTGCCTCTTGTTCTTTTTTTTTGTAAGCCACAGTCATAGTCATAGTCAAGTCTAAGCAATTTTAGATTGCCTCTTGTTCTTTTTTTTGTAAGTCATAGTCATAGTCAAGTCTAAGCAATTTTAGATTGCCTCTTGTTCTTTTTTTTGAAGGCCATAGTTTAGTTATAGTCAAGTCTAAGCAATTTTAGATTGCCTCTTGTTCTTTTTTTTGAAGGCCATAGTTTAGTTATAGTCAAGTCAGAGCAATTTTGGATTGCCTCATGTTTTTTTTTTGTTTTTTTTTGGAAAGCCTCAGTCTTGTCATAGTCAAGTTAGGTCAGGGCAATCTGGTTTGCCCCATGTGTGTTGCAATCCTTAGTCTGGTTTTGTTTTGCTATTGTTCTTTTCTCCCCTCTTCTTTTTGAGGGGCCATGGTCAAGTTTTGTCTTTGTTGTTTTGTTCTCCACTCCTTCTTTGAGGGGCTATAGTGTGGGGGTTTTGTTCATTGTTTCCAGGTGTTTACATGTATTTTTGGTCTTGTGTGTTTTTGTTTTTTCATAGTCGCCGTGTTAGCACGTATTTCTTTTGTGTCCATAGTTACAGTCGTGTATTCTTTTTATAGTCATGTGTTTCCACAGTTAGTCATGTATTTCTTTCCTTTTTTTTTTCCAGAGTCATGTGTTTGTATTTATTTCTTGTTTTGTTTCCATAGTTATCGTGTGTTTCCATGTATTTCTTGTATGGTTTTTTTGGTCTGGTCTTTGTCTTGTTCTTGGGTTGGTTTCTCTCCCTCCGCACCTGTCCCCCAACCTCCCACCATGGGGGGGGGGGGGCGTGGGGGGGCAGGGTGGTTCTTTGGGGCGTTCGGAGTCCGCCCGTGGAGGGAGGGTACTGTTATGACCCAAGCGTCGGTTCTGATCGCGCTCGGGCTAAGCTATGTCTCACTGCCGGCCTTGACAGCTGCGGGCGGTATTCTGGCCTCTCCGGGCTCTTATTGTGAAAGTGCTCGGTGGGGCTTCCGCCTGTCAACGGTCGGTCAGCTGAGTGTCATTATTGTCATTAGTGCTTCGGCCATTTAAGCCCAGCACTGGCGTCGGTAGGAGGCAGCAGTGTCTGGTCGCTTACCTGGTCGCTAACCTGGTCGCTAACCTGGTCGCTTACCTGGTCACTAACCTGTTCACTCTTCTGTTCACCCACTGCCACGTTGCGGATGCCTGGACTACTTTCACACCTCGTCTGCTTGGGTTTGGCCGTCGTTCCCCGGTACCAGTAAGTGTGCTTGTTAGCCTTATTCCTGCCGGCGTGAATTGACCTGCAGTCCCACCTTAGCAGCCTGTGTGTTATTATTACCAAGCCTGTCTGTGTGTGACTGTCTCCTGCTCTGGACCTATAGTGTGCTGTATAGCCCTATGCCTCCTGTTAGGTGAAGACTCTTGTCATTATCTCAGCAGCTTGTGTATCACCTTATCACCGTAATAAAACTCACTGAAAACTCACTGGTGACTCTGTGCATCTTATGGTGGCTCGCGAGGGCCACCGCATGACAAGATGAAGGCTTAGATGAGGAAATTATTTTAACCAACTCTAAGAGGTTGATTGGAGTAAACTTATCTAAACAGATTTCACTTGAGGAAGTTGTAGTAGTTACTGTACTTGAGTTTACGGTAGGAAGAATCTGACTGATTTTATCTCTAATAGATAAAACCTTATGATTGAAAAAGTTCAGAAAGTCCTGACTAGAAAGCTCAGGAGGGATGCGAGGATTGACCGAGTCCTGACTCTGTCAGCCTGGCTATAGTATTAAAAAGAAACCTGGGGTTATTCTTATTTGCTTCTATTAATGGAGAATCTCCTGCTAAATGTCTGCTAAATGTGCATTGAGGGTTTTTTTTTTTTTTTTTGCCTGCAATCAAAATTTCGCTCACTCGCCGAGCGCCATTTTGATAAAACATGTTTTTTTCTCTCGCCTACTGTGTCATATCCATTCCCTTTTTCTTTTTTTCCTTTCTTCTTTATGACTGGCGCCTAGCGGCTGCCCCGGCCTTAGATGCGCTCTGCAGAGCGTGCCCAAATGCCAAGTCACGTTTCGTTACCTTGTATTCATACATGTGTAATGACAATAAAGTTGAATCTCATCTCATCTCATCTCATCTCATCATAATAACTCGTTCTAGCTTTTCTAAGAGATTTTTTTATAAATTAAGAGATGATTTCTCCACGCTAAATAGAACTCATCTAAACCAGTAGAATGCCATTTCCTTTCCAATTGATGAGTCTTCTGTTTTAAGCTACGAGTTTCTGAGTTAAACCAAGGGGTTAGAAATCTCTGGATAGACTTTTCCTTTTTTAAAGGGGCTACCAAATCTAGAGTCCGATGCAGAGAGGCTGTAACAATATCTACCATGCTATCAATTATGAAAGGAGCAGGCTCTCCATCTTTTATTCCTGTTGTGTTGACCCATGGTATAGAGGAGACAATCTGCAAAAGTTTGGTAACAACATCATCTGAAAGACATCTGCTGAAGTAGTATTTTTCTTTAGGAGTCAAATAATCAGAAATAGTGAAATCAAAGGTTAACAGACAATGGTCTGACAGTGCAGGATTATGAGGAGACGCTACCAGATTTTCTATATCTATACCATAAGTCAAAACAAGGTCCAATGTATGGTGGAGCTAATGGGTAGAATTTTCTACTTTCTGGGAAAACCCCACTGAGTCTAAAATTGAATTGAATGCATTATTAAGACAGTCACTCTCTGCATCAACATGTATATTAAAGTCCCCTACAATAATTATTCTACATTATCTGATTTCAGCACTAAATCAGCTAAAAATTCAGCAAATTCGGATAGAAACTCTGAGTAGGCCGGGGGAGGACGATAAACTATGGCAAAGAGAATTGGGTTCAAGCCAAGATAGCCAACATGACCCACACTGAGGACCAGGCCCTCAAAGGAATTAAAACATGATTTTTGCTTGACATTAACTAGTAATTTAGAATGAAAAATTTCCGCCACTCCACCTCCACAACCAGAACCTCTGGGGTTATGACAGTTTAAATAACCAGAGGGAGTTGATTCATTCAAACCAACATAATCATCTTGCCCAAGCCAGGTCTCTGTGAGGGATAATAAATCGATCTGATGATCGATTAATAGATCATGGACTAGAAGAGACTTGGGAGTTAAAGACCTAATATTGAATAGACCACATTTGAGTTTTAAATTTTGGAGAGGAACAGAGGCCAAATTATTAAATTTAGAAACTTGAGGTTTGATTTGAATTTTACCAACATTTTGTTTAATCACTTTGGGATGTTTATGCATTCTATTTTTATTAACTTTTTTATTAACTTTGGGGGGAGCAGAGAAAGGTTCTCTAAGGGAGGAGCCAGGGGCAAAGTTGGGTGGTGGTGGATGAGGAGGAGCTGCATAAAGATGTGTATTTATCAGGTTGTGTTGTATTTGTCTTGAGTTATAATATTTTGGGTAACGGGAGACAAACACAGTCTCTGTAGGGTTATAAATCGAAGGCTGATCCAAACAGTGAAGATTATTTGGATTAATGGGATTAATATGGGAAGTGGAAACAGAACCAAAAAAGGGCTGATTGACAGACCCAAGAGCTTCAGAGTGAGTAAACACACCATACACTGCAGGCAGAGAGGAGAACTCCTGTGCAGGAAGACTTTGGGCTCTTTGAATCCTAAATAACCCACTAAAATAAAGAGAAAGCACCCAAAAGCATAATAGGGACTCTTTAAAGTCACACAGCACCATCAAAGTGATCAGAACCTCAGAACACTGGAATTGGAATTTGCAAAAAATCCAATAATCATCATCAGCATCATGTGGAAATAGATCTTAAATTAGGTTAAATAGGGCATGTTCGGTGGAGCAGTGATTAGCACTGTGGCAGCACAGTACGGTCACGGGATCGATTCCACCCCCTGACCATCGGTGACCCTTCTGTGTGGAGTTTGCATGTTCTCCCGTGTCTGTGTGGGTTTACCTCGGGTACTCTGGTTTCCTCCCACAGGCCAAAAACATGCAAACTAGGTTAATTGGAGACTCTAAAGTGGCCTTAGGTGTGAATGGTGAAGGGATTGGTGCTGTACTGTGGCTGCCTCATCCATCCAGGTGGATGCCCTGTAATTTCCCCATTGTGGGACTAATGAAGGATTATAAAAATTAAAAATCAGTCATATTCAAAAAACTGTAATAACACTTATTAGAATTTTCAATTAAGTAAATTCTGCAAAGGTTACAAAACCAGGAACAATGGTGGTTGTTGAGTAATGGGTCAAAGTGTTCTCTAAATAACAAGTAGTTTAGCACAGAAATTCTTTTTGTCACATTATTCGTCAGGAAAAACTAAAATGCATGTGCTGTGGATGTTGGATCATTTTTAGCTCATTCCAGAGAAGCCAAAAGGAGCTAATGTGATGATGCAGTGTTCGTCATCCATCTGTCTGTCGGTACATCCATCCACATTTCACAGGAATTGCTATTCTTCCTAGATATTTGTCCTGATGCTCACCAAACTCACTCACAATGATCCTCAGGTAGGTCTGCATCCAGGTTGAGCTCAAGACAAGTTCATTGTCAAAGATCTGGGCATTGTTGGTCTCGTGAAAATTGTTAGTTCTCCTTAGCAATTTCCCAATGTTTGGAAAACTCATGCACAATAATTCTCAAGTGGGTCTGCATCTAGGCAGGGCTCAAGGAGAAGGTCAAAGGTCAGGAGATTGGAATACTTGAGGTGATTTCATCAGGCTGGAATGAGCTACTCCATCATTGACAGTCTGGTTGAAATTTTACTCTTACAGATGTTTTTGAATTTAAAAAAACTGTATAAATTGTAGTTTTTCTATCTTTGACCACAAATAGCTATCCTTCCATTCATCCGCCAGTTGGTTGTCAGAGATCGCTTCCTGTAGACACTGTGTGATTTCTGGCTGTTTCAGTCAAATACATGAGCAAAGTAAAGGAATTCAGACAATATCTAAAGTTAGAATAGAATAGTCTTTATTGCCATTGTACACTTGTACAGTCCAACGAAATTGTGGGCGCTCCACCAGGCTACTGCACAATAAAGTAAAAGAGAATTTGAATGAAACACAGTTAAAAAGCACACAATTAAACATATGACTGAAATAAAAATAAAAATAGCCCATTGGATGCCTCTCCACATCTGCTGGGAGTCGTTGTCTGTGAGGAAGCCCTCCACCTTCCTCCTATAGGTGTTCTTGGCAAGTTTTATGCCTCTCCTCAGGTTGGCTCTGGCAGTGCAGTACAGACAGCTGTCCCTCTGTCTGAAGGCTGAGGTTGTGGACTCTGATCAGAGCCTGGACTTCATTGGTCATCCAGGGTTTGTGGTTTGGAAAGACCCGGATGTGTTTGGTGACTGTCACATTTTCTACACAGCATTTGATGTAAAAAAGGACAGACTGGGTGTAGGAGTCCAGGTCCTGCTGTTCAACGATGCTCCAATTTGTGCAGGCAAAGCAGTCTTCTAGCTAGAGAAGAACATTTTCAGGCCAGGTTTTAATTGTTTGTTTGGTTGAGGGGGACTCTTCCCGAGGGGGGTGTAGGCAGGTATTGGAAGCAGAGAGAGATGGTCTAATTGTTCAAGGAAGGGGAGGGAGGCGACTCTGTAGGCATGCTTAATGTTGCTGTAAACATGAGTTGGTGTTCTTCCCCTCTTGTGGGACACTTAACATGTTGGTAGAATTTGGGGAGTACAGTCTTTCAGCATGCTTTGTTAAAATCTCCTGCAATAATGTGGACTGCATCAAGGTGATCTCTTTGCTGCCTGCTGACAATGTGCTGGAGGTGATTGAGTGCTAAGCTAACGTTAGCATCAGGAGGAATGTAAACGGCTGTTAAAATTCCTGCGGTTAGCTCGTGGGGGGTATAAAAAGGCCTACACAGGAAGGACATGGCCCCTTAGTGGTTAACAATGGCTATGAATTATTGTAAAAAAAAAAAAAAAAAAGCAGTGGTGATAGTCATCAGAAGAAGCTTCTGTTTTTCTTACCTTGCAGCAGAACATGATCTGGGGTGAAGGTCAGGCTGTACCAGAAAATAAAGGTAGTCATCTCAGAATGTAACTGTTGCCAGGATTTATGGTTGCTTACAGACCAACAGGAATACAGCAGGCACAAATCAACAAGATGCTGGAAAGTGATAAGTACCATTCTAAAAAAAAAGGATTTTTATACAAAAACGTGGTTACTTGGTTGGTTTTCATGAAGTAGTGATCATAATGCTCTCATGGCAGGCAGGTGCACCTGACACCATAATTCAGTAGAAAATGCTATTTTAAGGCATTTTCATACCTGACAATCAGCACCCAGGTTTGGACCAAGGTTCGTGTTTTTTTTTACATTTGGTCCTGTTAGATTTGGCTTCACACTGCTCCTAATCTAATCGAATCAAACACCTTCATTTGATGTGCCTACATCCTGAGGGGTATTACACAACCCCAAGATAAGGGAATAAGCCAGGATTTTCAAGTAATTCTGGCTTAATTTATGCTTGACTTAGTTGTATAATAGTCGGATAAATGACATCCAGCTGAGTTGCTATGGAGATTTATTCTCTGGAGCTAGCCTGGTCCAGAGCAGGCTAAGAGTCAGGCTAAGATTAATCCTAGTGAATTGTCTGTCAGTGCAGGGGTCAGTGCTATGAGAAATCAGTGTTTTTCACTGTTATTAAATGGTCTACTGCAAATATGTTGCAGCACTTTAATTATCCTGCATTGAATGAAACGCAAAGATATGAAGAAAAATTTTTCTTACATTAAAATAACAGACACATTGTCATTCCTGTAATTTCCCAGTTTGGGATCAAGATAGTACATCTATCTATTCAAGTCTGCCCACTGTTCTTTTAAGTGCACCAACCATTTTCATAATCATCCACGTAGTGATTATTACTGTCAGGCCCAGAGTTACACTTATAGTATTTATATGTATTTCTATTGCCGTTTGAGGTGTGATGATCTCTCTCTCTGGCATCCTCGTCTCAAAGAGGCGATGGTTAGCACGTCAAGGGTTAGAGCAGCGCCTGGAATGACTATACAGCCCAATCCTTGAGTGGCAGTCTTTGGAGCAGTTGGCACAGATGAAGACTGATGGTGCAGTGCTGATGCTGCGTGTTCTTTCCTTGCCGCATGCTTCGTCGCCATCTGGACTCTCGTGTTTGCTTCCATCTTGAGAGCACCCTCTTTGACACTGTGGCACCAGGTGGCTCGATCTTTGGCAATAACCTCCCAGTTATTGGCGTTGATCTGCGCACACCCCATGTCGCGTTTGCAGACATCTTTAAAATGCAACAGCGGTCGGCCCACATGGCAGACGCCCACCCGCAATTCTCCGTAAAGGATTTCTCTCGGCAGACGGTCAGGCTCCATGCAGTGCACGTGGCCAAGCCGCCAAGAGAAATGCAGGGATGCTTGGCAAGTCAGCACGCTCAAGGACCTCAGTGTTGGGGACTCTGTCCTGCCACTTGATGTGCATAAGGCGCCGAAGACAGCAGAGGTGGAACCCATTTAACCGCTTCTCCTGCCTGGCATAGGCTGTCCAGGACTCGCTGCCGTACAGGAGAGTGGACAGGACACAAGCTTGGTATACGAGTAGCTTGGTCTTCAAACTCAGCAGATTGTTGTTCCACACATGCTTGTTGAGTTTGGCCATGACAGCAGCTGCTTTGGTGATTCTGCAGCTGATCTTGGTGTCCAGCGAGAGCGTGTTTGAAACAGTGGACCCTAGGTAGGTGAAGGTGTCCACAACCTCCAGCTGTGTGTTGTCAATGGTAATGACAGGAGAGGAGACAGCATCTTGCGCCATGATGTTGGTTTTCTTAAGGCTGATCATGAGCCCAAACTCCTTGCAGATGTGGGACAGTTTGTCAACCAGGTGCTGCAGGCCCTCCTCGCAGTGCGATGCTAGAGCAGTGTCGTCTGCAAACAGCAGCTCATGTATGAGGACCTCGTAGACTTTGGTTTTAGCACGAAGTCTTGCGATGTTGAGGAGTTTTCCATCTGATCTCATGCGGACGTAGACACCTTCAGGATAGTCGGCGAAGGCATAGTGGAGGAGCATTGAGAAAAAAATCCCAAAGAGAGTCAGTGCTAGAACGCAACTCTGCTTTACTCCACTGCTGACTGGGAAGGCATCTGAGGTGGCTCCATCAAAGCAAACAGTACTATGCATGTCCATGTGGAAGGAGGAGAGGATTGCAAGGAGCTTTGGGGGACAACCGATCTTTCGCAGGATCTGGAAGAGCCCGCTTCGACTAACTAAGTCAAAGGCTTTGGTCAGGTCCACGAACGCAAGGAACAATGGCTGCTGCTGCTCTCGACACTTCTCCTGCAGCTGACGGAGGGAGAAGATCATATCCATTGTGGACCTTCCAGCTCTGAAGCCACACTGGGACTCAGGATAGACTCACGAAGTGAGGCTCTGTAGGTGGAACAGGGTTACCCAGGCGAAGACTTTGCCAACTATGCTCAGAAGAGAGACGCCGCGGTAATTGCTGCAATCACTGCGGTCGCCTTTGTTCTTTTACAGCGTGACTATGTTGGCATCTCTCATATCTTGGGGAATGTGACCTTGATCCCAGCAAAGGCAGAGGAGATCATATAGTGGCTGTAAGATGGCTGTTTTCCCATGTTTCAGAACTTCTGGGGGGATACCGTCTTTCCCTGGAGCCTTGCCACAGGTGAGGCAGTCTATGGCTTTGCTGAGCTCTTCCAGCGTGGGCATTTCGTCAAGCTCTTCCATGACTGTTAGGCCAGGCAAGGCGTCGAGGGCAATGTTTGTCACGATGTTCTGGGTCGAGTACAATTCAGGATAATGCTCAACCCAACGCTGGAGCTGCTTGCTCTTGTTGGTGATGGCTTCACCTGTCTTAGCTTTGAGCGGTGGTGTTTTGATGCTTGTGGGGCTGATAGCTGTTTTGATGCCCTCATACATTCCTTTGTCATATCCGCAATCGACAGCTACCTGGATGATGGTGCACAGGTTCTGCCAGTACTCATTGGCGCAACGGCGGGCAATCTGCTGGGCCTTGCTCCTTGCTGCTCGAAGGGCGTTGCGTGTGTCAGGGCAATGGTTCTGCTTGTGAGCCAGCAGTGCTTCTCTTTTGGCCTCTGTGACTGTTTGCATTTTGTCCCAGTGAGCCTCAAACCAGTCAGCATTCTTGCGTTCTTTCTTTCTGAATGCGGTCATGGCTGAGTCGTAGATGGCGTCGCGAAGGTGGTTCCATTTGGTGTCCACGTCACCTGGGATATTGGACTGGAAGTGAGCTTCAAGTTTCCTCTGAAAGCTGTCAGCGAAGGTCAGAGCCTTGATCAGATCGGAAATTCTGCAAGTGTTGATGCGGGGGCGACCCTTAGACTTGGCATGGTGGCTCTTCCTTGGTTTCAGTCTGACCTTACTGGCAACAAGGGAATGATCTGTATCACAATCAGCACTGTGATAGCTTCTCTTGTGAAGAACACTGCTGAGGTCCGCTCTTCTGGTGATGACAAGATCTACCTGGTGACAGTGATGGGACCGGGGGTGTCTTCAAGACACTTTCCGCAGCTCTTTGCACTTGAAGTAGGAGTTTGTAATGCAAAGGCTGTGATGACAACAGAATTCCAACAGCGTCTGTCCGCTCTCATTCATCCTGCCTTTGCCAAAGTGGCCAAGACAGGATGGCTACACTTGCTAGTCTGCTCTGACGCGAGTGTTGAAGTTGCCTAGTAAAAATAAGCCTTCAGAGCGGGGGATTCTAGATAACACTTCCTCTAGAGCCTCATAGAACTGATCTTTGGCTTCTGGAGTGGATGTGAGGGTCAGGGCGTACACAGAAAGGATGTTCACAAAGCCCAACAATGTCTTCATGCGGAGAGCGAGGATTCTTTCGGACCCTCCTGTAGGGGTTTCTGTGGTGGCGATCAGCGAGTTCCTCACTGCAAAACCTACACCATGCTGCCTAGACCCATCCTGGGACAGGCCCTGCCAATAAAAGGTGTAGTCTGATTCTCTAAGAGAGCTACTGTCGGCCAGGCGGGTTTCCTGAAGGCAGGCAACATCGATGTTAAGTCGTGTCAGTTCCTTATTGATGATGGCGGTCTTGCGAGAGTCATCCATTTGTTGGAGATCAGCGTTAAGTCGGGGGTACATGGTGCAAATGTTCCAGCTTGCAAATCAAAGAGCTGGAGTCTTCGTATGTTTCTCCTTTTGACTGCCTGGTGCAGATTGACGCTTGCTTGTTGGGAGAGACCCCTAAGCGCTACGCACCCAGTAGAGCAGGCAAGCCATGGCGGGGAGGCACCTTACTGGCTGGGGGCTGCCCAGCTTGAGGTGAGCGGTAGCTGCTCAATGAAGTTGTAAAGACTTCTCCCACCGTCAGACAAGACACCTAGCACTCCTCCCTATGCCAATCGGTTGGAACTTATAACCAGTAACTGCCTCGTCCCGTGTTGTGCTGGAATCTTGCGACGCCGCTGCAGTGGCCTCTCCAGTTTGCACTAAAAAGCCTGGGCGGGTAATATGGAGACACTGGGCTGCCCATAAGTCAGTGTCCCCCTCTCTGTGTTACTGGCTGAGTCCAAAGGAAAGGATGGTCCAATACAGTTTGGGACCAGTTCCACTGCAGGAGTTGCCAGAAGTAGTGCTGAGCATCTGCCAACTGCCTTAGGGCTCCACTCTGAATTTATCCTTGAGGTTTACTCCCGAAGCCTCTCCTGTAATCCAGTGTAGCCGCAAGGCAGCGGAGGTTTGGAATCACAGTTTACCTTCTCCTAGGTAGTTTGCCAGCCAAGGCTAACGGGCACCACCTGCCTGGATTTGAAATCAGAGTGGTCCTTCTCCTAGGTGGACTGACACCCAAGTCTGACAAGCCCCACCTACCCGGAGCAACCTGGTTATAGCGCCAGAGACACACTGACACCCTCTGTCATTTAGTGAAAACAGGGTCAGCACGAGAAGCCAGGCAGTAGGATTTGGTTCGGAGAGGCTATTGGAGAGACGCTGTGCTATGAGTGGGGTATTTCAGTGGAAATGCAGGTGCTCATTTCTGCATTCCACCCCAGCTCGTCCTAACCCATTTAGACCCCAGTGATGTCAGTGACTGCAGTCACTGACATCATGAATGTCTGGTGACGTTCCTGTCAGTGCATTTGTATGACATTACTGTCACAGCACATTGTTATTGTTCCAGATTACAGGTTAGTTCCACTTAAACTGGCTCTATAAAATAGTGGACTTGACATCTTGAAGCTGGAGAGGAAAGTAAGATGAATACATAGTTTTACGGACATGGTTACAGTGACATCTCTTTCCAGTTTCTGGATCTTCAGGTCCAGTTTTCTCACTATCTTGCATTTCATTTCCATTCCTAAATCCAGATCAAAAAACTTTCTCTGTTCCAGTTTTATTCTGGCTTCTTCCATATTTGTGTCTTTAAACGTTCAATCACTTCCAGCGCCACATGAGTAGGCTGCCCTTTGCAACACCTAATAGTACTGAATGCAAAAAGACGCAATAGACTTACACAATGGTCCCCACCAGTATATACAACTAGGACAGTATCGGTCGCTACGGAGGGTGACAATATGTATGGGTACATATTCATACTATGTAGGATAACTAAGTAGACGGTTATGCTGTTTATTCCATCTTGCTACAATGCTCCGCACTTTGTATATATATTTATATATTGATGTGTATTTATGTATATCCACTGCTCTTATTTATATCTTTCATATCTTCTTAATTATTGCTCTGAGTGTTGCTATCCCTGTGTTGTTGCAATCCTGGAATTTCCCCATTGTGGGACTAATAAAGGCTTATCTTATCTTATCTTTAAGTGCTGAGTAGAGACATCTTACTTCCTGAGTCCAGCAGCAGTCTCTTCATCTACAGATGTGCACTTGACTCTTGCAGATGAGCCTCCCCTCCAAACTCAATAGAACTTACAGTACATTAACAGTTCTGACATTCTATGATTATGATTTTAATAAGAGAACTCACAGCATCATCCTCATCTGGTGGCTCATGAAGTTTAACTGTTACCAGACACTGCTGGTCAGCAAAAGTCAGTCAACACATATGCTATGTCCTTTTTTGGACACATTTGTTCTTTATGAAGGACAGATAAAATATTACAACTTTAATATTAAAATACTAAAACAGCATCCATCTTAATCTAACTTTATTCTGTCTTTTCAGTAGTACAACAAAGAGGGGGGGTTCTCCCGCGGGGGGGGGGGGGGTCTCCCTACAACAGCGCTCACACTGATGGTGCTGACATAAAAACTGCAACAAAAAATATCTCAACCAAGAAACTTTAGCCCACTAACTGACCATTTAACTTGTTTTCACAATTTGCTTAAAGAGAACAACTGCAACTTTTAGACATCAAACATTTCCCATCAGCCTTTGTGGTTGCATTCCCTCAGAATGCTACAATATTTCTCTCTTTTTCTTTATTTTCAGCAGCTATTTTTCCTTTTTTAGATATTATATTCTTCACCTACTCAGAGGTTTCCATGAGAAGTTGCTATTCTGCTGGTGAGAAATCTGCTGCTCATGTTTGTCTGCTGTTTTATTTGCAGTAGGATCAGTGATTCTGTGATCGATCATGTGGTCTATTTTAGTTTGCTATGAACGTAAACTCACCCCAACTATCTACACCTGGCTTGACATAACTGCACCTTCTCATCCTGGCTTGACAATGGTGCAACTGAATAAATCAGGATAAGCAGGTCCAACTATGTCAAGCCACCATTTTTTCACTTATCCTGGCTTTCTTAATTCTACTTTTACTAGTGCATACCCGTGCATGCCCGTAGAAACCCGTGCATGCCCATAGAGGGCATTGGAAAAGAATTCTTGCCAGTTACAGGACCGTTGGTATAGCAACACAGCACTAAGTGGCAATCACATGTGATGGCTTGTGTATGCAGCAAAACATAAAAATCACACAAAATATGCCCTGCCATCTGGGGCTGTTTGCCCCTGCTTGTTACTTCTTCTCCTGCCTGTCACTGTTCTGTGTTATGTTGCTTACCTGTGTCTATATATACAGTATGTCTTGTAGTGAGGCATGTGCTCTGTCTATGTGCCGTCATATAGACATAATCTGGTGGGTCTTCTTCTTCGTTCAGACCACTGAAGGGTCTCCTCCTGTCTCAGATGGCTGTGTTGTTCACAGTCATGCCTGCGGCGTACTGCTGGAACCTGAGGTGTTTCATGTTCACAGCATCCTTTCTGATGTGCAGCAGTTCTCCTCATTCTATTGCTCTCCATCTGGTGGGTCTTATTCTTCATTCAGACCACTGGTTGAGGGATAGGTGCGTCGTAATTCCAGTTCATGGGCACAATCCTGAAAAAGTGGCTTTTGACCCTGTTCAGGGTGGCCCGTGCATGCCCGTAGAAATCAAGAAACAGGAGCACCCGGAGAAAATCAGCACTTTGCTTGGCATTTTACACATTTGTAGCGTAGACTGGCATTCGTCGAGGTTACACATTTGCTGTCATATAGGCATGGCGAGTCATCCTATGGTGCCTGAGTTCATAGGACGCGCTATGATGATGAGGCAGAGATCATAGGCCATCCTATGATGTCCTAGAAATGTGCTTTAAGGTCTGTTGTTCCCTGTGCTGGTGAAGGGTGTCCTCCTGTCTGATGGGTGCAATGTACTGCAGGAACATCAGGTGTTTCATGAACTTCATGGCATCTTTTCTGACATGCAGCAGTTGTCGTCATTCTGTTGCTCTCCATCTGGTGGGTCTTCTTCTTCTTCTTCGTTGAGACCACTGGTTGAGTGATAGGTGCGTTGCAATTCTAGTTCATGAACAGGATCATGAAAATAGATCTGAGCAAAAAGAGTTCCTAGGGCGACCTATGATGTTCAGGCAGAGATCATAGGCTGTCTTATGATGTCCTATGAACGTGACAGACACACACACAGACACACACACACAGAGCTTTCTTTCTTTTATAGTGTGACATCATAAAGATACAGAGTGTGACATCATAAAGACACATTTGTCTATGTGTCCTATGATGCCTGAGTTCGTGTGACATCATAAAGACACAGAGTGTGACATCATAAAGACACAGTGTCTTACGATGCCTGAGTTCATAGGACGTCCTATGATGTTCAGGCAGAGATCATAGGCCGTACTATGATGTCCTATGAACGTGACACACACAGACACACAGAGATTTCTTGCTTTTATAGAGCGATAGAGTGATGCAATACCCCTCTGTTGTCATGACAACACTGATGTACAGTGGGGAAAAAAGTATTTAGTCAGCCACCAATTGTGCAAGTTCTCCCACTTAAAAGATGAGAGAGGTCTCCAATTTTCATCATAGGTATACCTCAACTATGAGAAGCAAAATGAAAAAAAAATCCAGAAAATCACATTGAAGGATTTTTAATGAATTAATTTGGTAAATTCCTCGGTAAAATAAGTATTTGGTCAATAACAAAAGTTCATCTCAGTACTTTGTTATATACCCTTTGTTGGCAATGACAGAGGTCAAACGTTTTCTGTAAGTCTTCACAAGGTTTTCACACACTGTTGCTGGTATTTTGGCCCATTCCTCCATGCAGATCTCCTCTAGAGCAGTGATGTTTTGGGGCTGTCGCTGGGCAACACGGACTTTCAACTCCCTCCAAAGATTTTCTATGGGGTTGAGATCTGGAGACTGGCTAGGCCACTCCAGGACCTTGAAATGCTTCTTACGAAGCCACTCCTTCGTTGCCTGGGCGGTGTGTTTGGGATCATTGTCATGCTGAAAGACCCAGCCACATTTCATCTTCAATGCCCTTGCTGATGGAAGGAGGTTTTCACTCAAAATCTCACGATACATGGCCCCATTCATTCTTTCCTTTACACGGATCAGTCGTCCTGGTCCCTTTGCAGAAAAACAGCCCCAAAGTAAAATGTTTTCACCCCCATGCTTCACAGTAGGTATGGTGTTCTTTCTCCTCCAAACACGACAAGTTGAGCTTTTACCAAAAAGTTCTATTTTGGTTTCATCTGACCATATGACATTCTCCCAATCCTCTTCTGGATCATCCAAATGCTCTCTAGCAAACTTCAGACAGGTCTGGACATTAAGCAGGGGGACACGTCTGACACTGCAGGATTTGAGTCCCTGGCGGCGTAGTGTGTTACTGATGTAGCCTTTGTTACTTTGGTCCCAGCTCTCTGCAGGTTATTCACTAGGTCCCCCCGTGTGGTTCTGGGATTTTTGCTCACCGTTCTCGTGATCATTTTGACTTCACGGGGTGAGATCTTGCGTGGAGCCCCAGATCGAGGGAGATTATCAGTGGTCTTGTAGGTCTTCCATTTTCTAATAATTGATCCCACAGTTGATTTCTTCACACCAAGCTGCTTACCTATTGCAGATTCAGTCTTCCCAGCCTGGTGCAGGTCTACAATTTTGTTTCTGGTGTCCTTTGACTGTCACCATGGGATGAGACGCCGTCTCGGCGCTCAGCCCATGTTTCTCCTCATCCCTGCTTCTCATTGAGCAGCGTCTCAGCAGGCTCCCAGCTGGCAGCATTACGGGATGGCTGGGGCCAATTAATCCTCATCAGCTGGGCGCTGCCAATGAGAATAAATAGGAGCAGCCTCGATCACTCGGGGCTGCGACATAAGCACTGCTAGGCTGAAGCCCCTTCATCTGGTGTCAGTCTCTACTCCTCTTACAGCATTCCTGTGATTGTTACCCGCTGAGAGTATGCATGCCTTGTTACCCCTACGTCCGGTGCGAGCTCCCTGCTCCTGCGCTGTGCAACTCGTGAGTGTACCTCTGTACGAGTATCTGTGCTTTCCTCATCCCTTACCCCTTACCTTTAATAAAACATCACGACTCACTGGCTCGCCCTTGGCTCTTATTGCGTGGCTCCCTAGAGCCCCGCGTGACAGTATGTCGCAGCCTGACGAGTTACCGGCGGCCGTGAGTCGCTGTGGAATTGTACCTTTCTGTCCGGGTGTCAGCGCTGCTAGCATGCCGTTTCCCAGGAGTCACTCCCGACGCCAGGGCGACGAGCTGAGGTCCATCTCGGGGGCTGTTGACAGGACGCTCTTCACCCTGCACGACGCCTCCCACTCGAGACGCTGGCATCCGGGCCGTGCTGAGGATCTCCTGGACTGTTACCCTCATTCTTTGTTCCATCTCGAGGACAGTGCCAGGATAGACGCCACAGGTACACAGCGAGAGAAGCTCCGCGGGTTGGATGGAAATCCCGGCAGGAAGCCGAAGTGGATGACGTTGCCCCCCGCTTTGGGATCCCGTTCCTGCTGCTATTCTAGCCCGGGAGTTTGCGCCAACCAGAGGGCTTCCCCCGACCTGCACCACGTCACTCGGGATTCCCTCCAAGGAGCCGCAGCTGACAGCAGTTTCGTCTGGGGCCTAGCGGCTGTCACGAGCTCCACTGTGCATCCTGTCACCATCTTCGGGCATGTGGCGGTGGCAGTGAGATTGGTGGAAAGGACTCCAGGGCTACGAAGCTTTCCCGTGCTCGACGCCTTCCTTGCCTCGATCTCCGATCAGGAGTGGCGATTCCTGGGTTCCCCCCTCGCTTCGTCCCCTGGGAATAGCCATCATCACATCGCCGAGTCACCTCTGCACGAACCCCGTCCGGATCCAGTTCTGGGCTGCCACCAGGACCTTTCCCCCCACGCAGCTGTCACCTCCTCGTCTCGTCAGTGTGGAGATTTCACAGCCTCGTTCCCTGAGCCTCGTTCCCCCACTGTCACTCCAGGACATTCGGGCTGGCTCATCCCGGCTGTTTCCTCCTCCTCCTCGACGCGCTTCCTGACTGCTGTGTGTGCCTGGAATCTCGGCCTGGTGAGCTCTCTGCTGGAGACTACGCGAGCGATCCTCAGACGGTTTCCCAGGGGGTCCTCCATTATCGCCGGGCGGGGAGAGGAAGAAGCAGTGTCCACCACAGCTGGCGATATCCAACCTCCAGGAGACAGGCAAGTCATAGTTTATTCACATCGGCTTAATGATTTGCTCTGTCACATTCCTGGAGGAGGAGTTCAGGGTTCGCAGCTCCCTGAACTCCCCCCACCTGCTGTAACCTGTGTTCCTAATCCTGCATCCTCTGTGTCTCTCTCCGGCGAGCGATCCCCGGCTCTGGGTCAACTTGGTGGGATAAGGAGAGGGCCTGCGGTTCCGCAGCTACGTTGCGGACGGAGGAGGAGGACTGACTGCTGCGTGGAGTCTGCGCCGATGACTAAGTGTCCCCGGGTCTCCACGGAGGAGCGGTTCAGTCCAGCGGGACGAGATTCTTCTGGCTTCACACCGTGGGGATTGTCGGCGGGGTTACCGGAGCTGGAGGAACCTCAAGCTGCGCTGACCATTGTGCTGGCTGTGGGGCCCGACGCAGCTGGATGGGAGCCTGACAACAACCTCCTGACGACGGATCCTGGATCTTCGCAGTCCTGGACGGCGTCAGAACCAGAGATCAGGCAAGTGCTCTCCTTTCTTTAGCCTGTCTCTAGGGGAGATGAGCCGGGTGCAGCCGCCCGCTGCGTCCGAGCTCGTCTCACCGGGTTCTGGCGCTGCCGGTGATCCTGATCCCGGTTCTGTTTTCTCTCCTGAGCCTTCTTCCAGGGTCACCGGCGAGGAGTTGCCGTTCCTCGTGGTGCTGGAGGGTCCAGGTTCAACGTTGGAGGTCGGTTCTGGTGCAGTGTCCAAAGTGGGTTCGCCCGAGACCCAATCGGGGTCCGACGTGGGTGCTGTTCCAGCGGTGTCCGACGTGGGTTCGCCTAAGGCCCAGTCGGGGTCCGACGTGGGTGCTGCCCCAGTGTTGTCCAGGTCCGGTGAGGAGGTGGCCGTTTCCCTGTGGCCTGACGCTCGTCACCCTCGTCATCGGCTCTCCCCTGAGCCTCTTCCACCGGGACCCGCTTTGACCCTTCATCCGTCTCAACGGTCCTGGTGGTTGAGTGATGCGGGTCGACGGCCCGACCCGCAAGACTTTCGGTTCGGTGATCTGGTCCAACCCCCCGATGATCTGTGTTTGCTTCTGGGTGGCCTGGCTCAGCTACCGGTGGACTGGGTTCCTGGGATCTGGGTCCGGAGTTCGCCGTCTGAACATTTCCCTTTCCCCGGTTCGCCAACTGGACAATGGGCGGGGAGACCTCCGGAGCCACCTCGGCAATTTTGGACTCTGCCTGCCATATTCCTCGGGTGTCGCTTTTCTTTTGTTATTATTAAGGTCACTCGGGTGTAATATTTTGTCCTTTTGGTGAATATATATTCATAGTGCTGTGTATTGTTTTCCATTGTCCGTACTCAGCATTTTCCTTTTTGTGCCTTGTTCTTAGCTTTGTCTGTGCGTTATAGAGTTATGTGTTTTGTTTCCCATCAAACCATACTCTGTAATTGTCCGTTTGTCCCAGTCACCTTCACTCCTCTAGGTGACTGTGTGTGTATATATATATATATATATATATATATATATATATATATATATATGGCGCTGTGTGTTGTGGGGTTTTTTTCTCCCCCCCCCTTCATTATCCGTACTCAGCGTTTTTTATCACTCTTGTCCTGTTCTTAGTTTTGTCTGTGCATTATGGAGTAGTGTTTGTTCTGTTATCCATACTCTGTAATTGCTTTATCCGTTTTTGTCATCCTTTTCGGTGGGTTGTTATCTGTTCCCGTGTTCTGTATTCTCCCCACCTGTGCCCTGGGTTTTTTTTCTTGTGCGATGTAGAGTACCGTATTTGGGTTTTTTTTTTCTCTGCCCTGTTACTCTACATTGGTCCATTGGTGTTGTCCTTCCCTTTGCTTCTTCCCCTCCGGTCCTGCCTCCCTTCCACCCACCCTAGGTGGGGGGGGGGGGATGTTCCTGGTCGTTCAGGAGCCCGACCTTGAGGGGGAGGCTCTGTCACCATGGGATGAGACGCCGTCTCGGCGCTCAGCCCATGTTTCTCCTCATCCCTGCTTCTCATTGAGCAGCGTCTCAGCAGGCTCCCAGCTGGCAGCATTATGGGACGGCTGGGGCCAATTAATCCTCATCAGCTGGGCGCTGCCAGTGAGAATAAATAGGAGCAGCCTCGATCACTCGGGGCTGCGACATAAGCACTGCTAGGCTGAAGCCCCTTCGTCTGGTGTCAGTCTCTACTCCTCTTACAGCATTCCTGTGATTGTTACCCGCTGAGAGTATGTATGCCTTGTTACCCCTACGTCCGGTGCGAGCTCCCTGCTCCTGCGCTGTGCAACTCATGAGTGTACCTCTGTACGAGTATCTGTGCTTTCCTCATCCCTTACCCCTTACCTTTAATAAAACATCACGACTCACTGGCTCGCCCTTGGCTCTTATTGCGTGGCTCCCTAGAGCCCCGCGTGACATTGACAGCTCTTTGGTCTTGGCCATAGTGGAGTTTGGAGTCTGTCTGTTTGAGGTTGTGGACAGGTGTCTTTTATACTGATAACGAGTTCAAACAGGTGCCATTAATACAGGTAACGAGTGGAGGACAGAGGAGCCTCTTAAAGAAGAAGTTACAGGTCTGTGAGAGCCAGAAATCTTGCTTGTTTGTAGGTGACCAAATACTTATTTTACCAAAGAATTTACCAATTAATTCATTAAAAATCCTTCAATGTGATTTTCTGGATTTTTTTTTCTCATTTTGTCTCTCATAGTTGAGGTATACCTATGATGAAAATTGGAGACCTCTCTCATCTTTTAAGTGGGAGAACTTGCACAATTGGTGGCTTACTAAATACTTTTTTGCCCCACTGTAGTTAGCAGACAGCAGTGGTTAAATTAAATCACCCTTTATTGTCATTCAACTGTACAACCAATCATGTACAGTAGAACGAGATTGTGTTTTACCTATCTACTGTGTTAATCACACACACCCCAAGTGTAGAATCAGAGGGCCGCTGCCATGCAAGGCGCCGCCACAGATTTCCCTCCTCCATTCCATTATTGCTGAGCACCAAGCTGGACGGCAGGAAGTTCCACTTTTATATGGTCTTCGGCATGACCCGGCTGGGATTTGAACCCCTGCCTCCCGGGTGTGGGGCGGATGCTCTACCGAGTCACCACTCCGGTAACGGCACATAGACAAATGTGTATTTATGATGTCATACAGACCATCACTCACGATGCTCATGACCCTGTCCATGAACTGGAATTACAGCACACCCATCCCTCAACCAGTGGTCGCTACGAAGAAGAAGAAGAAGAAGAAGAAGAAGAAGAAGAAGAAGAAGAAGAAGAAGAAGAAGAAGAACCACCAGATGGAGAGCAATAGAATGAGTAGAACTGCTGCACATCAGAAAAGATGCTATGAAATTGCACACATGACTCTGAACAACACACCCTTCTGAGACAGGAGGAGACCCTTCACCAGCATAGTGTATGACAGACAAGGGATGCACAAACAGACAGGACGAATGCCAGTCTACACTACAAATGTGTAAAATGCCAAGCAAAGTGCTGATTTTCTCCAGGTGATCCGGTTTCTTGGTTCCTGCAGGCATGCATGGGCTTTCCTGAACAGGGTCGAAAGCCACTTTTTCAGGATCGTGCCCATGAACTGGAATTATGACGCACCTGTCCTTCAACCAGTGGTCTGAACGAAGAAGAAGAAGACCCACCAGATGGAGAGCAATAGAATGAGAAGAACTGCTGCACGTCAGAAAGGATGCCGTGAACATGAAACACCTCAGGTTCCAGCAGTACGCCGCAGGCATGACTGTGAACAACACAGCCGTCTGAGACAGGAGGAGACCCTTCAGCAACGGGCATGCAGAAATACTTGCTTATACTTGGTTTCTACGGGCATGGATGGGTATGTACGGGTATATACTAGTAATATATAAAGCTTTTTTTAAGCATTTGTTTAAGCGCAAACCCCACTAAAATAATTTATTTTTGTTCGTCATATTTCAAAATTTTGATTTTAACATGGCAGACTCTTGTTTAATATGTATAAAAGAACTATTTGCATCTAATTTAAAAAAGGACTACTCATGAATAAATTGATTATTTGACCAACATGTTTATTTTATTATGGAGACTCTGGGGTTTTATTATGTGAATAATTTTGTTTTAACAAAATCTACAGGTCTCCCAGTTCATTACTTTTTATAAATGTGCATTTTATGTTTTTTGAAATCTGGAATGCAATAAAATTAAACATACATGTTTTCCCTTTTTTTTTTCTCGGCCCGCAGAGACTGCTATCATTGAGCTATGGTGTTGCAATTTCTTGCAAGTTTCTATGGATCTGTGCTCTTTTTGTTAACAATCTCATTGTTTTCCTCCAATATAATGTTTTTTGGTTTTGGCTCCCTTCCTGTTCACCCTTTATACTGCGGACTTCTCACACAACACAACACACTGCCATCTACAGAAGTTCTCTGACGACTCTGCGATCGTCGGCCTCATCTCCAACGGAGATGAAGCTGAGTACAGAGGACTTATCCAGGACTTTGTGGACTGGTGCCATCGGAACTGCCTCCAGATCAACGCGAGGAAAACTAAGGAGCTGGTGGTGGACTGCCGCAGGCAAGGACAACCCCTCACAGCACCAGTAAACATACAGGGAACAGACATTGAGATGGTGACATCCTACAAGTACCTGGGCGTTCATCTGAACAATAAACTAGACTGGTCACACAATACCGATGCACTCTACAGGAAGGGACAGCGCAGGCTGTTCCTACTGAGGAGGCTCAGGTCTTTTGGTGTACAAGGGGCGCTGCTGAAGATATTCTACGACACAGTGGTGGCATCAGCCATCTCTTTTGGAGTGGTCTGCTGGGGCAACAGCATTACAGCAGCCGATAGGAAGAGACTGAACAAACTGATCAAGAAAGCTAGCTCTGTCCTGGGGCAACGCCTTGACCCAGTGGAGGAGATGGGAGAGAGAAGGATGGTGGCTAAACTGTCATCTCTGCTGGAGTCCGAGTCCCACCCTATGCAGGACATATTGAACGCACTGAGGAGCTCATTTAGCAGTAGATTACATCGTCCTAGGTGTGCAACCGAGAGGTTTCGCAGGTCCTTCCTACCTACGGCTGTCAGACTGTACAACCTAAGCAGGGATGCTCGCAGAGATAGCAAAAAAACGTGACGACCTAGAATTGCGTTCAAATTGCATTCATTTGAGTTCAAATGACCTTGAATGCAAAAACGCAACAGACTTACACAAATGGTCCCTTCCAGTATACAACTAGGACAATATCAGTCGCTACGGAGGGTGACAATATGTATGGGTACATATTCATACTATGTAGGATAACTAAGTAGACGGTTATGCTGTTTATTCCATCTTGCTACAATGCTCCGCACTTTGTATATATATTTATATATTTATGTGTACGTATGTATATCCACTGCTCTTATTTATATTTTTCGTATCTTCTTAATTATTGCTCTGGGTGTTGCTATCCCTGTGCTGTTGCAATCCTGGAATTTCCCCATTGTGGGAGTAATAAAGGCTTATCTTATCTTATCTTATCTTATATTGTGTATTCTGAACTAGCAGAGAGAAATAGAGAGAAGCGGGAAATGAATTACCATTTTATGCACGGCAAAAAGAAATAAATGCAGATATATGGAGAGAAAAAAAAAAACAAAGAAAATTGACAATGTGGAAGATTTTGCTTCAAGATTGAGGGGAGCTGATGGCTAGAGAGGAGAGGAAAACTCCAGAGTCCGAGTCTGAACCTCTGCAGAAAAGAGAAAAAAGTCACTATTGGTTGATACCATCTGTATGTCCACTGCAGGTAGGAAGGGCTCCAGTGTCGTATTTTCCATCCATCCATCCATCCATCCATCCATCCATCCATCTTCTACCACTTTTCCGGAGGCCCGTGTTGCAGAGGCAGCAGTTCAAGCAGAGAAGCCCAGACTTCCCTCTCCCTGGCCACCTGCTCTAGCTCTTCAGAGAGGATACCAAGGCATTCCCAGACCTTGGTATCCTGGGTCGGTCTGCCCCAACCCAGGAGTCGGGGTAGACCTGAGTCCTGGGTCTGCTCCGGGGTCTCCTCCCAGAGGGACATACCCGAAACACCTCAAGTGGAAGGCGTCCAGGAGGCATCCTGATCAGATGCCCAAACCACCTCAACTGGCTCCGTTCAATGTGGAGGAGCAGCGGTTCTACTCTGAGCCTCTCCCGGATGAGTGAGCTCCTCACCCTATCTCTGAGGGTGAGTCCAGCAATCCTACGAAGAAAGCTTATTTCAGCCACTTGTATCCGTGATCTCATTCTTTCGGTCATTACCCAAAGCTCAAAACCATAGGTGAGGGTAGGAACGGAGATTGACTGGTAAATCAACAGCTTTGCCTTAGAGCTTAGCTCCCTCTTCACCACAACAGACAGGTACAATGTCTGCATCACTGCAGATGCTGCTCCGATCCGTCTGTCAATCTCTTGATCCATTCTCCCCTCACTCGTGAATCGTCGGCCTCCGTCGGTCTATGATGACCATGGAAGAGAATCCTAAACGTCTACTCTGCTGGAACAGCACCGCCTGTGGCTGAACAGGCCGATGCGCGAATGGCAGTCCCTGTCACACAGGTCCCACTTGTGGGTGGTCTCCGTGCTGCTGGAGCTGTGGCGGTTCTTCCTGCGGGTCCTTTTTTCATCTGCTGCAGCAGTCAGTCTCTCTTCACCCGCCTTGAGCTGTCTGGTCAGGGTGCCTCTCCATTTGGAGCGGTCCGTTGCAAGGTCCTCCCAGCACTCTGTGTTGATCTCCAGGGCCTTCATGTCTCTCTTGCAGACATCTCTAAAGCGCAGCTGTGGGCGGCCAATGTCTCTCCTGCCAGTCGCCAGTTCTCCGTAGAGGACGTATTTGGGGATTCTGCCATCCTCCATATGGTGAACGTGGCCTAGCCAGCAGAGCCTGTGCTGCCTGAGTAGAGTGAACATGGAGGGAAGGCCGGCGCTGGACAGAACTTCTGTGTTGGGCACTTTGTCCTGCCAGGATATGTCCAGGATACGGCGAATGCAGCGCAAGTGGAAGGAGTTCAGTCTCTTTTCCTGCCGGGCGTATGTTGTCCACGTCTCACTCCCATAGAGCAGTGTGCTGATGATGCAGGTGTTGTACACTGCCATCTTCGTCTTGACAGAGAGTTTGGGATTCTCCCACACTCGTGTGGTGAGGCGAGCGAGTGTGGAGGCTGATTTTCCAATCCTCTTGTCGATCTCCGTATCAAGGGAGAGGTTGCTGCTGATCGTGGACCCCAGGTACGTGAACTGATTCACGACCTGCAGCTCGTAGTCGTCGATGGTGATGGTTGGTGGTGCTTTCATGCCTTGCGCCAAGACGTTAGTCTTCTTCAGGCTGATGGTAAGCCCAAAGTCCTTGCATGCCTGGGAGAAGCGGTCCATCAGGGTCTGAAGCTCCTGCTGTGTGTGGGTCGCGACTGCAGCATCGTCTGTGAACAGCATGTCTCTGATTAGAGCCTCGCGTACTTTGGTTCTGGCTTTCAGGCGGGCGAGGTTGAAAAGCCTGCCGTCAGATCTTGTGTGCAGGTAGAGTCCCTCTGTTGCTGTGCTGAAAGCATGCCTCAGGAGCATAGAAAAGAAAATCCCAAAGAGGGTTGGTGCAAGTACACAGCCCTGTTTCACTCCGCTGCGTATGTTGAATGGCTCTGAGACGTTGCCGTCGTGCTGTACTATCCCCTGCATGTTGGTGTGAAACGATTCGATGACGCTTTGCAACTTTGGTGGGCATCCTATCTTTGGCAGGCTCTTGAAAGGGCCCTCTCTGCTGACCAGATAGAACGCTTTGGTGAGGTCGATGAAGGCGACGTACAGGGGCATGTTCTGTTCTCTGCATTTCTCCTGGAGTTGGCGGATGGAGAATATCATGTCTACCATCGATCGCTCAGCGCGGAAGCCACACTGAGACTCGGGGTAGACACGTTCGGCAAGCTTCTGTAGACGAACGAGAACAACTCGTACGTAGACTTTGCCAACAACGCTGAGGAGGGAGATGCCCCTGTAGTTGTTGCAGTCGCTTCTCTCCCCTTTGTTTTTGTAGAGAGTGATGATCTTGGCGTCCCTCATGTCCTGTGGTACGGCACCTTCCTTCCAGCACTGGCAGAGGACGTCATGCAATGGCAGCAGTAGGGCGGTCTTGCAGTGCTTGATCAGGTCGGGGGGTATGCCGTCGTTGCCGGGTGCCTTGCCAGCGGCCAAGCTATCAATGGCCTTGCTGAGTTCATCGATGGTTGGCTCGGCGTCAAGTTCGTCCATGGATGGCAGGCAATTGATGGCATCAAGGGCTGACTGTGTCACGGTGTTCTGTCTGGAGTAGAGGTTGGAGTAGTGCTCCACCCATCTCTCCATCTGCTTGTTCTTTTCTGTGATCATCTCCCCAGTGGATGATTTGAGGGGGGCCGTCTTGCTCTGAGCCGGACCAAGTGCTTTCTTGATGCCATCGTACATACCACGGATGTTCCCTGTTATGGCAGCGGTTTGAATGTCTTGGCTGAGCTGAGTCCAGTACTCGTTGGCACAGCGCCGAGCAGTCTGCGGAACTTTGCTTTTCGCAGCCCTGAGAATCTGGAGATTCTTCTTGTTTGGGTACTTCTTGTACTCGGCAAGAGCTGAGCGCTTGGTTTCAATTATGGGGGTCATCTCGGTCAACCTGGCATCAAACCAGTCCTGTGACTTCGAGGTCTTCCTCCCAAAGGTAGCCAAGGCTGTGCAGTGGATGGTGTTTTGCAGCTCTTCCCACTTCTGCTTTGCAGATTCTCCTTCTTGTGGTACACCAAGTTCCTTCTCAAAGGTGGAGGCAAACCGCTCAACAAGTTTTGGTTGGGCCATCTTGCTGGTGTCAATCCGTGCCTTTCCAGGCTGTCTAGCACGATGGAATTTCTTCAGCTGCAGCTTGACCTTGCAACACACTAATGAATGGTCTGTGTCGCAATCTGCACTCTGGAACGAATGGGTGATTAGCACGTTCTTCAGTGAGGTGCGCCTGGTCAGGATCAAGTCCAGCTGGTGCCAGTGCTTTGAGCGCGGATGTCACCAGGAAACCTTGTGTTGGGGCTTGGTCTTGAAGAACGAGTTTGTGATGCACAGATCGTGATAAGTGCAGAACTCGAGCAGCCGCTGTCTGTTGTCGTTCATTCTGCCAACGCCAAATGGTCCAAGACAGGAGGGCCAGGAGTCATGGTCAGCACCCACTCTGGCGTTGAAGTCTCAATTGGCAGAGCCATTGCTGCATGGTTCCACCATCTTCAGCAAGGTGTTCTTCACTGCGAAGCCCACTCCGTGTTCCCTGTGTTCGTCACTGCTCTTTCCCTGCCAGTAGAACGTGTAGTCCTTCTCTCTCAGTGTGCCTGCATCAGCCAACCGTGTTTCCTGGAGAGTGGCGATATCCACTTCCAGTCTCTTCAGCTCATTATTGATGATGGCAGTCTTCCTGGTGTCGTTGATGTCCTTGAGGTTAGCAGCGAGTCCTGTCATCATAGTGCGGACATTCCAAGTTCCCAGTTTTAGAGTTGGTCTCTTTTATTTTTTTGTCTTGCCTGGTGCGAAAGTTCTCAGCCTGCCGTTGGGACTTCTCCTCATCCCCATGCACCCAATGAGAAAAGCAGGCTGTGGCAGGACAACACCTTATTGGCTGGGGGCTGCCCAGCTTGAGGCGGGCGGTAGCTGTCCAGTGAGATCCAATGATCCCTCCCACCGTCTGGAACAACCCCTGGCACCGCGCTCTACGCCAATTGAGCGGTGGCTTATAACCGGTAACTGCCATTCCCCGTGTTTTGTCTACGCCAAAGGTGAAGCTGGAGTGTCCTCTCCAGCGATCCGGTGTTCTACCTTCCAGTGTTGGGCGTTGGTAGGATTCAAGCCTGGGCAGGAAGATATGGAGGACAAGATGTTGCCCATGCAGCATGTCCCCCCTCTCCACGTCACTGATGAATCCAAAGGAACAGCAGGGCTGCTACAGTTTGGCACCAGCGCCATCGCAGGAGCTGCCAGAACGATGTTGAGCACAACAGAGAACTGCCTTAGGGACTCCGACTCCGGATTTTTCCTCAGGGTTGACTCCCAAAGCCTTTCCCATGACCGGGAAGGCAGCAGAGGTTTGAAATCAGGGTTTACCTTCCCTTAGATGGGCTACCTTCCCAGATTGATGAGCCACCATCTACCCGAAGCATCTGGTTTTAAGGCGCCAGAGATCCGCCCTCGCCCCTTCTCCTATTAGTAAAAGCAGTTCCGCCGGGCTTAAGAGACTAAACCACACGGGCAGGCTAGGAGTTGGACTTAGTTGTCAGAGGCTTTTCGAGACCCACGCCATAAGGAGCATTTTATAAGCACTGGGAGCTTAACCCCAGTGCCGCTCCTGGCTATGACAACCTTGGAACAACTCGTGAATAAGACCCCAAGATACATAAACTCCTCCACTTGGGCAGGAGCTTGTCCCCAACCCGGAGAGGACAATCCACCTTTTTCCTACTGAGGACCATGGACTCCGACTTGGAGTTACTGATTCTCATCCCAGACTCACACTCAGGGGCAAACCATCCAAGTAAGACCTGTAGGTCATTGCGGGATGACGCCAGCAGGACAACATCATCTGCAAACAGCAGAGATGAGATCCTGTGGTCACCAAGCATGACGCCCTCCAATCCCTGGCTGTGCCTAGAAATCCTGTCCATAAAAATTATGAACAGGATCGGTGACAAAGGGCAGCCCTGGCAGAGTCCAACTCTCACTGGGAATGAGTCTGACCGAGTCTTGGCAATACGAACCAAACGCTCACAACGGTTGAACAGAGACCGGATAGCTCATAACAACAAGCCCGATACCCCATACTCCCGAAGCAACCACCACAAAAAACCATGAGGGACGCGATCGAATGCCTTCTCCAAGTCCACAAAACACATGTAAACTGGTTGGACAAAAACCCACGAACCCTCGAGGATTCTCGAGAGGGTAAAGAGCTGGTCCGATGTACCATGGCCAGGACGAAAACCACATTGCTCCTCCTGAATCCGAGGTTTAACCAACGGCCGGACTCTCCTCTCCAGTACCTTGGCATAGACCTTCCAAGGGAGGCTGAGGAGTGTAGTCCTCTAAAGTCGGAGCACACCCTCCGGTCCCATTTTTTGAAAAGGGGTCTCCTTATCGTAGTGGGGGGGTTTCGTGCCCTAGTGATCCCAGGAGCTGTATGTCCATGGCAATTTGCCTCTGGTAGGGTCACCCAAGACAAACTGCTCCTGGGTGAAGGGCCAGACTAAGAACGATTCAACTTATTTATTTATATAGCACCATTTCACAACAACAGTCATCTCATAGCACTTTCAACTGTAGGGGAAATCCCGACAATTACAGAAAGACCCCAGCAATCAGGCGATCCCCTGTGAGCAGCGCTTGGCGACGGTGGAGAGGAAAAACTCCCTTGTAACAGGAAGAAACCTCCAGCAGAACCAGGCTCAGGGAGGGGCAGTCATCTGCTGCGACTGGCTGGGGGGTGAGGGGATAGAGAAGATGATAAGAACAGACATGTAGAGAGCAAACAGCACGATGGGGACTCAATCTATGGGAGAGAACAAACAGATGTTAATGACCAGCAAAAAAAATATTTCATTGAGAGTGAAGAAAGGAGTGAAGCCCAGTGCATTATTAGAGGTCCCCTGGCTGTCTAAACCTAATAGCAGCATAACTAAGGGAGAGTTCAGAAACACTTGATCCCTCCCTAATTGTAGGCTATATCAAAAAGGAAGGTTTTAACCCTATTCTTAAAAACAGAGATCGAGTCTGACTCCCGAATCCAGATTGGCAGCTGGTTCCACAAGAGAGGAGCTTGATAACTGAAGGCTCTGCCCCCCATTGTACTATTGGAGATTCTAGGTTTTTCAAGTAATCCAGCATTTTGGGAGAGTAGTGCTCTGTTAGGATGATAGGGTAATATCAGATCTTTTAAATAAAAAGGGGCCTGATCGTTTAGAGCTTTGTAAGTAAGAAGAAGGATTTTAAACTTAATTCTAAACTCTATGGGAAGTCAATGAAGGGAGGCCAGAACCGGAGAGATAAAGTATGATCTCTCTGTCTAGTACCTGTTAAAACTCTTGCTGCAGCATTTTGGATCAACTGAAGACTTTTTAGAGATATTTTAGGACAACCTGATAATAAAGAGTTACAATAATCTAATCTAGAGCTAACAAAAGCGTGGATCAGTTTCTCAGCATCACTCTGAGACAAGATGCTCCTAATCTTGGCAATATTGCGCAGATGATAGAAGGCAGTCTTAGAAACAAATTTAATATGTGAATTGAAAAACAGATCTTGATCAAAAATAATTCCAAGATTCCTCACAGAACTATTAAGAGAAAGAGTAACTGCATCCAAACTAAAAGTTTGATTTGGAAAGGTATTTCTAAGGTTTTTTTGGACCAACAAGAATGACTTCAGTCTTATCTGAATTTAATAGCAGGAAATTACAAGTCATTCAAACTTTGATTTCCTTAAGACAGGCTTCGAACTTGGCTAATTGATTACTATCATCTGGCTTCACTGACAGGTATAATTGTGTGTCATCTGCATAACAATGAAAATGTATACAGTGCTTTCTAATAATGTTGCCTAACGGAAGCATATATAAACTAAAAAGAGTAGGGCCTAGCACAGATCCCTGTGGAACTCCATGACTGAGCTTTGAGTTGAAAGAAAACTCATTATTGACATGAACAAACTGGAACCTATCAGATAAATAAGATCTAAACCACTGCAACAAAGTTCCATTAAGTCCAACATAGTGTTCTAATCTATCAAGTAGAATATTATGATCGATAGGATCAAAAGCTGCATAAGGTCTAAAAGGACAAGTACAGAAACAAGTCCAATATCAGATGCAATCAGGAGGTCATTAGTGACCTTCACTAAGGCTGTTTCAGTACAACGATGGATTCTAAACCCAGATTGAAACTCTTCAAATAGACCATTTCCCTGCAAGTGGTCAAAAAATTGCATAGCAACAACTCTTTCCAAGATTTTTGAAATGAAAGGGAGATTAGAGATTGGCCTATAGTTAGCTAAAACTCATGGATCCAGCGTTGGCTTTTTGAGTAAGGGTTTAATTACAGCCGTTTTAAAAGCCTGCGGTACCTGGCCTAAAGTTGATGAAGAATTGATTATTTGAAGAATAAAGCTACCAATAAATGGGAAGACTTCTTTAAATAACCTGGTAAGAATAGGGTCTAAAAGACAAGTTGAATGCTTGGATGAGGAAACTATTTTGCCTAACTCTAAAAGGTCAATTGGAGTAAACTGATCCAAACAGATGTCAGTTGAAGGAGTTGTAGTAGTTACTATGTTTAAGTTAACGGTGGGAAGAATCTGACTGATTTTATCTCTGATAGGTGAAATCTTATTATTGAAAAAGTTCACAAAGTCCTGGCTAGTAAGCTCTAAGGGAATGCTAGGATTGACAGAGTCCTGACTCTTTGTCAGCCTGGCTACAGTGCTGAAAAGAAACCTGGGATTATTCTTGTTCTCTTCTATTAATGCAGAATAATAACTCATTCTAGCTTTTCTAAGAGATGTTTTTATAGATTAAAAGATGATTTCTCCAAGCTAAATAGATTTCATCTAAATTAGTGAAGCGCCATTTTCTTTCTAATTGACGAGTCTTCTGTTTTAAGCTATGAGTTTCTGTGTTGAACCAAGGAGTTAGAAATCTCTGATTAGACTTTTTCTTTTTTAAAGGGGCCATCATGTCTAGAGTCTGATGCAGAGAAGCTGTAAGACTATCTACCATGCTATCAATTACAGAAGGAGCAAGCTCCCCATAGCTTATTTCTGTTGTGTTGACACATGGCATTGAGGAAACAATCTGCATAAATTTGGTAACAACATCATCTGAGAGGCATCTACTGTAGTAATATTTTTCCTTAGGAGCCAGATAGTCGGAAATAGTAAAATCAAAGGTTAACAGACAATGGTCTGACAGTACAGGGTTATGAGGAGACACTACCAGCTTTTCTATTCCTATGTCATATGTCAGAACAAGGTCCAACGTATGGTGGAGATAATGGGTAGAATTTCCTACTTTCTGAGAAAACCCCATCGAGTCTAATATTGAATTAAATGCCAAATTAAGGCAATTACTATCTACACCTACATGTATATTAAAGTCCCCTACTACAATTATTCTGTCAGATTTCAGCACTAAATCAGCTGAGAATTCGGCAAATTCGGATAAAAATTCTGAGTAGGTTGATGGAGGACGATAAACTATGGCAAATAAAATTGGGTTTAGCCTAAAATTGCTAAAGTGCCCAATACTGAGGACCAGGCCCTCAAAGGAATTATAACATGTTTTTTGCTTTACATTAACTAGTAATTTGGAATGGTAAATTGTTGCTACTCCTCCTCCACGACCAGAACTTCTGGGATTTTGACAGTTTAAATAACCAGAGGGAGTTGATTCATTTAAACCAACATAATCCTCTTGTCCTAACCAAGTCTCTGTAAGGGATATTAAATCAATCTGATGATCAATTAACAGATCATGGACTAACAGAGACTTGGGAGTTAGAGACCTCCATCCATCCATCCATCTTCTACCGCTTTTCCGGAGGTCCGGGTCGCGGAGGCAGCAGTTCAAGCAGAGAAGCCCAGACTTCCCTCTCCCCAGCCACCTGCTCCAGCTCTTCAGAGGGGATACCAAGGCGTTCCCAGACCAGCTGGGAGACACAGTCTCTCCACCGAGTCCTGGGTCTGCCCCGGGGTCTCCTCCCAGTGGGACGTGCCTGAAACACCTCAAGTGGGAGACATCCAGGAGGCATCCTAATCAGATGCCCATACCACCTCAACTGACTCCTTTCAATGTGGAGGAGCAGCGGTTCTACTCTGAGCCTCTCCCGGATGAGTGAGCGCCTCACCCTATCTCTGAGGGTGAGTCCAGCAATCCTACGGAGAAAGCTCATTTCAGCCGCTTGTATCCGCGATCTCGTTCTTTCGGTCATTACCCAAAGCTCGTGACCATAGGTGAGAGTAGGAACGTAGATTGACTGATAAATCGACAGCTTTGCCTTAGAACTAAGCTCCCTCTTCACCACAACAGACCGGTACAACGTCCGCATCACTGCAGATGCTGCTCCAATCCGTCTGTCGATCTCTCGCTCCATTCTCCCCTCACTTGTGAACAAGACCCCAAGATACTTAAACTCCTCCACTTGGGGCAGGAGCCTGTCCCCAACCCGGAGAGGACAATCCACCTTTTTCTGGCTGAGGACCATGGACTCGGACTTGGAGGTGCTGATTCTCATCCCAGCCGCTTCACACTCAGCGGCAAACCGTCCCAGCAAGAGCTGTAGGTCATTGCTGGATGAAGCCAACAGGACAACATCATCTGCAAACAACAGAGATGAGATCCTGTGGTCACCAAGCATGACACCCTCCATTCCCTGGCTCCGCCTAGAAATCCTGTCCATAAAAATTATGAACAGGGTCGGTGACAAAGTACAGCCCTGGCGGAGTCCAACTCTCACTGGGAATGACTCCGACCGAGTGTTGGCAATACGAACCAAACTCTCACAACGGTCGTACAGAGACCGAATAGCTCGTAACAACAAGCCCGATACCCCATACTCCCGAAGCACCCCCCACAAAAATCCATGAGGGACGCAGTCAAATGCCTTCTCCAAGTCCACAAAACACATGTAAACTGGTTGGGCAAACTCCCACGAACCCTCGAGAATTCTCGAGAGGGTAAAGAGCTGGTCCGATGTGCCACGGCCAGGACGAAAACCACATTGCTCCTCCTGAATCCGAGGTTCGACCAACGGCCGGACTCTCCTCTCCAGTACCTTGGCATAGACCTTCCCAGGGAGGCTGAGGAGTGTGATCCCTCTAAAGTTGGAGCACACCCTCCAGTCTCCTTTTTTAAAGAGAGGAACCACCACCCCGGTTTGCCATGCCAAAGGCGCTGCCCCCGACCTCCACGCAATGTTGCAGAGGCGTGTCAACCATGACAACCCAACAACATCCAGGGCCTTGAGGTACTCGGGGCAAATCTCGTCCACCCCTGGGGCCCGGCCACCAAGGAGATTTTTAACCACCTTGGCGACCTCAGCCCCTGTGATAGGCGAGTCATCCCCCTCGTCCCCAAACCCTGCTTCCTCTGTGGAAGGCGTATCAGTGGGATTGAGGAGATCCTCGAAGTATTCCTTCCACCGCCCGACGATGTCCCCAGTCGAAGTCAACAGTGTCCCATCCGCACCATACACAGTGTGGACGGGGAGCTGCTTTCCCCTCCTGAGCCGCCGGACAGTTTGCCAGAATCTCTTTGAGGCCAACCGAAAGTCTTGTTCCATGGCCTCACCGAACTCCTCCCATACCCGGGTTTTTGCTTCAGCAACCACCCGAACTGCACTCCGCTTGGCCTGCCAGTACACCTCAGCTGCTTCGGGAGTCCCGCAAGCCAACCAAGCCTGATAGGACTTCTTCTTCAGCTTAATGGCCCCCCTCACCACTGGTGTCCACCACTTGGTTCGGGGGTTGCCACCACGAGATGCACCGACCACCTTGCGGCCGCAGCTCTGGGCCGCCGCTTCAACAACAGAGGTGGAGAACATGGCCCATTCAGACTCCATGTCTCCAGACTCCCTCGGAATGTGGTTGAAGTTCTTCCGGAGGTGGGAGTTGAAGACCTCCCGGACAGGGGCCTCAGCCAGACGCTCCCAGCACACCCTCACTATACGTTTGGGTCTACCAGGTCTGAATGGCTTCCTCCCCTGCCAACGGATCCAACTCACCACCAGGTGGTGATCAGTTGACAGCTCTGCACCTCTCTTTACTCGGGTGTCCAAGACATACGGTCGCAGGTCTGATGACACAATAACAAAATCGATCATCGACCTGCGACCTAGGGTGTCCTGGTGCCAGGTGCACATATGGACACCCTTATGCTTGAACATGGTGTTTGTTATGGACAGACTGTGGTTAGCACAGAAGTCCAATAACTGAACACCACTCAGGTTCAGATCGGGCAGGCCGTTCCTCCCAATCACCCCCCTCCAGGTTTCACTGTCGTTGCCCACGTGCGCATTGAAGTCCCCCCGTAGGACAATGGAGTCTCCAAGAAGAGCACCCTCCAGCACCCCAGTCACAGACTCCAAAAAGGGTGGGTACTCTGAAACATCATTTGGTGCATAGGCACAAATGATGGTCAGGACCCGTTTCCCAACCCGAAGGCGCAGGGAAGCAACCCTTTCGTCCACCGGGGAAAACTCCAATATAGAGGCAGCAAGGTGGGGCGATACAAGAATACCCACCCCTGCTCGTCGCCTCTCGCCCGGGGCAACTCCAGAAAAGGCCAAGGTCCAGCCCCTCTCCAGGAGACTGGTTCCGGAACCGGAGCTGTGTGTTGAGGTGAGGCCGACTATATCTAGCCGGTATCTCTCAACCTCGTACACCAGCTCAGGCTCCTTCCCCACCAGAGAGGTGACATTCCACGTACCAAAAGCCAGTTTAGAAAGCTTGGGATCAGTCCGCCAAGGTCTCTGCCTTTGACCGTCACCTGATCCACATAGCACCGGACCCCCATGATCCCTCCTGCAGGTGATGAGCCCACTGGAGGGCGGACCCATGTAACTCCTTCGGGCTGCACCCGGCCGGGTCCCATGGGTGGAAACCCGGCCACCAGACGCTAGCCTTCGAGCCCCTCCCCCAGGCCTGGCTCCAGGGTGGGGCCCCGGTAACCCCATACCGGGCGGGGTACACTGAATCCTTGATATACAATTCATGAGAGTCTGTTGGATCATTCTTAGTCTGACCCTTCACCCAGGACCAGTTTGTCTTGGGAGACCCTGTCAGAGGCAAATTGCCCCAGACAACATAGCTCCTGGGATCACTGGGGCACGCAAACCCCCCCACCACGATAAGGTGATGATCCATGAGGGGGAGTTAGAGACCTAATATTTAATAAACCTCATTAAATTTTTAAATTATGAGGAGGAACAGAGGCCAAATCATTAAAGTTAGAGGCTTCATGTTTAATTTGAGTTTTACCAACTTTTTGTTTAATCACTTTGGGATGTTTATGCATTGCATTTTTATTAACTTTGGGGGGACAGACAATGATTCTCTGATAGGGAAGACAGGGGCTAAGTTAAGGAGTTCAGAGTTGAGAGTCTGTTGGGGCTAACGATCCAACAGACTCTCATGATGAATGCTAGAACAAGGATTCAGTGTACCCCGCCCAGTATGGGGTTACCGGGGCCCCACCCTGGAGCCAAGCCTTGGGGAGGGGCTCGATGGCTAGTGTCTGGTGGCCGGGTTTCCACCCATGGGACCCAGCCAGGCTCAGCCCGCAGGAGTTACATGGGTCCGCCCTCCAGTGGGCTCACCACCCTCAGGAGGGACCATGGGGGTCCAGTGCTATGTGGATCAGATGGCGGTCAAAGGCGGAGACCTTGACAGTCTGATCCCAAACTTCCTAAACTGGCTTTTGGGACATGGAATGTCACCATATCATATTTTATGGATACAAATTCATGTAGTAGGTTATATATAAACAAATGAAATTTTAAAAAACTGCCGGCTGATGTCCAGTTCAGCATAACACTGATCTCTGTGAGACTGTTGATATTTGTATAATTTGTTGTTCTGTCATGTTAAATAAAGTCACGTGCAGAGAGAAGCTTCTGTCTCTCCGGCCACACGCCCTCGGTTCTCAATGGTGTCTCGGCACCATCGGTCACTGTCATCAGGTGCAGAGGAATTAAGACATGCTTTTTTTGGGTGTTAAATCCTGGCGCATTTAGCAAGAGACTGACAACTGCAACCCTAAAGCCGGATTCATGCTGCAGCTCTGTTGTCCGCATACACACAACCGGAAAGCTTGTGTTATGAAATTTACGTCATATCCTCCAGGCTGCTAGTTTCTGCAGAGCTCTTCTGCGGACGACCATGTGCAGCCCAAATTTCCTGACCACATGGCCTGCCCATGGCCTGACCACGTTGACTGCACATGCACAAGAATGAACATCCCATTCACACGGTGGTGCTACCAACACAGCATACACAGCCAAAGTAGATGAAGAAGATGAAGAGGATGTGGAAGATGAGAATAAACATACAGTACATGAATCATTTTGCAGCAGCAGCAGCTTGAGTAGAGAAGAGCACTGAAAAACGGTAATTCCTCCTTTTCCTTGAAACGACACCTTTGTTGCTGCAAAAAAAGTGTGTCGTTCTCACGTTTATAGCCAGTGAACAAATTGGCGTTTTAGTGCATTTGCACTACCCATCGGGCTGGGGCGAAACTACAATTAGCAATTGTGTGCATGCTTCAACCGCTTGGCCTGGTAGACAAAAAAGTGAGCATGTACAGCGTCATCTGTGCGCCGGCCTCGTCCAAAGCACACGTGGACCATGAATCCAGCTTTAGTAAATCACCCTGCACCAGTCATTTAAATACCCTCTTCCCTCAAATTTGTGCTTTGACATGACAACTTCTACAAATACATATGCAATGAGGCCAGGCGCAAAATTATCATAGTCCATGCCTTTCCATCACTAATTTTGCCCTGCACCCTTTAATAAATCTCGACAGGAGTTTTTTTAACGCCAAAACAGAGTTTTGCGATGGCGCAGCACATTAGTATGTAAATCTGCCCCTAAGAGGAGAACTAGTTTAGTCTGGCTAGAGTATTATTTGCATTGCTCATCCAATATTTCACACAGTGGTGGACCGTTAGGGCCAGCAAAGCCTTCTCTGCTGGCTCAAACACTATCAGAGTTACATTTACAACCTACATTCTTATATTTGTTCCACGAGGATGTATTAAATTATTCCCAATAGTCTATTCTCTTCATTTTGTAGCTTTTTTCCTGGTTTCACTCCTTCCAGTAGTGTCATGCATGTTAGTTTTTTTTGTCCAATCATATTTCAGCCATCTGTGTTGCCAGGGTCAAGCAAATCTGTTTTGGGCCTTCAGGAATTAACAGTGCAGCTCTGTAAGTTAAATTAACTGTTAAACATTTCCGATTCCGGTTCCGCCGGACCGGTGGCGCCACACGAGTAGGCTGCCCGTTGCAACAGCCTTTTTTTTATCTTCCTTCTTCTTTCTACACCTTTCACTCTGTATATATATCACGGACGCACGGATCGCCCCGGGGGTCTCCCGGGTTGGCGGACGGAGCCACGGTTTGCAGCGGGAGACGTTACAGCGGGGAGGAGCTAGTGCTAGCTAGCACTTGGCCGCCGCCCGGTGCTAATGGGAAACTCGACATACCGGGAGCTGTAGCGAAAACGACGTGGGTGCCGGGCTGGAGTTTAGGCGGCGTGCAAGAAATATAAGACAGAATAATAAAGAGCAATGGCAAGAACCAAGCAGACCGCCCGTAAAATCTACTGGAGGAAGAAGCCCCCCAGGAGACAGCTAGCCACCAGGGCTGCTCGGAGAGGCGCTCCGGCCACCAGCAGAGTGAAGAGGCCTCGCCGTCACAGGCCCGTGGCTCTGAGAGAGATCCGTCGCTACTAGAAATCCACGGAGCTGCTCATCCGTAAACTGCCCGTCCAGCGCCTGGTGAGGGAGATCGCTCAGAACTTCAAGACCGTCCTGCGTTTCCTGAGCTTCGCCGTCATGGCTCTGCAGGAGACCAGCGAGGCCCACCTGGTGGTCTCTTCTTCGCTAAGGGGGTCACCATCATGCCCAAAGACTTCCAGCTGGCCCGCCGCATCCGCGGAGAGAGAGCTTAGACTTTCTGCTGCACATTCACCAACCAACCATAATGCTCTGCACTGTGTGTCTATATATATACATTTATAGTAATATGGACATATGTTTACTAGATGTTGTTTTTTCTTGCCTTCTGATTGTTGCTCTGAGTGTTGCTATCCCTGTGCTGTTGCAATCCTGGAATTTCCCCATTGTGGGACTAATAAAGGCTTATCTTATCTTATCTTATCTTATCTTATCTTATCTTAAACTTCTCCTGTTGCTTTAACCAATCAGATGTCTTCTATACGTCCAAGGTTACCATAGCAGGCATCTGAGAACGTTGGCATTTTCATGTCTTTTGATTGGATGGTTACTCCTCCACCCACAACGCAGAGGATCCTAGCTAGCAAAACACCAGTGCAAGGACTTGCTTCAGCAGCTACAGTATGCTGTATCTGTTTAAATATAACAGCTCTTTTTCCACCTACATTGGCTGTCAGGAGAGGAAAATGATTTGGTCGCTAATATTTTAAAAAATCAATTTTCCAGACAGACTTTTCAAGAAAAGCTGGTCATTGTGAGGAGAGGTTGGCCAACCCTGAAGCTAGCAGGCCGTCTCAGCCGGGGAAAGGATTTGTCCGTCACTTCCATATTAGCAACAAGTGGTATCCTTGAATTACAGCCTCCGAGGAGTGCTGCAAATAATCTTGCTGGGAATGCCTGTTGTTTGAGCTGATGAAGTAAATACTTCGAGCCAGACAGGGTTTGCAAACTTGAGCTGTCTGTCACACCATGGCGATTTAGGCAGCGTTCACCAAACATATAAAAATTGGTCTAAAATGCTGGGATATGCCAACATTTTCACTTTTGGCCATATGCATCATGTATCCATAACTACTTGGACATGTAATTAAGTTACAGTAACTTAAACCAACTAATGTTTAGCATGCCGACATTCACAACTTATGCGCAACGATAGTCTAACCTCTGCATAGCGCAGTCATGCCAAACTGTCGTTGCCTGCTGATCCATGAATCCTAGTTTTAGGACAGATCATCTCTGTTCAACCCAGATGATTCTCCCCTCCAGAGACCACAGAGGGCGGCAAACAGCTGATGTGACACGTCAGGAACATCAGAGAACAGCTGTCACAACCCGGCTCAAAGACACACGAACTGATGGGGATTAAAAAAACAAGCTAATACATGGAGTGTGATTTTGCTGGGAGGCACAGCCAACAGGAAAGTAAACAGCTGTGCTCTGCACTTCAAGCGATCAGCTGATTAAATCCTCCTCCTCTGGTGTTCTGACATTTTGGCATATCTATCACAACAACACTGGACAGATGATCGTATAGACTTCAGTTAAATGTAAAAACCCCAACAGATCTCATTATAAGCTACGTTTTTAGCGCTCTCTTTCTGTGTGTGTGTGTGTGTATGTGCTGCAGGCAGAGAGCTCTGTACAGGTTTTTCCTGTGAACCAACGCTGCAAATACGCCATTTGCCTCGCATATGCGGGACGTATCAGCCATACGCTGGATACGTCGGAAAATTTTCAGCATGTTGAACATTAATTTTCAGAGGAGCTCGGCGAACAACTCCGTATACCAGCATGCTTCAGCGTGCTCTTAACTTAGACAAAACTTAGCCATAACTGATTCAACGTACCCCACTGTATTCTCCAAATTTTTCATCCGTTTTGGCTGCCTAAATCATCTAGGAGTGACAGGGCCTTAACCAAGGCAGCAGCGAGGCACCAAAGCACAGCTGCCAGCTGGACAAGCAACAGTGCTGTTAAACCTTTGGGGAAACAGGAGTGGATCTGCAGCTCAACAAACAAATGCACAGGGAACTGGAGCTCTGCAATGAAAAGGTAAAGATTTTTAAAACTATAGTTAAAGTTATGTTTAACATGTTTTGTGTGGACAGCCCTATAGGCTATTTTTATGGTGTTTGGTATGAATGGCACTTAAATCAGGTAGATCACCACTGAAGGCCTAGTTGTAAAATACACGGTCCGCCACTGATTTCTCATACTTTCCGATACTCTCATCCTCTCCAATAATAACTGTTAAATTTCTGCATTTTTTTAGGCTTTTTAAAAAGTTGAAGATTTATGCTGCTAACACGCCTTATTTCAATTAAAAACTGGGTCTCTTCCTCGCGCCAAGCGGTACGGCGGATCAATTTTCCTCTTTTCGGTTGCTGTAAGTTCCTGTGTTTGGCCCAAAAGCACAAACATTTCTGAGAATTGCTTTTACATTTTTTCCCTCCTGTCCTGTCTAGCAGCTCGGTGAGCAGCATAGATATCTGCTAACCTTATTGTGCTAAACAGATTTACTTTGCCATAAGAAGCTCTGCTCATATTTGATATATACTGTGTATAAATAGTATTTATAGACTCCTTTTGCTTTTACATTCTAAACAAACCAGACCAAGGTTCAGTTTAATCTGGACTGAAACCACTTCTTTTGGCGGAGCAAATTTTGGTTCTTTGGCCTGGATCATGGTTTGGGGTAAAGTCTGGATCCACATCAAGCTTCAAAAGTTCAAAAGTTCAGACCAAATGAGTTAGGTGTGAGAACTGAGCACCCAAACTTAATACCCACTCAAACTTGATGTCACACCCACATTTTTCAGATCAAAGTCACAGAGAATGATTTACAATGAACTTAAAAGAATGTCAAAATCACACCATGTAGGACAGTGTTTTTCAACCGCGGTGCCACGCGAGACTGTTCGGAGTGCTGCAGGAAATTGTCTAATGCCGCTTTCAAACTACAATTGGTGAGCTACGGGTATGGGTCCATTAGCATAAATTAACACCTCAACATGCCCGTCATGGCTTTCTCAAACTTTAAGGAGACTGAGTCTGATCTCCCACAGATAACAGTACATTTCTCCGGTGTATCAAATTTACTCTCCTCACATAGCTGGTGTCACATGAACACAACGTGAGCCTGGAAGCTGGACATACCAGCTGCTACTGATTAGTTGAGTCACCAGGATTTTTGCAGGTCTTTTATCACCCAATCATTGTCAAACTAAGCACAGATCAGTGGTTAACTGGAATACACCAATCTATAGGTTGCTTCTTGCTGTCCTCCATTTCAACAGGCAGGGTTGCAAAATGTGTGTGTGTGTGGTGCACTTACACTTTTATTTGGTGGGGCTGTGTGTTGTGTCACATTTCATGTCCAGTGTCATACAAAGTGAGATACATTTTTTTAAGAGGGGGTTGTCACGGAAAAGAGAAGCAGAGTGTTACAGGGTGAAAGTTAATGCGGGGTGAACCAGGATGAGGCTTCCCAGCGCCTAACCAGGACAGGCTGGTGTCCACTCCACAGCAGCCGGAGACAGTTAGAGAGCCACTGCAGACTGTGCGGGAGTGACTGAAAAAATGTTCCTCAAAGAAACTGCTCACTCTCAGCCACTGCCATGTGTGAGCCCACCACAACATCCAGATGGGCGCACCAGCCGGGAAAAATTCCTCCAGAGACCATCCTGATGTTGGCTCAACCTCAGCACCAAACAAGTGGAAAACTGTCACGGAGCTCTGTCAGCCCATCATCTGTCCGTCCGCCCATGGTAAGTCTCATTTTAAAACTAATTTATTGTCCTGGTAATAGCAGAATATCAACACTGATTTCTATGTAATCTTGCCACATTTCACACCGAGTTTAAACTAATTACTGCGTGAGTGCAGCGGGACGGCTCGTGGCTGAGTTTCCTGACAGCTGCACAATTCCGGAAAGTTTGGAAGAATACATGGAAAAGTGAATTCCAAAGCTCTGCATGCATAGCATTTCTCCACAGTCTGGTATAAAGGAGTCTTTAACCAGTAATGCAGATATAAACATGACAGTGATAAATTAAAAATTTGCTTCTAATAATTTATTGTCTTCTAAAATTTGTGATCATTACAGGTATGATTACAAGACTAAATTGTTATCAGATATGTCATAATAGGCTACAATTTGTCATTTTACAACATTCTGGGGTGGTGAGGTGCCGCAAAATTTTTTTCAATGCAAGAAGGGTGCCGTGGCTCAAAAAAGGTTTAAAAACACTGATGTAGAGGAGCATTATCAAGGAAGTCCTCCTGTTAAGGTTTCTAATATTGTGGTGTTTTTATGTTATACCTTCATGCACTTTAAGATGATTGATGTTGTGAAGCTGCATTGAAAATAAATTTGAACTGAAAACCAATGGTGTCTTATACCCCTTTACACAGGGATAGAGATCGTTGAGAGTTTGTAGAGAGGTCAGACCAATTTTTGATCTATTAATAATCTTTAATGTTCTCCACAGTTGCCATGGTCTCCATAAAGTTTTAACACAGTCCAAAGCTCACAAGGATCTCCCAAACAATCTCAGAGATCAAAAATTGGCCCAATCTCTGAACAATCTCCATGCTGTGTAAAGGGGCTTTGACAAAAGACTGACTGACAAAAGCCTTATGAAGACAAAGTAAAAAACAAAGAAACTGGTTGTTTAGCTTTGGGGATTAAAAAGGGCTTTGACAGTTGATTATGCCATTGATTTCCCAAGGTTTAACTTGAAGGTACTGAATTACACTGCTGAATCTTGACCAAACTCGTACCGGGAAGGCCATGATCTCGGCCTCTTTGCAGGTTCAGGGAAGCGAGGTCCATGTGCTGTAATGTGTTGAGGATGACGAGCTTCTCCGTAACCTCATCTGTCAACAGCATGCCGGGGGTCACAACCGCCGCCGGAGTCCCAATAATTCCTCTCAGGACTGGTTCAATACCACCTAGAAACAAAGACATGCTTACATTTTCTTTTTTCCACTTGTCCTGTCAAGCAGCTAGGTGAGCAGAACAGAAATCTTCTTCCCTGATTGTGCCAAAAAGATTTACTTTGCCAAAAGGAATTTTATACAGCACATACTGTATCTATGTACTGTATATTATTAATATTCTCCTCTTGTAATAACTTTTAATACTTTATTTAAATTGTTTTACACCTGATAGACTCGACGGGGGGAATGGGATAGGGAGGGGTGGGGAGGGGGAAAACAGAGTGGAACTAACAGAAAAAACAAACAACTGAAACAAATAGAAGACAAACTGTTTCTTCTTCTGACAAGGTCATTACGAGTCTGGTATCTGCACCTGTAAAAGAAAAGAGAGACATATGTGTATGTGTGCATGTGTGTGTATGCGTGTGTATGAGAGTGTGCGCAAAGTGAGTGTGTGCGTGTGAGTTCTTTGCTAGGAAACATACCTGAGGGTGGCAGGTCGCAGCAACACCCCCCCCCCTTCCGGAAACCCCGAGCAGGCAAGACAGCGCCACCAACCCCCACAGAGCACAAATGTCCCAAAGCCAGCAAGCCCCAGGACAGCCAAGCAACTGCCCCAGGAGGGATGGCCGAGGGAGGCCAGGCAGCCAAGCAGCCGATGCGGCGCACTCCCATCCCCGTAGCAGCCTGCCCCCTGCCCCCCAGTGGGGCCAATGCCAGCCCCTGGGCCTCAGTCGCCAGAAGGCCAGCACCCCACCCCCACCCCTCACAGAGGACTTGTGCCTACCCTAGTGCCCCCAAGCTACGCCCCACGAGCCTCCAGGCGCCCATGCCCAGGGAAGCCAGCAGAAAGGCACGGGAAGCCCCACAGGGGGCCAGCCCCCCAGCCAAGGAAGCCCACGTGGTTAGTCCAGCACCCCCCACCAGCACAAACACTCACTCTCACGCACTCACACCCTCATGCTCTTACATGCACTCGCTCACTCACCCTCTCACTCACCCCCTCTTTCACACAACTTACACTCGCATTCCCACAATCACAGTCATTCACTCTCACCCACTCCCATATTTGTTGTCTCGCTCCCATTCCCACTCGCCCTCACAGTCGCTCGCACTCACACATGCTTCCTTCCACTCATGCTCACTCATGTATATACACTCTCATTCACGCTCTGACTCACTCACATTTACTTGTGCTCTCTCACACACTCACATTTACACACCCTTAACACTTGGGGTGGCCGCGGTGCAGATGCAGTGGGTACGAATGTGCACCAATGCCCAGCAGCAACCAGGGGAGCCACTGGAGCAGACCAGCAGCCACATCCCCGCCAACCACCCCAGGGCAGCTGCGGCCACAGGAGCAGCCCACCGCCACCAATGCCCGCCCGGGGCGAACCACCAATGGATCCACCACAAGCGCCCAGAAATGTCACCCAACATGCAAAGCAGCATACAAATCCGACCGATCACCACCATTACTACTCATCACTTGCTCACTCTCACTTACTCACTTGCTCTCACGTGCTTACTCACTCTTTCTCTCGCTCACTCTCTTGCTTGCACTTATTCACTTGCAGTAGCACCCTGAGATGACGGCAACATGACGGGTCCCAGGTCAACAGCCAGGCACCGGGGCCCCGGCAGAAGGAGGGCAGCAGGGGTGGAGGAAAACCCCCACCCTCCATGCATGAATCATGATGGGTGGGTGTTAATTGGTGTTGTGATGGGTGTGGTGTTATTGGGTGCAGGTGTGTGAACTACCAAAGTGCAGTTAAAACTGGGGGGATAGTGTAATAGGGCACTGCTACCCATTACTATGGGCAGCAGAGCTCCCTTCCCCCCAAGCCCTCAGTGTCTGCAGTGCAATTAACATTGAGGTGAGGGCAGACTGACAGCGCAGTAGTAGACAGAGGGATCCTCTTCACCAACACTGTACAGCACACCCCCACCCCAAAACCCTAATAAAGATGTATGATCCACCCAGAATTAGGGGGAGAGGAAAGACTGGGAGGAGGGTGGTCCCAGGGAGAGTCCCCCCCCCCCCCCAGAAGCCATCTCCCAAACTTACTCTTGAAGCCACTCACTGCCCACCAGATCCCATCCCAGGATGAGGGGTGCCAGGCTACGCGACCCAGGACCCGCCAATGTCATGCCCCAGTGCTCTCCAGCACCACAGGCACGATGGGGCAGCCACACTCACTCTCACGCATCTTGTACACACCCTGTATGCATGTACACAAACATATAATAATAATAATAATAATAATAATAATAATAATAATAATAATAATAATAATAATAACAATAATAATAATAATAATAATAATAATAATAATAATAATAATAATAATAATATGGCAATCCACATATCAAGTGACATCCCAAAGTGACCACCACGAGCCCACCCACCATCCACCCAGACAGACATCGCCAGTGGTAGGCTGCCCCTGCAGCCACAGCCGCCCTGGGGAAAACCAACGGAAATGCGACCACCATCCCATGCCAAAGGCCCCCCCACAACCACCACGAACACCCACTCACTCACCGTGCCACGACCACCGGAGGCAATGAGGGCAAAGCACCCCACCCTGGGACACAACAGCAGGATGGCCAGAGAGAATTGTAATTGAACTGCTTCCCCCCTAGCCACCAGATGGCCCGCTCCACCCCCCGCCGCCCAAAGAGGTCTTTCCCTCACATACACACCCTCCACACCCACGCATCCAGCCGCAGGTACTTGCACCCATACACACACACACGCCCACCCTCACGTATACACACACATACCATAACATATGTCTATATACACCCACACACACCCTTGCATATTTACACACAACACATATACCCACATATTCACACACATATGCACACACATTTGTCATGGTGCCGTCAGGAAAGGTGGCCATATCGGCAGCAGCTTTCTCCTGTCTTTATGTTTTTATTAGCTTATTCTTGTATATAGTGTGTCTCTTTTCATCGGGGCTCAGTAGGAAGACTCGGATTAATGACTGGACCAAGTTTTTGCTATTTTAGCCCCGGTCTTTCTTTTATTTTCTTTCTCGGGGCAATGGAAGAATGACAGAGGTGAAAGCGAACGCATTGTTTACATATGCAATCAACTGATTGCACTGAGGCCAGCGCTGCTGCCCGGAGTGAAGCCCCTGATCCTAGATGAGCTGAAGAGGAGACGCCGCAGGCAAAGGGCTGGAGCCAAAGTGAGGAGGAGGAGGAGGAGGAGGAAGCATAAGCCAGCTGTACCGATGTTCATCACGGATAATGTGAGGTTGCTGGGAAACAAGGCGGATGAGCTCACAGCGCTGGTCAGGGTGCAAAGAGAATATTGTGAGTGGAGTATCATGTGTTTTACAGAGACGTGGTTACACTTACAGATCCAGGACAACAACGTAGCGATACCAGATTTTAAGACTATCGGGTGGGACAAGGATGTTATAAGTAGTGGGGAAAAGAGGGGAGGAGGACTGGCAGTTCTTGTGAATGAATGGTGGTGTAATCCTGGACACATCACTGTATAAATCAATCTCTTCACTATCACTCTATAAAAGCAAGAAATCTGTGTGTGTGTCTGTCTGTGTGTGTGTGTGTGTGTGTGTGTGTGTGTCTGTCACATTCATAGGACATCATAGGACGGCCTGTGATCTCTAATCTGTGTGTGTGTGTGTGTGTGTGTGTGTGTGTGTGTGTGTGTGTGTGTGTGTGTGTGTGTGTGTGTGTGTGAGAGACGTTCATAGGACGTCATTGGACGGCCTATGATCGTTGCCTGAACATCATAGGACATCCTATGAACTCAGGCATCATAGGACACATAGACAAATGTGTCTTTATGGTGTCATATAGACCATGAACTCAGGCATCATAGGACGACTCGCGATGCCTATATGATGGCACATAGACAAATGTGTCTTTATGATGTCATATACATCAAGCCCACGGCACATAGACAAATGTGTCTTTATGATGTCATATACATCAAGCCTGCCTTCATGTCTTTATGATGTCATATACAGTGACAGACATCAGGCAACGTATTTATGATGTCATATACATCAAGGCTGCCTTCATGTCTTTAAGATGTCATATACAATGAGCTCATGCCGGAAAGCCTCTTTTTGCTCAGATCTATTTTCATGATCCTGTCCATGAACTGGAATTACAACGCACCTATCCCTCAACCAGTAGTCTCAACAAAGAAGAAGAAGAAGAAGAAGAAGACCCACCAGATGGAGAGCAATAGAATGACTACAACTGCTGCACATCAGAAAAGATGCCATGAAGATAAACACCTGAGGTTCCAGCAGTACATCGCATCCGTCTGAGATAGGAGGACACCCTTCACCAGCATAGGGTACGACAGACTTTAAAGCACGTTTCTAGGACATCATAGGACGGCCTATGATCTCTGCCTTATCATCATAGCGCATCCTATGAACTCAGGCATCATAGGACAACTTGCCATGCCTACATGACGGCAAATGTCTATTCTTGACGAATGCCAGTCTACACTACAAATGTGTAAAATGCCAAGCAAAGCACTGATTTTCTCCGGGTGCTCTGGTTTCTTGGTTTCTATGGGCATGCACGGGCCTTCCTGAACAGGGTCGAAAGCCACGTTTTCAGGATCATGCCCATGAACTGGAATTATGACACACCTATCCTTCAACCAGTGGTCTGAATGAAGAAGAAGAAGACCCACCAGATGGAGAGCAATAGAATGAGGAGAACTGCTGCACGTCAGAAAAGATGCCATGAACATGAAACACTTCAGGTTCCAGCAGTACGCCGGTGAACAACACAGCCATCTGAGACAGGAGGAGACCCTTCAGTGGTCTGAACGAAGAAGAAGACCCACCAGATGATGTCTATATGACGGCACATAGACAGAGCACATGACTCCCTACAAGACATACTGTATATAGACACAGGTAAGCCAGCCAGGCTGGCTGGCACAGCTATTGACGCCGCCAAGGACACAGTCCAAGGACGGATCATTTTTTCACACATAGGGAGTTGTTCAGAACTCCTTATAAGAACTCCTGATACAAAGATATACAGTGATGATATAGAGTGAAGTATGTGGCGGTAATGCACCTATAAGCTGGTTGCCAACCACCAATCAAATCTAAAAGAAGAAGAAGAAGAACATAACACAAAACAGTGACAGATAGGAGAAGAGGTAACAAGCAGGGGCAAACAGCCCCAGATGGCAGGGCATATTTTGTGTGATTTTTATGTTTTGCTGCATACAAAAGTCATCACATGTGATTGCCACTTAGTGCTGTGTTGCTATACCAACTGTCCTGTAACTGGCAAGAATTCTGTTCCAATGCATCCCCTCTACGGGCATGTGTGGGTTTCTACGGGCATGCACGGGTATGCACTAGTTTATGTAAAGGAATGTCACTACAGCCTGGACATTGAACTGCTGGCTGTGAGTATGCAACCCTATTATATGCCGCGAGAGTTCACGTGTGCCATTGTAATTACTGTTTATGTCCCTCCGTCAGCTGATGCAGCAGTGGCCTGTGATATCATCAGCTCCACTACTGCCACATTACTGAAGAAGCGCCCTGACGCATATATGGCCATCATGGGTGATTTTAACCATGTCTGACTGAGCAAAACATTACAAAACTTCCATCAGTTTGTTGACTGTTCCACCAGAGAAAATAAAACACTGGATCTACTGTATGCCAATGCAAGAGACACATTTTGTGCCACAGCTCTACCCCCCATTGGCAAATAAGATCACAGCATGCTCCTGTTATCACCCAAGTACAGTATGTTCCCCTTATGCAAAGGCAGCCTGCTTATACACGGACTGTGAGGAGGTGGACACAGGAGGCTGCTGATGGACTACAGGACTGCTTCGAGATGACAAACTGGGGCGTACTCTGTGAACCACATGGGGTGGACATAGACAATGTGACCGACTGCATCATAGAATACATTAGATTCTGTGGAAACACAACCATACCAGCTTAGACTGTACACTGTTTCCCCAACAACAAACCATGGATCACCAGTGACCTGAAAGCACTTCTGAACAAGAAGAAGAGGGCTTTTAGGTTTGGAGACAGGGAGGAACTGAGGAGAGTGCAGTGTAAACTGAGAGAGATGCTGAGAAGGTGTAAAGACAATTATAGGAGGAAGTTGAAGGATAAAGTCTGGCAAAGCAATACTAAGGATATCTGGTTGGGAATGAAACAAATCACTGGGTGTAAGGGGAGAGACATACAGACATCAGGGAGCCTTGAGAGAGATGATGAGATGAATCTGTTTTTTAATTGGTTCAACTCACCGTCTATCCCCCCAACAACACAGCCCGACCCCCACACACCCCTCCCCCTCTTGTGCAGCACCTCTCTCCATCTCCCCCTTCACCACCCTCCCCCTCCCCTGGGCACACCAGCCCCCCTCGCCCCCCACATCACTGTGACTACAGACAAGGTTAAGAAACAGCTGGGCTCCATCAGCGGGAGGGTGCGGGCCCTGGTGGCATCTCGGCCAGGATCCTGAGGACCTGTGCCAATCAGCTAGCTCCGGTACTGAAACACATGTACAACCTGGGCCTGAGTCTGGAGAGAGTACTAGTACTGTGGAAGATGTCCTGTCTGGTTCCTGTCCACAAGAAGTCGTCTCCATCTGACCTGAATGACAATCGACCAGTTGCCCTCATATCCCATGTGAAGAAGGTCCTGGGGAGACTGGTCTTAGCCCACCTGAGGGTGCAGGTGAAGATGTAGCTGGACCCTCTGCAGTCTGCATATCAGCCCCATTTAGGAGTTGAAGACACTGATGGCGGAGGAGACACTGTGAGAATCACATTCTTTGATTTCTCCAGTGCCTTTAACACCATCCAGCCACTGCTGCTGGGTGAGAAGCTGCAGGGGATGGGGGTCAACAGCTCCGTGATCTCCTGGATTACTGACTAACTGACTGGCAGGCCACAGTTTGTCTGGCTGGGCAGTGTCTTGTCTAATGTGGTGGTTAGTGATACAGGAGCTCCACAGGGGACTGTGCGCTCTCATTTTCTCTTTACCTTATACACCACCGACTTTCAGTACAACACCGAGTCATGCCATCTGCAGAAATTCTCTGACGACTCAACTGTTGTTGGATTTATAAGAGGGGGAGAGGAGGGGGAGTACAGGCTACTGGTAGAAGGATTTGTGGAGTGAGCCGAGCAGAATCACCAAAGGCTGAACGTCAGCAAGATCAGAGAGATGATGATTAACTTCAGGAAGAAAAGAGGACGCCTTCACAGCCATTGCAGATTAGGGGGGAGGATGTGGAGGTATTTGAGAACTGCAAATACCTGGGTGTCATGATCAGCAATAGACTGGACTGGAAATCCAACACCGATGCTGTGCACAAGAAGGGGATGAGCAGACTCTTCTTCCTGAGGAAGCTGTCCTTCAATGTGTGCAACAGGATGCTGGAGCTTTTCTTCCAGGCCATTGTCGCCAGCGACATCTTCTTTGCTGCTGTCTGTTGGGGTAACAGTATCAGAGCCAGCGACACCAAAGGCTTGACAAGATTATCAAGAGGGCTGGCTCTGTGATTGGCCTCAGGCCAGGGATCTTTAAGACTGTGGTGGAAAGGAGGACACTGAACAAACTGCGATCCATCATGGACAATCCTTATCACCCCCTCCACCACACACTGGAAAGACAGTGGAGCACTTTCTCCAGTAGACTGCTACAGCTTCACTGCTGTACGGTTAGGTAGAGGAGATGGTTCTTGTCACATGTCATTTCATTGTACAATAACTCACTCTGATGTTGAAGTTCTGGTCATCACTACGCTGCCGTACTGCACCTTACAGTCTAATTGGTGCCTCACATTTCACCCTGCACCTGATAATCCTGCATTGTACAGCGGGTATGATTCATGTATCTACACGGGTCACCATCTATGATGTTAATAAGTTTTTAGCAGTTTTTTTTTTCCACAATATCTTTATTGAACCTTTTTTTTTTTTTTTAACAAACATGATACAAACAATCAAACACTAACACTAAAGTACTACAAAAAAAAAAAAAAATGCACTAAAAACACCAACAACCACCAACAAAATCAAGTCTTCAACAATGCTCCTCTGTTTAGTCTAGACAATCCAATACATAAGTATACATATTATGTTCACCAGTTTGGAATTTACAAGGTCCACACACATCATTCACCTTCTTCTTCAAGAGTTATGTTTAAATTTTTTACATAATCAATAAAAGGTCTCCATATATTCTCAAACACAATTTCCTTTGATTTTAGTATATATGTTATTCTTTCTAATGGAAGGTTTGTTAACATCTGTCTTAACCACTGAGTCACATCTGGTCTATGAGTCTTTTTCCATAATAGTGCAATACATTTTTTGGCATTAAGCAAACTGAGGTCTATGAATGTTCTTTCACTTTTATTAAAATTATGCTTTTCTGGGTACAGACCCAACAAAAACAGTTTAGGATTCAATATGATTTGTTTTGAGATTATTTTTTCAATTGTTACCCTCACCTCTTCCCAAAACATTCTTATTAATCTACATTCCCATAAACAATGAAATAGGGTTCCTTTACTTTCCATGCATTTTGTGCATGTATCTGGTATATTTTTGTTATATCTATTTAACTCCTCCGGTGTAACATACATCCGCATTAACCATTTGAAATGTATCAATTTAAGGCGTGCATTTATTGATTTGGTTTGAGCTTCTGTACAAGCCAATTCCCATTGTTCCTCTGAAATTTCAATTTGCAGATCTTCTTTCCAGTAGTTTAATCTTTTCAGTGAATTTTCACTTGAAGATAGTGTCAATGAGTTATAAAACTCTGAAATAATACCCTTTCTTTTACTATCTTTCATCATCATTTTTTCCAAGGATGAGTAAATAGGTCGAGTGAGAGCTTTATTTTGATTTGATCGAATAAAGTTTCTAAGTTGAAGATATTTAAAAAAATGTGTTCTATTGAGATTAAATTTGATCCTCAGCTCTTCAAAAGACATTATGTTGTCTGCACATGGCAAATATAAATCCTGAATCTTTTGTATCCCTTTTAAATTCCATACTTTAAATACAGCGTCCGCTCTCCCTGGTTTAAAATATTGATTACCCCATATTGGACTAAATTGTGACAATAACTGTGGTTCTTTTAAATAGTTTTTAGCTTCACACCATATTTTGATCATATGCTTTACAAATGGATTTTTAACTTGTTTTTGTAATTTTTTTGCCGAATCTGAGTATATGAATATGGGAAGAGGTAAAGGTAAATTGTATGATTCCATTTCAGTCCAGTGAGGGAGATCATTTGATGAAAAATAATATGTCATAGACCTCAGTTGTGCCGACCAATAATACAACATAAAATTTGGACATTTCAGACCTCCACGATCAAATGGTAAATATAATAAAGACAAACGTAATCTAGCCCTCCTGTTGTTCCATATAAATTCCACTAACTTTTTTTTTATTCTTGAGAATAGATCTAAAGGTGGTGATAAGGGAATGTATTGAAATAAATAAAGTATTTTAGGTAAAATATTACTTTTAAGTATATTGATTCTCCCGATCATCGACATTGGTAGTGACATCCATCTCTGAGTTAACTCACTGATATCTGACATTAAGGCTTCATAGTTGACACTGGCGACTGATTCTAGCTTAGGCATAATTTGGATTCCTAAATATTTAAACTGATTTACAACATTGAATTGATTTACCTCAGGGGCTGGGTAATTTCTCTGGGTCTCATTTAGCATTAATATTGAAGATTTAGTTTTATTTATTTTATATCCTGATATTTCCCCAAAATTCTTTATTAAATTCAACAAGGTTGGAATTGATTTTTTTAGATTCGACATAAACAAAATTATATCATCGGCGTACAGGGAGATTTTATGTTCTGTTGGTCCAACTTTAATTCCATATATTTGTGAATGTAAACGTATCGCTATCGCTAAAGGTTCAATTGCCATAGTAAACAGTAAAGGTGAAAGTGGACAGCCTTGTCGACATCCTCTATTGATTTTTATTGGTTTTGAAATATTGTTATTTGTTAGGATTTCTGCTGTAGCATTATTGTATATTATTTGAACCCATTTTATGAAATTATTTCTAAGTCCAAACCTTTGTAGGACTTCAAAAAGAAAGGGCCATTCAACTCTATCAAAGGCCTTTTCGGCGTCCAATGATAGGAGAGCTGTATCCGGTGCTTCTTTATTAAAATAAATAATATTAAATAGTCTTCTTACATTATGGAAGCCTTGTCTACCCTTTATAAAGCCATTCTGATCTCGATTAATAATATTTGGTAAAATTTCTTGTATTCGTCTTGCTAAAATTTTACAGATTATCTTAAGGTCGGCGTTTAATAGGCTTATTGGTCTCATATTTTCACATTTATTAGAGGGCTTACCTGGTTTTGGCAGCAGTATAATTAAGGCATTATTTATGTATGATGGTAAATTATTATTTTGAAATGCTTCTAAAACCATTTCCAAAAAAGGTTTTATTAATTTATTCTTAAATTTTTTATAAAGGTCAACTGGAAGACCATCTGGTCCTGCACTTTTTCCTGATTTCATATTATCAATGGCTAGCCCAACTTCTTCTTGACTAATTTTAGACTCCAATATCTCCCTGTTTTCATTTGGAATACACGGTATAGATAGTTCGTTCAAAAACCCATTTAGTTTTGTTAAATCAGGTTCATTTTTGGTATCATATAATTTTTCATAGTAATCTCTAAAGGCTCTATTAATTTCTAAAGGATCTATAACTACCTGTCCATTACTTATAATACTGGTAATTGGTGTTTTAATTTCCAATTGTTTAATCTGCCATGCTAATAATTTTCCTGATTTTTCACCTTGTTCATAAAAAGATTGTTTCAATCTTAGAAGACTCGAGGCAGCTCTATTCGCTGATTTTTTGTCGTATTCAGCTCTCAAAATCAGTAATTCATTCTCCAACCTTGGGTCACTTCCTGCATACACTTTTTCCTGAAGACTTTTTATTTTATGTTCCAATTTAGCTCTCTCCTCTCGAGTCTTCTTAGATTTTGATCCTGTATAACTAATAATATGTCCCCTAATAAAAGCTTTGAAAGCCTCCCACTTTACACATGCTGATGTTTGTGTAGTATTGATGTCAAAGAACTCGTCTATCTGTTTTTCTATATACTTGACAAATTCCTCATCCTGAAGCCATTTATGCTGAAATTGCCATCTACCTGATTCCTTTGTCAATTTTTTATCTACATATATTAGACAACAGGGTGCATGATCAGAGATCACGATGTTATCATAAAAGCAGTTTTGAATCTTGGACCTTAATTCTGTGGAAATCAAAAAATAATCAATACGTGAGAATGTCTTGTAGGTACTGGAATAACAAGAATAGGCTTTAACTTGTGGTTTCATTTCTCTCCATATATCTAACAATCTCAATTCTTTCATAAAATGATTAATAGTCATCCTACATCCAATGTGCGTACAATCCAGTCCTGTTGATCTATCCACACCTGGATTCAATGTACAATTAAAATCCCCTGCTATTATATGTTGCCCTGTAAGTGATGATAAGATGAGAAATAAATTAGCAAAGAACTTCTGATCATCTATATTGGGACCATATAAGTTCACAAGATTTATATTTTCTAATAGCAAAGAACCTTGAATGATTACATATCTTCCAAATTTGTCTCCAATTACATTTTTCACTTGAAAAGGAACTGATTTATGTATGAGAGTCATAACTCCCCTGGCTCGGGATGAAAATGAAGAGGTGAATACACTTCCCTGCCATCTACTCCTAATTCTTTTAACATCCTCCTCTATCAGATGAGTTTCTTGTAAAAACACAATTCTTGAACCCATGTCCTTTATTTTATTCATAACTTGTTTAAGTTTTTTTAAATTTTGTAGACCTCTGCAATTCCATGAAATTAAATTAAGATTAACACTTTGGTCCATGATCAATAGAGAGTTTGGGATTACCTTGCAGTGTAAACATGCTCATACAGAGAAGCAAAAACATGAGTGGTTGAACATTCATTCTACAAACTACACACAAACAAATTTCCCCTTCCCACACTTGTGGTAAACCCCCCAAAATCAAAAGAAAAATTCTGTCTCCCGATATAGCCATCGACCGTTCCACACCCACGGGGAATAGCCTAAGCCACTCCTTCTTCATCCTCCCAATCACCCTAACTCTACTGCTTTTAATGACGTAACATTAACTCTCCTCTGTAGTTTTCCAACTTAACTCCAAAATTTTTAACAACTTTGTACATCATAGTTTTTTTTTTTTTGTTTGTTTTGTTTTTGTTTTGTTTTTTTAATATATAATACAATCTATATTTTGTAAACTTACTATTTACTTCAAGTCAGTCAGATGCCTGTGCAAATGCTTAATTATTCTACCTTATATTTTGTTCATGCTTAGCTCCCACCAGTCTCTTCTTCTTCTTTGATCTTCTTGATGAACTCCTGCGCCTCCTCTGGGGTCTTGAAGATGTGGGTTCTGCCCTCATACGTGGTCAGCAGTCTCGCAGGATAGATTACACCATGACGAATCCCAAGGTTGCGCAGCTCCTTACGTACGGGATCAAACTGCTTCCTCAATTGCTGGATTCCTGTGGCCAAATCTGGGTAGAACCGCACCTGCTGGTCCTGGTGTTTAATCTCTCCTTTAGCACGTGCAGCATTGAAGATCTTCATCCTGTCTCTGTTGCTAAGAAACTTCATAATTAAGGTCCTCGGCGGTCCCTTATCTCTCCGTGGGCCAATACGATGTGCTTTTTCCAGAACCACTGCTGATTGCAACTCCTCGCTGCCCAGCACCTCCGGAATCCACTTTTCCAGAAAGGAACATACGTCCCGACCTTCTGATTCCTCTGGAAGACCCACCAGCCTCAAATTATTCTGTCTCGACCGAGATTCCAAATCCAAAATATTATCTTCCAGAGATTTATTTTTTTTTTCCAAAGTGCGCACCTTTAATTGAAGACGGGTGACGTCATCTTCAGCACTAGCGAGACGGAGCTCCATCTGCGCCGTTCGTTCTACACAGTCACCCAATTCCTTTCTTATTCCTTCCAACGCTGTCATAATCCCATCAAATCTAGAGGAAAAGTCCGCTCTCATTGAACTCATGGCAGCCATCAGCGCATCTGCGCCATTCCCCGCAGAAATCGCAGCGTTGCCAGCCTCCTCCGCCATATATGGAGTTTTGTTTGCTGCGTCACAGACCTGAAAGTCCGTTAATTTGGACTGTTTCGGCGGCTCGCTTTTTCCTTTTCCTGGTTTTCCAGCCTTAGGCTTCGCTGACATATCCTCGCCCAAATGCTGGGATACGTTCTGTCCCAAATGAGAGAGTTATTTGCCGATTTTTTTTTTCCAGGAGCAGAGCAGAGCGAGACACGTCCGTCCTACGTGGCAGCCATAACCGGAAGTAGTTTTTAGCAGTTTTACTTTCCATGGGTAATCCCTTTGCCTATTTTGCTGTGTGTGTTTCTGTTGTCTGGGTCATCTACTGGCATGCTGCTGTAACACTGTAATTTCCCAGTGTGGAATCAATAAAGTACATCCATCTATCCATCCATCCACCCATACAGCCATCTGTCCTGCATCACCCTCACATACTTCTCTGCCACTCCTAACTTGCTCATACAGTACCACACTTCCTCTCTTGGCACCCTATCATCTGCTTTTTCTAGAGCCACAAAGACACAGTGCAGCTCCTTCTGACCTTCTCTGTACTTCTCCATCAGCAATATTAGACCAAACATTGCATCTGTAGTACTCTTTCTTGACATGAAACCATACTGTTGCTTACTGATTGTCACCTTTCCTCTTAACCTGGCTTCAACAACTCTTTCCCATATCTTCATAGTGTGGCTGATCAACTTTATGCCTCTGCAGTTACTACAGCTCTGAGCATCACCTTTGTTCTTGAAAATTGGTACCAAAACACTTCTCCACTCCTCAGGCACCCTCTCACTTTCCAAGATTGTCTTAAACAATATGGTTAAAAAGTCCACTGCCATCTCTCCTAAACATCTCAATACCTCCACAGGTGTGTCATCTGGACCAACCGCCTTTCCATTCTTCATCCTCTTCAAAGCTGCCCTCACTTCTGCCTTGCTCATCCTCAGGACTTCCTTGTTCACCATCTTTGCTTCATCCATCCTCCTCTCTCTCTCTCTCTCTCTCTCTCTCTCTCTCTCTCTCTCTCTCTCTCTCTCTCTCTCTCTCTCTCTCTGTCACTCTCTCTCTCTCTAAAATGGTGGACAATTTGGAGGTATTCCCCAATAGATGGACTGTAGGGAATATTTTGTGTTCTGTGGGAGAGGGGGATGACTTATGTTTGCACTTTTGAAATGTGAGACACTTGGTGGAATGATGGTATTGGTGATCCTACATTTTAGAATTGTACAATAAAGGGATTTTTTTTAAAACTCAAACTCTCTCTCTCTCTCGCTCTCTCTCTCTCTCTCTCCTTTCCGCTTCCGGTGGGTGCGAGTGAGAACGTGAGTGAGGAGGTGTTGGGTGTGTGAGTGAGGAGTTTTGGATTATACTTTTTCACAACGTTTGGACTTTTCCTTTATCCTTTGTTATTGGCTGCATATTCAGGTAAGTTTATTTCAGTCTTTTGAGTGCGTTTGTGTTTTTGTTTGTTTTTTTGGCGTTTTGCTGGAGGATGGCGTCCTTTGAGACGCCACCTCCGTCTATCCGGCAGGGAGTGAGGATAGTCCCGCCGGATAGCAGCGTTGCTGTGGAGGAGGTTCTTCTTGCTGTGGGTGAGAAGGTGGGACATGATATGATCTGCTTTGCCTCAAGAATGAATAAAGCTGTCGTTGTGTTTTTGACTGGTGAGGAATATGTCCATAGTCTGATTGGGAGCGGTGTTGTAATTGGGGACACGTATGTACAGGTGTCCCCGTTATCTGTTCCATCAACGCGCATCACCGTTTCAGGTGTTCCTCCCTTCATCACTAATGAGCAGTTGGAGACGGAGCTTCGCAGATTTGGGAAGTTTGCGGGCCCGTTTAGAACTGTGAGTTTGGGATGTAAGGATAGTAAATTAAAACATGTCAAATCACTTAGGCGCCAGGTATTCATGTTTTTGGACTCGCCCACTCAAACGTTAGAAGTGTCCTTCCGGGTTAAACATGGGGACGGCTCCTACATGGTGTATGCGAGCTCAGGGCAAATGAAGTGCTTTGAATGTGGAGACGTGGGCCATAAACGGTTCGCTTGTCCGCATAAGCAACGGGCGGGAGGCTCTGATGAAGCTGCAGCTGAAACCAGCGGCGCAGCCTCCGCTCATGCCGCTACTACAGATGACGTTGCGGGGCCTTCCGCCGGTCCTGCTCCGGAGCCTGCTGCTGTGTGTGTGGACAGCCCAGCTGTGGCGCCCGCAGCCCAGCTTACGGTTGGGAGCGTGCCTGGTGATGACGCCCAAACAGTCACTGATGGTGCATCAGAATCTAGCTGTGAGAAAAGGCCTGTAAAATCAGCAGCTGTGGTTCCGGTGGATGCTAACGTTTCTGAACAGCTGACGGAACAACACCAGTCAGCTGCTGTAAGTGGCGTTCAGGAAACTGTAGATCACGATCAATCAGCTGGGACAGCTGTATCAAACAGTAAATTAAGTTGTGATGAGGAAATGGATTCTGATTCTGATACTGTGTCTATTGGAGAAACTTGCAGTAAAAGCAAAAGCTTGTACTCATTGGATGAAATAAATGTTTTCCTGGACGAAACCTACAAACGAGCAGTTAAAGTCACTGATTACTTCAGTGACGCCAATAAATTTATTAGATCTGTTAAAGTGCTGGAAAGGCGGGTTGGCCTTGACCTCCTGGATGAGAGAAAACGTTTTCGCCTTAAAAAACACCTAACAGCCCTGCGTAAATCAGCAGGAGGAAAAAAGGTCACACGCACCCGACAGATGAAATAACGTACATGGGTATGCACAGCACGGTGTTCCTATATATCTACTGCTCTTTGCTGTCTCTCCCTGTCTTCTATCTTCTCTATCTCCCTATGCAAAACATAAAATTAGGAACCTTAAATATCAATGGTGGGAGGGGCAATCATAAGAGGGGATTAGTCGGTGAATTGTTTAGACAAAAGAATCTTAACATTTTGTTTTTGCAAGAAACTCATACCACTTCAGCAGATGAAGTGGACTGGGGCTTGTGGTGGAAGGGCCCTTTTTCACTCAGTCATGGTACAAATTTTAGTGCAGGAGTAGCTATTTTGTTTGGGGAATCTGTGAATGCAACAGTTCTTTCTGTAGTGGAGGTAGTGAAGGGCAGGCTGCTCTTTGTTAGGGCAGAAATAGAGAATTCGGTGTTTTGTCTGATCAACATCTATGCTCCAAATCAGGGTTCTGAAAGAACTGGCTTTTTCAATAAACTGAAAAATGAATTGCAGAATTATCACCAAGATCAACTTATTGTTGCTGGTGATTTCAACTGCACCTTAGATTTTACTGTGGATCGAACTAATGCAGAACCTCATCTTCAGTCATCGCGAGTTTTAAAAAATATCACTGTACAGTTTGACCTTTTGGATACATGGAGAATTAAACATGCAAACACTAGACAATATACCTGGGTCAGAGTCGTAGACAATACGGTCAGTGCTGCCAGATTAGATAGGATATATGTTTCTCAAAGTTTTGGCCCAGGAATTCTTCATAGCAACATAAGTCCTGTCGGTTTTACAGATCATCATCTAGCTTCTGTGATGTTAATCATTTCACCAGGGGAAAGAACTAGATCCTATTGGCATTTCAACAATAAGCTCCTTCAAGACAACGCTTTTTGTCATTATTTTGTGTGTTTCTGGGAACACTGGAGGGCTACAAAGCCTCGTTTTAGTTCCTTAGGACAGTGGTGGGAGGTTGGCAAGGTGCAAATTCGCATTTTTTGTCAGCAGTATACTGCAAACTCGACTGCTGTCATCAGAACCAAAGTTTGTGAACTTGAGGACACTGTTAAGAGGCTGGAGGAGAGTTTGATTAGGGATCGGGATTCTACCTCGGGTCCCTTGCTGCAGGCGAAGAGATCGGCCCTGAGCTCTTTGCTGCGGGAAAGAGTGAAGGGAGCACTTGTTAGGTCCCGGTTTACTCAGCTGAAGGACATGGAATGAATAAAGCTGTAGTTGTGTTTCTGGCTGGGGAGGAGTGTGTCCACAGTCTGACTGGCAGCAGTGTTGTTATCGGGGACACGTATGTAAAGGTGTCCCCCTTATCTGTTCCATCAACCCGTATCACCGTCTCAGGTGTTTCTCCTTTCATCACTGACGAGCAGTTGGAGATGGAGCTCCACAGATTTGGGAAGTTTGCGGGCCCGTTTAGAACTGTGAGTTTGGGATGCAAGGATACCAAATTAAAACATGTAAAATCACTCACGCGACAGGTGTTCATGTTTTTGGACTCGCCCACTCAAACACTAGAAGTGTCCTTCCGGGTCAAACATGGGGACGTCTCCTACATGGTGTATGCGAGCTCAGGACAGATGAAGTGTTTTGAATGTGGAGACGTGGGCCATAAACGGTTCGCTTGTCCCCACAAGCAGCAGGCGGGAGGCTCTGATGAAGTCGCAGCTGAAGCCGGCGGTGCGGTCTCCGCTCACGCCGCTACTACAGATGACGTAGCGGGGCCTTCCGCCGGTCCTGCTCCGGAACCTGCTGCTGTGTCTGTGGACAGCCTGCCTGTGGCACCCGCAGCCCAGCTTACGGTTGCGACTGTGGCTGGTGATGACGCACAGTCACTGATGGTGCGTCAGAATCTATCTGTGACAAAGACCTTGTGACATCAGCGGCTGTGTTTCCGGTGGCTGCTACCGTTTCACAGCAGCCAACGGAACAACGCCAGTCAGCTGTTGTAGGTGGCGTTCAGGAAAATGTAGCTCATGATGAATCAGCTGGGCCAGCTGTATCAAACAGTCAGCTAGCTGACGAGGGGATGGATTCTGATTCTGACACTGTGTCTATTGGAGCAACTTGCAGTAGAAACACGAGTTTGTATTCACTTGAAGAAATAAATGTTTTTCTGGATGAAACCTATAACAGAGCCGTTAAAGTCACTGATTACTTCAGTGACACTGGTAAATTTATTAGGTCTGTTAATGTGCTAAAAAGGCAGGTTGGTCTTGACCTCCTGGATGGAAGAAAACGTTTTCGCCTTAAAAAGCACCTCACAGCCCTGCGTAAATCAACTGGAGGACAAAAGGTCAAGCGCACCCGACAGATTAAATAAGTTTCATGGGCACAGTATGGTGTTCCTTAGATCTATCTCTCTATGCAAAACATAAAATTAGGATCCCTAAACATCAATGGTGGGAGGGCCAATCATAAGAGGGGATTAATTGGTGACCTGTTCAGACAAAAAAATCTGAACATTTTGTTTTTGCAAGAAACTCATACCACTTCAGCAAATGAAGTGGACTGGGGCTTGTGGTGGAAGGGTCCTTTTTCACTCAGTCATGGTACAAATTTTAGTGCAGGGGTAGCCATTTTGTTTGGGGAATCTGCAAATGCAACAGTTTTATCTGTGGTGAAGGTAGTGAAGGGCAGGCTGCTCCTTGTTAGGGCCGAAATAGGGAATTCCGTGTTTTGTTTGATCAACGTTTATGCTCCAAATCACAGTTCTGAAAGAGTTGCCTTTTTCAATACACTGACAAACGCATTGCAGAGCTATCACCAAGACCAACTTATTGTTGCTGGTGATTTCAACTGTACCTTGGATTTCAATCTGGATTGCACTAATGCAGAACCTCATCTGCAGTCTCCTCAAGTTTTACAAAATATCACTGTACAGTTCGACCTCTTGGATACATGGAGAGTTAAACATGCAAACACTAGACAGTATACCTGGGTCAGAGTCACAGATGATATGGTCAGTGCTGCTAGATTAGACAGAATATATGTTTCTCAAACTTTTGCCCCGGGAATCCTCCACAGTATAAGTCCCGTTGGTTTTACGGATCATCATCTGGCCTCTGTGGTATTAATTAGCTCACCAGGGGAAAGAACTAAATCTTATTGGCACTTCAATAATAAGCTCCTTCAAGACACCACTTTTTGTCAATATTTTGTGGGTTTCTGGGAACACTGGAGGACTACAAAGCCTCGTTTTAGTTCCCTGGAACAGTGGTGGGATGTTGGCAAGGTGCAAATTCGCATTTTTTGTCAACAGTATACTGCGAACTCGACTGCCATCATCAAAACCAAAGTCGGTGAACTTGAGGACACTGTCAAGAGGCTGGAGGAGAGTTTGGTTAGGGATCAGGATTCTACCGCAGGTCCTTTGTTGCAGGAGAAGAGATCAGCCCTGAGCTCTTTCCTGCAGGAAAGAGTGAAGGGGCACTTGTTAGGTCATGGTTTACTCGCCTGCAGGACATGGAAGCCCCAATATCTTTTTTCTTCAATCTGGAGAAGTCTTCTGCAAAAAAGAAGTTGATGACTTGCTTTAAACTCCCACATGGTAAAATGACTACAAATCCATCTGAGAAGAGGTGCCATGCAGTGGATTTTTACGGGGCCCTGTTTGGTGCAGAACCATGTTGCATAGAATCTCAAAACCAACTCTTTGAAGGTCTTCCCAAGCTCAGCCCAGAGGACAGGGCTGCTCTGGACTGTGAACTGACTTTGGATGAGCTAACTGTAGCAGTTAATCAAAATGGCTCTGGGACGTGCACCTGGACTTGACAGTCTTTCTTCTGACTTTTTTAAGCATTTTTGGGATATTATTGGATCAGACTTTTATGACATTCTAATTGCCTGTTACAGAACTGGAACTTTACCTCTCTCCTGCCGGCATGCAGTACTATCTCTGCTGCCTAAGGAAGGGGACTTGGCCTTGCTTAAAAACTGGAGGCCTGTGGCTCTTCTTTGCACGGACTACAAGGTGCTTTCTAAAGCCCTGTCAAATAGACTGAAAAATGTATTGGATTTAATCATAGATAGAGATCAAACATATTGTATTCCTGACCGAACCATTATGGACAATATTTTTCTCGTACGTGACGTTCTTCATCTCAGTAAATGTTATGATTTATAGTTCGGTATTATGTCTTTGGACCAAGAAAAGGCTTTTGATAGGGTTGACCATTCTCATTTGTTTTCCACACTGAAGGGGTTTGGTTTTGGCAATATGTTTTTGAGGTGGGTCAATCTGTTATATACTGGAGCTGAGTGTTTGGTAAAGATGGGGGCAGGGCTGAGTCGGCCAATCCCTGTACGTCGGGGAATAAGGCAGGGTTGTCCAATCTCAGGTCAACTGTATTGCTTGGCTATTGAGCCTTTGCTGTGCAGGTTGCACACTCAGCTGGGTGGTTTGATTCTGCTGGGGCCCTCCAGTAGTTGTCGTCCAATCGTCTTGTCTGCTTATGCGGATGACGTCAACATTTTCATCACATCCCACAGGGATGTCCAGCGTCTGGTGGACACTTTATCTATTTATTTATTTATTTTTCTAATTATCCGGTATTCTCCCCGAAAGGCAGCTGGTGGTCCATGTACAAGCTTCCTATTGAGAAACGGACGGCAGATCTCCATTGGAGGATTGTACATGGGGCAATAGCTACGGATAAATACAGAGCACACCTGGATCCTAATGTGGGGGACGAATGTTTGTTTTGTTCCCAAGTTGAGACCCTGGAGCATTTGTTTGTTCAATGTTTTCGTTTATCTGGCCTTTTTGATCTTCTGAAAGTGTGGTTTCATAATTTGGGTGAATGTTTCTCTTTTGGTTTGTTTATTTACGGTCCAAAGTATAAAATGGCAAAGAAGTCTGTGCACACTTTGATGAACTTCCTATCTGGTACTGCTAAACTTGCCATCTGGCTGACAAGAAAAAATCGGACTACTAACACTGGTAATGTGGATCCTGTGTTTGTTTTCAAGGCCTTGTTAAAAGTCAGACTCCAGGTGGAGTATTCTTACTATAAAATGGTGGACAATTTGGAGGTATTCACCAATAGATGGACTATAGGGAATATTTTGTGTTCTGTGGGAGAGGGGGATGAGTTATGTTTGCACTTTTGAAATGTGAGACACTTGGTGGAATGATGGTATTGGTGATCTTACATTTTTGAATTGTACAATAAAGGGATTTTTTAAAACTCAAACTCTCTCTCTCTCTCTCTCTCTCTCTCTCTCTCTCTCTCTCTCTCTCTCTCTCTCTCTCTCTCTCTCTCTCTCTCTACTGCTGGCCACTTTTCAAGTTTTTGTTTTTTGGGTTGGAGGATGGCGGCCTTGGGAAAGCCACCTCCATCTATCCACCAGGGGGTGAGGATCGTTCCCCCGGACAGCGAAGTTACTGTGGAGGAGGTCCTGGAGGCTGTGGCTGAGCAGGTGGGCCCTGACGCGGTCTGCTTTGCTTCCCGAATGAATAGAGCTGTGGTTGTGTTTCTGGCAGCTGAAGACGATGTTCACACCCTGATTGTAAGCGGTGTGGTTATCGGGGAAACGTATGTACAGGTGTACCCCTTATCTGTCCCATCAACAAGAATCACCGTCTCAGGTGTTCCACCTTTCATCACTGACGAGCAGCTGGCGACGGAGCTCCGCAGATTTGGGAAGTTTGCGGGCCCGTTTACGACTCTGCCTTTGGGATGCAAGGCCGCCAAGTTCAAACATGTGAAATCACTCAGGCGACAGGTGTTCATGTTTTTCGACTCGCCCACTCAGACTCTGGAAGTCTCCTTCAGGGTCAAGCACGGGGACGGATCTTACATGGTGTATACGAGCTCGGGACAGATGAAGTGTTTTGAATGTGGAGATGTGGGCCATAAACGGTTCGCTTGTCCGCACAGGCAGCGGGCGGAGGGCCCTGATGGGGCCGCGGATGGTGCCGGCGGCGAGCCCTCCGCTCACGCAGCAGCTGCGGACGGCGGCGCGGCCTCCGCTCCCGCTAACCCAGCTCCAGAGCCTGCCGCTGTGTCTGTGGACGGCCCGGCTGCGCCGTCCACGGCCCAGCTTGCGGTCAGGAGCGTGGATGGCGATGGCGCCAAAAAGGTCACTGATGGTGCGTCACAATCATCTCGCTGTGTGACGTCAACAGCTGTGCCACCGGCAGCTGCTACCGCTTCGGAGGAGGGGACGGAGCACCGACCTAATGGTGCGTCACAATCATCTCGCTGTGTGACGTCAGCGGCTGTGCCCCAGCCAGCTGCTGCCGTTTCGGAGGAGGGGACGGAGCACCGACCTGATGGTGCGTCAGAATCTCGCTGTGTGACATCAGCGGCTGTGCTTCCGGAGGCTACTACCTTACACAGCGGGGGATGGAACAGCGACAGTCAGCTGCTGAGGGTGGCGTCCAGGAAAATGTGGCCCATGATGCATCCACTGGCCCGGGAGAACCAAGCAGTCAGCTCAGTTGTGCTGACGAGGAAATGGAATCTGAGAACGACACTGTGTCTAATGCTGAGTCTATTGAGGCAAAATGCAGTACAAACACGAGTTTGTATTCACTGGAAGAAATAAATGCTTTTCTGGATGAAACCTATAACAAAGCCATTAGGGTCGCCGACTACTTCAGTGACACTGATAAATTCATTAAGTCTGTGGATGTGCTAAGAAGGCAGGTTGGTCTGGACCTCCTGGATGAAAGGAAGCATTATCGCCTCAAGAAACACCTGACAGCCCTGCGTAAAGCAGCAGGGGGAACGTCGGTCAAGCGCGCCCGACAGGAGGAATGAATGGCGATCGTTCCTCTGCTTGTTTTACACATTTTTGGGATATTGTTTGAACAGACTTGTATATGACATTTAATTGACTGTAATTGACTGTCACAGAACTGGATCTTTGAATAGGTGGACTGCAGGGACTGCTCTGTGTTGTGTGTGTGGGGGGAACATTTCAGTTTGCACTTTTTCCAATGTGACACACTTGGAGGAATGATGTTGGTGTGCTTACATTTTTTTGAAGTGTGCAATAAAAGCTTATTTTAAAAGTCAAAGTCTCTCTCTCTCTCTCTCTCTCTCTCTCTCTCTCTCTCTCTCTCTCTCTCTCTCTCTCTCTCTCTCTCTCTCTCTCTCTCTCTCTCTCTCGTGCGCATGCGTGAGCGTTTGTGGGAGCAGGGGTGTGGAGTGGTGTCGAGTGAGTACTTTAAACGTTGTTTTTTCTAACTTTTCTCTATCGTGTGTGTTTGAGGTGTGTGTGTTTAATATAGTGGGTTGAGTGTGTGTGTGCTGGGGTGTGAGTGTTGGTGTGAGTGTGTCGGGGAACGGTAGCTTCTGCTGCCTGTTTTTCCCGGCCGGCCATCATGCTGGTGATTGATGGTGGTGTGGAGTTTGAGCGCTTGACCCGGCGTCATGGTGTGAGAATCCTCCCGACAGTTCCCTGTTCTGTGGAGGAGGCCAGCCTCGCTGTAGGACAAGTGGTTGGGCATGACGGTATAAAATCAGCATCGAGGATGAACAGCGCAATTGTGATCTTTCTGGATTCGACTGAAAAAGCTGATCAGGTGGTGGCACAGGGAGTGGTCATAAATGACACTTTTACTCCCGTTTTACTGCTGGCGAACCCGTCTAGGAGGATTACCATCTCAAACGCTCCTCCTTTCGTTAAACATGATCAGCTGATAAGAGAGTTGTTCCGTTTTGGCCAGGTTGTTTCCCCTATCAGAATGGTCTCTCTGGGTAGTAAGTCCCCCCTGCTGAAGCATGTTGTATGTCACAGGAGGCAGTGTTTCATGGTGTTGAAAGACAGCTCTGCTGAACTGAACGCGTCTTTTAATTTCAGGATTGACGGCTTTAGCTACTTGGTGTTTGCAACATCTGAAACCATGAGGTGTTTTGCGTGTGGTGCAGAAGGCCATCTTATTAGGTCATGTCCTGAGAAGGTGAACACAAAGAGCGCTGGAGGTAAGAAAGGTGACGCCGCTGTTTCTGGTGGTCCGGAGGGTAGCGCTACATGTGGTGCGGCGGATGCTGCTGCGGCGCCCGCTTCTGCTGGGGCGGTCGCGGCCGCGTCCGCTTCTACTTCTGCGGGGGCGTCCGCGTCCGCTTGTGCTGGGGCGGCCGCAGCGGGCGCGGTAATTGCCCCCCCAAACAGTGATGGTGGGGAATTTCTGTCTGGTGGCAGCTCTGATCATTGTGACGAGCCTGTCACCCGGAGTAAAGAGGTGGAGGGTGTAAGTAAGAGTGCAGTTAAACGAAGGAACGTGGATGAACAGACTTTGCAGGCGGGGGAGGAGCGGTTTGAGGCTGCAGCGGACACACAGAGCAAAAACTGCATGACAAACGTTGCAGTTCACGAAGAAATGCAGGAATGTAGTTTTGTTGAAGAGGATCCTTTTAAAGCTGCACAAAAAAGAAAAAGTGCTGAAAACTTGCAGAGCTCTGCTAAATCTAGTAGGGTTGGGGATTTAGATTTACTGGATGAGAGCGCCTCTGACGAAAGTGGAGCTGAGTCTGAACTGATGCAGACGCAGGAGGAGCAAGGCTCCTATTGTTTTGCCAAGATTAGGAAGTTTCTCCAGGTGACTAAGGGGAGCAGAGCTGTGAAAGTGGAAAATTACTTTCCAGATCTGAGTTATTCGTGGCATCAGCTCGCAAATTTATGAAACTGAATGATGGGAATGAGACTTTCACTGATCAGGAAATTTATCGTTTAAAGAAACTGGTTGTTAAACTGAAATCGCAAATTACTAACAGTCATGTTGACTCTTAGTTTGTTTCTTCCCTTTTATGCTATGTGTGTGTTTTTTTACTGTACCCTATTTTTATCCTTTTTAATGCCCCACCTTAGAATTGGCACTCTCAATATTAATGGGGCCAGGGATGGTGTAAAAAGGGCCTCTTTATACAAGCTTTTTAATTTAAAGAAACTTGACGTGCTGATGGTCCAGGAGACTCACAGCACTGTGGACATTGAGAGCCATTGGAGGAAAGAGTGGGATGGCTGCATTTTTTTTAGCCACAAATCCAATAGCAGTGGGGGGGGTGGCTGTACTTTTCTCTAGGGGTTGTGTGCCTTTCTCTTATGAGGTAGAAGAGGTGGTGAAAGGTCATTTCCTCTTATTAAAGGCACAGTTTGAAAACGTGAACTTCGTTTTTATAAACGTGTATGTGCCAACACAGAGAGCAGAGAGGATCAGGGTCCTTGACGTGCTTTCGGATACGGTTAGGTCCTGTGATCCAAATAGTTTTTTATTTCTGGGGGGTGATTTTAACTGTACATTAAACCACAGACTAGACAGGAACCATCAGGAGCCTCACCCTGCTTCTGCCAATAGGCTGAGGGAACTGGTGAAAACACATGAAATGGCCGATGTGTGGAGATCACATCATGGGGACCAGAGGAAGTACACCTGGAGCCATGTCAAAGATAACCTTTTATCTATGGCTAGGTTAGACCGTTTTTATGGTTTTAAACATCAAATGAGTGTTTTTAAAAATAGTTGTATCTGTCCTGTTGGTTTCACTGATCACTGCCTGCTGTTTTGTTCTGTGTTTATTGAAAATGTAAAGTGTAAGAGTGCTTTTTGGCATTTTAACAATACACTTTTAAATGATGTGCTTTTTAAAGAGGTTTTTCATGATGTATGGAAGTCACACAGGGAACAAAAACCCTCTTTTAGTTCTTTCCAATTGTGGTGGGATTTTGGTAAGGCCCAGATAAAACAACTCTGCCAACAGTACACTCAAAATGTCACTCGTAGCTTGACCCAATCCTTGAAAGTTCTGGAGACTGAGGTGGTAGAACTAGAGGAGTTGCTCAGTTCTACAGGAAAACAAGAGCACTTAGAGGCTCTCAAGTCAAAAAGGTCAGCCTTGGCTAGCTTGCTAGGGGTCACCGCACAGAGTGCTCTGGTCCGCTCACGCTACATGGATGTAGCTCTGATGGACTCGCCCTCCCAGTACTTTTTTGGACTGGAGGGGAAAAATGGACAGAGAAAGCTTATTCACTCCTTGTTGGGCGATGACGGGAGAACAATCTCCACAGCAGCAGAGATCAGGAAACAAGCTGCTAGCTTTTACAGTGAATTGTTTAGAGCAGAGTGGAGGGAGGACACGTCACTGGGCCAGGTTTTCTTTGATGGTCTTCCAGCGCTCTCAGAGGACCTTGTTGCCGGCTTGGATGCTCCACTGTCTCTGTCTGAGCTGCATATGGCGCTAATGAGCCTCCAGAATGGAAAATCACCAGGCATAGATGGTCTCTCTGTGGACTTTTTTAAGGAATTCTGGCCCCTGCTTGGTCCAGACCTGCTGGAGGTTCTCCAAGATAGCTTGGAAAGGGGGACCCTACCCACGACCTGCAGGAGGGCCATCATCACACTGTTGCCGAAAAAGGGGGACCTCCAGAGCCTAAAGAACTGGAGGCCAGTCTCTCTGCTCTGCACAGACTATAAGATTCTCTCAAAAGCTCTGGCCCGAAGACTGAGAAAGGTGATGAGCGAGCTCATTCATGTAGACCAGACTTACTGTGTGCCTGACAGGCTGATTAGTGACAACGTCACTTTAATTCGGGATATTTTGGAGGTCTCTGGTTCATTGGCGGTAGAAACTGGTTTGATTTCAATTGACCAGGAAAAGGCGTTTGATCGGGTTGAACACCAATATTTATGGACAGTTTTAACAGCTTTTGGGTTCAGCCCAGGCTTCATAGCCAGGATACGGGTCTTGTACAGTGACATTGAGAGTGTGCTGAAGATAAATGGGGGCCTGTCTGCCCCTTTAAAAGTCCAGAGGGGGGTTCGGCAGGGCTGCCCTCTCTCAGGGATGCTGTACTCCCTCGCCATAGAGCCTTTGCTTCACTGCCTGAGAAGGGATCTATCAGGAGTTACTTTTCCTGGCTGTGACACCGCGTTCAAGCTGTCGGCCTATGCAGATGATGTAGTCATTCTGCTAAACAAGCAGAGTGACATTGACGTTCTGGTTAGGAGTGTCAATCTTTTTGGCCAATTTTCCTCTGCAAAAATAAACTGGGGAAAAAGCGAGGCTCTGATGGTGGGGGAGAAACTAGAAAATCAGCTTACGCTGCCTGGTGGGTTGATTTGGAAAAAAGGAGGTTTTAAGTATCTTGGTGTCTTTATTGGAAATCAGCAGTTTGAGCAAAAAAATTGGGATGGGGTCATAGAGAAAATTAACGGGAGACTAAACAAGTGGAAGTGGCTAATGCCAAGAATATCTTTTAGAGGAAGAGTGCTCATTTTAAATAATCTTGTTTCCTCATCCCTGTGGCACCGCCTCATGTGCATGGACCCCCCTGCTGGTTTGTTGTCCAAAATTCAGTCTGTTTTGGTGGACTTTTTTGGGGGGGGTGGACTCCACTGGGTTCCTCAAGCCCTGTTATTTCTTCCCAAAGAGGAGGGGGGGCAAGGAGTGATTCATTTAGCTAGTAGAGGTGCTGCTTTTAGACTGACTTTCATACAGAGACTGCTGACGGGCCCCCAGGACCTGGTATGGAGGCCTTTGGCCTGTGTTATTTTACAGAGAGTCCTTGGGCTTGGGCTAGACCTCCCTGTGTTTTTAATGGATTTTAAGAACTCTAATGCACTGTCTTTACCCAGTTTTTACCGCAGTCTCTTTTCAGTGTGGACTCTTTTTAAAAAACAAAGAGGGCCATGCGATTCCCTCTACTGGTTGTTGAGGGAGCCGCTGGTTTTTGGTGGTCGCCTTGGTGTCCTGCCGGGAGTTGGAAGGACCTTCCTTGATAGGCTGTGTTCCAGGAACGTTCTCACTCTGAAGCAAGTGGTGGAACTGGCTGGTCCTGGCCTCAACAACGCCTCAGCTTTAGCAGCTCATCTTGGTGTCAGGTCGAATCGTTTCATCGATGGTCTTCTTGCACACTGGAAACAGGAGCTTCATGGACTTGAGCACTCCCTACTCTTGGACTTTAGCAATGGCACGCTGCAGCCGGAAAGCACGGACCCCTTTCCCTCTCTCACGCTCTATATGGACTTTGACGTCGCTCCTTGCTCCTTACTGGCATTCTGTGCTCCCACTGGTGTGGACTTTGGAGGAGCCAGTGGTAAGGCACTCTACAGACTGGTGGTGATGGCACTCAACAAGGACCGATTGAACACCTGTGTGGACACTCCTTGGAGAGCCTATTTTAAACTAGGAAAAGGGCATCGGCCTGCCTGGAGGGCTCTTTATAAAGCCCCTCTCCCTAAGAGGCATGGAGACTTACAGTGGAGGGTCCTGCATGGTATTATAGCAGTCAATGCTTTTGTTTCTGTGATTAACAGCAGTGTCAGTGATCAGTGTGTTTTTTGTTCCTCTAGGGAGACTGTTTTTCATTGTTTTATTGAATGTCAGCGCCTGAGTGGCCTCTTTGAACTTCTCACAGAACTTTTTCATATTTTTAAGGAAGTTTTCTCTAAGCAGGTTTTCATTTGTGGTTTTATGTACAATCGTCATTTTAAGCAGAAGTGTCAACTACTGAACTTTGTTTTAGGGCAGGCAAAGTTGGCTATCTATGTAAGCCGGAGAAGAAAACTTGAGAATGTTGAGAATGATGTTGATGCCAAAATTTTATTTGTGAGGCTACTTAAAGCCAGAATCAGGCTGGACTTTCAGTTTTTTATGGGGAATGGGGATGTGGAAGGTTTCAGGACCCTCTGGTCCCTGGAGAATGTCCTCTGTTCAGTTCATGATGGACAGCTTTTTTGGGGGCGTTTTTTGGGGGATTAATTTTCTGTGTAATATAGCATGACATAGAAATTGTATTGACTGATGGACAAATGTGTTTATTAAAGATCTTTTAAAAATCAAAATCTCTCTCTCTCTCTCTCTCTCTCTCTCTGAGTGGGTGTGGTCGTGAGTGCGAGCTGAGAGCGTGTGACAGCGTGAGTGAATTATTTCAAACTTTTCTCTATCTTTTGGTGTTTAAGGTGTTTTTTTTGTTAAATAATCTTATTTTTTGTTGTCTTCTGTAGCTGGGGTGGGGTAGGCGTTTTGGGAGGGGGGTTTCTGCTGCCAGCTCTGCTGGTTAGCATGGTTTTGGAGCGAGGCTCCGGTTTTGAGCAGCTGACACGCCGCCATGCTGTCAAACTGACACCGGCTGTCAGCTGCTCGGTGGAGGAGTGTAGTCTGGCTGTGGGGGAGCTGGTCGGTTATGAAAGCATTAGATCAGCTTCGAGAATGAATAGTGCCGTGGTGATTTTCCTGGATAGTATTGAAAAAGTTAACCGGGTAGTGGAGAGCGGGGTTGTGATTAAAGACACACTGGTTCCTGTTCTGTCTCTGGTGAATCCCGCGAAGAGAATTACCATCTCAAATGTCCCACTGAAGCGGCATGAAAAATAAGCAGCAGTGCTGTGGTTTTAAGCAGATTTTATTAATCATGTCGCCTTCACGGGATCCCCTCTCCGGTGCATAGTGGAGCAGCCCGGAGCGGGATCCCTAGGCTCTCAGAGAAGGAGAGGCGGACACGTGTGTGTCTACCAGTTGCAGGATCAGAGTGAGAGAAGAAGAGAAGAGATTGCGTTACAGAGTTGCACCTTAAATACTTGATCATAACAATACATCAAAAAGACATACCCCACAGTCTAGAATGGTCAAAGGGACAACAGAACAGGCAGGAGGTATTTGCATTTGTAAGCCATACATCACAATGGGCAGATTAGCTAGACCTCGCTCTAAGTGCAAGACAAAGAGGCTAACAAGCACATCTACATATTGATCTGAGTCTCTAGGTCACAGTAAGGACAGGACGCATGAGTACAAAGGATGAAAGGCATCGATTAACATCACATAGGTGAGACAGAAGAAACTCGTCTACCTGTAGACATTAATACACCAAAGCACATCTAAGATGCTCAGAAAAAGCACAGTAAGGACAAGCCATATGCACACTATACCGAATGGCGCATTACATCACAACACATGCATGTTTGCATCACAAATACATGAATGGCACATTGCTTCTCAGTAATGCAGCAGAAAAACAGAGAAAAGAGGGCTGAGTGTCCTTAGTCTGTTGTGGGGTTAAAACGAACCGCCACACCACCATTTTTAAAGAATGAGCTGTTGGAGAAGGAGCTGTCAAGACACGGGCAGCTTTTGTCCCCGATTAAGCACATCCCTCTCGGTTGTAAGTCCCCGCGTTTAAAGCATGTCATGTCTTTTAGGCGACAGGTGCTCATGGTTTTAAAGAATAGCGAGGAAAGCCTCAACCTCGTGTTTAAATACCGGATTGACGGCTTTGATTACACCATCCACGTCACCTCCGATAACATGAAGTGTTTCGGCTGCGGAATGGAGGGACATTTGATTCGATCATGCCCTCAGGGAGTGGGGGGTGATCACTCGGGGGAGGCCGCTAGTGCGGCCTCGGGGCCGTCTGGTGACGGAGCGGCTTTGCCGCCCTCTGAGGCTGACGGCGCCGCCGCGCCGTCGGGCGTTTCGGCCGAAGCCGCGGGGCCGTCTGGCGGCGGCGCTTCGGCCGAGGCCGCGAGGCTGTCTGGCGGCGGGGCGGCTTCGCCGCCCTCCGCAGCCGGCCTGTCAATCATAACTGAAACAGCAACAACAGTTAAAGCACATCGCGGGGCTGCTGCACAGACCAACATTGCAGACAAGGGTGAGATTACCGAGAGGGATCGCGCTGAGGGTCAGACAGAGGAGCCAAATGAGGCCCAGGTAGATGGTGGGACCAGAAAGATGAATATAAAAGCACAGCACAGGGTGAGCGAAAGACAGGAAGAGACAGCTACCAGGGTGGCTGAGTCAGTGTTGGAGGATGAGGATGACATCGAAATAGATGAAGAGTTATGTAAAATCCCCATCAAGCGGAAGAATTTGGAAACCAAACAGCAGAGGGTCAAAGTAAAAAGGGTTGTCAAAGAAAGTTCTGAGGTTTCTCTATCTCAGCCAGATTCTTATGCTGGGTCTGAGATAGAGAGTGATGGTGAAAGCAGTGATGATGGGGCCAGTGGAGGCGGTTACCCCTTCACAAAAATACAGAAGTTTTTGCAGGACACTAAGGGGGTCAGAATGGTTAAAGTTGAAAGCTTCTTCCCTGATCTAAAACGCTTTGTTGACTCTGCTCGGGCCTACATGAAAAATAGGGGAGAGCTTGAGCAGGAAAGTTTTACTGATCAGGAGATCTACAGACTAAAAAAGCTTGTACTAAAAGTTAAGAACCAAATTGCCCAGGATGATTAGTCTTTTATCGCTCATTCTTTCTTTTCTGTTTTTGTATTGGCTTTGCCCTCTTATACACATGTGTAGTTTTAATTTTGGCACACTCAACATCAATGGGGCAAGAGAAATGTCCAAGCGAGCGAGTGTTTTTACTCTTGCAGAATGCAAGAAAATTAATGTTCTGTTTGTTCAGGAGACTCATAGTTCTGAGGACAATGCTGCTGACTGGAGGAGGGAATTTCGGGGTGAAATTATTTTTAGTCATAGAAGCAGCAAATGTGGTGGGGTGGGTATTTTATTTTCTCGAGATTTTATTCCACTTTCTTATGACATTGATGAGATAATTGCAGGCCACATTTTAAAAGTTCGAGCTGTTTTTGAGAATGTGAAAGTTGTTTTTATAAATGTGTATGCTCCAACCGTAGGCACAGAAAGATTGGCCTTTTTAAATATTTTAGATGATACGATCAAAAATTGCAGTAATGATGACTTTTTATTTGTGGGAGGTGATTTTAATTGTACAGAAAATCCTCTTATGGATAGGAATCACCCAGAGCCACATGCTGCATCCCAAAGAGTTTTAAAAGGTTTCATAGAAGCTCATGATCTGTGTGATGTGTGGAGAAATTTTCATGGCAAGGCTAGACAATACACGTGGAGCCATAGAAAGGACAATATTTTGTCCTTAGCTAGACTGGATAGGGTTTACAGTTTTAAGCACCATTTTAGCATTTTTAAAAGTGCTTTTATAGTCCCTGTTGGCTTCACAGATCATTCCCTGGTTCAGTGTTGTGTTTTTATCAAGAATATAAAGTGCAGTAGTGCATACTGGCATTTTAACACGTCACTTTTATCGGATAACAGTTTTAAAACTGCTTTTATGTTTTTTTGGACTAATTTTAAATTGACAAAATCAAATTTTAGTTCTTTGCAGCAGTGGTGGGATGTAGGGAAGAGCCAAATAAAGAATCTGTGCCTACAGTATACTCGCAATGTCTCTGGAGACTTGGCCAGGTCTGTCAGGGACCTGGAGAGAGAAGTAGTGGAGCTGCAGTCTTTGGCAGGCTCCACAGGAGAAAGAGGACATTTTGAGGCCCTCAATGGCAAAAAGTCTGTTCTAACTGACCTACTGGGTGTGGCTGCCAGGGGCGCTGTGGTACGCAGTAGGTTCCAGAACATCGCACTAATGGACGCTCCATCTCATTTTTTCTTTGGTCTGGAGAGGAAGAATGGTCAGAGGAGGATGATCCACTCTCTTAGCTCCGAGGACGGGCGGCCGATCCATGAGTCTGCGGAGATCCGTCGCTTTGCAGTTGCTTTCTACAAGGATCTCTTTAAGAAAGAATTTGTTGAGAATCCACATGCACTGAGTCATTTTTTGACGGACTTGCCAAAAGTGATGGCTGGCGTGAATGCGGAGCTGGAGAGCGGGATCACTCTGCAAGAACTGGCAGTGGCTGTCCAGTCTCTTCAGTGTGGAAAAGCCCCAGGGATAGATGGCCTACCAGCGGAGTTCTACAAGGCGTTCTGGTCTGAGATCTGTGAGGACTTGCTGGAAGTACTGTCTGACAGTCTGCGGAAGGGTCACCTGCCCCTAAGTTGTAGGAGAGCAGTCCTCACCCTCCTTCCAAAAAAAGGCGACTTGAAAGACATTAAGAACTGGCGTCCGGTGGCCCTCCTCTGTACTGACTACAAAATTCTCTCCAAAGTGTTGGCTACCAGACTGAGGAAGGCGATGGAGCAGGTCATCCATGTAGACCAGACCTACTGTGTACCTGGTAGGTTGGTTACAGACAACATTTTTTTAATTCGTGATGTTTTGGACCTCTCCAGCTCATTGGTCAAAGAACTTGGTCTTATTTCAATAGACCAAGAAAAGGCGTTTGACCGAGTTGAACATCCATACCTTTGGCAGACATTAGAGGCCTTTGGTTTCAGCTCAGGGTTCATCGCCATGATCCAGGCTTTGTATAGAGACATTGAGAGTATTCTTAAGATTAATGGTGGTTTGAGTGCTCCTTTCAAAGTTGAGAGGGGTGTCCGACAGGGCTGCCCCCTCTCAGGTATGCTGTACTCTCTTGCCATTGAGCCCCTCCTTTGTAAACTAAGGCAAGGCCTCACTGGTTTTAAAGTCCCCAACTCTGACTCTGTTTTTAAAGTGTCTGCCTATGCTGATGACGTTGTTGTTTTTACAAGAAATCAAAACGATGTAGACTACCTTTTAAGAACTGTTAATCTTTTTGGTGAGTGCTCCTCAGCGAGAGTGAATTGGGGTAAGAGTGAAGCTGTTGTGGTGGTGGGGAGACCACAAAAAATTGCCCTACCTGGTGGCCTCTCGTGGACACAAGGTGGTTTTAAATATCTTGGTGTGTTTTTAGGAAATCAGACTTTTACTGAGAAAAATTGGGAGTGTTTTTTAGAAAAAACTGAAGAAAGACTAAAAAAATGGAAATGGATTCTGCCAAACTTGTCCTTCAGAGGTCGTGTTTTAATTATCAACAACTTGATTGCTTCAATGCTGTGGCATCGACTGTCTTGTCTGGACCCTCCACCCAATTTGCTGGCCAGAGTGCAATCTATAGTCGTGGACTTTTTCTGGGACCGTCTTCACTGGGTTCCACAGAGTATCCTGTTTTTACCGAGGGAAGAAGGTGGTCAAGGGCTCATCCATCTGGCCAGCAGGGGGGCTGTCTTTCGCCTGCAGTTCATTCAGCGACTGCTGAGTGGCCCCCTTGACCTTGTGTGGAGACCTATTGCCAGGGCTGTCCTGGCTCGCTGTGGAGGGCTTGGACTAGAGGAGTCGCTGCTTTTAATGGATTTAAGGGGCCAAAAACTCCCAGAACTTCCCCAGTTTTACCAAAGTGCTTTTAAAATCTGGGGACTTTTTAAAAAGAACTCTCCCCAGGCTTCCTTGTCGCCTTTCTGGCTTTTAAAGGAACCACTTGTGTTCGGGACCCGTTTTGATGTGGGCAATGTTTTAGGACCTTCTGTTTTAAAAAAGTTTATTTTTGCAAAGGTTACAACGCTGGGACATTTGGTGAATTTATGTGGTCCTAACTTGGACAATGCTGTTGCCCTGTGCTCGGCTCTTGGCGTCTCTTCAGTCAGAGTTATAATGAACTTGTTGAAAGATTGGAGCGACTGCCTGTCTGCAGAAGAACACTCTGCTATTGTTTTACACTGCGAAAACTCTGTACAAACTGCTGATGAACCTTTTCCTTTTAGTATTTTATCTCCTGATTTTAAAGATGGCACTGGTGTGTTTTTAAACTCTGAGCACATTAACATTTGTGACTCTCCTGGTAAAAAAATGTATGGACTTTTGGTGAAAATTCTAAATGTGAATAAGTTAAAAGGTCGAGCTGATACACCATGGAGGAAACACTTGGGTCTGGGTCCTGAGGTGAGGCCTGCCTGGAGAGCACTCTATAAACCACCATTAACTAAGAAGGTTGGAGACCTACAATGGCGAGTTTTACATGGTGCTGTGGCTGTAAATGCTTTTATCTCTCTTTTAAACCCAAATGTTGTTGAGGTTTGTCCATTTTGTCCTCAGAAAGAAACTGTGTTCCATTGTTTTCTGGACTGTAACAGACTGCAATTGTTGTTTGTTTTTTGGGGAAGCTGTTTTATCTGTTTGGAGAAGTCTTTTCCCAGCAGATTTTTATCTTGGGCTTTCCATATAGACAGAGGACTAAGAAAAAGAGTGAACTCTTAAATTTCATCCTGGGTCAGGCTAAAATGGCTATTTATGTTAGTAGGAAAAGAAAAATTGAACAACTGCTGGATTGTAATGTAAAAGACATGCTGGTTGGCATGATTAAGGCTCGAATAGTGATTGATTACAATTACTATCATCTGATGCAGAATGTTGAAACCTTTGAGGCTATGTGGTGCTTTAAGCACATCCTGTGTTGTGTTAAGGAGGGGAAAATTATCTATGGTATAATCCTGATGTAAGAAGCAAGTTTTTTGTTTTAGTTTTCCTTGTTTGGTTACTTGTGTCTTTGATTTCTTGTCAGTGAGACATTTTTCTTTTCCATTGCTTCTTTTAGTTGTTTTAGTTGTTGTGTTTTTCTGTTGAATTTGTGACAATAAAGGTGTGTTGAAAAATCAAAAAAAAAAATCTCTCTCTCTCTGAGTGGGCGTGGTCGTGAGTGCGAGCTGAGAGCGTGTGACAGCGTGAGTGAATTATTTCAAACTTTTCTCTATCTTTTGGTGTTTAAGGTGTTTTTTGTTAAATAATCTTAATTTTTGTTGTCTTCTGTAGCTGGGGTGGGGTAGGCGTTTTGGGAGGGGGGTTTCTGCTGCCAGCTCTGCTGGTTAGCATGGTTTTGGAGCGAGGCTCCGGGTTTGAGCAGCTGACACGCTGGCATGCTGTCAAACTGACACCGGCTGTCAGCTGCTCGGTGGAGGAATGTAGTCTGGCTGTGGGGGAGCTGGTCGGTTATGAAAGCATTAGATCAGCTTCTAGAATGAATAGTGCCGTGGTGATTTTCCTGGATAGTATTGAAAAAGTTAACCAGGTAGTGGAGAGCGGGGTTGTGATTAAAGACACACTGGTTCCTGTTCTGTCTCTGGTGAATCCCGCGAAGAGAATTACCATCTCAAATGTCCCACCATTTTTAAAGAATGAGCTGTTGGAGAAGGAGCTGTTGAGACACGGGCAGCTTTTGTCCCCCATTAAGCACATCCCTCTCGGTTGTAAGTCCCCGCGTTTAAAGCATGTCATGTCTTTTAGGCGACAGGTGCTCATGATTTTAAAGAATAGCGAGGAAAGCCTCAACCTCGTATTTAAATACCGGATTGACGGCTTTGATTATACCATCCACGTCACCTCTGACAATATGAAGTGTTTCGGCTGCGGAATGGAGGGACACTTGATTCGATCATGCCCTCAGGGAGTGGGGGGTGATCACTCGGGGGAGGCCGCTAGTGTGGCCTCGGGGCCGTCTGGTGGCGGAGCGGCTTTGCCGCTCTCCGAGGCTGACGGCGCTATCGCGCCGTCGGGCGCTTCGGCCGAGGCCGCGGGGCTGTCTGGCGGCGGGGCGGCTTTGCCGCCCTCCGCAGCCGGCCTGTCGATCATAAATGAAACAGCAGCGAAAGTTAAAGCACATCACAGGGCTGCTGCACAGACCAACATTGTGGACAAGGGTGAGATTACCGAGAGGGATCACGCTGAGGGTCAGACAGATGAGCCAAATGAGGCCCAGGTAGATGGTGGGACTAGAAAAATGAATATAAAAGCACAGCACAGGGTGAGCGAAAGACAGGAAGAAACAGCTACCAGGGTGGCTGAGTCAGTGTTGGAGGACGAGGATGACATTGAATTAGATGAAGAGTTATGATAAAATCTCAATCAAGCAGAAGAATTTGGAAACCAAACAGCAGAGGAGCAAAGTAAAAAGGGTTGTCAAAGAAAGTTCTGAGGTTTCTCCATCTCAGCCAGATTCTTATGCTGGGTCTGAGATAGAGAGTGATGGTGAAAGCAGTGATGATGTGGCCAGTGGAGGCAGTTACCCCTTCACAAAAATACAGAAGTTTTTGCAGGACACTAAGGGATCCAGAATGGTTAAAGTTGAAAGCTTCTTCCCCGATCTAAAACGTTTTGTTGACTCTGCTCGGGCCTACATGAAAAATAGGGGAGAGCTTGAGCAGGAAAGTTTTACTGATCAGGAGATCTACAGACTAAAAAAGCTTGTGCTAAAAGTTAAGAACCAAATTGCCCAGGATGATTAGTCTTTTATCGCTCATTCTTTCTTTTCTGTTTTTGTATTGGTTTTACCCTTTTATATGCATGTGCAGTTTTAATTTTGGCACACTCAACATCAATGGGGCAAGAGAAATGTCCAAGCGAGCGAGTGTTTTTACTCTTGCAGAATGCAAGAAAATTAATGTTCTGTTTGTTCAGGAGACTCATAGTTCTGAGGACAATGCTGCTGACTGGAGGAGGGAATTTCGGGGTGAAATTATTCTTAGTCATAAAAGTAGCAGCAGTGGTGGAGTGGGTATTTTATTTTCTCGAGATTTTATTCCACTTTCTTATGACATTGATGAGATAATTGCAGGCCACATTTTAAAAGTTCGAGCTGTTTTTGAGAATGTGAAAGTTGTTTTTATAAATGTGTATGCTCCAACCGTAGGCACAGAAAGATTGGCCTTTTTAAATATTTTAGATGACACGATCAAAAATTGCAGTAATGATGACTTTTTATTTGTGGGAGGTGATTTTAATTGTACAGAAAATCCTCTTATGGATAGGAATCACCCAGAGCCACATGCTGCATCCAAAAGAGTTTTAAAAGGGCTCATAGAAGCTCATGATCTGTGTGATGTGTGGAGAAATTTTCATGGCAAGGCTAGACAGTACACATGGAGCCATAGAAAGGACAATATTTTGTCCTTAGCTAGACTGGATAGGGTTTACAGTTTTAAGCACCATTTTAGCATTTTTAAAAGTGCTTTTATAGTCCCTGTTGGCTTCACAGATCATTCCCTGGTTCAGTGTTGTGTTTTTATCAAGAATATAAAGTGCAGTAGTGCATACTGGCATTTTAACACGTCACTTTTATCGGATAACAGTTTTAAAACTGCTTTTATGTTTTTTTGGAGTAATTTTAAATTAGTAAAATCAAATTTTAGTTCTTTGCAGCAGTGGTGGGATGTAGGGAAGAGCCAAATAAAGAATCTGTGCCTACAGTATACTCGCAATGTCTCTGGAGACTTGGCCAGGTCTGTCAGGGACCTGGAGAGAGAAGTAGTGGAGCTGCAGTCTTTGGCAGGCTCCACAGGAGAAAGAGGACATTTTGAGGCCCTCAATGGCAAAAAGTCTGTTATAACTGACCTACTGGGTGTGGCTGCCAGGGGCGCTGTGGTACACAGTAGGTTCCAGAACATCGCACTAATGGACGCTCCATCTCATTTTTTCTTTGGTCTGGAGAGGAAGAATGGTCAGAGGAGGATGATCCACTCTCTTAGCTCCGAGGACGGGCGGCCGATCCATGAGTCTGCGGAGATCTGTCGCTTTGCAGTTGCTTTCTACAAGGATCTCTTTAAGAAAGAATTTGTTGAGAATCCACATGCACTGAGTCATTTTTTGACGGACTTGCCAAAGGTGATGGCTAGCATGAATGCGGAGCTGGAGAGCGGGATCACTCTGCAAGAACTGGCAGTGGCTGTCCAGTCTCTTCAGTGTGGAAAAGCCCCAGGGATAGATGGCCTACCAGCGGAGTTCTACAAGGCGTTCTGGTCTGAGATCTGTGAGGACTTGCTGGAAGTACTGTCTGACAGTCTGCAGAAGGGTCACCTGCCCCTAAGTTGTAGGAGAGCAGTCCTCACCCTCCTTCCAAAAAAAGGCGACTTGAAAGACATTAAGAACTGGCGTCCGGTGGCCCTCCTCTGTAGTGACTACAAAATTCTCTCCAAAGTGTTGGCTACCAGACTGAGGAAGGCGATGGAGCAGGTCATACATGTAGACCAGACCTACTGTGTACCTGGTAGGTTGGTTACAGACAACATTTTTTTAATTCGTGATGTTTTGGACCTCTCCAGCTCATTGGTCAAAGAACTTGGTCTTATTTCAATAGACCAAGAAAAGGCGTTTGACCGAGTTGAACATCCATACCTTTGGCAGACATTAGAGGCCTTTGGTTTCAGCTCAGGGTTCATCGCCATGATCCAGGCTTTGTATAGAGACATTGAGAGTATTCTTAAGATTAATGGTGGTTTGAGTGCTCCTTTCAAAGTTGAGAGGGGTGTCCGACAGGGCTGCCCCCTCTCAGGTATGCTGTACTCTCTTGCCATTGAGCCCCTCCTTTGTAAACTAAGGCAAGGCCTCACTGGTTTTAAAGTCCCCAACTCTGACTCTGTTTTTAAAGTGTCTGCCTATGCTGATGACGTTGTTGTTTTTACAAGAAATCAAAATGATGTAGACTACCTTTTAAGAACTGTCAATCTTCTTGGTGAGTGCTCCTCAGCGAGAGTGAATTGGGGTAAGAGTGAAGCTGTTGTGGTGGGGGGAGACCACAAAAAATTGCCCTACCTGGTGGCCTCTCGTGGACACAAGGTGGTTTTAAATATCTTGGTGTGTTTTTAGGAAATCAGACTTTTACTGAGAAAAATTGGGAGTGTTTTTTAGAAAAAACTGAAGGAAGACTAAAAAAATGGAAATGGATTCTGCCAAACTTGTCCTTCAGAGGTCGTGTTTTAATTATCAACAACTTGATTGCTTCAATGCTGTGGCATCGACTGTCTTGTCTGGACCCTCCACCCAATTTGCTGGCCAGAGTGCAATCTATAGTCGTGGACTTTTTCTGGGACCGTCTTCACTGGGTTCCACAGAGTATCCTGTTTTTACCGAGGGAAGAAGGTGGTCAAGGGCTCATCCATCTGGCCAGCAGGGGGGCTGTCTTTCGCCTGCAGTTCATTCAGCGACTGCTGAGTGGCCCCCTTGACCTTGTGTGGAGACCTATTGCCAGGGCTGTCCTGGCTCGCTGTGGAGGGCTTGGACTAGAGGAGTCGCTGCTTTTAATGGATTTAAGGGGCCAAAAACTCCCAGAACTTCCCCAGTTTTACCAAAGTGCTTTTAAAATCTGGGGACTTTTTAAAAAGAACTCTCCCCAGGCTTCCTTGTCGCCTTTCTGGCTTTTAAAGGAACCACTTGTGTTCGGGACCCGTTTTGATGTGGGCAATGTTTTAGGACCTTCTGTTTTAAAAAAGTTTATTTTTGCAAAGGTTACAACGCTGGGACATTTGGTGAATTTATGTGGTCCTAACTTGGACAATGCTGTTGCCCTGTGCTCGGCTCTTGGCGTCTCTTCAGTCAGAGTTATAATGAACTTGTTGAAAGATTGGAGCGACTGCCTGTCTGCAGAAGAACACTCTGCTATTGTTTTACACTGCGAAAACTCTGTACAAACTGCTGATGAACCTTTTCCTTTTAGTATTTTATCTCCTGATTTTAAAGATGGCACTGGTGTGTTTTTAAACTCTGAGCACATTAACATTTGTGACTCTCCTGGTAAAAAAATGTATGGACTTTTGGTGAAAATTCTAAATGTGAATAAGTTAAAAGGTCGAGCTGATACACCATGGAGGAAACACTTGGGTCTGGGTCCTGAGGTGAGGCCTGCCTGGAGAGCACTCTATAAACCACCATTAACTAAGAAGGTTGGAGACCTACAATGGCGAGTTTTACATGGTGCTGTGGCTGTAAATGCTTTTATCTCTCTTTTAAACCCAAATGTTGTTGAGGTTTGTCCATTTTGTCCTCAGAAAGAAACTGTGTTCCATTGTTTTCTGGACTGTAACAGACTGCAATTGTTGTTTGTTTTTTTGGGGAAGCTGTTTTATCTGTTTGGAGAAGTCTTTTCCCAGCAGATTTTTATCTTGGGCTTTCCATATAGACAGAGGACTAAGAAAAAGAGTGAACTCTTAAATTTCATCCTGGGTCAGGCTAAAATGGCTATTTATGTTAGTAGGAAAAGAAAAATTGAACAACTGCTGGATTGTAATGTAAAAGACATGCTGGTTGGCATGATTAAGGCTCGAATAGTGATTGATTACAATTACTATCATCTGATGCAGAATGTTGAAACCTTTGAGGCTATGTGGTGCTTTAAGCACATCCTGTGTTGTGTTAAGGAGGGGAAAATTATCTATGGTATAATCCTGATGTAAGAAGCAAGTTTTTTGTTTTAGTTTTCCTTGTTTGGTTACTTGTGTCTTTGATTTCTTGTCAGTGAGACATTTTTCTTTTCCATTGCTTCTTTTAGTTGTTTTAGTTGTTGTGTTTTTCTGTTGAATTTGTGACAATAAAGGTGTGTTGAAAAATCAAAAAAAAAAATCTCTCTCTCTCTGAGTGGGCGTGGTCGTGAGTGCGAGCTGAGAGCGTGTGACAGCGTGAGTGAATTATTTCAAACTTTTCTCTATCTTTTGGTGTTTAAGGTGTTTTTTTGTTAAATAATCTTAATTTTTGTTGTCTTCTGTAGCTGGGGTGGGGTAGGCGTTTTGGGAGGGGGGTTTCTGCTGCCAGCTCTGCTGGTTAGCATGGTTTTGGAGCGAGGCTCCGGGTTTGAGCAGCTGACACGCTGGCATGCTGTCAAACTGACACCGGCTGTCAGCTGCTCGGTGGAGGAATGTAGTCTGGCTGTGGGGGAGCTGGTCGGTTATGAAAGCATTAGATCAGCTTCTAGAATGAATAGTGCCGTGGTGATTTTCCTGGATAGTATTGAAAAAGTTAACCAGGTAGTGGAGAGCGGGGTTGTGATTAAAGACACACTGGTTCCTGTTCTGTCTCTGGTGATTCCCGCGAAGAGAATTACCATCTCAAATGTCCCACCATTTTTAAAGAATGAGCTGTTGGAGAAGGAGCTGTTGAGACACGGGCAGCTTTTGTCCCCCATTAAGCACATCCCTCTCGGTTGTAAGTCCCCGCGTTTAAAGCATGTCATGTCTTTTAGGCGACAGGTGCTCATGATTTTAAAGAATAGCGAGGAAAGCCTCAACCTCGTATTTAAATACCGGATTGACGGCTTTGATTATACCATCCACGTCACCTCTGACAATATGAAGTGTTTCGGCTGCGGAATGGAGGGACACTTGATTCGATCATGCCCTCAGGGAGTGGGGGGTGATCACTCGGGGGAGGCCGCTAGTGTGGCCTCGGGGCCGTCTGGTGGCGGAGCGGCTTTGCCGCTCTCCGAGGCTGACGGCGCTATCGCGCCGTCGGGCGCTTCAGCCGAGGCCGCGGGGCTGTCTGGCGGCGGGGCGGCTTTGCCGCCCTCCGCAGCCGGCCTGTCGATCATAAATGAAACAGCAGCGAAAGTTAAAGCACATCACAGGGCTGCTGCACAGACCAACATTGTGGACAAGGGTGAGATTACCGAGAGGGATCACGCTGAGGGTCAGACAGATGAGCCAAATGAGGCCCAGGTAGATGGTGGGACTAGAAAAATGAATATAAAAGCACAGCACAGGGTGAGCGAAAGACAGGAAGAAACAGCTACCAGGGTGGCTGAGTCAGTGTTGGAGGACGAGGATGACATTGAATTAGATGAAGAGTTATGATAAAATCTCAATCAAGCAGAAGAATTTGGAAACCAAACAGCAGAGGAGCAAAGTAAAAAGGGTTGTCAAAGAAAGTTCTGAGGTTTCTCCATCTCAGCCAGATTCTTATGCTGGGTCTGAGATAGAGAGTGATGGTGAAAGCAGTGATGATGTGGCCAGTGGAGGCAGTTACCCCTTCACAAAAATACAGAAGTTTTTGCAGGACACTAAGGGATCCAGAATGGTTAAAGTTGAAAGCTTCTTCCCCGATCTAAAACGTTTTGTTGACTCTGCTCGGGCCTACATGAAAAATAGGGGAGAGCTTGAGCAGGAAAGTTTTACTGATCAGGAGATCTACAGACTAAAAAAGCTTGTGCTAAAAGTTAAGAACCAAATTGCCCAGGATGATTAGTCTTTTATCGCTCATTCTTTCTTTTCTGTTTTTGTATTGGTTTTACCCTTTTATATGCATGTGCAGTTTTAATTTTGGCACACTCAACATCAATGGGGCAAGAGAAATGTCCAAGCGAGCGAGTGTTTTTACTCTTGCAGAATGCAAGAAAATTAATGTTCTGTTTGTTCAGGAGACTCATAGTTCTGAGGACAATGCTGCTGACTGGAGGAGGGAATTTCGGGGTGAAATTATTCTTAGTCATAAAAGTAGCAGCAGTGGTGGAGTGGGTATTTTATTTTCTCGAGATTTTATTCCACTTTCTTATGACATTGATGAGATAATTGCAGGCCACATTTTAAAAGTTCGAGCTGTTTTTGAGAATGTGAAAGTTGTTTTTATAAATGTGTATGCTCCAACCGTAGGCACAGAAAGATTGGCCTTTTTAAATATTTTAGATGACACGATCAAAAATTGCAGTAATGATGACTTTTTATTTGTGGGAGGTGATTTTAATTGTACAGAAAATCCTCTTATGGATAGGAATCACCCAGAGCCACATGCTGCATCCAAAAGAGTTTTAAAAGGGCTCATAGAAGCTCATGATCTGTGTGATGTGTGGAGAAATTTTCATGGCAAGGCTAGACAGTACACATGGAGCCATAGAAAGGACAATATTTTGTCCTTAGCTAGACTGGATAGGGTTTACAGTTTTAAGCACCATTTTAGCATTTTTAAAAGTGCTTTTATAGTCCCTGTTGGCTTCACAGATCATTCCCTGGTTCAGTGTTGTGTTTTTATCAAGAATATAAAGTGCAGTAGTGCATACTGGCATTTTAACACGTCACTTTTATCGGATAACAGTTTTAAAACTGCTTTTATGTTTTTTTGGAGTAATTTTAAATTAGTAAAATCAAATTTTAGTTCTTTGCAGCAGTGGTGGGATGTAGGGAAGAGCCAAATAAAGAATCTGTGCCTACAGTATACTCGCAATGTCTCTGGAGACTTGGCCAGGTCTGTCAGGGACCTGGAGAGAGAAGTAGTGGAGCTGCAGTCTTTGGCAGGCTCCACAGGAGAAAGAGGACATTTTGAGGCCCTCAATGGCAAAAAGTCTGTTATAACTGACCTACTGGGTGTGGCTGCCAGGGGCGCTGTGGTACACAGTAGGTTCCAGAACATCGCACTAATGGACGCTCCATCTCATTTTTTCTTTGGTCTGGAGAGGAAGAATGGTCAGAGGAGGATGATCCACTCTCTTAGCTCCGAGGACGGGCGGCCGATCCATGAGTCTGCGGAGATCTGTCGCTTTGCAGTTGCTTTCTACAAGGATCTCTTTAAGAAAGAATTTGTTGAGAATCCACATGCACTGAGTCATTTTTTGACGGACTTGCCAAAGGTGATGGCTAGCATGAATGCGGAGCTGGAGAGCGGGATCACTCTGCAAGAACTGGCAGTGGCTGTCCAGTCTCTTCAGTGTGGAAAAGCCCCAGGGATAGATGGCCTACCAGCGGAGTTCTACAAGGCGTTCTGGTCTGAGATCTGTGAGGACTTGCTGGAAGTACTGTCTGACAGTCTGCAGAAGGGTCACCTGCCCCTAAGTTGTAGGAGAGCAGTCCTCACCCTCCTTCCAAAAAAAGGCGACTTGAAAGACATTAAGAACTGGCGTCCGGTGGCCCTCCTCTGTAGTGACTACAAAATTCTCTCCAAAGTGTTGGCTACCAGACTGAGGAAGGCGATGGAGCAGGTCATACATGTAGACCAGACCTACTGTGTACCTGGTAGGTTGGTTACAGACAACATTTTTTTATTTCGTGATGTTTTGGACCTCTCCAGCTCATTGGTCAAAGAACTTGGTCTTATTTCAATAGACCAAGAAAAGGCGTTTGACCGAGTTGAACATCCATACCTTTGGCAGACATTAGAGGCCTTTGGTTTCAGCTCAGGGTTCATCGCCATGATCCAGGCTTTGTATAGAGACATTGAGAGTATTCTTAAGATTAATGGTGGTTTGAGTGCTCCTTTCAAAGTTGAGAGGGGTGTCCGACAGGGCTGCCCCCTCTCAGGTATGCTGTACTCTCTTGCCATTGAGCCCCTCCTTTGTAAACTAAGGCAAGGCCTCACTGGTTTTAAAGTCCCCAACTCTGACTCTGTTTTTAAAGTGTCTGCCTATGCTGATGACGTTGTTGTTTTTACAAGAAATCAAAATGATGTAGACTACCTTTTAAGAACTGTCAATCTTCTTGGTGAGTGCTCCTCAGCGAGAGTGAATTGGGGTAAGAGTGAAGCTGTTGTGGTGGGGGGGAGACCTCGTGGACACAAGGTGGTTTTAAATATCTTGGTGTGTTCTTAGGGAATCAGACTTTTACTGGGAAAAATTGGGAGTGTTTTTTAGAAAAAGTTGAAGGAAGACTGAAAAAATGGAAATGGATTCTGCCAAACTTGTCCTTCAGAGGTCATGTTTTAATCATCAACAATTTGATTGCTTCGATGCTGTGGCATCGACTGTCTTGTCTGGACCCTCCACCCAATTTGCTGGCCAGAGTGCAGTCTATAGTCGTGGACTTTTTCTGGGACCGTCTTCACTGGGTTCCACAGAGCATCCTGTTTTTACCGAGGGAAGAAGGTGGTCAAGGGCTCATCCATCTGGCCAGCAGGGGGGCTGTCTTCCGCCTGCAGTTCATTCAGCGACTGCTGAGTGGCCCCCTGGACCTTGTGTGGAGACCTATTGCCAGGGCTGTCCTGGCTCGTTGTGGAGGGCTTGGACTAGAGGAGTCGCTGTTTTTAATGGACTTAAGGAGCCAAAAACTCCCAGAACTTCCCCAGTTTTACCAAAGTGCTTTTAAAATCTGGGGACTTTTTAAAAAGAACTCTCCCCAGGCTTCCTTGTCACCTTTCTGGCTTTTAAAGGAACCACTTGTGTTCGGGACCCGTTTTGATGTGGGCAATGCTTTAGGACCTTCTGTTTTAAAAAAGTTCATTTCTGCAAAGGTCACAACGCTGGGACACTTGGTAAATTTATGTGGTCCTAACTTGGACAATGCTGTTGCCCTGTGCTCTGCTCTTGGCGTTTCTTCAGTCAGAACTATAGTGAATTTGCTGAAAGATTGGAGAGACTGCCTGTCTGCAGAAGAACACTCTGCTATTGTTTTACACTGCAAAAACTCTGTGCGAACTTCTGATGATCCTTTTAGTGTTTTATCTCCTGATTTTAAAGAGGGCACTGGTGTGTTTTTAAACTCTGAACACATTAACATTTGTGACTCTCCGGGTAAAAAAATGTATGGACTTTTGGTGAAAGTTTTAAATGTAAATAAGTTAAAAGGTCGAGCTGATACACCATGGAGGAAACACTTGGGCTTGGGTTCAGAGGTGAGGCCTGCCTGGAGAGCACTCTATAAACCACCATTAACTAAGAAGGTTGGAGACCTACAATGGCGAGTTTTACATGGTGCTGTGGCTGTAAATGCTTTTATCTCCATTTTAAACCCAAATGTTGTTGAGGTTTGTCCTTTTTGTCCTCAGAAAGAGACTGTGTTTCATTGTTTTCTGGACTGTAACAGACTGCATTTGTTGTTTGTTTTTTTGGGGAAACTGTTTTATCTGTTTGGAGAAGTCTTTTCCCTGCAGATTTTTATCTTGGGTTTTCCATATAGGCAGAGAACTAAGAAAAAGAGTGAACTTTTAAATTTCATCCTGGGTCAGGCTAAAATGGCTATCTACTGTATGTTAGTAGGAAAAGAAAAATTGAACAAATACTGGATTGTAATGTAAAAGACATGCTGGTTGGCATGATTAAGGCTCGAATAATGATTGATTTCAATTACTATCATCTGATGCAGAATGTTGAAACCTTTGAGGCTATGTGGTGCTTTAAGCACATCCTGTGTTGTGTTAAGGAGGGGAAAATTACCTATGGTATAATCCTGATGTAAGATGCAAGTTTTTTGTTTTAGTTTTCCTGGTTTGGTTACTTGTGTCTTTGATTTCTTGTCAGTGAGACATTTTTCTTTTCCATTGCTTCTTTTAGTTGTTTTAGTTGTTGTGTTTTTCTGTTGAATTTGTGACAATAAAGGTGTGTTGAAAAATCAAAAAAAAAAAAAAATCTCTCTCTCTCTCTCTCATTTTCTTCATTCATCAGCTCTTCAAAGTTCTCCTTCCACCTTCTTAACACGCTCTCGTCATTTGTTAGTATATTACCATTTTTGTCCTTATTCAACCTAACCTGCTGTACATCTTTTACAGCTCCATCTCTCTGTCTGGCCAATTGATACAAGTCCTTTTCTCCTTCCTTAGTGTCTAGCCTTTCATACAACTCACTACCGTATATGCTTTTTCTTTTTCCTTTGCCACCTCTCTCTTTGCCATGTGCCTAGATTCCAAATACTCCTGTCTACAGTCTTCATCTCCCTGACTATTCCACTTTTTCTTTGCTAACCTCTTCCTTTGGATACATTCCTGTATCTCCTCATTCCACCAGCCGATGCTGTCTAGCTACATTCTCCCCTGCCACCACCTTGCAGTCTCCTATCTCTTTCAGATTTCTCCTTCTGCATAAGATGTAGTCCACTCATGTGCACCTTCCTCCACTCTTGTAAGTCACCCTATGTTTCTCTCTCTTCTTGAAGTATGTGTTCACCACAGCCATTTCCATCCTTTTAGCAAAATCCACAACTGTCTGTACTTCCCCATTTCTCTCCTCAAGACCATACTTACCCAGGACTTCCTCATCACCTCTGTTTGCTTCACCTACATGCCCATTAAAGTCTGCTCCAATCACCACTCTCTCCCCCCAGGAACACTCTCTACCACTTCATCCAACTTACTTCAGAATTCATGTTTCTCTTCTCCCTGACATCCAACTTATGGGGCATACACACTGACAACATTCGACATCACATCTTTGACTTCTAGCTTCAAACTCATGATTCTGTCTGACTTCCTCTTTACCTCCTCAATACTCTTCACATACTCTTCCTTCAAGATTACTCCTACTCTGTTTCTCTTCCTATCTACACCATGGTAGAACAGTTTAAATCCACCACAAATGCTCTTAGCCTTGCTTCCCTTCCATCTGATTTTTGGAACACACAGTATATCTACCTTTCTTCTCTCCATCATATCAGCCAACTCTCTGCCTTTACAAGTCATAGTCCCTGCATTTAACGTCCCTATTCTCACCTCCACACTTCTACCTTTCCCTTTCTCTCTCTCTCCTGACATGCCTTCCCCCTCTCCTCCTCCTCGATCTTCGACCAACAGTAGTCCAGTTTCCACCGGCATCCTGTCAGTTAACAGCACAGGTGGCAGTCATTGTTAACCCAGGCCTCGACCGATCTGGTATGAAAGTCTCATTCGTCATGACCCGCATGTTTGATTTGGTAAAGGTTTTATATTGGATGCCCTTCCTGACACAACGCTCCTCATTTACCCGGGTTTGGGACCAGCACTAGGAGTACACTGGCTTGTGCATCCCCTGTCACTGGGTTTATTTATTTTTGATGTCATGGTCCAAAATTTCAGAATTGATGCATTCCAACACTACATTCTAAATTTTGCTTCTTGCAAAGAGCTTAGAGAACTACAAGAAATGCAGAATGAACTCAAGCTAGTAAAACAGTCGGTCTTCATATGAAATTCAAGAAAGTCAAGATAATGATAACGAACAAACCAGACCCAGAATCAGAGATCAGTGTTGAAACCATGACATTCAAGAACGTCACCCACAAGGATTACCTAGGCCAGCGCAAATCAACAATGTCATCTAAAGAAGAAGTGATCAAGTGCAGAATTAAATTAACTTGGCAGGCTTTCAGTAGGGCTAGCTCCATCTTCAAATCCAATATCACCATGATTCTGAAAAGGAAAGTCTATAACCAATGCATAACGTATGGTTCAGAGACATGAAACTTTACAAAGAAGCTCAACTGCAAGTTAAGAAGAATGCAATGAGCCCACGAGAACAAAATGGTCAATATTATCTGGAGGACAGAAAGACAGCAAAGTGGATACGAAAACAAACAGGCATCCAAGACATTCTAGAGTAAATCTTCCAGTTCCGGCGCCACACGAGTTGGCTGCCTTTTGCAACAGCGGCTCAATTCTGCGTCTTATTATCTTCCTTCTTCTTTCTGATCCGGTGATAACTTTCTGATCCTGCACACCTTTCACTCTATATATATCACGGACACACAGATCGCCCCAAAGGTCTCCCGAGTCAGCGGACGGACCCACTGTCTACAGCAGGAGACGATACAGCAGGAAAGAGCTAGCTAGCACTCAACCGCCACCCGGTGCTAACGGAGAAACTCGACATACCGGGGAACTGAAGCGAAAACGATGCGGGTGCCGGGCTGGCGTTTAGGCGGCGTGCAAGAAATATAAGACAGAATAATAAAGAGCGATGGCAAGAACCAAGCAGACCGCCCGTAAATCTACTGGAGGAAAAGCCCCCAGAAGCAGCTGGCCACCAATGCTGCTCAGAAAAGCACTCCGGCCACCGGCGGAGTGAAGAAGCCTCACCGTTACAGGCCCGGTACCGTGGCTCTGAGAGAGATCCGTCGCTACCAGAAATCCACGGAGCTGCTCATCCGTAAGCTGCCCTTCCAGCGCCTGGTGAGGGAGATCGCTCAGGACTTCAAGACCGACCTGCGCTTCCAGAGCTCCGCCATCATGGCTCTGCAGGAGGCCAGCGAGGCCTACCTGGTGGGTCTCTTCGAGGACACCAACCTGTGCGCCATCCACGCCAAGAGGGTCACCATCATGCCCAAAGACATCCAGCTGGCCCGCCGCATCCGCGGAGAGAGAGCTTAGACTTTCTGCTGCACATCCACCAACCACAATGCTCCGCACTGTGTGTCTATATATATATATATATATATATATATATATATATATATATATATAGATATATATATATAGATATATAGATATATATAGATATATATTTATAGTAATATGTACATATGTATACTAGCTGCTCTTGTTTTTTCTTGCCTTCTGATTGTTGCTCTAAGTGTTGCTATCCCTGTGCTGTTGCAATCCTGGAATTTCCCCATTGTGGGACTAATAAAGGCTTATCTTATCTTATCTTATCTTAAATATGCAGGCTACAATGGAATTGACCAGGTCATGTAGCAAGACTGAAAGACAACAGGTGGACTTCAAAAGTAACTAACTGGGCCCCCAGAGTCTGCAGACCCAGTCATGACCATCAGAAATCCAGATGTGAGATGGCCAAGAAACAATTCATATTTTGCAAAAACTAAAATGTAGAAGGAGTATTAGGGACACATTCAAAATTTAAAAAAGTTTTGCATTTTGAGAATAAAGTTGGAATTCTGAGAAAAAAAAATCAAAATTTTGAAAAAAAAAAAGTCAAAATTTTGAGAAAAAGTCAAAATTCTGAAAAAAAGGTCAAATGTATTTTGAGGGGAAAAAAGTTAAAATTTTGTAAAAAAAAAAAAAAGAATCTTCATAATAGACTGAATGTCTTCAACATCAGCTGTGCAAAATGACTGGGAACAATGTATTGTTATGTTTTCAAAATGTTAAAATCCCACTGTCATCATAAATAGTTAATGTTATCAACAATAATAATTGTTGAGGATTACAAAAATCCTTAACTGTACTGACTGTGAAGGAAAAAACAGCATGTGCATAATAATTTGAAAGATGCTGTATGTTATTTGTATTCCATTGTGTGTATGCTCCCAGTGAAAGGTAAAAATGTGAAAGTCTGGTGTTGGTCATGGAAATGATGACAATACTAAAGCTATACCTCTTTGCCATCCTCTCTCGCTGTGTAGAGATTGTGTGTGAAGATCTTGAGAACACATGGACAGAATCATAACTGACCTTTGAATTATTTTACTCCTCATGTTGTAATACCAACATTCCAGTTACAATTAATCAATTAACAAGAAATGTTAATGTTGGAAAATATTGAAATACAAAAAAAAAAAAAGACATCCAAGATTCTTCCTAACTTTGGCAATCTTTTGCACCCTGGAGAATTCAAAAGATCTAATATCACATATGAACTAAGACATTATTGAAACTGCACTTATTTTTGCATAAGACGAACAGCTAAGGCTGACATAAGCTAAATTTAATACAATGAGATGTCAAATGCCAAACAAATCTGATAATGGACTTACCTGTACTTGTTCTTTTAGACCAGGGGTGTCAAACTCATTCCATGGAGGGCCAAGACCCTGCAGGTTTTACTTCCACCCAGTCTCTTCAGCAGGTGTTTTCACTGATCAGCAATCAGTGGGAAGAAATTCAGAGAAAACACCTGTTGAAGCCACTGGGTGGAGGTAAAACCTGCAGGGTCTTGGCTCTCCATGGAATGAGTTTGACACCTGTGTTTTAGACCGTAGTTTTAGATAATCGATCATAATATTTTACTTGAAAAGATCCATCCATACATCTTCTACCACTTTTCCGGAGGTCCGGGTCGCGGAGGCAGCAGTTCAAGCAGAGAAGCCCAGACTTCCCTCTCCCCAGCCATCTACTCTAGCTCTTCAGAGAGGATACCAAGGTGTTCCCAGAACAGCTGGGAGACATAGTCTCTCCAGCAAGTCCTGGGTCTGCCCCGGGGTCTGCCCTGGGTCTGCCCCCGTGCCCGAAACACCTCAAGTGGGAGGCGTCCAGGAGGCATCCTGATCAGATGCCCATATCACCTCAACTGGCTCCTTTCAACGTGGAGGAGCAGCGGTTCTACTCTGAGCCTCTCCCGGATGACTGAGCTCCTCACCCTATCTCTGAGGGTGAGTCCAGCAATCCTACGAAGAAAGCTCATTTCAGCCGCTTGTATCCGCGATCTCATTCTTTCGGTCATTACCCAAAGCTCATGACCACAGGTGAGGGTAGGAACGTAGATTGACTGGTAAATCGACAGCTTTGCCTTAGAACTGAGCTCCCTCTTCATCACAACAGACCGGTACAACGTCCGCATCACTGCAGATGCTGCTCCGATCCATCTGCCAATCTCTCACTCCATTTTCCCCTCACTTGTGAATAAGACCCCAAGATACTTAAACTCCTCCACTTGGGGCAGGCGCTTGACCCCAATCCAGAGAGGACAATCCACCTTTTTCCGGTTGAGGACCATGGACTCGGACTTGGAGGTACTGATTCTCATCCCAGCCGCCTCACACTAAGCAGCAAACCATCCCAGTAAGACCTGTAGGTCATTGCTGGATGAAGCCAACAGGACAACATCATCTGCAAACAACAGAGATGAGATCCTGTGGTCACCAAGCATGACACCCTCCGTTCCCTGGCTGCGCCTAGAAATTCTGTCCATTATAATTATGAACAGGATAGGTGACAAAGGGCAGCCCTGGTGGAGTCCAACTCTCACTGGTAATGAGTCCGACCAAGTGTTGGCAATACGAACCAAACTCTCACAACGGTCGTACAGAGGCTGAATAGCTCGTAACAAGAAGTCTGATACCCCATACTCCCGAAGCACCCCCCACAAAAAACCACAAGGGAAGTGGTCGAATGCCTTCTCCAAGTCCACAAAACACATGTAAACTGGTTGGGCAAACTCCCATGAACCCTCGAGGATTCTCGAGAGGGTAAAGAGCTGGTCCGATGTGCCACGGCCAGGACGAAAACCATATTGCTCCTCCTGAATCCGAGATTTGCCCAACGGCCGGACTCTCCTCTCCAGTACTTTGACATAGACCTTCGCAAGGAGGCTGAGGAGTGTGATCCCTCTAAAGTTGGAGCACACCCTCCGGTTCCCTTTTTTGGAGGGAGGACCTACCACCCTGGTTCGCCATGCCAAAGGCACTGCCCCCGACCTCCACACAATGTTGCAGAGGCGTGTCAACCATGACAGCCCTACAACATCCAGGGCCTTGAGGTACTCAGGGCAAATCTCTCCACCCTACTTGATAGGTTGCAGGTCGATGATCAATTTTGTTATTGTATCATCAGACCTGCGACCACATGTCTTGGACACTCGGGTAAAGAGAGGTGCAGAGCTGTCAATCACCACCTGGTGGTGAGTTGGATTTGATGGCAGTGGGAGGATGCCATTCAGAACTGGTAAACTCAAACATATAGTGAGGGTGTGCTGGGAACGTCTGGCTGAGGCTCCTGTCGGGGAGGTCTTCAACTCCCACCTCCGGAAGAACTTCAACCACATTCCGAGGGAGTCTGGACACATGGAGTCTGAATGGGCCATGTTCTCCACCTCCATTGTTGAAGTGGCTGCCCAGAGCTGTGGCCGCAAGGTCGTCGGGACATCTCGTGGTGGCAACCCCCAAACCAAGTGGTGGACACCAGTGGTGAGGGGGGCCATTAAGCTGAAGAAGGAGTCCTATCAAGCTTGGTTGGCTTGTGGGACTCCCGAAGCAGCTGAGGTGTACCGGCAGGCCAAGCAGAGTGCAGCTTGGGTGGTTGCTGAAGCAAAAACTCAGGTATGGGAGGAGTTCGGTGAGGCCATGGAACAAGACTTTTGATGGGCCTCGAAGAGATTCTGGCAAACTATCCGGCAGCTCAGGAGGGAGAAGCAGCTCCCTGTCCACACTGTGCATGGTACGGATGGGGCAATAGTTAATAAGATAATAAGATAAGAATAGATAGATTAGAACATTTTGTTGGACTTAGCAGAACTTCTTTGCAGTGGTTTAAATCATATTTATCTGATCCAGTTCCAGTTTGTTCATGTCAATAATGAGTTTGCTTCAAATTTAAGGCTCAGTCACAGAGTTCCACAGGGCTCCGTGTTAGGTCCAAATCTTTTTACTTCATATATGCTTCTGGTAGGTAATACTATTTTAGAAAATACTATATTAGTATAATACTATATAGTATAATACTATATATTTAATAATATATTATTAAAATACTATATTAGAAAATATTGCCTAATATTCCATTGTTATGTAGATGACACACAATCATACAGTGGTATGAAAAAGTATTTGCCCCCTTCTTGATTTCTCATTTTTTGTATATTTGTCACACTTAAAAGTTTCAGATCATCAAACAAATTTAAATATTAGACAAAGATAACACAAGTAAACACAAATTGCAGCTTTTAAATGAAGGTGTTTATTATTAAGGGAAAAAAAATTCAAACCTATGTGGCCCTGTGTGAAAAAGTGATTGCTCCTAAACCTAATAACTGGTTGGGCCACCCTTAGCAGCAACAACTGCAATCAAGCATTTGTGATAACTGGCAGTGAGTTTTTTACAGCGCTGTGGAGGAATTTTGCCCCCTTCATCTTTGCAGAATTGTTGTAATTCAGCCACATTGGAGGGTTGTTGATCATAAACTGCCTTTTTAAGATCATGCCACAGCATCTCAATCAGATTCAGGTTAGGACTTTGACTAGGCCACGCCAAAGTCTTCATTTTGTTTTTCTTAAGCCATTCAGAGGTGGACTTGCTGGTGTGTTTTGGATCATTGTCCTGCTGCAAAACCCAAGTGCACTTCAGCTTGAGGTCACGGACAGATGGCTGGACAGTCTCCTTCAGGATTTTTTGGTAGACAGCAGAATTCATGGCTCCATTGACCACAGCAAGTCTTCCAGGTCCTGAAGCAGCAAAACAGCCCCAGACCATCACACTACCACCACCACATTTTACTTTTGGCATGATGTTCCTTTTCTGAAATGCTGTGTTACTTTTACGCTGGATGTAATGGGACACACACCTTCCAAAAAGTTCAACTTTTGTCTTGTCAGTCCACAGAGTACTCTTCCAAAAGTCTTGGGGATCATCAAGATGCTTTCTGGCAAAACTGAGACGAGCCTTTATGTTCTTTTTGCTCAGCAGTGGTTTTTGTCTTGTAATTCTGCCATGCAGGCCATTTTTGCCCAGTCTTTTTCTTATGGTGGCGACATGAACACTGACCTTAACTGAGGCAAGTGAGGCCTGTAGTTCTTTGGATGTTGTTGTGGGGTCTTTTGTGACCTCTTGGATTAGTTGTCGCTGCTCTCTTGGGGTAATTTTGGTCAGCCGGCCACTCCTGGGGAGGTTCACCACTGTTCCATGTTTTTGCCATTTGTGGATAATGGCTCTCACTGTGGTTTGCTGGAGTCCCAAAGCTTTAGAAATGGCTTTATAGCCTTTTTCCAGGCTGAAAGATTCTAATTACTTTGTTTCTAATTTGTTCCTGAATTTCTTTGGATTACAGCATGATGTCTAGCTTTTGAGGATCTTTTGGTCTACTTCACTTTGTCAGGCAGGTCCTATTTAAGTGATTTCTTGATTGAGAACAGGTGTGGTAATAATCAGGCTTGGGTGAGGCTAGAGAATTTGAACTCACCTTTCCAAAGATGTGATAAACCACAGTTAATTTATGTTTTACAGTGGGGGCAATCACTTTTTCATACATGTCCATGTCGGTTTGGATTTTTTTTTTAACCTTAATAATAAGCACCTTCATTTATTTACAAGCTCGACAAACCAAGAGGAAAGAATGAAGAGCAGCGGGAGATAAGAGTGCTGCGCCCTAATTTACCGTGAGACCTGGTTCTCGGACAAAGTCCCGGAGTGCGCCATTCAACTATAGACTCACTCAACACATCGAGCAGACAGAACTGGAGCCTCGGGTAAGATGAGGGAAGAATGCGTGTGTGTGTGCTTATAAACAACTTGTGGTGTGGAGATGTACAGACTGTTTACAAGCACTGTTCGCCTGATGTGGAGTTTTTACTGCTGAAATGTCATCCCTATTATCTACCAAGGGAATTTACTGCTGTGTTTTTGGCCGCTGTCTACATTTGCTCGCAAAGCAACTACACAGTAGCACTAAGTACACTACATGATGTCATCAGCATAGTAGAGATGACTCATCCCGATGCTGTTTGTATTGTTGCTGGTGACTTTAACCAGTGCAATTTATGGACTGTACTGCCCAAATATTACCAGTATGTGGACTTTCCCACCCGAGATAAAAACACACTGGATCATGTTTACTCCAACATACGAGGTGCTCACAGAGCGGCACCCCACCCCCACTTCGTACAGTCAGATCACATCTCCCTGTTTATGTACTCAGTCTACAGACAAAAGCCAAGACAAACAAACCCTGTTATTAAGCAAATTAAACGCTGGACTCCAGAGGCTGGGTGCACCCTGCAAGACTGTTTTGCCTGTACAGACTGGAATGTGTTTAAAGCTGCAACCACCCGAGAGCACTCTTCTGTAAACATACAGGAATATGCTGAGTATGTGTCTGGGTACATCAGCACGTGTGTTGATACCATCGTGCCACCCTACAGGTCAGGAAGTTCCCCAACCAGAAGCCCTGGATCAACAGTCATGTACGCCAGATGCTGCATGCTCGCTCTCTTGCATTTAAATCAGGCAATGAGGTCTAGTACAAAGCTGCAAAGTATGGATTGAGGAAGGCTATAACAACAGCCAAGACGCAGTACAGGGAAAAGCTGGACAGCCTCTACTCCACTCCTGACCCAGGGCACATGTGGCAAGGCCTGCAACACATCACAGACTACAAGAGGACCAACAGCAACACCACATGCTCCACAGACAGCCTGCTGGACGATCTCAATATCTTTTACACCCGCTTTGAGACCACCAGCTACAGTGCAGTCAGGAGAAACACAATCACGCACCCTCCCCCTCCACTAAAAGTCTCACCAGGCCAGGTAAACAAAGCACTGTGGAATATCAACCACTGCAAGGCAGCAGGACCAGAAAAAATCCCTGGGCGGGCCCTAAGAGCATGTACTGCTGAGCTGACTGACGTTCTCACATCCATCTTCAACCTCTCCCTCAACCAGAACATAGTCCCCTCCTGCTTCAAAACCACAACCATCATCCCCCTCCCCAAAAGTAGCCCGCCGACCTGCCTGAATGATTACAGACCGGTAGCACTCACTCCAATCATCATAAAGTGCTTCTAGAGAGTGGTGCTGCCCTCATTCAGGACAGCAAACTGGATACCCTGGACCCCCTGCAGTATGCCTTCTGGCCCAACAGGTCCACCTCAGATGCCATTGCTGCAGCACTCCATTATTCTCTCTCCCACGTGGAAGATAAAGACTCCTACATCAGGATGCTCTTTGTCGACTACAGCACCGCCTTCAACACAGTCATCCCCCATAAACTCATTGACAAACAAACTGTCTTCACTTGGCCTGCACTCCACCCTCTGCGACTGGCTACTGGACCTTCTAACTGGCAGGCCCTAGTCTGTCAGGATGGGTAACAGGAACTCAGCTGGCATCATCATGAACACAGGTGTCCCACAGGGTTGTGTTCTCAGCCCCATCCTCTACAGCCTCTTCACCCATGACTGTGTTGCCTCCCACAAGGACAATATCATCTTAAAGTTCACGGATGACACAGCAGGGATAGGACGCATCACTGGTGATGATGAAGCATCCTACAGGAGGGAGATGGCCAGCCTGGTGTCATGGTGTGAAGATGACAACCTCACCCTCAACACGGACAAGACAAAGGAAATGATAGTGGACATGAGGAAAGGGAGGAGGAGACCCCATCAGCCGCCGTTCATCCAGGAGCTTGAGGTGGAGAGGGTAAGCAGCTTTAAATACCTGGGCTTCCACATCAGTGAGAACCTTGCATGGACACACAACACCACAGAGCTGGTTAAGAGAGCTCAACAGTGGCTGTACTTTCTGAGGAGGCTGAAGAAGTTTGGCATGTCCCCCAGAATCAGAATCAGAATCAGAATCAGATTTATTGCCATTGTTCATGTAGTACACAAACTAGGAATTTGTCTCGGTGCAATGCTGCAACATTAAACATGATAAAATAAAAGAAATAAACTATACATGCAATAAAGTGTAGAATAAGAGTGAGTAATACTAGTCAGCAGTTTAAATATATTAGCAAGCAGTAGATAATGTGGAGAACCATATAGTGCAGTCGGTAATGCAGGAAGAAAACAGTGATGATTGACATGAGTCTGGTTGAGCTGCTGTACATAGTGCACAAGAGTCAATAAGTCACTTAGTGTTCAGCAGTCTGATGGCAGAGGGGAAGAAGCTGTTCATGTGACGGGAGGTTTTAGTCTGGATGGACCGAAGTCTTCTACCTGAGGGGAGAGGGGCAAACAGTACGTGACCAGGGTGTGAGGGATCGGCTATGATCCGGCCAGCACGCCTCCGGGTCCTGGAGATGTACAGATCCTGGAGAGATGGGAGCTTGCAGCCGATCACCTTCTCAGCAGTGCGCACGACGCGCTGCAGCCTTAGTCTGTCCCTGGCAGTGGCTCCTGCGTACCACACGGTTATGGAGGTGGTGAGGATGGACTCGATGATGGCTGTGTAGAACTGCACTAACATCTTGGTGGGTAGCTTGAGCTTCCTCAGCTGCCGCAGGAAGAACATCCTCTGCTGGGCCTTTTTGATGAGGGAGCTGATGGTCGGCTCCCACTTGAGGTCCCTGGTGATGGTGGTGCCTAGGAAGCGGAAGGAATCAGCAGTGGTGATGGGAGAGCCTGTGAGGGTGAGGGGGGGCAGAGGGGTTGTGACTTTCCTGAAGTCCACAATCATCTCCACTGTCTTCAGAGCGTTCAGCTGCAGGTTGTTGTTGTTGCACCAGGACGCCAGCTGGGCCACCTCTTTCCTGTAGGCGGACTCGTCGCCGTTGGGAGATGAGCCCGATGAGGGTGGTGTCGTCCGCAAACTTGATCAAACTTGATCAACTTGACAGACTTGACAGACTGACAGACTTGACAACTTGACAATCCTCAACAATTTCTACAGCTGCATGATTGAGAGCATCCTGATAAACTGCATCACTGTGTGGTATGGCAGCACCACTGCCCTGAACCGCAAACGCCTGCAGAGAGTGGTGAAGACAGCAATCATCTATGCTGCTAATTATCATGCACAGTCTATTGGTATTATCATTACAGAGAAACTCCCACACTGGGTGCTAATTTGTAATTTGTATACTGCTCATTTGCACACTGTACATAGGCTTTTGCCATCTCAGGTTTGTATCATCTCTGATATCAATATACACTGTCCACTATAGTCATCCAGTGAACTTTCAAATTTCATTGTTCTTGTTTCTTCAAGTTTGACTGCTTTAACTGCTTTAGCTGTCCAAATCACCTAATGTGTGTTATTGGTATTAATTAGTATTAGGACTTAGTATGTGCTTAAGGTGTCCTAATTGCCTGACTGTGTGTTATAGTGTGTGTTATTAGTATCCATTAGCATTAGGTGTGTTATTACCTTATTAGTATGTTGTGTACCTATTACCTTGGCATTTATTCAGAGAGCAGAGTAAGAATTTCATTGTTCAGGATATATTGCATTTTTTCCCCTCTTGTCCAGTCAGGCAGCTAGGCAAGCAGAACAGGAATCTGTCACCCTTATTGTGCCAAAACAGATTTACTTTGCCAAGAGGAGCTTGTACAGTACCTAACTGTGTATTGTATATTGTTGTAAACTCCTCCTGTAATAACTTTTAATACTTTATTTTAATTATTTTACCCATGGAAGTACCCGACAGGATGGGGAAGAGGGAAAGGAAGTGTGTGGAGGGGGAAAGAAAAGGGAGGGGAACATACAAAAAAAACCCCAAACAAACCAACAACTAAAACAAACAAAAGACAAACTGCTTCTTCCACTGAAGATGTCTCAACACAAGTCTGGTTTCTGCACCTGTTAAAGGAGAGACACTTGTGCGTGTATGTCTGCATGCATATATATGCAAGCGCGTGCAAAGTAAGTGTGTGCATGTGAGTGGTTTGTCAGGAAACATACAAAGCGAGGGGCTGGTTGCAGCAGCTCTCCTCCCGGGAACCCCGAGCAAGCAAGGCAGTGCCACCAACCTCACAGGGCACAAACGTCCAAGGTCAGCAAGCCCCAGGAGAGCCAGGCATCCACCCCCGGAGAGATGATTGAGGGAGGCCAGGCCGCTCGGCGGCCGGCGCAGTGAGCCCACCCCCCCCAGGACCCACACCGCCCCCTACCCCCCCCCAGCGGGGCCAACGCCCACCCCTGGGCCCCAGGCGCCAGGAGGCCAGCAACCCCACCCCTGGCCGAGCCCCTGCAGGGACCCCCACAGCGGGCCTGCCCCAGCACCACTACCGCACACCCCGAGGACCCTCATGCCCAAAGAAGTCCCCCCGCCCAGGGGAGCCCACATTGCCGAGAGGCACTACCCCCCTTAATCCAGCACCTCCCGACTCACAGACACACCCCTCCCCACACCTTCACACCCACATGCTCCCATGTGCACCCATATGCATTAACTCACTCTCACTCACCCGGACCAACCCATTCTCTCTCACACCTGTACCTGTTCAAACCCACCCTTCATTCACCCTTGTTTCATAAGGTGCCTGCGAAGCAGATACAGCGAGCCTGAATGTACACCAGTGCCCAGCAGTTGCTGGGGAGACTGCCGGCACAGGCCACAGAAGCAGACCCCCACCCCTGGTGCCTACCTGATTGACTCATCAGCAGACCACTGCAGGTGCCCTGAGATCCCACCTGACATGCAAAGCGCCCCATAAAACCGACCCACCATCACCACTTCCATTCATCACCCCTCACTCACTTACGCTCATATGCAGTCCTGCTCTCACTCCCTTGGTTGTATCTATACATTCAGTAGCACCCAGGGATTTTGACAACATGATGGGCCCCAGGCTCCCCACCGGGCCCCCACACCCCCAGCAGGAGGAGGGCACCAGGGGTGGGGGAAGACCTCCCCCCCCGCACAAAACATGGTGGGTGTATGTCAGTTATATGATGTAATTGTGTGTAAATTTGTGGACTACCAAAGTGCAATTAAAATTGGGGGGATAGTGATTGGAGCACCACTAGCCACTGCAATGGGCAGCAGGGCCCCTTCCCCCCAAGCCCTCAGTGTCTAAAATGCAATTAAAATTGAGGTGAATGCAGCCCCATCACACAGCAAAGGTATCCCCTTCACTGACACAGTGCAGCAGACCCCCACCCCAAAGCCCTAAATGTATCCAAGAAGATGCATATTCCACCAGAGTCAGGGGGAGGGCAGGAAATAAGACTGGGAGGTAGGCGGTCTAAAGGCGAGGCCATCCCCCCCCCCCCCAGAAGCCAGCTTGCAAACTGGTTCATGAGGCCACCCACTGCCCCCAAATCCCAACCCAATGCGGGGGACACCAGTGCAAGCAACCCAGGACCCACCAGCATCGCGTCCTGGTGCTCCCAGCACCACAAACATGATGGGGCAGCCATACCAATTCCCACTCATCTTACCCACACAAACATGGACAACAATAGCCACAATAGTGAACAATGGGCTGGACCCACATGGCACCCCACATGCCAAGCAACACCCCCGAGGGCCCACGCAAGCCCACCGACCACCCACCCCAGACGCACACCGACAGCGGCAGGCCACTCTGCAGCCACAGCCATCCCAGAGCAACCCGATGGAAACATGGCCACCAGCCAGTGACAACGGCCCCCCCCCCAACCACCCCCAAGCACCAACACACACCTGCTGTCAATGACACCAGGGGCAATGCGACAGCAACAGCAACAACGTGCCCCACCCCACAACACAACAGCAGGGCGGCTGGGACAAGCAGGCCCCGAAACGCCAACCCCCATGCCACTAGATGGACTGCCCCAGCCCCGCCACCCAGTAAAGTTCTCCTATCCATACAAACATCCTCCACCCCCAGACATCCACCCACAGGTAACTGCACCCATACACACACATATCCCCACCCACCATCATACATGCCCACCTGAACCCACACACAGCCCCACCTGCCCACTCACAACACACACACTCACTTCCACACCCGCTCCTACACAAGCCCTCACTCGCACCCATAATCACACACATACACACACACACACACATGCACACCCATACCCGCAGACCACAGTGCACAGTGGACGGGGAGGGCGACCCAGAATGCAGGCACCTGCCCCAGGGTGCCGCCAGGGCCCCAGGGAGAACACGACCCCGCCGTGCAAGGAGAATCATGTGTGACATCCTTGCATCTATATTTATTTATTATAAGATTAAACCTTGCTTTTATTATGGATTTAAGCCATTTGTATTCAAAATACTGAGGTAATACTATGACACTAGCTCCTGAAATTGGATAAAATTTCCACCTTGAATAAGATGTTCTAAGTTATTTATTCCCTTCTCTTGCCATAGTGGAAATTTTAATGTCCTTTTTTGTTACAAGATATCAGGATTATTCCAAATGGGCGTGAGTTTACTGGGGACAAGTGAAGACCCAGTTATCTTTACAAATTTCCACCAAGCCGTCAGAGAGGAGCTGATATTAATACTTTTAGAACAGTCATGGTGTTTAATACAGGGACTTACAAAAGGTAAGTCAGAGATATTTAGCGACCCACAGAGAGCCTGTTCAGCATCTAACCATGGGTTTCCTAGTGGGGTTGATTTTGTCCATTTTGAAACAAACTGCAGTCTATTGGTTAAAAAGTAATTTAAAAAATTTGGTAGATTTAAGCCTCCGCACTCTTTCGCTTTTTGAAGAGTTTTTAAACTAATTTGCGATGGTTTATCCTTCCATAAAAATTTACTTATATTTGAGTCTAGAGACTTAAACCAGGCCATTGATGGCTGGGTAGGAATCATTGAGAACAAATAGTTGATTTTAGGAAGGACCATCATTTTAATGGTTGCGACTCTTCCCATTAGTGATATAGGTCATGTCACACGATCATCAGTAGCACGGGGGCCCCCCAGGGAACGGTGCTGGATCCCTTCCTGTTCACTCTTTATACTGCGGACTTCTCACACAACACAACACACTGCCATCTACAGAAGTTCTCTGATGACTCTGCGATCGTTGGTCTCATCTCCAACGGAGATGAAGCTGAGTACAGAGGGCTTATCCAGGACTTCGTGGACTGGTGCCATCGGAACTGCCTCCAGATCAACGCGAGGAAAACTAAGGAGCTGGTGGTGGACTGCCACAGGCATGGGCAGCCCCTCACAGCACCAGTAAATATACAGGGAATAGACATCGAGATGGTGACATCCTATAAGTACCTGGGTGTTCATCTGAACAATAAACTAGACTGGTCACACAATACTGACGCACTCTACAAGAAGGGACAGCGCAGGCTGTTCCTGCTGAGGAGACTCAGGTCTTTTGGTGTACAAGGGGCGCTGCTGAAGTCATTCTATGACACGGTGGTGGCATCAGCCATCACTTTTGGAGTGGTCTGCTGGGGCAGTGGCATTACTGCAGCCGATAGGAAGAGACTGAACAAACTGATTAAGAAAGCTAGCTCTGTCCTGGGGCAGCGCCTTGATCCGATGGAGGAGATAGGAGAGAGAAGGACGGTGGCTAAACTGTCATCTCTGCTGGAGTCCGAGTTCCACCCTATGCAGGATATACTGGATGCACTGAGGAGCTCATTTAGCAGCAGACTACATCATCCCAGGTGCACAACCGAGAGGTTTCGTAGGTCCTTCCTACCAACGGCTGTCAGACTGTACAACCTAAGCAGGGCTGCTCGCAGAGATAGCAAAAAGACGTAACAAACTAATAGTTTTTTGAATGCAAAAGATGCAATAGACTTACACAATGGTCCTCTCCGGCATACAACTAGGAACATACCGGTCGCTATGGAGGGTGAGAATATGTATGGGCACATAATCATACCATGTAGGATAACTAAGTAGTCGGTTATGCTGTTTCATCCCATCTAGCAACAATGCTCTGCACTGTGTGTGTTTATATATTTACATATTTATTCCATCTAGCTACAATGCTCAGCACTGGGTGTGTTTATATTTATATATCTATATATTTATTCCATCTAGCTACAATGCTCCGCACTGTGTTTTTATATATCTACATATTATTCCATCTAGCTACATTGCTCCACACTGTGTGTGTTTATATACTTGCATATTTATTCCACCTAGCTGCAATGCTCCGTACTGTGGGTGTTTATATATTTACATATTTATTCCATCTAGCTACAATGCTCTGCACTGTGTGTTCATATATTCATATATTTATTCCATCCAGCTACAATGCTCTGCACTGTGTGTCTGTGTGTGTGTGTGTATATATATATATATCTTATAGTAATATGTACATATGTATATTAGCTGCTCTTGCTTGCTTGTTTTTTTTCTTGCCTTCTGATTGTTGCTCTGAGTGTTGCTATCCCTGTGCTGTTGCAATCCTGGAATTTCCCCGTTGTGGGACTAATAAAGGCTTATCTTATCTTATCTTATCTTATCTTATCTTATCTTATCTTATGTCCTCCAGCGTGTAAGGTTGTCTTGTATTGTTTTTAGGGGAATGTGAAATGGGAATGTGGAAGGGGAATGTGATTTAGAGTGGGGCAGCGTGGTGGCAGAGTAGTTAGTACTGCGGCAGCACAGTAACTCACCTTTGGCCGTGGGATCCTGGGTTCGATCCCAGCCTCCGACCAACAGTGAACAGTGTGGAGTTTGCATGTTCTCCCCGTGTCTGTGTGGGTTTACTCCAGGATTTATCCACATGCCAAAAACAGGCAAGTTAGGTTAATTGGCATCATACTGGGGATTCTAAATTGTCCTTAGGTATGACTGTGAGAGTGAATGGTTGGCTGTCTCTCTGTGTTGGCCCTGTGATGGACTGGCAATCTGACCAGGGTGGACCCTGCCTCTCGCCCAAAGATGCTGGGATAGGCTCCAGCCCTCCCGCGACCCGAAAAGGATTAAGCAGAAGAAGATGAATGAATGAATGAACTCTGAGAGCCTGGGGGAAATATCTATTCCTAAATATTTAATATTACCTGATTGTATTGGAATAGTAGATGTATTTGAGAAGTTACAATTTATAGGTAGAACTATTGATTTACCCCAGTTAATAGAGTATTTTGATAATGATGAAAATTTCTCAATGAGTGCCACTGTCTGAAGAAGAGATCTTTGTGAGTTTTCAAGGAAAATCAATACATCATCAGCATAAAGACTTATCTTGTGTTCTTTTTCTCCAGTTTAGATACCTCTGATATCGACATTTTGTCGTATGGCTGCTGCTAATGGTTCAATAAAGATGGTAAAAAGTGAGGGAGAGAGTGGACAGTACCTTTCTGGAGATTAAAGCTTCGGAAAGTCTGATCATTTGTTCGGACAGACGCAGCTGGACAGCTATATAGTGTTTTAACTCAGTTTATGAAAGACGAACCAAACCCGAACTTGTTTAACACCATAAAAAGAAATTTCCAGTTAACATGGTTAAAGGCTTTCTCTGCATCCAAGGACAAGATTGTAGTTTCTAAGTGATTGATCTTGCAGTAGTCTATTAAATTAAATAGCCTACATGTATTATCAGCCGAGTGCCTACCCTTGATGAAACCTGTTTGATCTGGATGTATATTAACCGGAATTATCCTTTCCAGTCTTTTGGTGAGAGCTTTGCAAATTATTTTAAGAATGACATAAGTGAGATGGGATGGTAGCTGGATGGAAGCATAGGTTCTTTTCCAGGTTTAAGGAGCAGGATAATACTAGACAAATTCATATTTGGAGGGATTACATTATCTTCTTTAATTTGGTTCACCATTTTAAAGAAAGTAGGTGCCATCACAGGCCAGAATTCTTTATAAAATTCTACAGGAAAACCATCTGGTCCCGGAGCTTTGTTGTTTGGGATGTGCTTAAGTAATGTTGCATCTCTTAACTGTGTACATGATAATGAAAAGCCTTTGAATCTTCAATCTTATCTTTGTTTAATATTTAAATTTGTTTGATCTGAAACATTTAAGTGTGACAAACATACAAAAAATTGAGAAATCAGGAAAGGGGCAAACACTTTTTCACACCTGTATTTGACAAAGCCAACTCACCACCGTCCTTGAGACCAGCCCACTGCTCTATTATTGGCCCACCTAGCTGTCTTTCATGTAGATGGAAGGGGTGCTAAAGGTAGCCTATTAGCCCCTGAGCAATTAGCCCGCCAGCTAACACTGGTACCAGGAGGCTCGTACCAAGCACAGCTTATATTGTTATTTTCCTCAGATCTTAGCCACCCTAACAGCCATCATAGATTGATAGATAGATAGATGATAGATGATAGATGGGCATACTTTATTGATCCCAAACTGGGAAATTGCAGTGCAACAGCAACATGACAGTAGACGACCAAAATGACAGAAACACACACCATCCGGTTCAGTTTAGTTTAATTTATTAGTTTATTTGTCAAGGACCATGTACAGAAAAAAACACTGCACACAGGGTAAAGGTGTTCTGTACCAGATTATAGCATTCTCACTAATTTCCATCTGTAGTCCCTGAAGCAGGCAGGAAGATATTAAAATAAAAACAGCACATATAGAAAACAATTCAGGTCGGGTTTCAGAAACTGCTGAACCTGAAACAAGCAGGGAGTAAATTTAAAGGTTAAAAAGATAAGCGCGAGGGAAAACATAAAAACAATTTAAGAGTCCAATTTCAAATCCCATTTAAGGGGGAGAGCCAATGCTGGCAGGCTTGATTACTTAAAATCCATTTTGTAGTCTCTGTGGAAAAGTCTCTGTAATTTGTTCTGGTCTTCAAAGCAGTGGGGAGCTTGTTCCATTCTGTTATAGCTTTGTTTGAGAATGCTGATTGTCCAAAAGCAGTTTTACATAGGGGGATGCAACAATGCCACTTAGAGGAAGTCCTTGTTACTCTGGTATTTTGTTCAGAAGTCAGGTACACAAATGTCTTAAGGGGCGGGGGTGCAGAACCATGGATCATTTTAAAGACCAACTGTATATTTGCATACATGATCATATTTTTAAAACTTAGCATCTTGTGTTTGGCAAGCATACCACAATGGTGGAACTGTCATGTCTTCTTATCCAGAATTTTGATGGATTGTTTATACAGGGATTCCAAGGGTTTCAGAGTCGTACTGTTGGCTTTTGACCAGCAAGAGATGCAATCGGAGAAATGTGTCAAATTCATGGCATTCAGAAAAGTTTTTGATCCTTTTAGAGTGAGTTTCTAACGCAACGAAAGTTCGTAAGGTTATATTTCAGAGTGTGGCTAATCCGTTTTATGTGGTTTTTAAAGCTGAGCATGGGCTTTAATGTGACACCCAAATACTTAAACTTTGTTAAATTTTCTATATTTGCTCCATTTACAGCTATAGTCGGATAGTGCATATGATTTTGTTTGTTGGTAAAGTGCATGGTAGCTGTTTTCCCTACGTTCAGAGTGAGGCGTGATTGATTAAGCCATTTTGACACTTTCTTCACTGCTATCATTAACTTGTCGGCGACTTGTTTGGCATCCTTCCCATGTGTGTAGATGACTGTTATCTGCATACATCTGAATTTTTGTCATTTTCAAATACTGATGGAAAATCATTAATATACAAAGTAAACAGCAGTGGGCCTAAAACTGAATCTTGTGGTACTCCCATGGTGCATGCCTTTTATTGGGATGTAATATTGTTTATGCACACACACTGGGAGCAACCAGATAGATAAGATTTTAACCAGCTAAGGGTATTCATGAACAGTTTATATCCTGATAGTTTAGAAAGAAGGACTTTGTGACTGTTTCAAAGACTTTACGCAAGTCTAAAAAGATGGCCCCTACCAACCCCCCCGTCCAGATTTTCTTTAATTGTTTCAATAAAGTAACAACATGCAGTCTCCGTTGAGTGGTTCGACCTGAAACCAAACTTCATGGGATGCAGCAGCTGGGCAGATTCGAGATGTTCTACCAGTTGGTCTACTACTATCTTTTCAATGGCTTTTGACAAAACAGGAAATATACTTAAAGTATACTTAAAAATCCCTGATTGCTGGGGTTTTTCTGCAACTGTGGGGGTTTCCCCTACAGTTGAAAGTGCTATGAGATGACTGTTGTTGTGAAATGGCACTATATAAACAAAGTTGAATTGAATTGAATTGAACTTATTGGCCTATAATTACTAATTTCCTGTTTTTCTCTGGCTTTGTGTATAGGGGTTATGACATGGTTCAGGTGACCCACAGAGCAGACACAACTCAGAGTAAATACAATTAACATCTTTATTTGTTAATGTGAGTGAGTGGGTGCGTGAATGCAGGGTATGTAGTGTAGTGTAGTGTAGTGTGATCCGTAATCTCCAGCTGGGGCCAGCAGGGCACCGTACAACCTGGAAACCCTGTAATGAGACAAGGGCCATTAGTTTACAGTTCAACCCATGCAGCTCAATAGATGTTACAGTGCTTACTGTCAAGGGGTGCTGGAGAAGCTCAGGTAGCGTCGAAGATGCAGCCAGGGAGACAGTGCCTGCTGGAGGTTGGCTAGCTGGAGGGGGAAGGATAACTCCGCCGCCTGGAGGGAGATGGAGGACCGCCACAGCGGATCTCTGCCTGTGCACAGGGGAATCAGACAAGATGAGAAGCGATGAAAGCTTACTTGGTAGATGGTCTGGGTGGAACCGGCCCGGACGGGGTTCAGCAGGGCTAGGAAGCCGATGATAGTTGAGAAGAGTGCTGGGAAGCACGGAGGCAGGCGTAACTGGATTCAGCATAGAGAATCAGATGACTCCGCACCCAGCACTGGTCCTGGTGGAATAAATAGGCTGCAGAAGATGACAGGCAGGTGCGTGTACAGGTGCCGTGATTGGCGGCCATGACGGTACTCCCCCCCCATGGCATGCCTCTCGGCGGGCATTCCAACCTACCCGGGTGCGTCCGATGGAAGTCTCTGATGAGCTGCTTGTCGAGCACAAAGGAGGGACGCACCCAGGACCTCCACTCCGTCACTTAGCCCTCCCAGTCCACCAGGTACTGTAGGCTACGACCCCGACGGCGGATGTCCAAGATGGAAGATACGGACCACGCCGGGTCGCCGTCGATCACCCTCGGTGGAGGTGGAGACCTGGGAGGGGGACACAACGGGCTGGAGGAGACGGGCTTCACCTGATAGACATGAAAGGTTGGACAGATGCGGAGGGAGGGGGGGGAAGAGTTAGACGCACAGACACCGGGTTAATGATCCGACTTATGGGAAAGGGACCAATAAACCATTGGGCAGTCTTCTTCCTCTCAGCCTTCAGGTTGATGTGCTTAGTAGAAAGCCATACCTGCTGACCCACCTGGTAGACCGGAGCCGGTGTCGGTTGGCCACCGTGGTGTTGCGTTCTGCCGTCCATTGTAATGCTGCTCTGGCCGTCCTCCAGATCCGTTGACAATGCCTCAGGTGGGCACGAACCGATGGAACGGCGATGTCCCCCTCCTCTTCAGGAAACAGCGGGGGGTTGTAACCCAACGAGGCCTCGAAGGGAGACATGCCGGCGGCCGTGGACACCGCCGTGTTGTGGTTGTATTCGATCCAGAGGAGGTCTGTGCTCCACGATGACAGGTTGGCGGCTGCGACGCACCGCAACGCTGCTTCCACCTCCTGGTTGGCTCGTTCACATTGCCCATTGGACTGGGGGTGGTAACCCGAGGACAAACTTGCTGTAGCCCCCAAGGCGGCACAGAATGCCCTCCAGACCCTGGAGACGAACTGGGGCCCTCGGTCCGAAACGATGTCCTGCGGGATGCCGTGCAGTCGAATGACATGCTGGATCAGCCATCAGCCAGTGATCGGCCATCTCCTTGGCTGATGGTAACCCTCGCAGAGGAATGAAGTGGGCGGCTTTCGAAAACCTGTCCACCAGAGTGAGGATGGTGGTGAAATTGTTGGATGTGGGGAGACCGGTGACGAAATATAGTGCAACGTGGGACCATGGCCTGCCCGGGACGGGGAGAGAATGAAGCAGCCCAGCCAGCGGTGAAGAGGATGTCTTTCTGGTTGCACACTCAGGGCAGGCGCGGATGTACTCCCCCATGTCCTTCTGGAGGGATGGCCACCAAAATGACCTCTGTAGGAGCGCCACAGTGTGCACCCTTTCCGAATGGCAGGCAAACTTGGAGGTATGCCCCCATTGGATGACCTCCCCTTGGACCGCTGCAGGGACGAATAACTTGCCCGCTGGACCCCCCCCCCCCCCCGGGTCGGCCTCGTCAGACTGCGCCCTTATGACCTTATCCTTGATAACCCAAGAGAGGGCACCCACGATGCATGCTGGGGAAAGGATGGGGTGCTCAGCCTTTTCTGCCGTCTCCAGGGCGAACTGGCGAGACAGGGTGTCGGGTTTGGTATTCTTTGACCCAGGGTGGTAGGTGATGGTGAAGTCGAATTGTCCAAAGAAGAGCGACCAGCGGGCCTGCCGGGCGTTCAGTCCTTTAGCGGTCCGAAGGTACTCTAGGTTTCTATGATCGATCCAGACGATGAACGGCTGTGACGCTCCCTCCAACCAGTGCCGCCACTCCTCCAAGGCCAGTTTAACCGCCAACAGCTCCCTGTCACTGATGTCGTAGTTGCGCTCCGCTGGGGACAGGCGACGAAAGAAGTAGGCGCAGGGGCGGATCTTACCGTCAGCCGGACAGCGCTGGGACAAAACAGCTCCCACCCCAGAATCCGAGGCGTCCATCTCCACCAGGCACTGAAGAGCAGGGTCAACCTGCGCCAGAATCGGCGACGATGAAAACCTGACCTTCAGCTCCGAGAACGCAGCGTCCGCCTCTTCCGTCCAGCGAAAGGGCACCTTGGTGGAGGTCAAGTTGGTGAGAGGGAGGGCGATGCGGCTGTAGTCCTTCACAAAGCAGCGATAAAAGTTCGCGAAGCCCAGGAACTGCAGGAGCTGTTTCCTCAACGAAGGAGTAGGCCAGTCCACCACCGCCTTCACCTTAACTGGGTCCGGGATAATCTCCTTCGGGGCGATGATAAATCCAAGGAAGGAAGTCTGGGAGACGTGGAACTCGCACTTTTCTGCCTTCAAGAAGAGTTTATTCTCCAGCAGCCACTGCAAGACTCGCCTGACGTGAATGCGATGCTCCTCCATGGACTGAGAGAAAATGAGGATATCATCAAGGTAAACAAAAACAAAGGTGCCCAGAAAATCCCTCAAAACATCATTAATAAGAAGCTGGAAAACGGCCGGGGCATTAGTCAGCCCGAACAGCATAACCAGGTATTTGAAATGCCCGCTCAGGGTCCTAAAGGCCGTCTTCCACTCATCCCCCTCCCCTATCCGCACCAGGTGATAGGCATTGGGCAGGTCTAACTTGGTAAAGCAGCAAGCCCCCCAGAGGGAATCGAACGCTGAGTTGAGAAGAGAAAGGGTGTACTTATCCTTAATGGTGATGTTATTAAGCTCCCGGAAATCAATGCAGGGCCTGAGAGAGCCGTCCTTCTTCCCCACGAAAAAAAAACTCGCCCCCACCGCCGAAGATGAAGGTCTAATTATGCCTGAGCTTAGTGACTCCTTAATATACGAGTCCATGGCCGTGCGCTCCAGAGCAGACAGGTTGTAAAGTCTGCTAGATAGTCATACGGCCGGTGAGGGGGAAGGGAAAGGGCCTGGGATTTGCTGAAGACGGCCCCAAGGTCATGATATTCCGGTGGCCCTTTCAACAGGTCGGGAGGGGGAGAGGCAGGGACACCCAGAGGCGTGGCAAGCGAGCATGCAGCAGACTGCAAACAGGCACTTAAGGAAGAAGGGGCTCCACGAAACCACACTCCCCGAACGCCAGTCAATTGACAGGTTATGCAAGCGCAACCAAGGATAACCCAGGATGACCGGAGAGGATAACACCGGCAGGACATACAGGTCTAACTCCTCCCAATGATTGCCTGAAATGATAACTGGCACCGAGGTGACCCGATGAGTGACAGTGGCTAAAGAGGCTTTTGACAGGGCTATGAGTTTGAGAGGATTCTTCAACGGCTGCATAGGGAGACCCAGACGGGTTGCCGGGCTACTAGAAATAAAGCTCTGCTTGGCTCCTGAGTCAATGAGTGCACATGTGTTGAGTTCCTTATGCCCAAAACAAAACCGAATAGGAATTAAAAAATGGGTGAGGGGATTATTGCGGGTTACGTCCGTGAGACCCCCTACTGCGACGCACGGACTACCCTTTTTTGGCCGCTTGGGACAGGAATCAAGGTCATGCTCCTCGCTCCCACAATAGACGCACAACCCCAACTCTCGGCGGCGCTGTCTCTCCGCGACAGGTAGTTTTGACCCACCCATGACCATAGGCTGTTGGTCCTCCGGGGTGTCAGCTGACGGGAGGGCCAGCAGGGGGGGCAGAAGGGAGCGGCACAGCGTATTGCCCGAGCGGCCGGAAGTTCTGCGTTCAGCTGCCCGTTCCCTCAGACGGTTGTCAATGCTAATGGCCAGGGAGATACACTCATGCAGCATAGAGGGTTTCTCCAGGCGGGCCAGCTCGTCCCGCAGGCTAGGGCTCAAACTCCTAAGGAATATACTACTCAGAGAGGCATCCTCCCACCCGACTTCCCTAGCCACAACCCGGAAGTCCATGGCATAATCGGCGACCGCCCTCGACCCCTGCCGAAGATTTAATAGACGAGAGGTGAGTACGTCCTCCCAGTCCAGATGACTGAAAACCTCCTGAAATTTCTGAGTAAATTGTAAATACGTCATAGAAGCATAATCAGCCCTAGCCATTACCGCATACGACCAAGCTAAAGCCCATCCTTCTAACAAATTGATCATATAGCCGATACGGCTCTGGTCACTGGGAAAATCCCTGGGTACCCGTTGGAATACTATATCGCACTGCATGAGGAACCACCTGGCCTCCCCCAATACACCTCTAAAGTGAGCGGGAGTAGGGATGGGAGTGAGCCGACAAGCGGGGCCTGGAGAGGAAAGGCTAGAAGTGGAGCTAGTGGTGGAGCTAGCGGTAGAGCTAGCGGGAGCAGAGGAGCTAGTTGGAGCTGTGGGAAAACCCCGTGGGCTAACCAATTGATCTAACCTATCGGTGATGTGGGTTAGCTGAGTTAGCATCACCTGCTACTGATACGCTAATTGATCTACTCGAGACTCAAGATGGTTAACTCTGCACGCTAGCGCGCTGTCTGCCAGGTCACTTTGGTGGAGTTGTACTGACATGGTTCAGGTGACCCACAGAGCAAACACGACTCAGAGTAAATACAATTAACGTCTTTATTTGTTAACGTTAGTGAGTGGGTGCGTGAGTGCAGGGTATGTAGTGTAATGTAATGTAATGTGATCCGTAATCTCCAGCTGGGGCTGGCAGAGGACCGTACAACATGGAAACCCTGTAATGAGACAGGGGCTGTTAGTTTACAGTTCAACCTATGCAGCTCAATAGATGTTACAGCGCTTACTGTCAAGGGGTGTTGGAGAAGCTCAGGTAGCGCTGAAGCTGCAGCCAGGGAGACAGTGCCTGCTGGAGGTTGGCTAGCTGGAGGGGGAAGGATAACTCCGCCGCCTGGAGGGAGATGGAGGACCGCCACCGCAGATCTCCGCCTGTGCACAGGGGAATCAGACAAGATGAGAAGCGATGAAAGCTTACTTGGTAGATGGTCTGGGTGGAACCGGCCCGGACGGGGTTCAGCAGGGCTAGGAAGCCGATGATAGTTGAGAAGAGTGCTGGGAAGCACGGAGGCAGGCGTAACTGGATTCAGCATAGAGAATCAGACGACTCCGCGCCCAGCACTGGTCCTGGTGGAATAAATAGGCTGCAGAAGATGACAGGCAGGTGCGTGCACAGGTGCCGTGATTGGCGGTCATGACAGGTTATAATGCATTGATTGATTGATTAGTTCTGTAACTGGAATTATTCAGGTATCTTTATGTTTTTTTCAGGAATACAGTGTCTAGTCCATGAATATCCTTAGCTCTGGAACTTGATAGAGATGATAAAACTTTGTTAAGCTTTACCTCATTTGTGGGTTTAAGGTTTAGATCAATTTCATGATTTATTTTATTTTGGTGCGGGTATGTTTGGGTAAAATTCAGACCCAGCTCTTGGACCGATTTGATAAAATACTCATTAAAATTGCTGGCTATATCAAAGCTATCTGAGTGAAGTTTTCCATTTAAACTGAATTGTATGACTTCACTTTTTTTCACCAGTCCATACTGTAGTCCATAATATACCTCGTGACACTCCGGCCCATCGACCAATAATTTCACTGTGATTCCGCAGCAAATCACCAGCACCAGCGTGCCGGTCGCGGCAACCGGCTCTAACTGCCAGCTTTTCCACCGTCCTCCAGGGCTCCACATAACTCTGCTCCACTGTCGCAGGCAGTGTAGGGAGCCACCTCATGACAGAGCGTCCCCCAGATGGCTGTGGGAGCGGAGCAGTGTCCCACAGAGTGAGACACTGCCCTTTGAGATCCCATGGCTCAGCAGTTTTTCTCAGCCAGCAAACTCGGGTCCCGGGCTAGGTTGGTTCCGGTGATCAGGGGGCCACCCAGTGCCTGGTGCTAGCGATTTGTTGTGGAATCACAGCAAAATTATTGGGAGATGGGCCGGAGTGACACAAGATACACCATGGACTGAGGATCAGTGAACCAGCGCTGCTCATCTCTGCTAGAAGGAGGCTAAAAGCTAAAGGCTAGAAGCTAGTTAGCTAACAACTGACTGACATCAAAGGGAGGGTGGAGTTGAATAGAAGAATGTTTCTTGAAGTGACAGGCTTTAAATCAGTGTTTCAAGGAAGCCAGGAAAATACAAAAAAAAATTTGCTTCAATAATTAATCCCCTCATGGATCGTCACCTTATCGTGGTGGGGGGTTTGCGTTCCCCAGTGATCCCAGGAGCTATGTTGTCCGGGGCAATTTGCCTCTGATAGGGTCACCCAAGACAAACTGGTCCTGGGTGAAGGGTCAGACTAAGAACGATCCAACAGACTCTCGTGATAAATTCTAGATCAAGGATTCAGTGTACCCCGCCTGGTATGGGGTTACCGGGTCCCCACCCTGGAGCCAGGCCTGGGGGAGGGGCTCGATGGCTAGTGTCTGGTGGCCAGGTTTCCACCCATGGGACCCAGCCGGGCTCAGCCCGAAGGAGTTACATGGGTCCGCCCTCCAGTGGGCTCACCACCTGCAGGAGGGATCATGGGGGTCCGGTGCTATGTGGATTAGGTGGCGGTCAAAGGCGGAGACCTTGGCGGACTGATCCCAGGCTTTCTAAACTGGCTTTTGGTACGTGGAATGTCACGTCTCTGGTGGGGAAGGAGCCTGAGCCGGTGTACGAGGTTGAGAGATACCGGCTAAATATAGTCGGCCTCACCTCAACACACAGCTCTGGTTCCGGAACCAGTCTCCTGGAGAGGGGCTGGAGCTTGGCCTTTTCTGGAGTTGCACCGGGCGAGAGACGACGAACAGGGGTGGGTATTCTTGTATCCCCCCACCTTGCTGCCTCTATATTGGAGTTTTCCCCAGTGGACGAAAGGGTTGCTTCCCTGCGCCTTCGGGTTGGGAAATGGGTCCTGACCATCATTTGGGCCTATGCACCAAATAATGTTTCAGAGTAACCACCCTTTTTGGAGTCTCTGACTAGGGTGCTCCTCTTGGAGACTCCATTGTCCTACTGGGGGACTTCAATGCGCACATGGGCAATGACAGTGAAACTTTGAAGGGGGTGATTGGGAGGAACGGCCTGCCCTATCTGAACCCAAGTGGTGTTCAGTTATTGGACTTTTGTGCTAACCACGGTTTGTCCATAACGAACAGCATGTTCAAGCATAAGGGTGTCCATATGTGCACCTGGCACCAGGACACCCTAGGTCGCAGGTCGATGATCGATTTTGTTATCGTGTCCTCAGACCTGCGACCGTATGTCTTGGACACTCGGGTAAAGAGAGGTACAGAGCTGTTAACTGATCACCACCTGGTGGTGAGTTGGATCCGATGGCAGAGGAGGAAGCCATTCAGACCTGGTAGACCCAAACGTATAGTGAGGGTGTGCTGGGAACGTCTGGTTGAGGCCCCTGTCCGGGAGGTCTTCAACTCCCACCTCCGGAAGAACTTCGACCACATTCCGAGGGAATCTGGAGACATGGAGTCTGAATGGGCCATGTTCTCCACCTCTATTGTTGAAGCAGTGGCGCAGAGCTGCGGTCGCAAAGTGGTTGGTGCATCTCGTGGTGGCAACCCCTGAACCAAATGGTGGACACCAGTGGTGAGGTGGGCCATTGAAGCTGAAGAAGGAGTCTGATCAGGCTTGGTTGGCTTGTGGGACTCCCAAAGCAGCTGAGGTGTACCGGCAGGCCAAGCGGAGTGCAGCTCGGATGGTTGCTGAAGCAAAAACCCGGGTATGGGAGGAATTCGGTGAGGCCATGGAAAAAGACTTTTGGTCAGCCTCGAAGAGATTCTGACAAACTGTCCGGCGGCTCAGGAGGGGGAAGCAGCTTCCTGTCCACACTGTGTATGGTGCGGATGGGGCGCTGTTGACTTCGACTGGGGATATCGTCGGGCAGTGGAAAGAATACTTTGAGGATCTCCTCAATCTCACTGATACGCCTTCCACAGAGAAAGCAGGGCTTGTGGACGAGGGGGATGACATGCCTATCACGGGGGCTGAGGTCGTCAAGGTGGTTAAAAATCTCCTAGGTGGCTGGTCCCCGGGGGTGGATGAGATTCACCCTGAGTACCTCAATGCCCTGGATGTTGTAGGGCTGTCATGGTTGACACGCCTCTGCAACATTGCGTGGAGGTTGGGGGCAGTGCCTTTGGCATGGCAAACCGGGGTGGTGGTTCATCTCTTGCAAAAAGGGGACCGGAGGGTGTGCTCCAACTTTAGAGGGATCACACTCCTCAGCCTCCCTGGGAAGGTCTATGCCAAGGTACTGGAGAGGAGAGTCCGGCCGTTGGTCGAACCTCGGATTCAGGAGGAGCAATGTGGTTTTCATCCTGGCCGTGGCACATCGGACCAGCTCTTTACTCTCTCGAGAATCCTCGAGGGTTCGTGGGAGTTTGTCCAACCAGTTTACATGTGTTTTGTGGACTTGGAGAAGGCATTCGTCCCTCGTGTTTTTTTGTTGGGGGTACTGCAGGAGTATGAGGTATCGGGCTTGTTGTTACGAGCTATTCGATCTCTGTACGACTGTTGTGAGAGTTTGGTTCGTATTACCAACACCCGGTCGGACTCATTCCCAGTGAGAGATGGACTCCGCCAGGGCTGCCCTTTGTCACTGATCCTGTTCATAATTTTTATGGACAGGATTTCTAGGCACAGCCAGGGAACGGAGGGTGTCATGCTTGGTGACCACAGGATCTCATCTCTGTTGTTTGCAGATGATGTTGTCCTGTTGGCTTCATCCAGCAATGACCTACATTTCTTGCTGGGATGGTTTGCCACTGAGTGTGAAGTGGCTGGGATGAGAATCAGCACCTCCAAGTCCAAGTCCATGGTCCTCAGCCGGAAAAAGGTGGATTGTCCTCTCTGGGTTGGGGACAGGCTCCTGCCCCAAGTGGAGGAGTTTAAGTAACTTGGGGTCTTATTCATGAGTGAGGGGAGAATGGAGCGAGAGATTGACAGACGGATCGGAGCAGCATCTGCAGTGATGCAGACGTTGTACCGGTCTGTTATGGTGAAGAGGGAGCTGAGTTCTAAGGCAAAGCTATCGATTTACCAGTCAATCTATGTTCCTACCCTCACCTATGGTCACAAGCTTTGGGTAATGACCGAAAGAACGAGATCGTGGATACAAGCGGCTGAAATGAGCTTTCTCCGTAGGATTGCTGGACTCACCCTCAGAGATAGGGTGAGGAGCTCAGTCATCCAGGAGAGGCTCAGAGTAGAACCGCTGCTCCTTCACATTGAAAGAAGCCAGTTGAGGTGGTTTGGGCATTTGATCAGGATGCCTCCTGGACACCTTCCACTTGAGGTGTTTCAGGCATGGCCCACTGGGAGGAGACCCCGGGGCAGACCCAGGATTCGGTGGAGAGACTATGTCTCCCAGCTGGTCTGGGAACGCCTTGGTATCCTCTCTGAAGAGCTGGAGCGGGTGGCTGGGGAGAGGGAAGTCTGGGCTTCTCTGCTTGAACTGCTGCCGCCACAACCCGGACCTCCAGAAAAGCGGTAGAAGATGGATGGATGGATGGATGGATGGATGGATGGATGGAATTAAAAAATTAAAGAAAATGTGAACAAAATAAGTCAGAAACATTTCATTAAGACATGAGTGAGCTGTTAAAATGTGGAAAAAGTGCAGTCAGTGAGCCCTTTACGACTAAGCTAAATCTCCTCTAAAATCTCATATCTCTTCATTTTATAATGCATCTTCTGCATTTGAAAGATGTTAAAGTAGCAGTAACGTTAGAAATAATTAATGAAGGGAGTAGAAATGAACAGAAAAAGTCCTTGTTTGACTTGATTAGACTTCCGTACAGAGTCTCTGTGTAGGTCACATACAGGAAATGACATTAAAGCAGGGATTTTCTTTTAGCCACAGGATAAAAATACATCTGTGCTTTTGCTTATGAGACCTGTATGCAACCAGCTATTGCATTAGGATGGACTTCCAGCACTGCAGCTGACCTAAATAGACTATTCCCCCACCCTTCTCTTATTTTCAACAGTACCGTATGTTTTGTGTGCTTAGAGGACCCCGATTCTCATAAGTGTGCACTGACCTTCTTTGACTATTCTCCATGGACTGAAGAAAGTATTGTGCAGTCTCAGGTGGGGGAAGCGCTCGTACTCCTGGAAACTCTCGTTCAGCCTCCTGAGGATTGGGGAGATGGTGGCGTGGCCGAACCTAAATGCGGCTGTGGCAAAAACGTTGGAGGCCGAGGGGTTTACACTGGGATCGTATCCCCCGTAGTGTCCGATGTAACGTTGGAAGGACTCTGAGCCAATAATTTTTGGAACATATTCTCTCATGGTGATGATCTGGCAGTCAAAAAAACAGAAGAGAGGGACACCAAAAGGGAGCAATCACTTAACGATTCCCCCAACATATTCTGTGCCTGACATGTCCATGTGGGATACATGGACAGTTATTTAATTTGACTGATGGGGGACAATAAACAGAGCACTTTCTCAAGAGTAAATATTGAGGTCAGAGCCATTTCTAGCCATTTGGAGGCCCTATCCAAGATGCTGGTGGGGGTGGGGGGGTATTTTTGTAATGGGAAGAATTCAAAACTTTTAGAAGGTAGAAACAAATCTTTCCTCGCACAACAAAACACTAGGAAATAAAACTGGTCCAAATGAAGAGGAAAAAAATGAAATCATTATATAGCGGTACATTTTTAAGAAAAAAAGGTTGCAAATTTATCCCAAAAAAAAGTTACAAATTTATGAGAAAGAATTTACAGCAAAAATTTGCAAATTTAAAAAACATTTCAAATTTATTAGAAAAAAAGCTGTAAATTTACTAGAAAAAAGCTACACATTTATGAGGGAAAAAAGATGCAAACTGATGAGAAAAGAGTTGTAAATTTAGAAGAAACAAAGTTACAAATTTATGAAGAAAAACAAAGTCGCAAATTTACAAAAAAAAATGCAAATTTGCAGTAAACAAATTTACAAATTTATAAGAAAAAAGTTACAAATTTATGAGGAAAAACAAAGTCGAATACAGTATTTAATTAAATTCAAAAGCTATATTATCATCACAGTTAAGAAATGCTTGAGCAATGAAATTCTTACAATGCTCTCCGAATGAATGCCAAAGTAAAAGGTACAGAAACAACAAATCTAATAGGTCATGACACACTGACACAGTAACTCAATCCTAACACTAGTGGATGCTAGTAACACACACACCAACACGCAGTTAGGCAGTTAGGACACCTTAAGCACACCTTGATACTAAATACTAAAACCAATGAGTACTAATAACACTATGTACAGTGTGCAAATGAGCACTGTGCAACAAGCAGTGTATAATTACAAATTAGCACTCAGTGCTAATTTCTGTAACGGTAGTACCAGTAGACTGTGCATGATAAGTAGCAGCAGAGATGATATGGACATCAGATGGGTGAGACTACATCAACTGTACAGGTGAGCAATGTGCAAATTTAGCAGCTGGTGTGTGAGTTCCGATATGCAAAGCTGTGTTATGGAGTTTTGGGAGTTGTTATTTGTTCAGGAGTCTGATGGCAGTGGGAAAGGAGTTCTTCAGTCTGGTTGTCCTACATTTCACACTTTTGTACCTCTGGCCTGAGGGTAGAAGTGTGAACAGTCTGTGCTGGGTGATGTAATGTGTCCTATCACTGCTGTGTCATCCGCAAACTTTAAGATGACATTGTCCTTGTGGGAGGCAACACAGTCATGGGTGAAGAGGCTGTAGAGGATGGGGCTGAGAACACAACCCTGTGGGACACCTGTGTTTGTGATGATGTTGGCTGAAGTCCTGTTACCAATCCTGACAGTCTGGGGCCTGCCAGTTAGAAAGTCCAGTAGACAGTCGCAGAGGGTGGGGTGCAGGCCAAGTGAAGACAGTTTGTGGGGGATGACCATGTTGAAGGCGGAGCTGTAGTCGACAAAGAGCATCCTGGTGTAGGAGTCTTTATCTTCCACGTGGGAGGGACAACAATGGAGTGCTGCAGCAATGGCATCTGAGGTGGACCTGTTGGGCTAGTAGGCGTACTGCAGGGGGTCCAGGGTATCCGGTTTGCTGTCCTGAATGAGGGCAGCACCACTCTCTAGAAGCACTTCATGATGATTGGAGTGAGTGCTACCGGTCTGTAATCATTCAGGCAGGTTGGCGGGCTCCTTTTGGGGAGGGGGATGATGGTTGTGGTTTTGAAGCAGGAGGGGACTATGTTCTGGTTGAGGGAGAGGTTGAAGATTGCTGTGAGAATGTCAGTCAGCTCTGCAGCGAATGCTCTGAGGGCCCGCCCAGGCATGTTGTTTGGTCCTGCTGCCTTGTGGGGATTGATATTCCTCTGTGCATTGTTTACCTGGCCTGATGAGACTCTTAAGGCGCTTTTCCACTAGGGTCAGTACGGTACGGCACGGTTTGTCCGCTTTTCCATTGAGGACCGGAAGTCCTTACAGTTCTGTTTTTTAGAACTGTTCCTATTTTTTTGGCACTACTCCAGAGCAGGTCCGAAGCATACCGGCCCGGTTATGTCAAGCCACTGCTGGCCACTGATTGGTCCAGGCGTAGCGTCATGAAAGTGGGCGTTACGCTGACTTTCCAGAATCGCCAGCTGGCCGCCATTTGCAATTTTTCATCCGTGAGCCCGCGAACAAGTGATATTATAAACAACAACGATAGAATGGCTTAACAGAAATCAGCAGAGATCAACACCGCGGTCCAGCAGAGTTTTCTGTTCGTTTCGGCTGATGAGAGAATGCAGAGGGAAGCAGACTGAGCTTGCAGTGGGAAGCACAGGCAGACGCACTGGAAAATAGACGGAGATGTACCAGGAATTAGACCCAGCCACCCAAAATGAATTGAATGTACAGCCGCGATGCACCCAACTTCAGCAGTTGAAGCCGTGATATTGTGATATGGAGGATGGTGAGTGATGTGATATTCATGTTTTACGTTATTTTTTCCAGCAGTGGAAAGTTCACTTAGGACAGACGAAAACTTAATCGTGTTTAAACGATGACCTAGCTCAATGCTACGTCTGTCATCGTATGTAGCCTTTGTGTTGACAATATCTGATGAAATAAGCTAGTTGTAATCCTGGTTCCACCGGAGTGGTGGCTCAGTTGGTAGAGCATCCGCCCCACACCCGGGAGGCAGGGGTTCAAATCCCGGCCGGGTCATGCCGAAGACCATATAAAAGCGGAACTTCCTGCTGTCCAGCTTGGTGCTCAGCAATAATGGAATGGAGGAGGGAAATCTGTGGTGGCGCATTGCATGGCAGCGGCCCTCTGATTCTACACATGGGGTGTGTGTGATTAACACAGTAGATAGGAAAAACACAATTTCGTTCTACTGTACATGATTGGTTGTATGGTTGAATGACAATAAAGGGTGATTTAATTTGAAAAAGGTGTTTTTTTACATGTTGTACTTTCGTGCTGTGCATGTACTTAATTTGTGTGTATTTTCATTGTAGAGTCCAAACAGGATCTGCTCAGAATGTCGACGTTTTGACAGCAATGTATTCTGACAGGTAAACAACACATCAGATTTATAGTCAAATCTTTCGCTTTTTAAGTTAAAGTACAGGTAAAGTGCCAAATTTAAAGTAGCACAATTTCCACTTAATATGAAAGGGATTGAACTGAGATTTATTTGATTGTGTGAATATTAATTACAGAGTAACTGAAAATGAATGGCACATCCAATAATAGCCACTGTAAAATAAACCGCTTGTTTATTTATTTATTTTTATCACATCACTTCTGTGATCCTTTATGAGTTATAGTCATAATAGTGTATCTTGCACTTTGGGGAATAGGAGTTGTTCAGTCACCATTAGAATTTAGTTTATATGTGTAGTCTATAGTCTTTCATCTTTAAACTCATCCAGTAAAAGAACACATTACAAATATTTGAGACCCATTGCAGTGCTTCCTTTTATATTTTAGCAATACAAGCACAAAACACCAGCCACACTTGAAACCAGGGCGACACAGCGGTGGCTAAACTTTTATTGATAACGTTATTTCACACCATCACAACTACTCAGTATCTAAACTCAGTGCAAATGGTGTAGAGATTGAAAGGGTATACAAAATTTAAATCCTTGGCGTAATAATTGATAATAAACTGTGTTGAAAGTCACATATAATTATATTAAAGGTAAAATATCTAAATCAACTGCAGTACTACACAGAGTGAAATATTTGCTGAATCAACCCAGACTATATACCTTGTATCATTCATTAATACTCCCATACATGACATATTGTACTGAAGTATGGGGAAATACATATAAAACAAACATATATCCAGTCTTTATGCTTCAGAAGAGAGCTATTAGAATAATACACAAAGCTGCTTACAGGGAACCAACAAACCCACTTTTTCTTAAATTAAAAGCTCTCAAGTTGAAAGATCTGGTTGACTTTAAAACTGCAGTAATACTGTTTAAAGTGAAGAATCTATCACTGCCCGCAAATATCCAAAAGCTGTTCCAAATAAGCGAGAAACAATATCATTTCAGAGGAACATGTATATTTCAAAAACCTTCAGTGAGAACTACCACCAAGCAACACTGTGTTTCAGTGCAAGGAGTCAGATTATGGAACGATTTTGGACCTGAATTAAAATCATGTACAACGCTTGGACAATTTAAACAAAAACTAAAGGAAGAAATACTCCAAACATATATACAAGATGACATGTAAAATCACATAAGGATTGTCATATCCAGTCTGCGTTGTGTTGTTGCTTAGTTTTTGTCACGTTTTGTCTTGGCTTTGCTCTAATTTGTAATCACTCTTATTTATTTTATTTTTGAATTCTTAGATGGAACATGGGTGGGCAATATAAGCTGCGGCTTCAGCCATCACCCATTTCACATAACTTATGTTGAACTGTATAATCCGATGAGTTGCTGTTTAATTTGACCTTGTTGGATTTTTTTTTACCTTTGTTCTATTATTCTGTTCCTTTCTTTTAATCTAATCTATCCAAAATAAAGATTCATTCATTCATTCATTTCTCAAATATGTTTTAAACTTGCTTTAATTATCCACCACCCATTTCTGTCTTTCATCTAGGCAAGAGGAAAATGATCCACCCAAACCAGACCTTGCCTCACTATTTCCAGAGATGCAGGCTGAAGATCTGCTGAACCGGGACCAGTACGAGGGGCCGATCCAGTTGCTGCTCAGTGAGGCAGCGTGGCCGGCATGTGTGACCCATTCCAGTTTCTTCTCTTTTTTTTTTTACAGTTTGAATTTTGCACATTCTGAATAATCTGGAATTTGCTGCTGATTGTAATAAACAATTTAGTGATTTATGTGTTTGCATCATGATTTTCTATTTTGTCTGTTAAGACACCAGTGGGAAAAGAGTCAACAGTACGAACCATTTATGAGTGACTTTGAAAATAATGGCTCATTTTTAAGAAAAGTAACCAAAACAATTATTTGCTGAAGACTGTATTGTTGGATGTGCCAGTGCAGAAGACACTGCCCACTTTAGTGATAGTCCCAGTATATGGAGGAATTCTGGGCCATATTAGCATCTGGATTTCCTAATAATGGGATAGAAGAGAGAACCTGCAGGGTCTTGGCCCTCCATGGCACATGATTGGACACCCCTGAGTTTGGGTTTAATGGGATTTAACATTTTAACACAAACTGCTTTACGGTTCATAATTCTGTTGGCAGACTTACACCAAACCAAAAGTGATTTGTCAAACTGCTGGATTGTTCTTAGACAACTTTTCCAATCTCTATATTTAATTTATATCACTTGGTGGTAACCTTCACACACAAAACAAAATAGAGACACATCTGCAAAGGTACAAAGGTTTATTGTCAAAATTCCCAGGGCAATACTGTATGAATACAATAGTTCACTGTTGATGCAGAGAATATATATTTATACAGTATCTACATGTAGTCAGCAATACTCAATACGATGTATTTCCAGTTAATCCACATATTTCTCCATGTAACCTTGTGACTGCATTATTAATTACTTTTAATTCTAGATCCATTTGTTTTGGCTTAAAATGCATCACAATTGTTAAATATATCTTATGCCTAACTCAGTACTGTTTACCTGTTGAAATATATATTTAACGGCTCATATACTACAATATGGCACCTGATCCATGTTTTACCATGACACCACTGGCTGGAGCAGATAAATCCCATGACGTCTCAACAGTCTCTCCATGATTTTGACACAGATCACAGCAATTTGTTGCACAGGAAGCAAAACATTTCTACAGACATTTTGCAGTTTCTAACCACTTTGCGTTCGTGAAGTTGGGGTCACATCACTGTGTTGCACGTTCACGCTGACCGTTTGAAGCGATGTTTTTGCCACAAGAGAGCCATCTGAAACACACACACAGAGAATAATGTACATATTTCAGTACCTAATATCGATAACTTGCCGACATTACAATGTCATACTGTGGACTTAAAAGCAAAGTAGCATTAGCATTCATTAGCTTACCATCATACGTGATGTAGTTCGTATCCTCATGTCTTCTCCTTTATACTGCTCTACGGTTTCCTAAACGCTCCAGTACTTTTCCAGAGTGTGTCATATCGCCAGCTTTGCCTTCTGTTCTCCGTTTTTGCCTTTATTCTGGCAAAAACAGCCAGAAAACGCAGACGCCTCATATCTTGTCAGCTTGTGTTTTGTGTAACATTACGCTTGTTTTACGCCAGTTACACTTGTTTTATGTAGCGGGAGGGAGAGGGTTGCCCTGCCTCCCTGTAACTATATTCCCACCCACTTCAAATGGGACCTAGTGCAGTGGAAACACAAAGCAGGCCAAACTGAACCGTACCGTACTGACCCTAGTGGAAAAGCACCTTTAAAGTCCTTTTCCACTAGGGTCACTTCAGCCTGTTTCGGTACAGTACGGTACAGTTCAGCCTGCTTGTGTTTCCACTGCACATGAGTCCCACTTGACGTCGGTGGGAATAGTTACAGGGAGGTGGCGCAACCCTCTCCCTCCCGTTACGTAAAACAAGCGTAACGTTACGCAAAACAAGCGACACAGGAAAAGCACAAGCTGGTAGGATACAAGGTGTCTGCATTCTCTGGCTTTTTTTGTGTCAGAATAAAGCCAAAAAAGGAGAACAGAAGGCAAAGGTGGCGAGGTGACACAGTCTGGAAAAGTACTGGAGTGTTTAGGAAACCATAGAACAGTATAAAGGGGAAGACATGAGGATATGAACTACATCATGTATGACGGTAAACCAATGATTGCTAATGCTACTTTGCTTTTAAGTCCGCTGTACGACATTGTAGTGTCGGCAAGTTATCTGTATTAGGTACTAAAATATGTATTCTCTGTGTGTGTGTTTCAGATGGCTAAGTGACATAAATTAAATACAGAGATTGGAAAAGCTGTCTAAGAACAATCCAGCAGTTTGAGAAATCACTTTTGGTTTGGTGTAAGTCTGCCAACAGAATTATGAACCATAACGCAGTTTGGACACCCCTGAGTTTGGGTTTAATGGGATTTAACATTTTAACACAATCATGTGCCATGGGGCCCTTCTTGGCAGGATCTTGGCAGGGTCTTCTGCACTGGCACATCCAACAATACAGTCTTCAGCAAATAATTGTTTTTGGTTACTTTTCTTAATAATGAGCCATTATTTTCAAAGTCACTGATAAATGGTTTGTACTGTTGACTCTTTTCACACCAGTGTCTTAACAGACAAAACAGAAAATCATGATGCAAACACTTCAGTCACTAAATTGTTTATTACAATCAGCAGAAAATTCTAGATTATTTAGAATGTGCAAAATTCAAACTGTAAAAAAAAAAAAGAAACTGGAATGGGTCACACATGCCGGCCACGCTGCCTCACTGAGAAGCAACTGGATGTGCCACTCAAGCTGGACCCGGTTCAGCAGATATTCAGCCTGCATCTCTGTAAATAGTGAGGTGAAATCCAGTTTGGAGTGGATTGTTTTCCTCTTGCCTAGATGAAAGATAAAAATGGGTGGTTTAGATTAGATTAGATTAGATTCAACTTTATTGTCATTACACATGTATGAATACAAGGTAACGAAACACAGGTGTGGCGGCATGGAATATAAAGGAGCGAACTGAGAGTTTTTGAGGGAGTTTATTATCATTCATCCCGCCATCATAGAACTCACTCCAGCCCTGTGCAGGCGGGCTGGAGCGGGTCCTCAGGCTCTCGTGAGGAGACACAGAATGCATGTCGTCAGAAGCAGTAGTCAGAGAGAGAGAGAGTGTTACAGAGCAATGCAGTATTTATACCCCACTACAGACAATACATGAAAGGCATGTTATCATCAAAGAGACTGCAGGAAGGCATGGGACATTTGCATTTGAGTACCGAGCAGGAAGTCATACATAACAACAGCAAGACTGGCCGGAATTCGCCTCTGCTCCGAAGCTGTAGGACAAAAGAGGTTACAAGGCACATCTACATATTGTTATCAGTCCATAGATCACACTGCTATGTTAATTGCTCCCGCTGAGCGCTCTGCTTGTCCGTGGCTGTTGTGGGGATTACCCATACACTCCCCCCCAGAGGGCTCAGCGGGAAGCTGAGGCCTCGATAGTCCGGCTTTGGGAGCGAGCTGCGGGGGAAGCTCGCTGCAGGCGGCGGTGGAGGGAGGGGGGTGGGGGTAGCAAGTGCCGGCCCGGGACGGCGAAATTGTCTGGGCCGCGCAAAAATTGCCTGTGGATCTGCGATGTTGAGGGGCTGTCCCGTTGAACGTGGCGGAGATCCACAGCGGCTGTGCGAAGAAAAATCTGTCTCTGACTCCTCTCGCGGCTATGAAGGAAAACAGGAGCTGCAAGGCTGCGTAGCGGCTGTGAGAAAAAAGGAGCTACAGCTGTGTGGGACTTGGCGTGTTGACTTTAGGTGCGCGCGCAGCCCTAAAGCCCTCGGGGACAGTTGACGGCTGAATTCCCTTGTGTGCTATGGCTGAGACCCATACAAAATCCTGTGAGCGAGCTGCGTGCGTGCTTCAGGTGTGTGAGCAGCCCTGAAGGTTCTGTGTGCAGCGGCGAAGGACGATGGCGGTCTGTGGAGCCGTTATTGTCCCGTGCGTGGTGCGCTGTCCTCGTAACCCCCCGGTGTGCGCGCGGGGGTTCGGTGCGTGGGTGGTCCGCTGTTGAGAGGCGAGTCAGGGTCAGGGAGCTTGATGGAGATCAGCGTCGTCGGCGCCGATGTTCATCCCTGTTGAGCTGTTGCTATAGATTGGTCATGGTGCGTTCAGATCCAGGCGCTGCATTCTCCGTCGGCCCTGGAGGTCGCCGTCGTGGAGAGAGGACGAGGTGCGTGCGCTCTCGTGTGGAGGAGCTGTGAGAGCGGCCGGTCCCAGCGTGGATGTGCAGATCTCAGGCGTGCAGATCTCACCATGAAGCTTTCTGCAGCTTTCCTGGTCGTGGGTGATCTCCGGAGAGTTCGCCTGGTGGTGGCTCTGCGTCGAGGTCTCCCTGTAGCAGAAGGGAGGGCAGATCATTTGCGTCAGGCTGCTGCGTTCGCTTGTCATCGGAGAATCACCGCCGGGTGCTGCGTTCATTGTCAGCGTGTTCTTTTCTGCATTCAGGTCATGGTGCGTTGGAGCAGTGAGAGGGAGGAGACGTTTTGTGTCCCTCGGCCGGTTCAGCGTGGATGTCCAGACCAGAAGGTTGCGTTGCACAAAGCGTGTGCTTTCTCGGGGTCACCAATGTGACAGAAGAATAATATGCAGCGAGCTGAGAGTTTTTGAGGGTGTTTATTATCATTCATCCCGCCATCATTGAACTCACTCCAGCCCTGTGCAGGCGGGCTGGAGCGGGTCCTCAGGCTCTCGTGAGGAGACACAGAATGCGTGTCGTCAGAAGCAGTGGTCAGAGAGAGAGAGAGTGTTACAGAGCAATGCAGTATTTATACCCCACTACAGACAATACATGAAAGGCATGTTATCATCAAAGAGACTGCAGGAAGGCATGGGACATTTGCATTTGAGTACCGAGCAGGAAGTCATACATAACAACAGCAAGACTGGCCGGAATTCGCCTCTGCTCTGGAGCTGTAGGACAAAAGAGGTTACAAGGCACATCTACATATTGTTATCAGTCCATAGATCACACTGCTATGTTAATTGCTCCCGCTGAGCGCTCTGCTTATCCGTGGCTGTTGTGGGGGTTACCCATAGGTGAATAATTAAAGCAAGTTTAAAACATATTTGAGAAATAACATTGTTTTCAATAAAAGTTTAGCCACCGCTGTGTCGCCCTGGTTTCAAGTGTGGGTGGTGTTTTGTGCTTGTATTGCTAAAATATAAAAGGAAGCACTGCAATGGGTCTCAAATATTTGTAATGTGTTCTATTACTGAATGAGTTTAAAGATGAAAGACTATAAACTACACATATAAACTAAATTCTAATGGTGACTGAACAACTCCTATTCCTCAAAGTGCAAGATACACTATTATGAATATAACTCATAAAGGATCACAGAAATGATCTGATAAAAAAAAAATAAATAAAATAAACAAGCGTGTGGTATATATTACTCATATATTCCATACCTGCATACGTTGGAGCATGTGGAAATGTGTGGGGCAACATATGCAAAGGAATTTCACACCTCTGAAAGGACAAAGGAATCTCACCACCGTGTGAAGACCAATGACGTCACAGGACGCCATGTCAAAGGCGAGGAGAGGTTTTCCCATCACCTCCCAAGACGGAGGGAGGAGTTAACAGGACTAATGGGGATTTAGATAACAGGGGATTTCAGCTTGTGTTTTGCATGTCTTGGATGTGTGCCTGTATTTAACCAGGGAGCTGGGCAGCATTTTTTCTCTTTGCCTTCTGCCAAGCTCTGCACCATGATGAGACAAGATAGAAGAGTTGTTCATTAAAGACCCTGCTTTTGTGATACAAAACCGCCTCGTTATTTCCAGCTCTTCTACACTGGTGACCTTGACGCGAGTATGGACCTGAGGCATTCTTCAAGCGACTCATCCGCGGCGAATCTGACTTACGCCAGTGACAACGCAGACGAGGGAACAAGCAAACAGCTGTTCCCCCCGGCAGAGGGTACCGAGAGAGCTCAACCGAGCTCCAGCACCGCCGTGAGAGCCGAGGCAAGGCACTCTCACCCGGCGGGCACAACAGTGATGATGTGCACAAATGCCGTCGCTGTTAAACTGCCAGATTTCTGGCGAGAAGACCCGGCCTCTTGGTTTCTCCAAGCCGAAGCCCAGTTCATACTGGCGGGCATCACGGCAGACGATACTAAGTTCTACCATATCGTCTCCAAACTCGACTCCGCCACTTCGAGGTGTGTGCGAAGCTTGATCCAGCGACCACCGGCCCGGGACAAGTATGAGACACTCAAGGCGACCATCGTGGCGAATTACGTCCCGTCGGCAGAAGAAAGAGCCGAAAAAATCCTGGCAGTCTACGGCCACAGAGGGGGCAATCCAAAGACCCTCATGGAGGATTTACTGCAGCTCAAGGAGGAGGACAATGATAATTTCCTCTTTCAATTTATTTTCCTCAGCACGCTACCACCACACATGAGAGGGACACTCGCCAGTATGAAGTGCAACAATCATCAGGACTTCCGCACACTGGCCAACGAGGCTTATCGACTCGTCAACGCCTGCAGAGATTGGACACCCACAGCGGCATCCGCAGACCTCAAAACTGACGCCCCGAACCTTGGAGAGTCACAAACCACGGAGCAGGCTCAACCCACGGTGACAGCAGCGCGGCCCAAGCGCAACAAACAGAATGACGTCTGTTATTATCACCACCGCTTTGCCGAGAAAGCCCGGAAATGTGTTCCCCCCCTGCAAGTTTACGATGTCGGGAAACGCCAAAGCCGAGGGCCGTTAACGGCAGCGGTTCTCGGCGAGAAAAATAAGCTGTTTTACGTGACGGATGGACACACAGGCAAGCAGTTCCTCATCGACACAGGAGCTCAGCTGAGTTTCGTCATGCCCTCCCACGCAGATCGAGCCATGGGCACCCGGGACAATGGAGCAGTGGCAGCCAACGGCTCGGACATCGACACGTTCGGGGAAAAGAGCCTGCATCTCCTCATTCACGGCCGCAGCTACAGATGGACATTTGTTGTAGCGGCGGTGAGTTTTAACTTGTTAGGCGCAGATTTTCTGTGTGCACACGGGTTATTAGTTGATCTAGCAAATAGGCGCCTGGTTAATGCACTGTCTTTTGCTTCTATTCCTTGCTCAGCTCGAGTCTCTCCACCACCTGTGCAGGCCAACGTCGCCACGGCAGGAGGTAAGTTTGAGCAACTCCTCACCCAATTTCCAGCACTCACAACCCCCAAATTCTCAGCCACTGTAGCCAAACACGGGGTTAAACACTTCATTCCAACAACGGGACCTCCCGTTTTTGCCAAAGCTCGCCGCTTAGATGCGGCCAAGCTCAACATAGCAAGGGACGAATTTGCAGCTCTTGAAAAATTAGGCATTGTCCGACGTTCAAAGAGCCCTTGGGCTTCACCACTTCACATGGTTCCGAAATCCGACGGTTCTTGGAGACGGTGCGGAGATTACCGCAGATTAAACAACGCTGCAGCGCATGACCGCTACCCCATTCCTCACATACAGGACTTTTCACTACATTTAGCGGGTGCGCGCATTTTTTCAAAAATACTTAGTCCGCGGTTATCACCAAGTTCCAGTCCGAGCTGAAGACATTCCTAAAACAGTGGTTATAACCCCTTTCGGCCTTTTTGAATTCCTGCGAATGCCTTTCGGCCTCAAAGGTGCTGCTCAGACTTTTCAGCGTATGATGGACGCAGTCTTACGCGACCTCCCCTTTGTTTTCGTCTACCTCGACGACATGCTGGTAGCCAGCTCATCGGAGGAAGAGCACGAGCAGCATCTCACTGCCGTTTTTCAGAGGCTAGAAGAGCACGGATTAATAATTAATCCAGCCAAATGCAAATTCGGCGTATCGCAAATTGATTTTTTGGGACACAGAGTCTCCCCGAAAGGGGCAGTTCCGCTTCCAGACAAAATTCATGCGATAGAAGGTTTTCCACGGCCCCAAACGGTCAAATCGCTACAGGAATTTTTGGGGATGGTTAATTTTTACAACCGTTTCCTCCCTCATGCAGCTCAGCTCATGCAGCCCCTGTATGACGCGCTCAAAAAAAAGAGAGCTTCCAACGCGGTCGAATGGACCCCGGAACGCGAACGCGCTTTTGCGGAAGTTAAAAACGCCCTAGCTAACGCCACAATGTTAGTCCATCCAGATCCCTCGGCCCGCATTGCTCTAACCACAGATGCTTCAGACTTGGCCATAGGGGCAGTTGTAGAACAACTTGTCAAGGGGGTCTGGCAACCTTTAGCATTTTTTAGCAAATCGCTAAACCCGACGGAACGCAAGTACAGCACTTTTGACAGGGAGCTGCTGGCGCTCCATATATCCATCCGCCACTTCCAGTTTTGGTTAGAAGGGCGGAGTTTCACGACTTTTGTGGACCATAAACCGCTCACTTTTGCTATGGCTAAAATTTCAGAACCTTGGTCGGGCAGACAACAAAGACAGCTAGCTGCGATTTCAGAGTTCACCACAGACATTCGACATGTAGCGGGCAAACTTAACGTAGTAGCGGACTGTCTCTCTCGCGCTGTGGCACCGCCAGAGCACGAGGAGACAGATTACACTGCTTCAGCAGCTGAGCTTTTCTCTAACGCAAACACATATGCAGCACCTATCCATGAAGGGATAGATTATGCAGCCATGGCGGAAGAACAAGGCAGTGATGCGGACGTGCGCGCGCTCCTGTCTGGACCAACAGGGTTAAGGCTGGAGGAAAAAGGGTTGCGCGACGGCGTGCCCCCCCTAATATGCGATGTTTCAACCGGCCGACCTCGCCCGTTAGTACCGGCTGCTTGGCGCCGCCGTATTTTCGACGCAATTCACTCCCTCGCGCACCCAGGTGTGCGCGCCTCGGTCAAAATGGTTGCCGAAAAGTTTGTGTGGCCAGGCCTGCGCAAAAACGTAAAAGAATGGGCAAAAACTTGCATTCCTTGTCAGCGCGCCAAAGTACACAAACAAACAAAAGCCCCTCTGGAGCCTTTTCCCATCCCTGCTAGAAGGTTCAACCACATTCATGTCGACCTCGTGGGGCCGCTGCCTTCCTCCCAGGGTTTCACACACCTGCTAACAATGATAGACCGCACCACGCGCTGGCCAGAGGCAGTCCCTCTAGCGGCAACTACAGCGGAGGAAGTCGCTCGCGTTTTTCTAACAAATTGGGTGGCACGTTTCGGCGTCCCATCAGACATCACGTCAGATAGGGGGCCTCAATTTGTCTCAGAGCTCTGGTCAGCCATGTCCAACAGTTTAGGGGCAACAATTCACCGTACCACCGCTTATCACCCTCAGGCTAATGGGTTATGCGAGCGTTTTCACAGGCCCTTAAAGGCCGCCCTCAGAGCCTCATTAATGGACACAAATTGGGTAAATAAACTTCCCTGGGTTTTATTGGGGTTGCGTGCGGCACCTAAAGAGGATTTAGACGCTTCCCCTGCAGAATTAGTCTTTGCTCAGCCTATTAGACTACCAGGTGAATTTTTACCAGAAAACCCGGAACCAGGGCACCTCCCAGTCCCAAGGTTTTTAGGCAGTAACGGACCGGACTCTCTACACGGTCCAGCTCATCACTCCTTTCCGCGAGTTTTTGTTCCTCAAACTTTAAAAAACGCCGAGTTTGTTTTTGTTAAGCATGAAGCCCTTAAACCAACGTTACGCCCAGTATACGATGGCCCGTTCAGAGTGCTGGAAAATGGTGACAAACACTTTGTGCTTGATTATGGGGATAGAAATGAAATGGTCAGCATTGACAGACTCAAACCTGCCTTCTTGTTGAGAGACGAACCTGCACAGTTGGCGCGAGCACCTCGGCAAGGAAGACCCCCCAAGGAAAAAGTCTCAGCCCCCAGGCAGGGAACAGATAATCTCTCTCCTTCCCACACTGCAGATTCCTCACAACAAGGTCCCAGCAGGACGCCTAAACCAGCCTACGGCAGCTTTGGGAGAATATTGAAACCCAGACTGCACAAGGACTGATTACACCACTCTGCAATTTTTCGCTAATTGTGCCGCAACAGTTTAGGACTGACTTATGATTATACTATGCTGTTATATTTTCACTGAACTCTCTTAGGAGCATGGCTGCTTGGAAGTTTCTTCTGTGACAACAGCTGTAACACGTAGTATGTCTTAGTAATTACCCTAGACTGTGAATCTTTCTGTGTCCTTTCCTAGTTGTTTGGGGGGCCTGTGGTATATATCACTCATATAATCCATACCTGCATACGTTGGAGCATGTGGAAATGTGTGGGGCAACATATGCAAAGGAATTTCACACCTCTGAAAGGACAAAGGAATCTCACCGCCGTGTGAAGACCAATGACGTCACAGGACGCCATGTCAAAGGCGAGGAGAGGTTTTCCCATCACCTCCCAAGACGGAGGGAGGAGTTAACAGGACTAATGGGGATTTAGATAACGGGGGATTTCAGCTTGTGTTTTGCATGTCTTGGATGTGTGCCTGTATTTAACCAGCGAGCTGGGCAGAATTCTTTCTCTTTGCCTTCTGCCAAGCTCTGCACCATGATGAGACAAGATAGAAGAGTTGTTCATTAAAGACCCTGCTTTTGTGATACAAAACCACCTCGTTATTTCCAGCTCTTCTACAAGCGGTTTATTTTATGGTGGCTATTATTGGATGTCCCATTCATTTTCAATTACTCTGTAATTAATATTCACACAATCAAATAAATCTCAGTTCAGTCCCTTTTACATTAAGTGGAAATTGTGCTACTTTAAAGTTGGCACTTTACCTGTACTTTAACTTAAAAAGCAAAAGATTTGACTATAAATAACAAGATGTGCAGCTTATCAGTCACATTGCTGTGTGGTGCCAAACGTAGCCATTGTCAGAGCAGATCCTCGTCGGACTCTACAACGAAAATACACACAACTTATGTACATGCACAGCATATTACAACTGGCTTATTTCATCAGATATTGTCAACACAAAGGCAACATACATGGACGGATGTAGCATTGACGGCTAACTAGCTAGGTCATCATTTAAACACTAGCAAGTTGTCGTCTGTCCAAACTGGACTTTCCACTGCTGGGATAAATAACGTAAAAGATGCATATCACATCACTCACCGTCCTCTATATCCTAATATCACGGCTTCAACTGCTGAAGTTGGATGCTCCCGCCGTACATTCAATTCAGTTCGGGCGGCTCCGTTTGCTTCCCTCTGGATTCTCTCATCAGCCGAAATGCACAGAAAACTCTGCTGGACCGCGGTGTTGATTTCTGTGAAGCCATTCTATCGTTGTTGTTTATATTACAGTATATCACTTGCTGGCTGGCTCACAGACGAGTCTTTGCAAATGGTGGATCATGATTCTGGAAAATCAGCGTTATGCCCACTATCATGACGTTACACCTGGACCAATCAGAATCAGAATCAGAATCAGGTTTATTGCCATTGTTCATGTAGTACACAAACTAGGAATTTGTCTCGGTACAATGCTGCAACATTAAACATGATAAGATAAGAGAAATAAACTATACATGTAATAAAGTGTAGGATACGATTAAGTGATACTGGTCAACAGTTAAAATATATATTAGCCAGCAGCAGATACTGTGGAGAACTATATAGTGCAGTCGGTAATGCAGGAAGAAAACAGTGATGACTGACATGAGTCAATCAGTGGCCTGCAGTGTTTTTACGTCACCGGGGCGATACGCATAGAACCTCAATCTAGTGGTTCTGAAAAAATGGGAACTGTTCTGAAAAACTGGATCTGTTAACAGTTACAGTCCCTAATGGAAAAGTGGACAAACCCTACCGTACCGTACTGTACTGACCCTAGTGGAAAAAGGGCTTTAGTGGGGGGGGGGGGGGGGGTGCGTGAGTGTGTGTCTCTTCTCTGTGCTGTGGCTGATGGTCTCAAAGCAGGTGTAAAGGCTGTTGAGACTGTCCAGCAGGTTGTCTGTAGAGCGTAGTGGTGCTGCTGTTGGTCCTCTTGTAGTCTGTGATGTGTTGCAGGCCTTGCCACACGCGCGCCGGGTCAGGAGTGGAGTAGAGGCTGTCCAGCTTTCCTCTTTACAGTACAATTTCAAATTTACAAGAAAAAGCTGGAAATTTATGAGAAAAAGTGTCTCAAAATTCCAAATACAAAAATTGCAGATTTACAAGTAAAAAATTGCAAATTTACATGAAAAACGGTGCAATTTCTGAGAGAAAGTTGCAAATGTATGAGAAAAATGTTGCAAATTTACGGGAAACAGTTACAGATTTATAAGAAAAAAATTGCAAATTTGCAAGATAAAAAGCTGCAAGTTTACAAGAAGTGGGAAATTTATGAGAAAAAAACACATTTACGAGAAAAAAGTTGCAACTTTACAACAGAAAATTTGGAAGTTTACAAGAAAAAGTTGCAAATTTACAAGAAATGAAGCTGCAAATTTATGAGAAAAAAACTGTAAATGTACAAGAAAAATGCTGCACATTTATGAGAACAAAAAGTTGTAAATTTACAACAGAAAATTTGCAAATTTACAAGTAAAATGTTGCAAATTTATGAGAAAAAAGCTGCAAATTTTGCAAGAAAAAAGCTGCACATCTATGAGAAAAAAGTTGCAACTTTACAACAGAAAATTTGCAAATTTACAAGTAAAAAGTTGCAAATTTACAAGAAAAGATATAAATTTATGAGAAAACAGTTGTACATTTAAAACAAAAAGCATTTGTTTGCATTCATGACATAGCAGCAGTATAACAATACTAGTATGACATCTTGCTTGAGTAAAGACAGATTGACGAGTGTCGATGCTCTTGTGGGCAATAGAACAGAAAACCTGTAGTGGAGGCACCTGCCCAGTGACGGCTTTTATAGTCTGATTACTGCTCATAAATAGACCTTGAAAAGGCAAATTAAATGTGAAGCAGCTTACACTGTATTTACCTTTTGTTCATATTAAAGACAAAAATAGAAAGGAGATGTTTTTACCTTCTTTACATGTTTCAACTGTTCACTGCAGCCTTCGTCAGAAGTGTCAGCTGATTGCTGCCAGGTGTCATTTTATCAGCTGACTTTCGTAGGCAGTGAACAGTCGAAACATGTAAAGAAGGTAAAAACATCTCCTTTCTATTTTTGTCTTTAATAAGAACAAAAGGTAAATAATTAAAAGAAGACAAAATGAACCTACTTGAGCTTACGTTGTAATAGGTGCATGTATAGGTGTAATAGGTGCATGCCATGCTGGTATAAAGTCATAAAGTGAGGTGATGTCATCCTTTGCCTTTTCACTCCCACTCAAGCTTTCAGCACAGAGAGTGACCCTCACAGAAGAAGGAAGACATTCATATTATTCTTCTAACAATGATGGTTTTCTCTGAATAAAACTTTCTGAAGGCAAAACTTAATGAAGTGAAACTCTTTAACAAAACAGGTCTGGCCTTGTGAACTGTTAGAAGTTTTAAACTTTTGTGATTTTCAGAGCACATTAAACAAAGTGGAACACAATGACAGTGTGTCTCTGCACTCGAGATGAGATGTGGAGCGGCTGTCACAGCTGTGCTGTGTGATTGAAGTGGGGGGGAAACCAGATGTTTGCTGATCAGTTCCTGTTTCCTCCAAACAACAGACTTCCACTCTGTGTTGAAACAGCCTCTGACCTTTCCATTTGTTTGTCCTAAAAATCTGGTGCCACCCACAAAAAACTCTCCAGGAAACAAAACAGCCGCCTAGATTCACTCATGGAATGAAATGCAGGTTTAGGCTACTTTGTATGCATGGAAAATATAGAGTGAAATTATTCCCATTGTAACACCAAACTTTCTGCTGACTCAGGATGCTCTTCAGTAGGCTGATTCCATATAGTGACCTATGTTAACTGTTGGCTCCTAATTACAGAGAACCACAAGCCAGCAGGTTTTATCTTACTGCCAAACAAAAAGAAAATCTTCTGTAGCTACAGTTTTTTTGTTAGCTAGCCTTTCATTGCCATATCAGAGCCAGAAAAGCAACAACAAAAGGAAGTAATGAATCAAAATGGCCATGGTTCAACAAGGCAACAGCCATCCAAGAATGCTGTGTTCTAATCATGACAACACTGACATGTTATAGATCAACAAAGTTAGGTGGGCAGAGAGGGCAGTGCTACCAGTTTAACGGCGCTGCCTCACAGAGGTCGAGGTGGGATGAATCAGAAGATAAATGTGAGACTTCTGGACGTGGGAGGGAAAGTGAAACACGGACCAACGCCCAACACAGACACACGGACGCATGGGGGCACACAACAATGCAGTAGGTCTGATGCTTTTACCACTGTTTGTTTGCATTCTACTGGTTTTCTGGTTCATATATTTTGAGGTAAGATAACAAAAAACAATACAAAAGATCTATGCAAATATGTTCAAAATCCAGTTTTAATGAAAGTTATGTAATCCTATATAGCTGCCATCACATTATGCAAATTAGATGAGGAAATTTGCATAATGTGATGGAAGCCATATTATGCAAATTAGATGAGGAAATTCCCCCCCATGGATCACCACCTAATCGTGGTGGGGGGGTTGCGTGCCCTAGTGATCCCAGGAGCTTTGTTGTCTGGGGCAATTTGTCTCTGGTAGGGCCTCCAAGACAAACTGGTCCTGGGTGAAGGGCCAGACTAACAGTGAACCAGCAGACTCCCATGATGAACAAAAAATCAAGGATTCAGTGTACCCCGCCTGGTATGGGGTTACCGGGGCCCCACCCTGGAGCCAGGCTTGGGGGAGGGCCTCGATGGCTAGTGCCTGGCGGCTGGGTTTCTGCCCATGGGACCCGGCCAGGCTCAGCCCGAAGGAGGTGCATGGGTCCACCCTCCAGTGGGCTCAACACCTGCAGGAGGGACCATGGGGGGCCTGGTGCTATGCAGATCAGGTGGCAGGCGAAGGCAGAGACCTTCGCGGTCTGATCTCCCAGCTTTCGAAACTGGCTTTTGGGATGTGGAACGTCACCTCTCTGGTGGGGAAAGAGCCGGAACTGGTGCACAAGGTTGAAAGATACTGACTATATATAGTTGGGCACACCTCAACGCACAGCTCCAGTTCTGGACCCAGTTTCCTGGAGAGGGGCTGGAGCTTGACTTACTCTGGAGTTGCCACAGGTGAGAGGCAACGGGCAGGTATTCTTTTATCCCCCCACCTTGCTGCCTCGCCATTGGAGTTCTCCCCGGTGGATAAAAGGGTAGTTTCCCTGTGCCTTCGGGTTGGGAAACGGGTCCTGACAATCATTTGTGCCTATTCACCAAATGATGGTTCAGAGTACCCACCCTTTTTGGAGTCTCTAACTGGGGTGCTGCAGAGTGTTCCTCTTGGAGACTCCATTGTCCTACTGGGCAATTTCAATGCACATGTGGACAATGACAGCGAAACCTGGAGTGGGCGTGATTGGGAGGAACGGCCTGGCCAATCTGAACCCGAGTGGTGTTCAGTTATTGGACTTCTCTGCTAACCAGTTTGTCCATAACCAGCACCATGTTCAAGCATAAGGGTGTCCATATGTGCACCTGGCACCAGGATACCCTAGGTCACAGGTCGATGATTGACTTTGTTATTGTGTCATCAGACCTGCAGCCACATGTCTTGGACACTCGGGTAAAGAGAGGTGCAGAGCTGTCAACTGATCACCACCTTGTGGTGAGTTGGATCCGATGGCAGGGGCAGATGCCACTCAGACCCGGTAGACCTACAGACGTGGACAAAATCACTGATCTAAATCTTATTGAATTGTGGCGAGACCAAAATCTTCAAAAAACAGAATATTCATGTTATTCCAGTCAATATAAATCTCGCGCTCATATAGATTATTTCCTGGTTTCAAATGAATTTTCATCAAAAATCAGTAAGTGCTGGTATAATAGTATAGTTATAAGTGGTCATGCTCCAATTTCTATTAATATCCAAATTAGCAAATTTACAAAAAAAAAAAAAAAAAAAAAAAACACCTATTTGGCGTTTTCAAACTAAATGGTTACAGGACCCAGAATTTGTAAAATTTGTGCAAACTGAAATTGATAATTATTTTGAACTAAACGCTAATCAAACAGATGCCTGCATAGGATGGGAAGCCTTTAAGGCCTACATTCGAGGAGAGATAATAAGTTATATGGGTGCTAAACATAAATGCAAAAAATTAGAAATGCAAGACATAGAAAAAACAAACTAAATTGTTAGAGCTTGAATTGAATAAATCTGATGACTCGGTAAAACAAAAAGTTGTTACTTTTGAGAACAAAATACAATAAAATTTCAGTAGATAAAGCAGTAAACAGCTTAATGTGGCTAAAACAATCGTAGTATGATCAAGGAGAAAAGGCTGGGAACTCTTGGCATGGAGAATCAAGAAAACACAATCTGAAAGAGCAATAAATAAAATAAGAAATTCATCAGGAAATACGACAGACCTCCGAGAAATCAATGATGGCTTTAGGGAATATTATGAATGGTTATATCAATCTGAATGTCCTAAAACTTTTAAAGAACAAGATGCTTACAGCCGTGGACAAAATTGTTGGTACCCCTCTGTTAATGAAAGGAAAAACCCACAATGGTCACAGAAATAACTTGAATCTGACAAAAGTGGTAATAAATAAAAATTCTATGAAAATTAACCAATGAAAATCAGACAATGCTTTTGAATTGTGGTTCAACAGAATTACTTTAAACCCCCCCCCCCCCCTAGAAAAGATTGAAAATAATGTGACCATAAGGACATGTTCAACCAAGATGTGTCCTCTAATTAACATCACAGGTGTCTACAAACTTGTAATCAGTCAGTCGGCCTATTTAAAGGGTGACAAGTAGTCACTGTGCTGTTTGGTGACATGGTGTGTACCACACTAAACATGGAGCAGAGGAAGCGAAGGAGGGATTTGTCTCAGGAGATTAGAAAGAAAATTATAGACAAGCATGTTAAAGGTAAAGGCTATAAGACCATCTCCAAGCAGCTTGATGTTCCTGTGACTACAGTTGCACAAATTATTCAGAAATTTAGCCAACCTCCCTGGACGTGGCCGCAGGAGGAGACGGATAATGCGAATGGTAACAAAAGAGCCCAGAACAACCTCTAAACACATTCATGGTGAACTCCAAGGTCAAGCTACAGCAGTGTCAGATTGCACCATCCGTCGTTGTTTGAGCCAAAGTGGACTTCATGGGAGATGACCGAGGACACCACTGTTGAAAACAAATCATAAAAAAGCCAGACTGGAATATGCCAAACTGCATGTTGACAAGCCACAAAGCTTCTGGGAGAATGTCCTATGGACAGACGAGACAAAACTGGAACTTTTTGGCAAGGCACATCAGCTCTATGTTCACAGATGCAAAAATGAAGCATACCAAGAAAAGAACACTGTCCCTACTGTGAAACATGGAGGAGGTTCTGTTATGTTCTGGGGCCGCTTTGTTGCATCTGGCACCGGGTGTCTTGAATCTGTGCAGGGTACAATGAAATCTCAAGACTATTAAGGTATTCTAGAGAGAAATGTGTTGCCCAGTGTCAGACAGCTTGGTCTCAGTCACAGGTCATGGGTCTTGCAACAGGATAATGACCCAAAACACACAGCTAAAAACACCCAAGAATGGCTAAGAGCCAAACATTGGACTATTCTAAAGTGGCCTTCTATGAGCCCTGATCTAAATCCTATTGAACATCTGTGGAAGGAGCTGAAACATACCATCTGGAGAAGGCACCCTTCAAACCCGAGACAACTGGAGCAGTTTGCTCATGAGGAGTGGGCCAGAATACCTGCTGAGAGGTGCAGAAATCTCATTGACAGTTACAGAAATCGTTTGATTGCAATGATTGCCTCAAATGGTTGTGCAACAAAATATTAAGTTAAGGGTACCATCATTTTTGTCCAGGCCTGTTTCATGAGTTTGTTTTTTAAAATAATTGTGTTAAACCACAATTCAAAAGCATTGTCTGATTTTCATTGGTTAATTTTCATAGAATTTTTATTTATTACCACTTTTGTCAGATTCAAGTTATTTCTGTGACCATTGTGGGTTTTTCTTTCATTAACAGAGGGGTACTAACAATTTTGTCCACATCTGTAAATGTATAGTGAGGGTGTGCTGGGAACGTCTTGCTGAGGCGCCTGTCCTGGAGGTCTTCAACTCCCACCTCTGGAAGAAATTCAACCACATTCCAAGGGAGTCTGGGTACATGGAGTCTGAATGGGCCATGTCCTCCACCTCCATTGTTGAAGCAGCTGCCCAGAGCTGTGTCTGCAAGGCTGTTAGTGCATCACGTGGTGGCAACCTCTGAACCAAGTGGTGGACACCAGTTGTGAAGGGGGCCATCAAGCTGAAGAAGGACTCCTATCGAGCTTGGTTGGCTTGTGGGACTCCTGAAGCAGCTGAGGTGTACCGGCAGGCCAAGGGGAGCGCAGCTCTGGTGGTTACTGAAGCAAAAATTCAGGTGTGGAGGAGTTTGGTGAGGTCATGGAACAAGACTTTTGGTCGGCTTCAAAGAGATTCTGGCAAACTGTCCGGTGACTCAGGAGGGGGAAGCAGGTCCCTGTCCACACTGTGTATGGTGCGGATGGGGCACTGCTGACTTCGACTTGGGACATCATCGAGCAGTGGAAGGAATACTTTGAGGATCTCCTCAATCCCACTGACACGCCTTTCATGGAGGAAGCAGGGCTTGAGGAGACAGCCCTCACCCATCACATGGATTGTGGTCGTCGAAGTGGTTAAAAAACTTTGGTGGCCGGGCCCCGGGGGTGCACAAGATTAGCCCCACGTACCTCAAGGCCCTGGATGTTGTAAGGCTGTCATGGTTGACATGCCTCTGCAATGTTACGTTGAATACAGGGACAGTGCCTCTGGCATGGCAAACCGGGGTGGTTTTTAAAAAGGGGGACCGGAGGGTGTGATCCAACTTTAGGGGGATCACACTTCTCAGCCTCCCTGGGAAGGTCTATGCCAGGGAACTGGAGAGGAGAGTTTGACTGCTGGTCTTACCTCGGATTCAGGAGGACCAGTGTGGTTTTTGTCCTGGCTGTGAATCCTTGAGGGTTCATGGGAGTTTGCCCAACCAGTCCACATGTGTTTTGTGGACTTGGAGAAAACATTCTATCCCTCGTGGTCTCTTGTGGGGGGTGCTACGGGAGTATGGGATATCGGGCTTGTTGTTACGAGCTAGTTGGTCCCTATATGACCGTTGTGAGAGTTTGGTTCGCATTGCCAACACCCAGTCAAACTTGTTTCCAGTGAGAGTTGGACTCCACCAAGGCTGCCCTTTGTCACCGATCCTGTTCATAATTTTTATGGACAGGATATAAAGACGCGGCCAAGGATTGGAGGGTGTCATGCTTGGTGACCACAAGATTTCATCTCTTCTGTTTGCGGATGTTGTTGTCCTGTTGGCTTCATCAAGCAATGACCTACAGGCCTTGCTGGGAAGGTTTGCTACTGAGTGTGAAGAGGCTGGGATGAGAATCAGTGCCCCCAAGTCCGAGTCCATGGTCCCCAGCTGGAAAAAGGTGGATTGTTGTCTCCGGGTTGGGAACAAGCTCCTGCCCCAAGTGGAGGAGTTTAAGTATCTCGGGGTCTCTTTCACGAGTGAGGGGAGAATGGAGAGAGAGATTGACAGGTGGATCAGAGCAGCCTCTGCAGTGATGCGGATGTTGTACCGGTCTGTTGTGGTGAAGAGGGAGCTGAGCTTTAGAGCAAAGCTGTCGATTTACTGGTCAATCTAAGTTCCTACCCTCACCTATATCCATGAGCTTTGGGTAATGGTAAAATGGTAAATGGCATTCACTTATATAGCACTTTTATTCTCATCTCTTGATGACCAAAGCGCTTTACAGATCCTGCTATCCACCCATTCACACACTGATGGCGGCATGCTACCTAACATGGCGCTTCCAGACCCACCAGGAGCAATTGGGGGTGAAGTGTCTTGCCCAGGGACACAACGGCAGGATATCCGGGGAGAGCAGGATTTGAACCACCAACCATACGCGGTTATTGGACGACGTGCTCTACCTCCTGACCCACTGCCGCCCCTGTTGTCCAAAAGAATGAGATCGCGGATACAAGTGGCTGAAATGAGCTTTCTCCGTAGGATTGCTGGACTCACCCTTAGAGACAGGGTGAGGAGCTCAGTCATCCAGGACGGGCTCAGAGTAGGATTGCTGCTCCTCCATGTTGAAAGGAGCCAGTTGAGGTGGTCTGGGCATCTGATCAGGATGCCTCCTGGACGCCTCCCACTTGAGGTGCTTAGGGTATGCCCAACTGGGAGGAGACCCCGGGGCAGACCCAAGACACGCTGGCTAACATTTTTGTGATAATTCTGCAAGCAATTCTAATGGTAGACAGCACCTTCAGCATTGTGGTAACAGGATACACAATCGTTCATTGTGTGTGTTGTAATCATATAAGTTAGCTACAGTATGTACATGAAATGTTCCATCTAATGTTCATTTTTCTATGGTCGGTAAAGATGTCACAGCCTGCCACAGCCAATAGCATGGCTGGGTTGATGTCACGTGTCTCTACCAACCAGTTAGTTCAGAAGTAAGTGCGACACCTACTGGCCAGGAGGTCAGAATCTTGTCTGTAGCACCTTTAAGTCTATCATTAGTCAAAAGACTGTAGTTTATAATCTGCTTAGACTTTTGATTTTTTTTCCACTTTATTTTCAATTTCTGGTTTGATTTTGATATTATAGAAAACGTGATTAGTTCAGGTACCTATATTTAAAGATGCAGTGTCTAAACAAAAACAAAGGTCTGAAAGAAAAAAATTAACATGTTTGTACAGTATTTATTTAACCGTTATGCTATGTGCAGTGCTCATCCTTGGCTGCAGAATTACAAATATCTTGTGATGATGAAGGGGAAACTAATCTGTACAGGATAGCTAAGTGGGATGGCATGATGACCTTCTCTGAGGCTGGCTCCAGCTGGTCTGTGACTCTCTTTAGGCTCCTCTCTGAGTAAGTGTGATGGTCTGCAGGTGAGAACATCCACTAATCAGCTGATTACCTGCAGTTGCTCCCATTAGTGCACCTTTGCTGATTAGGGTGGAAGTATAAACAGACCTCAATGAACACATCTCGCAGAATGTACTACCAGAAACCCAGTGTAACTTTAGAAGTGGAAGACGCACAATGGACATGATTTTCTACTTGAAACAGGTTCAAGAGAAGTATATTGAGCAGAACATGCCGCTTTATGTAGTCTTCATAGACTTCAGTAAAGCCTTCAATACTGTTTCACGACAAGGACTTTGGCAAGTACTCAAGAAATATGGCTGTACAGAGAAGTTTGTCAGCCTGATCGAGGCACTTCATACAGGTATGCAAGCAAACGTGGCAATGAGTGGTTCAGTATCTAAACCCTAAACTTCCTAAATTTTAATGATAAGAAGACCGAAGTGATGGTGTTTGGACCTAGTCGCCCCTGTGAGTTCCTTCCTGTATGCTTGGGCCCCCTTACTCCTTATGTTAAATCCACAGCTAGGAACCTTGGTTTTATCATGGACAATGATTTTAAATTAGACACGCAGATTCGTTCTGTGGTAAAATCCAGCTTCTTTCATCTAAGGCGTTTAGCAAAAGTAAAACCCATTCTCTCTAGACCACACTTGGAAACAGTAATCCATGCTTTTATTTCATCTCGGCTGGATTACTGTAACGCACTTTACGTCATCTCTTTCCCATTTGCAGCTGGTTCAAAACGCTGCTGCTCGTCTTTTGACAGGTACACGTGGAAGAGATCACATCACACTCATCTTAGCTTCACTCCACTGGCTGCCCGTGTATTTTAGAGTTCATTTTAAAATTCTTTTATTTGTTTTTAAATCCTTGAATGGTCTTGCTCCACCTTACTTCTCTGAGCTTCTGCATCCCTACGCTCCCACCCGGTCTCTTAGGTCAGCTGAACAGCTGCTTTTGGAGGTACCAAAGGTAAGGCGCGAGCTCAGAGGGGACAGAGCCTTTTTGATCATGGCCCCCAGGTTATGGAATGATTTACCCCTGGACATTAGACAAGCACCTTCACTGTCCATTTTTAAAACACGTCTTAAAACATATTTTTACTCCCTGGCCTTCGACCCAGTATGAGACATTGATTTTATTGAATGAAATGAATTTTTATTTATTTTACTTTTTTTTTTCTTGTGTTAGTGCCCTGCTTTTATGTTCTCTTGCTGTACAGCACTTTGTGTAGCGAGTGTTGCTTTTAAAGTGCTTTATAAATAAAGTTGATTAATTGATTGATTAAAGACTTTTCAGTAAGCAACAGGGTGAAACAAGGGTGTGTGCTGGTGCCTACGCTCTTCTCGCTATATTTGGCAGCCATGCTTGAGGTGGCCTTCAAAGACACTTCAGAAGGAGTATACATTCAAACAAGGAAAGAAGCACACTTGTTCAGTGTGGCACAGTTTAAAGCCAAGAATAAGACATCGATAAAGGTAGTAAGAGAAACGCTCTTTGCCAACGACAGTGCTCTAGTTGCACACAGTGTGGAAGATATGCAATCTTTAGTGGAGAAATTTGCAAGAGCAGCTAGCCAATTCAGCCTCCAAATAAACATCAAGAAGACAGAGTGCCTTTATCAATCACCAAAGTTCCAATTATCAACGTCACTACCAGAAGAGATCAGCATTGGTACAGAGCCACTAGTCAAGTGTAAGACTTTCAAGTATCTCTGGAGTATTGTTTCAGAGAATGCTAGGCTGGAGTTTGAACTATCTCTCAGAATGGGAAGAGCGAACGCTGTGTTTGGAAACTTGAGGGAGAGACTGTGGAACAATCGACATGTGTCTATCCGTGCGAAATGCAAAGTGTACAGAGCGACAGTACTGGCTACTCTATTGTACAGTGCTGAAACTTGGACTATCTACAGAGTGCAGGTAAAGAAACTCCACGCGTACATGATGAGACACCTTCGAGCCATAATGAACATCTCATGGAAAGACAAGATAACCAACATAGAATTGTTGAAACGAGCTGGTCTACCATCAATGGAGGACATGCTAATACAGATGAACCTGAGATGGCTCGGACATGTTGAGAGGATGGACCACCAGCGTCTCCCTCGGCAGTTACTCTACTCACAGTTATGGGAGGGCAAACACAATCAGGGTAGACCAAGGCTCAGATTTAAAGATACTGTAAAAAAGAAACTTGAAGAAGTTGGATATAGACAGGAGTTCCTGGCAGTGGAAGGCTAAGGACAGAGCTGCGTGGAGGAATCTGATCAGACCTAAATGAAAGTCATTGTCGCCCACGACAGACTGCTATGATGATAAACAGACCTCAGTGGCCTCCAGTCTGTTGTGGATTTGCCTCAGTCCTACAGCTTGCTGTTATCCCTGGTTCTCCTGCCCTCTGTGCTCTCATGTGCCTGCTTCTGTTCTCACCTTCCTGAAGACCACAGCTCCCTTGGAAACCATGTAAGCCTGCAAAACAATTCTATTTAATCATTACCTTTGGAAACTGCTCTCCTCTCCACTGTGCTCTCAGCCTCCCGTCAGTCCTGGCTCGCCACTCCCTGCGTCCACTCCAGAAAGGAAAGAAGTAAGATTAATTCATCATTCAATATTAAACTAACATCATCACTAACATCACAGGAAAACCCACAGGCCCGGGGTACCTCAATGTTCACCTCTGCTGAGCCTTGAAGTTACCAGAACCAACCTTCACTCCCACCTGCAAATACTCACCTCAAAGAAGTCCCCCTCTTCACCCGGCATGCCCCCTCCGCCTGTAAGTGAACAGTTTCATTACTAATCAAGAATTTTGTTGTCTTCCCGTCCTGAAGAAGCCTCTCTTACTTTGTCTCCAAACCGCTCAACCTGAACTGTCCCTCTGATATACTCATTTCTAATCTTGTCCCTCCTAGTCACTTCAATGAAAATTGCATCTTCAGCTCTGCCACCTCCAGCTCCACCTCCTGTCTTTTTGCCAGTGCCACTGTCTCCAAACCATACATCATTGAAAGTCTCACTACCGTCTTGTAAATCTTCCCTTTCACTCTTGCTGCTACCCTTCTGTCACAATCACCCCGACACTCGTCTCCACCCACTCCACCCTGTCTGCACTCTCTTCTTCACCTCTCTTGTGCATTTTCCATTGCTTTGGATGGTTGACCCCAGGTATTTAAATGCATCTACTTTCTCTACCTCTACTCCTTCCATCTTCACAATTGCAAATGGCTCCCTGTCATTCACACTCACGTATTCTGTCTTGCTTCTACTGACTTTCATTCCTCTTCTCTCCAAAGCATACCTCCACCTCTCCAGGTTCTCTTTCACCTGCCCCCTACTCTCACTGCAGATCACAATGTTGTCTGCAAACATCATGGTCCACGGAGACTCCTGCCTGGCCTCGTCTGTCAGCCTGTCCATCACCATGGCAAACAAGAAGGGGCTCAGAGCCGATCCCTGATGTAACCCCACCCCCCACCTTGAACCCACCTGTCACTCCTACAGAGCACCCCATCACCGTCTCGCTGTCCTCATACATGTCCTGCACCACCCTCACATACTTCTCTGTCACTCCTTACTTCCTCATACAGTACCACACTTCCTCTCTTGGCACTCTATCATCTGCTTTCTCTAGATCCACAAAGGCACAGTGCAACATCCTTCTGACCTTCTCTATACTTCTCCATCAACACTCTTAGGGCAAACATTGCATCTGTAGTCCTCTTTCTTGGCATGAAACCGTACAGCTGCTCACTGATTGTCACCTCTCCTCTTAACCTGGCTTCAACAACTCTTTCCCATATCTTCATAGTGTGGCTGATCAACTTTATGCCTCTGTAGTTACTACAGCTCTGAGCATCACCTTTGTTCTTAAAAATTGGTACCAAAACACTTCTTCTCCACTCCTCAGGCATCCTCTCACTCTCCAAGATTGTATTCAATGATCTGGTTAAAAAGTCCACTGCCATCTCTCCTAAACATCTCCATACCTCCACAAGTATGTCATCTGGACAACCACCTTTCCACTCTTCATCCTCTTCAAAGCTGCCCTCACTTCTGCCTTTCTAATCCTTGGGACTTCCTTGTTCACCTCTTTCCTTCATCCATCCTCCTCTCTCTCTCATTTTCTTTATTTATCAGCTATTCAAAGTACTCCTTCCACCTTCTCAACACACTCTCATCATTTGTTAGTACATTACCATTTCTGTCCTTAATCAGCCTAACCTGCTGTACATCCTTTCCAGCTCCATCTCTGTCTAGCCAATCAATACAACTCCTTTGCTTCTTTCTTAATGTCCAGCCTCTCATACAACTTACTATATGCCTTTTCCTTTGCCTTTGCCACCTCTCTCTTTGCCATGTGCCTAGATTTCAAAGACTCCTGTCTACTTTTTTCACCTCCCTGACTATCCCACTTTTTCTTTCCTAACCTCTTTCTTTGAATACTTTCCCGTACCTCCTCATTCCACCACCAAGTCTCCTTGTCTGCCTTCCTCTGTCCACTGCTACACCACATACCTTTCTACCCATTTCCTTCAATACTTTTGCTGTACTTTCCCAGTCATCTGGTAATTCTTCCCTACCACCCAGAGCCCGAATCAACTCCTTTCTGAACTCTGTGCGACCTTCTTCCTTCTGTATCTTCCCCCACTTAATCTTTGGCTCTGCCTTCACTCTCTTCTTTTCTTGCTTTCCAAAGTCATCCCACAGACTACCATCTGATGCAGTCTAGCTACATTCTCCTCTCCCACCACCTTGCAGTCTCCTATCTCTTTCAGATTTCTCTTCTGCATAAGATGTAGTCCACCTGTGTGCACCTTCCTCCACTCTTGTAAGTCACCTTATGTTCCTCTCTCTTCTTGAAGTATGTGTTCACCACAGCCATTTCCATCCTTTTAGCAAAATCCACAACCATCTGTCCTTCCACATTTTTCTCCTTAAGACCATACCTACCCAGGACTTCATCATCATCTCTGTTTGCTTCACCTACATGTCCATTAAAGTCTGTTCCAATCACCACTCTCTCTCCCCCCTGGGGACACTCTCTACCACTTCATCCAACTTACTCCAGAATTCCTCTTTCTCTTCTCCCTGACATCCAACTTGTGGGGCATACGCACTGACAGCATTCAACATCACACCTTTGACTTCTAGCTTCAAACTCATGATTCTGTCTGACTCCCTCTTTACCTCCTGAACACTCTTCACATACTGTTCCTTCAAGATTACTCCTACTCCATTTCTCTTTCTATCTACACCATGGTAGAACAGTTTAAATCCACCTCCAATACTCCTAGCTTTGCTTCCCTTCTATCTGGTTTCTTGAACAACCAGTATATCTACCTTTCTTCTCTCCATCATATCAGCCAACTCTCTGCCTTTACAAGTCATTGTCCCTACATTTAACGTCCCTACTCTCACCTCCACACTTCTACCTTTCCTTTTCTCTTTCTCCTCCTCCTCGATCTTCAACCAACAGTAGCCCAATTTCCACTGGCACCCTGTTGGTTAACAGCACCGGTGGCGGTTGTTGTTAACCCGGGCCTCGACCAATCCGGTATGAAAGTTTCGTTCATCATGATCCGCATGCTAATTTTACTTGATAAGGGTATTAAATTTGCAAAGAAAAGTGTGAAGAATTTAGGAAAAAAGAAAAACACATTTATGACAAAACATTTTAAAAGAACATTACAGTTTAATGAGGAACACACCCACACAATTTTGCAAGAAAAAAAGACAGTTTGCAAAAAATCAAATTTACCTGAAAAAGTAGCAATTTTGTTAGAAAAAGATAACAAATTTACAATTAAAAAGCTGCAAAATTATGCAAAAAACCCTGTTAATTGTGATGTGGCTCCACGCAGATTTTTTATACAATAATCCATCACAGTGGCTCTTTGTGTGGTACAGGTTGCCGACCCCTGTTATAGACTGTTGATTAGATCATTGTAATGAGGCTGTTTGAGTTTATGTAACTGCTGTTGTTCCATTTTTGTTTTGAGCGTTGTACTTTAGTGCTGTTTTCCCACCCTCGAACCACTCTTTATTTTCTTGTACATCAAACATCAAGTTCCCCCCACTGCTCACCTCCATTTGGGTCCTCCCTCCTCCTGCCAACACTCCAGCTCATGACAACACCACACACGCACAAAGGAGGCACGCTGGTGCCTTTGATGTAAACTCCAGTTAGGATGTGAGTTATTGCCTTTATCATGGTGCCATTTGGTGTTGATGCTCTTGTAAGGAAGTTTGATGGGAAAGGCTGGCAAAAATCTTAAGTATGCCTGCTAAAAATCCTGGCTTCTATCCCAACTTGTAATTTTTCTTACAACGATTTATTTACACTGTCCCTCCATGGTAATGTTTAAAAATGTTTCAGTGAAGTTCAAGCAGTGAAAACATCATGGTTCTAACATGCATTTTCTTTCTATGTTATATGTCTAGGTTAAGGGGAAAAAGCATCTTAAAACAACTGATTTATACTGGCACCCCGACTAATTACCTCTGCCGAGGAGATGATGCAGTCAGGGTGGGGTGTGTGTGTGTGTTAGCATGATTACACACAAACTGCTGGATGGATTTTAATGAAATCTTCAGAGGTGGCCCTTGGTTTACGAATGAACCCATTAGATTTTGGAAGTGATCCATGACTGCATACCTCCACCAAGACCCCATCTCGCAATGCTGAAGAAAGTGAAAACATGATCCGGAACCTGCATCCTGACCTGAATCCATACCACCTGAAATTTTTTGCATAATCCAGCTCACAAACAGACCTCGGTAGAGGTGTGCGCTCTCTGAGTGCCCTCTCGTTTAAATAGGTCACTGACTGCACTTTTTCCACATTTTAACAGCTCACTCATGTCTTAATGAAATGTTTCTGACTTATTTTGCTCACATTTTCTTTAATTTTTTAAGTATTGAAGCAAATTTGTTTTGTATTTTCCTGGCCTTCTTGAAACGCTCTGATTTAAAACCTGTCACTTTAAGAAACATCCTTCACCTGTTCAGTTCTGCCCTCCCTCTGACATCAGTTAGCCAGTAGCTGACTAGCTTGTGGCCTTCTAGCTTAGATGAGCGGCACTGGTTCACTGATCCACAGTCCATGGTGTATCTCGCGTCACTCCAGCCCATCTCCCAATACTTTGGCCGTGATTCTACAACAAATCGCTAGCACCATGTGCTAGGTGCCCCCCCACCCACAATTGCCGCAACCGACCTGGCCCGGGACCCAAGGTTGCTGGCCAAGCCAAGCCACAGGATCTCAAAAGGCAGTGTCTCGCTCTGTGGGACTCTGCTCCACTCCCACAGCTGTGAGAGCGGAGTCATGCGGAGCTCCAGAGGATGGAGGGGGAGCTGGCCATGACGGCCAGCAGCCTCGGGTCCTGGACCAGGTCGGTTATAGAGACTGGCATGCTGGTGCTGGCGATTTGTTGTGGAATCATGGTGAAATTATTGGGAAATGGGCCGGAGTAATGCGAGGTATAATACTGACTGGATTAGTGAACCAGATGGTAACATGGATGCTACTAGGATCTGAGGAAAATCACAATATCAGCTGGGCTTGGTGCGAGCCTCCTGATACCAGTGTTAGCGAGGGGCTAATAGGCTACCTTTAGCCCCCCCTTCCATCAACGTGACAGACAGCTAGGCAGACCAATAAGAGCAGTGGGCGGGTCTAAAGGACAACGGTAAATATTGATGTATAAGATTTAGCCGGAAGAGTCAAAAACATTTGTCGTAGTTTCTCTGAGAGAAAAGCAAGATAAAGGCTGTGTTTATTTGTTTTAAAGAGAATTGACTGTTTTGAATTTTTTTGATAATTTCATGACCATCATACACATTTCAGTTAATACACCATTTTTCAGTCAATGACCCCTTTAAGATGGAAGAAAGACTAATAGACTTGGAATCTATAGCTATAAAAATACTAGATGATAATTTGGTTGCTGCCAGACCAGGTGATTGTCATGAAACGAAGCAGCAAACAAAATCTAAAATGAAAAATTGTGACTTTCACAAGAGTCAACTACTGACGATTTGTTTCTAGACAGCTATTATAGAAACAGATCTCCAATACATTTGAACTTTTTACCCAGATTTGTGTGGTTTAGCGCATCATAGAACGTGTCTTTTTAAGTTTTGCTGGGGTGGGTTTGTTTCCTTACGAGTCTGGCTGTAAAGGCAATGCCCCCCTCAACCAACAGGGGCCCCCAAACTACCAGTTTAGCTCCCAATTAAAATTACCTGCAACTTTTTTGTCTTGTGAATTTGTTATTTTTCTCTTAAACTTACAACTTTTTTCCCTCAAATTTCAAACTTTATTGCATATTTGTGACTTTTTTTTGGTAAACTTTCAAGGTTATTTTCCCATTATTTTTCCGAACTTCATTTCTCATAAATTTGTGACTTTTTTCATACAAATTTGTAGCTTCTTTCTTATAAACTTGCATCTTTTTTCATAAAGATGTAACTTTTTTCTTGCACATTTACAATGACTCAAATTTGCTATGTATTTTGCATGCAGATTTGTGACTTTTTTATACTTTTTTCTTGAATATGATTTTTACCCTGTGCGTTTGCTATTTTCATTGTAAATGTAAAACCTCTCATAAATTTGTTTTGTTGGTAAATTTGCAAATTTTTTCTTGCCAAACTTTTTCTTTTAAGTTAGCATTTTTCTCCTGAATATGACACTTCCTTAACCACTTGCGCTCCGTTGTTCCGCGGGCGGGCAAGTCTCTGCGTCCTATGACGCACGAGGGCGCACGAGAGCGCCCTCGTGCACGCTTGGACGCATGACGCATGATGGTGGTGATGGTGATGTAGTAGCGTCCAAGCGCCACTCAAAAAAAAACTGCAGAGACAGCCGCGAACAGATTAGTTCATCTGATTGACCTCTCATTCGACTAATAAGAGCCTTGAATTGGGTTTCTGAAACCTTGAGGAGCCAATGAATGAAAATCTAGGAAGGAGGACCCGCCTACTGTGAACGCAGGAGCCAATTGAAGCACAGAAATTCAGGCTGGGTGAAGCAATATTTACTGCTGCCACAGATGAAAACAAAGGACTCTGGACTAATCTACTACAGACCCAGGCTCACCCAGCAGCATGGAGAACACCCACAAGTGGGACCTGCACTCATTCCAGCAGAATAGACGGAGGCCGACGACAAAAGTCGTAAATCATTCGCCAAAACGGCAATAATGGAATTATGTTGATCGGGATCCACGAGCGGAGCAGCGTCGCGTTCGTCTGACGCGTGGGAAGAGCTGTTCGCCACGACTCTGCTGCTTTGAAGAGGTAAGGTGTTATAAGCTAAATTATTATTTATCCCTGAAAACTGTAATCCAAAAATGACTTTTGACCGGTCGGTAAATTACAACTGTACTGCGCACGAAATACGAAGTGCGTGCGCCGCGATAAACGGGTCATTTGCCGTGTTCGGACCGTGAACGCCCCCCCCCCCCCCCGCTGCAGAAGAGGAGCGGGGGGTGGGGGGCACAGTCCGAACGCTCCCCGGTCCGCGGGGGGGAAGCATATCAGTCTATTCCATCATGTAGCGATGGCCCTCTTCTGTAGCGAGGGGGGGGGGCGTTCACGGTCCCCCCCCCCCCACACACACACACAGTAGCGAGGGGGGGGGGGAGCCGCTGTGAAAACATGCAAGGAAAAAAAAAAAGAGTGTATTCCGTCATGTAGCGAGGGACGAATTTGGTCCTTGGTAGCGGGGGGGGGGGGAACGACCCCCCGCCCACACACACACACACAGACACAGCCCTGAGTGTGACCTTTCATTAGAGCCTAAAATGAAGATTCTACATTGAATTATTCAAAAGTTACAGACGTTTTTCCAAACTGTGCCATTTGGCACAATTTGGCACAGTTCCATAACGCCTGGGAACAGCCTGAGAACAAAGCTGTGTAAAATATTCATTTTTGGTGGTATTGTTACCAAATTTGGATCTCAGCTGGATAACACTTGGTTCTACATTTCTGTTGCATTTTCCAGCCGGATCGGACAGCTGTGTGTTATTTACAAGCATTTGTATCCAAAAAAACACTGTGTCCAATTTTTTTTTCTTCAAGTTCAGTATGTTTAGATGACTGTAACTCAGTGGCCGGAGCACGTAGAGAGATTATGTTTTTTTTTGCCAAAAAATTCAAAGTGTTTTCTTTTAAATGAGACCAACCCCATGAAGATGCTGCAAAGGGTTGAATAACAGCTTTCGATTTACTTTGGGCACGTTATTTTTTGGCATTTTTAGGAAAATTGCCCGGAGTGCAAGTGGTTAATACTAAAATAGGGCAGCCCAAACACAACCTTGCATCGTGCTTCCAGAAAGCAAGAAATCGCTCTGCAGGTCAGTCTACTAAAGCAAAACATGCAACCCTTCACATCTCCAGCCCTTAAAACACAACACTTATATTTTATCCCCTAATTGCAAGTTATCTTTGGCTTTGAAGTTATTTTTTTTTCAAGCAATTACTGACATAGAACATATTGTGATGCCTTAAAGCGGATCCTTTTACAGCAACTTGTCAAGAATAATGCTGAATGTAAACGGCATCCTAAAGAATGCTGGCCTTGTGTGAGCTTGTTTGATGGAAACAGCTGCTGAAGGAAATAAATGTGTGGTGGTGGTGGTGTCATCAGGGCTGTCTCCTGAGCTGTTGGGATTCATCCATATGGACACAAAACAACAACACAGCGCTGAGCAGAGAGCTGCTGAAAGGAGACCAACTGTGTGTAGTTTTCTCAGCAACAGGGACAGGCACAAACATTTGAAGGGCCGCTGCTCTAACTTCAAACAAGCGCAAAACAACAAGGGGAAAAAAACAGGAATTTAAAGGCAAAAAGTCATAAATTCATGAGAAAAGTTGCAAATTTGAGAAAAAAGTTGCATGCCGTATATACAGTATAACAGTCACTGAAAATGTATAAATATTACCTGTATTAGGAAGATGAGAAGAACTAAAGTTTTTGAGAAAAAAAAATCAGCTACAAGAGAAAAGTACACTTTCACAAGAATCAGATTTTTTAGAGCTAAACAGAAGGGGAATCGGGGAATATATTGATGAAAAGTTGCACAGTTTGTTGTGGATCTGGTGAGCGCTGCTGTTTCTTGGCATGTCCTGCTCTTTGTCTGTGACACAACTCATCAGGAATCAGGGAGGTTAATTTGTGGCAGCCGGTGGAACTTTGACGCTCAGCTGATTGCCTGCAGTCCCGTGATGCGCTCAGTATGTGGATCAATGCGAGACCATCCTGCTGGTAAACCTACTCATGACCTCCAGGATCAGTAAGATTCACCTCGAAACCCTCTGCGACCTGCGGGTTGTTTCCGTTGCCAATCTCTACCCATCTGGCTCCTCTGCCAGCAAGTAACTCACCCTGCAATATTAGTGACCGTCATTCTTCTTCCCATTTACTCCTCTTTCTGTTTTCCACAGAAGTCAAACTCCCCGTGCTACAGCAGGCAGTCTGTCATAACGATCTCCTGTAGGCAAAATTAATGTACTCACAAGGCAGGCTGAACTCCAATGTAACATGATTTTATTCACAGAGAAAGAAATAAAGACAGTACGGGGGCTGGAAACAAAAAGCCAACTAGGCACAAAACACACTCAAGGGAAAACAGGCTCACGGGGAAAACCACAGGATACAGGGAACCAGAGGGAAAATTGACAATGATGCCACAAAGAACAGAAACTCAGACTGACATACTGTATATAGGGTAACTGATAATTAACAAACACAGGACAGGTGGGGACAAATCATGAGCTAAACAGTAACATATGAGGGGGCTACAGGTCAGGAAAAAATTACAAGAATAATGGAAAAAAAGAAAAATAATCTGAAGAAGCCAGTTTAGGAAGCCAGGGATCAGATCGCCAAGGTCTCTCCCTTCGACTGCCACCTGGTCTGCATAGCACTGCACCCCCATGGTCCCTCCTGCTGGTGGTGAGCCACTGGAGGGTGGACCCATGTAGCTCCTTTGGGTTGAAACCAGCTGGATCCCATGGGCAGAAACCTGGCCACCAGATGCTAGTCATCAAGCCCCTCCCCCAGGGCTGGCTCCAGGGCGGTGCCCGGTAATCCCATACTGGGCAGGGTACACTGAATCCTTGCTCTAGTCATCATGAGAGTCTACTGGATCGGTCTTAGTCTGGCCCTTCACCCAGGACCAGTTTATCTTGGGTGACACTACCAGAGGCAAATTGCTCCAGACAACATTGACATGAATGCCTCTTTCAGGGCATTAATGAGGTGCCAGAAGCCAGCAGTAAGTTTGTCTGTTTATTTAACAAAGAATAAAGTAAAGAGCCACGTAGAGCAAAACACATACATAAACTAGAACACAAAATAATAAACGCTGACATCAAATGTGAGGGTGTAGCGAGGATGGAACCTACGCTGTAGAACATACACTTACACGGGCCGAAGCGAAGATGAATCAGAGGAGAGACTGGAGCCGGGGTTAGGGACTCCAGTCCTGGAACACAAATGTAGATCGCAACGAGGTGTGAGCTTCAGCTGATAAATACTGATCACAAACGAAACTGAACCAAACAGGAAAGGGGGAAAGTAACGGAATTGAGATCAGCTGTGACAGCACCGGCCCGGCTTTGACAACCAGAAGTCCAGCCGAGACACTGTCACAATAAAAGCCCAGGAAGGCAATAATAACGAAACTGAAATAATAAGAGAGAAAAAGAGAAAGCACTGAGCAACCCGAGCACGGATGGGCTCAGCGCTCGGATCACCACAGTACCCCCCGCTCAAAGGACGCATTCCAGGCGTCTGACGTAACATCCAAGGAGCCCCCCCCCCCCCAACCAGAAGGCTACCAGGACAGACCCCGGGAGGACGGAGGGGGAAACAGGCCAGGAGGGAGAGGAACAAAAAACGCAAGGGATTGATAATGACAAGAGACAACATGAAATGGGGCAGCTAAACTACAGAATGACCAAAACTAGAAAAACAAGTGAAAACAAAAGTGCTGATACACTTCAATTAGAAGAAAACTTGGGGAACACAGGATAAGAAACAAAAATATATGTACAGTACTGCTCGGTACACGGAATAGGGAAAACAAAACAAAAAAAAACCAAAACAGGCACACGTCAACTAAGAAAACACTCAAACAAGGAACAAAAATAGAGGTACACTTCACCTTCGAAAATATACAAACATTACGGAGTAGACAAACAAAGATATATGCACAGAACACACGGCAATCTCAACAAAGAAAAGAGAAATCCCATAAACAAAATACGAAAAACACAACTATAGGGATACTGGCAGGCAGAGAACAAAGAGAAAAGGGAAAAAAAAGAGGCCGTTCAGGCAGTCTACCCGTATCCAAACTCCACCACAAAAAGAAAGAAAATAGTTCAGGCGGCCTACCCAAGTCCCAGACCCGTGAAAATAGTATTTCAAAACAGTATCCTTTGACCACCAGGACCGGAGGGGGGAGCTCGGAGGTGGCTTCCCCACCGAAGGGCACCATGAGGGAAAGCCAATCCGGAAGGAGAAGACCCCAGCGGTGTCCAGTGGTGGAGGATAGGAGGAGAAACGGGGAACCAATTCGGTAGCGGCCGGAAGAGGATCTGCAGCTCCCTCACCAACCTCGAACCGGGCCAGTGCCGCATCCTCGGTGAACCCAGATTGGACCGACGCAGCACCCTCGGTGGACCTAGACCGGGCCGGCGCAGCACCCTTGGTGGACCCAGACCGGGCCAGCGCAGCACCCCTGGTGGTCCCGGATTGGGCCAGCGCAGCACCCAGGATGACCTCCAAACACGAACCTGGAGCTTCGTTGGCAACAACCGGAGCTGACTCATCTCCAGCGACTCTGGAAGAAGGCTCAGACCGACAGGGAGAACAGGGGTCAGGATCACCGGCAGCGGTAGAGCCTGGCGAGACAAGCTCTGATGCAGCGGTTGGCTGCACCCGGCTCTTCTCTCCAAGAGACAGGCAAGAATAGTCCAGAACAGAAAGCAAGAAGACAAAACTGAGCAATTGCCTGATCTCGAGCTCTACAGCCGTCCAGGACTCCGACGATCCAGGCTCGATGATCTGGAGGTCCACTTCTGGTTCCGACTCAACTGCGGTGGGCTCCGCAGCCGGCATGATGGTCCTCACAGTTCAGGAACCACCTGGCTCTGAAACCCACGCCAATGGCCCACACAACATGGTGGCAGGGGATCTGTGACCTGCTGGGGCCGACTGCTCCTCCATGGAGACCCGGGGACATTTAATCGTCAGCTCAGGCTCCAAATGACAGTCAGGCCTCCTCCTCTGCCCATGACGCGGCTGCGGGGCTGGAACCAGGCTCTCCAGGGCCCCAGGCTCCTCCTCCATCCGATGGTCTACTCCTGGCACAAGGGGACACTCGGAGAAAAGGGGAGGAAACACGGAGATTGCAGGTTTAATGTTTATGACTGCAGCAGGAGCTCAGAGGACTGTGAACCCTGAGCTCTGCCCCCAGGAATCAGAGAAGGTAATTCATTACACTGGGATTTAGAATGAAAAAACACTTTCCTGTTCTCCCGAGGAGCGATGGTGACTGCTGCAGCGGGCTTGGTTTTCCCCTTCTTGACTTCTTGACCGGATTCTCCATCAGCTCACAGTTCCTCTGCCGCAGAGCCACCAACGCCGACACTCTCTCCTTACCCTCAGGAAACAAGGTCAGATGATAGCTCCTTAAAGCCCTCTGCACGAGGTCCAGGTACTGGTGTGCGGTGTTGGAGGGGATGAACCGATGGGCGTTGGACAGGAGGTCATCGACCTCCATTAGGTACTCAATACAATAGTCCATATCACCGACTAACACCGGCACCCAAAAAAGGGAAAAAAAAAACTCAAGCCTGAAAACAAACTTACTGTGGCTGGCACCTCCTCTTGGTTGCGATCTACTGACATGAGGCGCCAGAAGCCAGCAGTAAGTTTGTCTGTTTATTTAACAAAGAATAAAGTAAAGAGCTACATGGGGCAAAACACATACATAAACTAGAACACAAAATAATAAACGCTGACATCAAATGTGAGGGTGTAGCAAGGATGGAACCTACGCTGTAGAACATACACTTACACGAGCTGAAGCAAAGATGAACAGAGGAAAGACTGGAGCTGTGGTTAGAGACTCCAGTCCTGGAACACAAATGTAGATCACAGTGAGGAGTGAGCCTCAGCTGCTCCCTTAAATACTGATCACAAACGAAACTGAACCAAACAGGAAAGGGGGAAAGTAATTAATGGAATTGAGATCAGCTGTGACAGCGCCGGCCCAGCAACCAGAAGTCCGGCTGAGACGCTGTCACAATAAAAGCCCAGGAAGGCAATAATAACAAAACTGAAATAATAAGAGAGAAAAAGAGAAAGCACTGAGCAATCTGAGCACAGATGGGCACAGCGCTCGGATCACCACAGTCCCCCCCGCTCAAAGGACGCATTCCAGGTATCTGACGTAACATCCAAGGAGCCCCCCTCCCCCCATCCATCCATCCATGGATGGATGGATGGATGGAATCTGAAGAAGAAAAAAGTTTTATGGTTTTATCAGAATGTTCCAAAATGACATCACCAAATAATTTACCAAAACATGCACATTTCAGAGGAAAAAAGTCTCAAATGTATAATTAGAGTTTTAAATTTACTATAATACAGTGGAAATAAAAGATTAAAGTCTAAAATTTCCAGGAAAAAATTATAAGAGAAGCAGGAAAAAACTACTAATTTACAAGTACAAAGATATTTATGACGAAAAAAACATGTTTTTGAAAGACAATGCTCCAAATTTTGCAAGGAAAAGCTGCAAATTAAGCAGCTTATTAGAGAAAACTTTGTTAAACCATCTGGATATTCTCAGGATATTTACTGGATGTGATCCCCCAACAGCAAGCATGACCTGGGCTACTAGCATACCCAAATGTGTCCCACAGACGGTGACAACCAAAAAGTAGGCCTAGAACTTTGGGTCTTGTGCTCCTTTGAAAATGTGCTTTTGACTAGCACATAATATTTAGCAGTTGCTGCTGGTGGGTCAGGCCAGCGCCGGTGCATGGCAGCTCTGCCGCCATCAGTGTGTCAGTGTGTGGATAGCAGGATCTGTAAAGAGCTTTGGTCATCTAGAGATGAGGAAAAAGTGCTGTATAAGTAAACAGCACGATATTTCAGTTCTGCCATGTCAAATGTTAATCTTCCTTTCCAATGTAAGAAGACAAAGACAAAAGTGGATGAAGACAAAAGGGGCGGCAGTGGCTCAGGAGGTAGAGCAGGTCGTCTAATAACCCGATGGTTGGCGGTTCGAATCCCGCTCTCCCCAGATATCCTGCCGTTGTGTCCCTGGGCAAGACACTTCACCCGCATTGCCTCCAGTGTCCATAACACTGGGTATGAATGCGTATAAATGTATAAAATGTTCGGTGGTGGCCGGAAAGGCCATTGGCGCAGATTGGCTGCCACGTTTCCGTCAGCCTGCCCCAGGGCAGCTGTGGCTGCAGAAGTAGCTTGCCACTACCACTGTCTGTCTGGAGCGAATGAATAATGTACCTATTTGTAAAGCGTCTTTGAGTATATATGATAAAGCGCTATGTAAAATCAATGCATTATTATTAAAAGTGAATGGATGCGTGCACAATAACACAGCTGCATTCACACTGAAAAGTTTCTAACATACTTTCACCAATAGCATTCTCTGCTTCTAAGCAGTATGACATGCCTCAGGAATTCACTCTACATCAGCAGTGAATACCTGCACCTCTGAAAACATCCTTTTTGTTTTTTAAAGCTTTATAAAGGATCCGTACACAGAGCTTTATGCACTGAACTTGGAAGTGTTTGTTTTTTGCCGTTGTGTCCCGTTTAACATGAACTGATTGTTACTGACTGACTCATAAAGGCCTTGGAGTCCACTTGTTCACCATTCAAGAGTTTTTGTTTAATCCTTTTGAGAGATGTCTGAGAAACAAAAAAAAAGGCTTTTGTAATACTTTAAAACTTCATCTTCAGCTGAGGTTTTTTCTTGATTTGTAGAAGAAGAAAACTTTTCCATCAGAGAGTCAGGCCAGACTTGACCCCAGTTTTCAGACTATCGTGCACCTTTCACTGCATTTCCATGATGGGGATTTTACAAGCTGGTCATGGTTGTAGCTTAAGTATGTAAATCCTCCACCTGCCTTTTATGCTTCATCTTCAAAAATCATTTAAAAAAGTTCTCCACCTGAAGCCATCTCTCATTTTAATGCTGCAAATCTCTGCTGTCATTGTCAGTCACCTGAAAATAAGAGCCACTACTCCTCTGCTGTAGTCAGCACCAAAGTCTGAGCAGCTGCATACTTTCTCCTTTACAAAAGAAACACTGTTCTACAGCGCCATGGTCACTGGTGCCCTGTGGCTGAGGCAATACATCATCTGCATTCAGTCATAAAACATTTAGTGCAGTATTATTTATTAAGCATAAGTTCACCCAACATGTCCCTCACTATCAATAATTCACTCAGCCTGCAGCCAAAAGCAAAAGCTGATATTAACAATCAGCCAAATCTCTCATTGTGAAGCTACCAACCTGGCATCAATTGCTCGGCAGAGAATAGCATTTACAAATTTTTAGAAAAACAAAATGCACCTCCATGGACTAAAAGGGAAATATGTGTCACTGCCAACTGCTGTGAAGTGTGACTGGTTATAGAAAAATGGACTGTAATCCAAATGGGATTATACACTCAAGCTTAGCTAGCTAAAAAAATGCCTGATGTCACCACAGCTGAAATGCACTTCTTAAGCCCGTATCTCACGGAGTGGCGAACGTTCACGAACAGTGATCACTGGGTTTCGTTGGGGTTCTTAAAAGGTTGCAAAACAGTTTGACAACAGTTCTTAAGGTCACAAATAGGTTTTCTTGTCATAATACAGTTTCTGAACTGTTCAAGTCCGACAAGAAAAACTGTTGGCGAACTGTTGTGATTTTTCCGAACCCTGTCGAACCCCCAACAATCACAACGTTTGTGAGCGTTCCTAGCATTCGCCTCTCCATGAGATACTACCCTAACTGAGCAGTTTGGGTGGTTTTATGCTCCATTCTGCTGGTCTACAAAAAAACATTCATGCCTATGAAACAGGTTGAATATGTAGTTTTCTGCTTTCAAATATTCCAGAAATACCCAAAAGTGTAGTTGGGTTGTACAGAAACATCTCTGATGCTGTCACACTAAATATGATAATTTATGATATTGCAGAGCTATGAATTAATTTATGATGTTTGTTGGACTGATAAGGTAATAAATACCACTCTACACCAGCAGGGGGAGTATTAAGTATTTTCATCTCAGAGTCAGCAACTCACCCTTGGCCTCACCCTTGGCCGGGGGATCCTGGGTTTGATCCCAGCCCCCGACCAACAGTGACCTGTGTGGAGTTTGCATGTTCTCCCCGTGTTTGCGTGGGTTTACTCCAGGATTTCTCTGGTTTCCTCCCACAGGCCAAAAACATGCAGGTTAGGTTAACTGGCATCAAACCGGGGATTCTAAATTGTCCTTAGGTGTGACTGTGAGAGTGAATGGTTGTCTGTCTCTCTGTGTTGGCCCTGTGATGGACTGATGATCTGTCCTGGGTGTACCCTGCCTCTCGCCCAAAGATGCTGGGATAAGCTCCAGCCCCCCCCCACCACCACCACCACCGCCACCCGAAAAGGATTAAGTGGAAGAAGATGGATGGATGGATCTCAGAGTCAAAAATCCTGTTTTAACTTAGTTACGTTTATTTCTTGAGTAGTGCAGAAGATGTAATGATGACCATCAATTACCAGTTCACTTGGTGTAGACAAACTTGAAGAAGTCATCATGGGTCATCAGCAGTGCTGGGAGTAACGCCACTACTTTTGTAGTAATGTGCTGTGTAACAAAATTACTGTTTAAAAATTCAGTAATGCGTTACACTTACTGAAATTTGATCAAATGTGTTACTTGCATTACTCGTTTTATTAATATGGATATTTTTAGCGCAAATAGACGATCATACAACTTGCAGTTGCTAGACACCCTCCTCATCAGCTGTCAACTGGGGATGAATACACAGTTTCGGTGGCTATTGGCAGGACTGCCATCCCCAGCGCCACCAGCAGCCTCAAGCCACTGGAGGTTGTCATGCCAAAGGCAAAGGCAAGCAAATAAATAAGCAAAAAAATATAAACTGACCCTACCGTAGCTGACGCAGCTGTCACACAGTCTCCTCCGTGGGTCCGTTTCCTGTCCTGCCCCAGTTCACATCACAACCCGGTGTAGAAATGCCGTGGCTTTGGCAACTGCTCATATCAAGCCCTGATCACCTGTTGTCCGAGCGGTGAGTAGCCCCTAACAGCCCCTAACTCTGTGGTTAAACATGAATATTTTTTGAGCAAGAAGCTGCATTTAATGTCCGCATTAAAGGCATTGAAAGTTTTCTTACGCAGAGAAAAAATGACTGTGATTTGTTGCAGTAAAGAACAGCTTCTTCTAAGTGGTGAACTGTCATTATCTGTGCTTTCTATTTTATTTTATCTCATTCATTTACATGCTGTTGTGATATGCAACTATTTCATGGAAGTAAATCCTCTAAATCTGCATTTTTAATGGGCTGGTCCAGGGGTGTCAAACATATGGCTCGTGGGCCAAAAAACAGCCCACCAGGGGGTCCAAAATGTTCTCTGTGAATTCACAGCTTTTTCTAGTAAATTTCTGACTTTCTACTGATTACAATAGTTTATGTAAATCTGAGACATTTTTTCTCTGTAAGATGAGACTTTTTTCTCATCAGTTTATTTTTTCTTCTTTTTTCTGATGAGAACAAGGAGCCCTTGATCTTGCTGTGTGTGCAAGGTGATTTAAGTAGGCATTTAAAAGTAACGTGAAAGTTACTTTTTCAAATAACTAGTTACTTTAATCATGCAGTAACTCAAAAGTGACTCAGTTACTTTTGAAAAGAAGTAACTAGTAACTGTAACTAGTTACTATTTTTTAGTAACTTGCCCAACATTGGTCATCAGTAAAATCAAACTGGCTTCAGCCTAGGACAGGGGTGTCCAATCATGTGCCATGGAGGGCCAAGACCCTGCAGATCCTCTCTTCTGCCCAGTCTCTTCAGCAGGTGTTTTCACTGATCAGCATCAGTGGGAAGAAATTCTGTGAAATCTGTTGTTGAAGACACTGGTTGGAGGTGAAGCCTGCAGGGTCTTGGCCCTCCATGGCACATGATTGGACACCCCTGGCCTAGTGGATGTATGTTCATTACTGCCATCTGGTGCTGCCAGTTATCACCGGCAATTTCTACATAGTCCACCTTGAATGAATAATTTTATCATATCTGAGCGTGAACAATTTGTAAACAATAAAGGGGAAAAAATCAACGCTTCAAAACAAACTTCACCTCTACTGTAGTGATCAGTTGAGTGTGCCCTCTAGTGGTCAATTCTCGATCTATGTTGTTGCTTAACACCTCTCTCCACAGAACAAAGGAGGGCTGATTGCACGTAACTGGTCTTGATCACCACTGTATAAGGTCTCTGGAGGGCTCAGTCTATGTGGGATCATTACTTTGTAAAGCCTCCAAAGAGAACGCCGGGATCAAGCCTCGCTTGTTCTTGCCCATGACTCCTGCTGACCTGCCTTTCTGCTCCTTTGCCTTTAGGAAAACCTGCTGGTCTGCCAGTTTGCTGATGCGTCCTCCTTGGTTCATACACACTCACCAAACCATTTGCCTCTCATTCCTTGAAATCCTATATCTTAGTCTTGGAGAACAAGTAAGCTCGGCTCATAAATTCAGGCATTACCTACCTATTCCACTCTGCTCGCTGCTTGGAAAATCTCTGTAACTGGACTGAGAACTCTTGTGAACTAATTACACCTACTTGGATCATCTGGATGGCTTCCCTTGTCTACTGGACCGCTGCCTGTCCAGAACTTTTACCAGCCACCATTCTTGCTAATAGCTGGTATGTCCCCTCAGTATTGTAACAAACAATTATTCACACCATTATTGTGCTCCATAAATTCAAGTTCTCCTTCTCCTCTCCCCTGCAGGCTAAACTCCCACGGTGGAGGTCCACTCACCAGAAACTTACATGTTTCAATAAAATTAACTCCTTTACCTCAATCATCGCCTCCTGGTGTTTGAACCTGAAATCTTAATTAGTGAAAGGACAAAATTATATACATACAAGTCCAGTTTAATTAAACTGGTGTCAACTGTTATGAAGCTGCTGAATGTTGAAACTTTAAAAAAAGTTAAATCTCAATTAAAAGGCCGCAGCAAGAAATTATGAGGATAGATAAGTTGCAGAACTGAACTTCACAGAAGTGTTGTTGCGTAAACCAAATATAGAATAGAATAGGCTTTACTGTCATTGTACAGTAGTACAGTACAGTGGTTAAGTATGAATAAGTGCATGTCCAATCGTGGATTAAATGAGCACAACTGCATCTAAGCTGCTTCTGAATGAAGTTGTTGCTTTGCTGACTCCCACTCAAACTCCAACTGCTCTCAGAACAGCACAGCTTGTTAATGTCCAGAATAGATGTACACAGAAGTAAAACCCAGAACTCTTTTTTTCATGTGCACAGTTCTTTCCTGTTTTTCACAGAACTGTTATCACTAATGAGCCTGACTCACTTTGCTCCAGAAAGAATCTCGTTCTTGTTTAAATGACTCCTCTCGACACCCTTCTTATCAGCTTGCCTATTAATTGCACCATAATTGTGATGTGCTTGTACATCTGGCATTGCAGATTCTAAAGTTACAGCGCTCATAAATGCTATATTAGTTTGTTTCCCCTCAGGCACCATTTGGATTCCACAAAAGACAATTTATGGCAATGAATCCTATTGATTTCCCTCATACAGCTGCGTCTAACAGTCCTTGAGAGCTGGGGAAGCATGCCCATATTGTACAAAATGTTCAAAATTTGTCAGCTGCTCCAAACTTAGTGAGGACAGTTTAAGTTTCTCTTTATCATCAACTCTCAGCTACTTCTTTGACTAGCTCTATTAAATTTGATCTTTCATCTCTTTTGAGAGCTGTTTATTTGGCAATATGGCCTTTCTGCAAAGTCAAACCAAAATGTTTTCCCTGTAAAAATCTTTTCTGATTGAATCAGAGTTCACTTAGCAGCACCTGAAGGAATCCTAATTGCAGCAGAGACACCTTTATGAGTAGAGTAACAGTTAATGTTTCAGCTCAGATGTCAGAGTGAGAAGGATTAAAAAGTTCTAATAACAAAAGTTTAGGTAAAATTCAGCTTTTTTTGGCAGTGGTCATAGGAATGGAGAACTACAGTATTGCTGCTACTTTATCAAAAATGGTTTAACAAGCATGAATGAAGCAACTGTTAAGAGGAAATCTAAACTAATCAAAAGTCCCATTCACTAAAGCCTGCTGTGTTTATGGGTTTTAACTGTACAAAATGCTTTTTTGGGGTCATATGATTACAATGAAAATATTAAAATCTCTCTGATTTAATTTTCCTATATCACATAACAAACAAAACTGTCTTCACTCACAACCATCACTGTGCTATTGGCTGTGATACTGATCCAGTCCCTGCCCAGAGTTTCTGAGCCCAAGGCGTTAGCTTCAGAGCTGCTATGGAGTTAGCTTAGTGAGTTCCGTTTTTATCATTTTCTTTAAATTCTAGTCACCCCACTGGACATCCCTGTTCCCTTCTGGTTCACTAAACCACAGTCGACAATTTATCTTGCATAAATGTGACTTATTTTGTTATGTTGCCGTGATTGTTGGTAGTCAGGAAGGGTGGTGTGAACTGGGGCTCATCGGCATTTAAAGAAACATGCACTGGAATAAGATGTTCTGAGAAAAGATGGGTCCAAAATGGTTCTAAAAGGATTAAACCCTGAGGGACTTTGACCTTAGCATGCCACAGATGTTTCATTATGATCAGTGGGAACTGTGTCAATATGTGGGGAAAAGTACAATCAATATCACTTTTAAACTGGCAGCTGAAACACAGAAAATGAATTGAAAATAATATGTTGCTCATTTTGTAATGAAAAATGAGAGAATGTGGGTGAGACCCTGGCTGAGAAGATGGTATATGGTGTCAATCAAGGAGGAACAGGAGGACAAGTCCTACAATATCAATTTTTTTCTTTATTTTAAAGGTTTTGAACTTTTCCCCATTACAAAAACGTGGACCCCCAAACAAAATCTTGTGTAGCACCCCCAAAAAGCTAGAAATGGGCCTGACTGAGATAATACTTAGTTTGCTCCTCAGTGTTCACTTTTGAACAGAATTCATATGAAATGGTGTTCAAAGCTGGCCAGATGGACAGCTAAGGCAACACCTGGTGGCCTGCCGGCCTCTCCCAGCTGAGGCGAGCTCTCACGCAGCTAGACTGACCCACTACCTAGCCAAGCTAATGCTAACGGTTTGATGAAGCATCATAGTGACAAAGTTAGCCAGAATGAAGCAAAATATATTATCATCTGTGGATTAATGAACCAGATGGAAACAGTGATGTCTATTAGGGGGACTGAAATTTATGAAAATAATATAAACTGCACCCCAGCAAGCATGTCCATGTGGGCCCCACCACAGGTTAAACTGGGCTGTCTTATGGGTCCAAGTGGGTTCCATGTTGGCCCCATCTGTGTTTGGCTACATGGACTTTACCTGGTTACCTATTTTCAACTTATTTTCTCATAAATTTACCATTTTCTTATAAGTTTGTGACTTTTTTCCCGTAAATTTGAGATATTTTCTTGAAGAACGTACGTTTTTGGATGTAAATGGGGTTTTATGAATGAAAGTGAACCTGTAACCACAAAACCACGTGACTATGGTCCTCTGGACAGGAGCATTATACCAAATTAACCACACCTGTGGATGCACACCTTTTATAGACCCCCTGCATCCACCAATTCTTCCTCTAACGACTGGGAGGAGCCTGCCTCCACCAACGAAGGACAATGAATGGTTACGGGTTCACTTTCATTCATCAAACCAGGCACAAACTATGGAGCCTCTCAGCCTCTGAAGAGGTGTGTGGGGGAGGGTAAAAGGCCTCGAGCACAAGAAGGCGGGAAACAAAACCACTAGCCAGCACCTTGGGTTGAAAAGCTGGGTTGGGCCGCAGGTGGACCACCCGATCACCATCAAACCTAAGGCATGCTGCGTCCACAGAGAGCGCATTCAGTTCACCGACCCTATTGGCTGAGACAACTGCCAAGAGAAAAGCAGTCTTCCAAGAGATCAGATGAAGGTCAGCATTGGGGAGTGGCTCAAAAGGGCGTAAGCATAGTGCTCTAAGAACTATCTGGAGATCCCAAGCAGGCAGCAGCGGACGCCGAGATGGACGGCTCCATCTCACGCCTCTCAAAAACTGCTCAGCCAAGGGATGTGTCCCAGGAGACAAGCTATCATATTTCTCATGGACAGTTGATACCACTACCAGGTTACCCCCAATAGCTGACTCTGCCCGACCTAGGGTAAAGAGGTACTGGAGGAAAGACAAGATGACCGCTGTGTCATGTCAAGGGATTCTCCCCCTTGGTCCAACACCAGTTTGAAAACACTCTCCACTTCGCACTGTATTGAAGCTGGGTAGACGGGGCCTGTGAAGCCTGCACGGTGTCTACAACTTCCTCCTCCAAGCCAAATTTATACAATTGCTCCCGTTCAAGGGCCATACATGAAGCCTCAGGAGCTGGGGATTTGGATGCCAAATCCTGCCCTGTGCCTGTGAGAGCATGTCCTGTCTGACGGGGAGAGGCCAAGGATGACCTCCCAACATCTCGTGGATCTCTGCCATCCATGGCCTTTGTGGCCAATTCGGGGCTATCAAAATTACTTGAACAGTCGCCTCACTTTCACTAGGACAGCTGGCAGAAGAGGCAGTGGTGGAAAGGCAAACAGTTCCACTGGAGGCCAGGCAACACTCAAAACATCTGCACCTAGCGGACCTGGCAGGCCGTGCACTGAAGCCCAGAGAGCGAAGTGGGTGTTCTCTGCCGTCGCAGACAGGTCTGCTTCCACCTGACCAAACCGAAGTCAGATCTGCTCGACTATCTCTGGATGCAGTCGCCACTTGCCAGGATGGGGACCCCCTTGTGACAGCAGATCTGCCGCTATGTTATGGGGCCCTGGCAGGTGAAAAGCCCTCAAGAACATACCTTTGGCCTGAACCCACAAGAGCAGATGGCGTGCCCCGCATGAAAAGAGGGGTACCTCCACCCTGCCGCTTGATATACGACACCACAGCTGTGCTGTCTATTCGCACCAGAATGTCTCTACCCTTAATGACTGGAGGAAAATGCCCCAGGGCCAAATGTACTGCCTTCATCTCGAGATGATTTATATGCCAAGACTGCTGAGCCAGAGTCCAATGCCCCTGAACAAACCTGCCCTCCCAGACTGCACCCCAGCCTGTTAGGGAGGCATCAGTTGTAATGGTCACCCTGCATTCCTCTTGGTCCAGGAGAACACCATCTCAGACTGCTGAGGAGTGTCTCCACCACCTGAGAATAATGAGACCCTTTTTGGAAAGAACTAGCCTTCTCCTTTTGTCTCTGGGCAAAACCACCTTCTGAGCAGGAACCACCACTGAAGGGGATGGATAAGTATGTAAAAGACCCAGTGGCATCATCTGGGCAGTTGCAACAAAGAGACCTAAGATCCTCTGGCACTGCTGCACTGACACAGTCCTCTGTGAGATGCAGCTCTTGATGCCTGATAGTATGCCTTCTCTTTGGAGTCAGGGATGCCCTCATGGCAACTGAATCCAGGGTGAGCCCCAAGTATTCAACAATCCTGGTTGGAACCAGGCAGCTTTTCTCCACATTCAAATGCAACCCAAGTGCCACCAGGTGAGCCGATATGGTCTCCATTTGGCTCCTCACTATGGCTTCCGATGGCGCACAAACCAGCCAATCGTCCAGATAATTGAAAATTTGAATGCCCTTCTGCCGCTGTGGGGCGAGTGCAGCGTCCATGCAGTTGGTGAACGTCCGAGGCAACAGGGACAGACCAAAAGGCAGGATGTTGTGTTCAAAGGCTTTGCCCTGAAAGGAAAACCTGAGGAACTTCCTGTGGGCCAGATTTATTGGAATATGGAAATAGGCATCGCAAAGGTCTGCTGTTGTGAATCAGTCGCTTGGCCTTATAGCCTGAAACAATGTCCTCAGCCTGAGCATCTGGAAGGGGAGCACCTTGAGATACCCGTTCAGCCACCTCAGATCTAGAATCTGGTGGAAACTCCCGGTTCACTTGAGAACAAGAAAATAGGTTGAGTAAAAGCCTTGCCTCTCTTCCCCTGGAGACAGAGAGAGCCTAGCTCTGTGAAACCAAGCCATTGTGGGTTCTCACACCCCTCAAGAGGTCTCCAGACACTCGACCTGGATGGTCCTGGCCGATGAAAGGACTGCATGCGCAGTCTCACCTTCTGTACCTCATCCAACACCGCTGCTGCTGCAGGCCCAAATACCTCACCAGGCGCTATTGCAGTCTCCAAAACAGCAGCCTTGTCTGTATCTGCCAATCCAGACTGGCTCAGCCACACATGCCACCGGGCCATGGTCAGTTGGCCAGGGAGTTCCCAAGTGCTGTAGCCTGTGAGCTAGCTCCTTGAATCACAGTGTCTACGACCTTCACCAACTCCGGTGCAAATTCAGTCAGTTCCACTTTTTGAGACCAGGTCTCTAATCAGGCCTTCTAAAAACACTAAAAGAAGTGTATTAGCATTTGCCAGCCTAGAGGCCATAGCAACCAACTGGTAGGCTCTAGCCACTAACCCATCAGTGGTGCAACACTTCCTGTTAGGGTGGTGTATAGACTTGCTGCCTGTGGGAAGAGCTCCTGCCAGCAATGCAAAGGTAGGGCCCACCTTCAACACACCATCCAAGCCTTGCTCCGCAGCACCACTCAGAACACTGAGCCTCGAGCAAGGAGCAGCAGCCTCCCTTGGACGAGCCCACGACTTCTGCAGGTGGCTCACAAAATCAGGATAAACCAGCAAGGAGACCTGCCTGTGGGATGCAGAACCCCTGTCCAAAGCCGAAGCCCTAGGTGGAGAAGATGGAGGAGGAAGTCCAGCAGCTGATGCTGCTCTAGAAAGCAGTGCCCTGAGAGATATATATCATAGGGCTCAGGAAGGTCCTTCTTGACCGCAGGGTTACTGTCGACCACATCATCATCCTCAGAGACATCCACTCGCCCACTGGAGCCACAGCCGGAGTTGATTATCTTACCCAAGTTATGCACAGCCGCTGCAAACGTTCTCACACTGAGCAGAAAACACAACAATCTTATGACACAGCGATGGGGTACCAAGGGAAAGGCAGCCCAAACAGCCCAAAAACACAATGTTAAACAGATTGGTATAAGCGCTTACCGACCAGGAGGATAGAAAGATGAAGAATGGGTGGATGCAGGGGGTGTATATAAGGTGTGCATCCACAGGTGTGAATAAATTGGTATAATGCTTCTGTGCCAAGGATCATAGTTACGTGGTTACACGTGGTTACGTGGTTACATGTGGTTACAGGGTTACACGTGGTTACGTGGTTACAGGTTCACCAAAATGAAATAAAACTAAAACTCTCATAATTTGAAATTTTTTACTGTAAACTTGCAACTTTTTCTCATAAATTTTGTACTTTTTCTTGTAAATATGTGACTTTTTCCCATAAATTTGTGACATTTTTCTTGTAAATTTGGAACTTTTTAAAAAAAATTAAACTTTTTTTTACTGTAAACTTGCAATTTTTCCTCTTGTATTTGTGACTTTTTTTCTTGTAAATTTTGTAACTTATTCTTGTAAATTTTCAATTTACTCATATTTGCTTCTTTTCTTAATTTGCAACTTTTTCTAAAATTTTCCTCGTAAAGCTGTGACTTTTTCTTTTAAATGTGCTAAATTTTTCTAGAAAGTTTAACTGTTTTCAAGTAGATTAACTATTTTTTTTCTTGTAAATTTGTAGCTTTTCCTCTAACTTTTCAAAATTGTTCTCATAAATTTAAGACTTTTCTTATAATTTTCTACAATTTTTTGTAAATTTTCACATTTTTTTCCTCATAAACTTGCAACTTTTTTCTTATAAATTTTCACTTTTCCTCATAAATTTGATTTTTTTCTAATACATTTGCTACCTTTTTTGTAAATTTTCACATTTTTTTCTCGTAAATTTGTGACTTTTTTTCTCATAAATGTTTACATTTTTCTCATGAATTTATCTATCGGCTTATTCCTGTATATAGTGTGTCTGTCAGTGAAGCCCTTCATCCCGGATGAACTAAAGAGGAGACTCCACGGGTGAAGGGCTGGAGCTAAGGTGAGGAGGAGGAGGAGGAGGCATAAGCCGGCTGTACCGATGGTCATCACCAGGAACGTGTGATTGCTCAGAAACAAAACAGATGAGCTTACAGCGCTGGTCAGGACACAAAAGGAGTATTGTGAGTGTAGCATCATGTGTTTCATGGAGACATGGTTACACTCACAGATCCCGGATGTAAATGTAGCGATACCTGGCTTCAAGACTATACGGGGGGACAGAGATGTGAAAAGCAGCAGGAAAAAGTGAGGAGGAGTGGCACCTCTTGTTAATGAAAAGTGGTGTCATCCTAGACACATTTATGTGAAGGAAAAGTGCTGCAGCCCGGACATTGAACTGCTGGCTGTCAGTATGAGACCTTATTATATGCCGCGAGAAATGAAGTGTGCTTTAATTATTATCATCTACGTCCCTCTGTCAGCTGACGCAGCGGTGGCCTGTGACGTCATCAGCTCCACTGCGGCCACATTACTGGAGAAGCACCCGGATGCATTCATAACCATCACAGGTGATTTTAACCATGTCTCAGTGGGAAAAACACTACCAAACTTTTACCAGTTTGTTGACTGTCCCACCAGAGAGAACAAAACACTGGATTTGCTGTATGCCAATGTCAGTGATGCATATAGTGCCACAGCTCTACCCACCATTGGCAAATTAGATCACTGCATGGTCATGTTAACACCCAAGTACGTTCCCCTTGTGCAAAAGCAGCCTACTTATACACGGACTGTGAGGAGGTGGACACAGGAGGCTGCTGACGCACTGCAGGACTGCTTCGAGACAACGGACTGGGGTGTATTGTGCAAACCACATGGGGTGGACATGGACAACATGACTGACTGCATCACAGAATACATCAGATTCTGTGAAGACATGACCATGCCAGCTCATGGATCAAGAATGACCTGAAAGCGCTTCTGAACAAAAAGAAGAGAGCTTTTAGGGCTGGAGACAAGGAGAAGCTGAGGGGAGTGCAGCATGAGCTGAGAGAGATGCTGAAGAGTGCAAGGACAATTATAGGAGGAAGTTGGAAGAGAAGCTCAGGCAAAATAACACTAAAGATGTGTGGGAGGGAATGAAACAAATCACTGGGTACAAGGGGAGAGTCAGGCAGCCATCTGGGAGCCAGGAGAGAGCTGAGGAACTGAATCTGTTTTTTAATAGGTTCAACTCACAGTCTGTCACCCGAGCAACACAACCAGACCCCCATGCACCCCTCCCCCCACCCTCCTGTGCAGCACCTCTCTCCATCTCCCCCCTCACCCCCCCCCACCCCCTCGGGGGACACCAGGACCCTACCTCACATCACTGTGACTGCAGAACAGGTTAACAGCTGTAGAGACTCCGTCAGCAGAAGGCTTCAGGCCCTGATGGCATCTCCGCCAGGACCCTGAGGACCTGTGCCAACCAACTAGCTCCTGTACTGAAACACCTGTACAACCTGAGACTGGAGAGAGTACCGGTGCTGTGGAAGACATCCTGCCTGGTTTCTGTCCCCAAGAAGTCATCTCCATCTGACCTGAACAACTACTGACCAGTTGCCCTCACATCTCATGTGATGAAGGTCCTGGAGACACACAGGTGAAGACATGGCTGGACCCTCTGCAGTTTGCATATCAGCCCCATTTAGGAGTTGAAGATGCTGCCATCTACCTGCTGCAACGAGCCCATCTGCACCTGGATGGTGGAGGAGACACTGTGAGAATCACATTCTTTGATTTCTCCAGTGCCTTTAACACCATCCAGCCACTGCTGCTGGGTGAGAAGCTGCCGGTGATGGGGGTTGACAGCTCTGTGATCTCCTGGATTACTGACTACATGACAGGCAGGCCACAGTTTGTTCGGCTGGGCAGTGTCTTGTCTGGCGTGATGGTTGATGATACGGGAGCTCCACAGGGGACCGTGCTCTCTCCTTTTCTCTTCACCTTATACACCACAGACTTTCAGTACAAAACTGAGTCATGCCACCTGCAGAAATTGTCTGACGACTCAGCTAGTGTGGGGTGTATAGGAGGGGGTGAGGAGGGGGAGTATAGGGCACTGGTAGACAGATTTGTGGAGTGGACGGAGCAGAATCACCTGAGGCTGAATGTCAGCAAGACCAGAGAGATGGTGAATGACTTCAGGAAGAAGAGGACTCCTTCTCAGCCATTGCGGATTAGGGGGAGGATGTGGGGGTGGTTGAGGACAACAAATATCTGGGTGTCAGGATCAGCAGCGGGTTGGACTGGAGATCCAACACCGATGCTGCGTACAAGAAGGGGATGAGCAGACTCTTACTTTCTGAGGAAGCTGAGATCCTTCAACATGTGCAGCAGGATGCTGGAGCTTTTCTACCAGACCATTGTCACCAGCACCATCTTCTTTGCTGCTGTCTGTTGGGGTAGCAGTATCAGAGCCAGAGACACCAACAGACTTGACAAGACTATCAAGAGGGCTGGCTCTGTAATTGGTCTCAGGCTGGAGACCTTTGAGACTGTGGTGGAGAGGAGAACACTGAACAAACTGTTAACCATCATAGACAATCATGATCACCCCCTCCACACACTAGACAGACAGCGAAGCACTTTCTCCAGCAGACTACTACAGCTTCACTCCTCAACGGTTAGGTACAGGAAATCTTTCCTGCCACATGCAATTCACTGTACAATAATTCACTATGATGTTGAATTCTGGTCATAACTATGCTGCCATACTGCACCTTACAGTCTAACTGGTACCTCACATTTCACTCTGCTCCTGATAGTCCTGCATTGTGCAGCGGGTATGATTCATGTGTTTATACGGGTCATCATATATTAAGCTATGAAGTATATAGGTTTTATAGTCGTGTTAGTTTCTTTTTTACTATCCATGGGTAATCCCTTTGTCGGTTGTGTGTGTTTCTGTTGTTTGGCTGTCAACTGTCATGCTGCTGTTACACTGTAATTTCCGAGTTTGGGATCAATAAAGTACATCTATCTATGAATTTGCTACTTTTTTCTCACAAATTAGCGACTTTGTCTCATAAATTTTCACATTTTTTCTCATAAATTTGTGACTTATTTCTTGTAATTTTGCCTATCACACAAGTGTTCCTGAAACCTGCTCACCCACATTAACCTTTGGCGGGGCCCACATGGGCATGCTGGCTGGGACTTGATCAGGTAGCTCCGTAGTAGGCCTGTTAGCTCTGTAGCTATTGCCTTGTGCTCCCCGCTCATCTGGGTGTGGACTGAATCCTCACAGCCAATGACACTGGTGGTTGGAGCTGAAGACCAGCGTGGCTGTCAGTGACGTAGCGTAAAAAAGATCTAGAAGAGCAAAACTAGCAAAATTATTAAAATATAAACGTGAAGAGACATTTTAATATTTTTATTGTAGTCCTATGACCCAGCAAGGCATTTTAAAAGGTTAAAACCCACATAAACTCCATGTTTGACTGAATGGGAACTTTAAGCATTTCCAACCATTTTTTTGCTGTGCAAATTAAACATTTCTATTGAATTCAATTCAATTCAAGTTTATTTATATAGTGCCATTTCACAACAACAGTCATCTCATTGCACTTTCAACTGTAGGGGGAACCCCCACAGTTGCAGAAAGACCCCAGCAATCAAGCGATCCCCTGTGAGCAAGCACTTGGCGACGGTGGAAAGGAAAAACTCCCTTTTAACAGGAAGAAACCTCCAGCAGAACCAGGCTCAGGGAGGGGCAGTCATCTGCTGCGACTGGCTGGGGGGTGAGGGGATAGAGAAGATGAAAAGAACAGACATGTAGAGAGCAAACAGCACAATGAGAACAAACAGATGTTAATGGCCAGCAAAAAAAAAAATATATTTCATGGAGAGTGAGGAAAGGAGTGAGGCCCAGTGCATTATTGGAGGTCCCCCGGCTGACTAAACCTATTAGCAGCATAACTAAGGAAGGGTTCAGAAACACATGATCCCTCCCTAATTGTAGGCTATATCAAAAAGGAAGGTTTTAACCCTATTCTTAAAAACAGAGATCGAGTCTGACTCCCAAATCCAGATTGGCAGCTGGTTCCACAGGAGAGGAGCTTGATAAGTGAAGGCTCTGCCTCCCATTGTACTTTTGGAGATTCTAGGTATTACAAGTAATCCTGCATTTTGGGAGCGTAGTGCTCTGTTAGGATAATACAGTAGTATCAGATCTTTTAAATTAAAAGGAGCCTGATCGTTTAGAGCTTTGTAAGTAAGAAGAAGGATTTTAAACTTAATTCTAAACTCTATGGGAAGCCAATGAAGGGAGGCCAGAACCGGAAAGATATGATCTCTCTTTCTAATACCTGTTAAAACTCTTGCTGCAGCATTTTGGATCAACTGAAGACTTTTTAGAGATGTTTTAGGACAACCTGATAATAAAGAATTACAATAATCTAATCTCGAGCTAACAAAAGCGTGGATCAGTTTCTCAGCATCACTCTGAGACAAGATGCTCCTAATCTTGGCAATATTACGCAAATGATAGAAGGCAGTCTTAGAAACAATTTAATATGTGAATTGAAGGACAGATCTTGATCAAAAATAATTCCAAGGTTCCTCACAGAGCTATTAAGAGAAAGAGTAATCGCATCCAAACTGAAAGTTTGACCTTCATCAAAAATGGCTTCGAGAGCAGACTGAAGACAGGGGCTGTGTTTCTTGATCTTACAGCTGCATATGATACGGTCTGGCACAAAGGCCTCCTCCTGAAACTTACAAAGGCGATCCCTGCCTGGGCAACAGCAATTATAAAAACCCTGCTGACCAACCGAAGGTTCAGAGTCCACCTCGGTCAGAACACAAGCGCATGGAGAACGCAGAAAAACGGACTCCCACAAGGCTCAGTTCTAGCTCCAACCCTGTTCAACCTCTACATAAACGACCTGCCCACTACAAAATCCCGCAAATTCATCTATGCAGACGACATCTGTTTGGCACTCCAAGCACCAGACTTTGAGCCACTGGAACGGGTGCTCACGGAAGATCTTGCCAAACTGGACCAGTTCTGCAAAACCTGGCACCTAAAACCAAGCCCAGCAAAAACCGTCTCCAGTGTATTGTATCTCCACAATGTAAAAGCTGCCAGAGAACTAAACATCCACCTGAGCGGACTCAAGCTTAAGCATGCCTCGAATCCAACCTGCCTTGGAGTGACCCTTGACAGGACCCTATCCTTCGAGGAACATTTAAAGGGGACGGCTGCTAAGGTGAAGGCACGAAACAACCTGCTCTGCAATCTCGCTGGTGCAAAATGGGGGGCGGCAGCCTCCACCCTGCGCACCTCAGCACTGGCCCTTTCATACTCTGTAGCAGAATATTGTGCCCGTCTGGTCCAGGTCATCCTACACACACCACGTAGACACCCAGCTCAACACAACCATGAGAACCATAGCTGGGACAATCTGCTCAACACCACTCCCCTGGCTCCCCGTACTGTCAAACATAGCTCCCCCACACATCCGGCGAGCAGCACTAACTCAAAGGATGCTTCAAAAAGCCAAAGATTCTCCTCACTTACCAATCCATGCAGATATCTACACCCCACCCACTGCCCGACTTCCATCCAGATGGCCGATTTGGAAAAAACCCTCCCCCAGCTGACTTCACCATCCAGACAGCTTGGCAAGAGGAATGGGAGACCAAGGAGGTCCCAAACAAACACCTGGTGACAAACCCCAACCAACAGGTCCCGGGCAGCAACCTCCCAAGGAGACAGTGGTCTACACTCAATCGCTTCAGGACTGGACATGGCCCCTGCTTGGCCAGCCTTCACAGATGGGGCAGTAGCCCTAGCCCACTGTGCGCATGTGGAGAGGAGCAAACAATGGAACACATCATAGAGGCTTCCCCGCTCCAAAGACTGGAAGGAGGATTACACACCCTCCATACAGCAAACCAGGAGGCAACTGCTTGGCTTGAGGACTTTGCATTCGCTAAATAAATAAATAAATAAATAAATAAACTGAAAGCTTGATATGGAAAGGTATTTCTAAGGTTTTTTGGACCAACAAGAATGACTTCAGTCTTATCAGAACTTAATAGCAGGAAATTACAAGTCATCCAAGCTTTGATTTCCTTAAGACAGGCTTCCAACTTGACTAATTGATTACTATCATATGGCTTTATTGACAGGTATAATTGTGTCTCATCTGCATAACAATGAAAATGTATAAAGTGCTTTCTAATAATGTTGCCTAACGGAAGCATATATAAATTAAAAAGAGTAGGGCCTAGCACAGATCCCTGTGGAACTCCATGACTAAGCTTTGAGTTGAAAGAAAACTCATTATTGACATGAACAAACTGGAACCTATCAGATAAATAAGACCTAAACCACTGCAACAAAGTTCCATTAAGTCCAACATAGTGTTCTAATCTATCAAGTAGAATATTATGATCGATAGTATCAAAAGCTGCACTAAGGTCTAAAAGGACAAGTACAGAAACCAGTCCATTATCAGATGCAGTGAGATAAGATAAGATAAGATAAGATAAGATAAGCCTTTATTAGTCCCACAATGGGGAAATTCCAGGATTGCAACAGCACAGGAGGAGGTCGTTAAGATAAGATAAGCCTTTATTAGTCCCACAATGGGGAAATTCCAGGATTGCAACAGCACAGGGATAGCAACACTCAGAGCAACAATCAGAAGGCAAGAAAAAAAACAAGCAAGCAAGAGCAGCTAATAAACATATGTACGTATTACTATAAAATATATATATATACACACACACACAGACACACAGTGCAGAGCATTGTAGCTGGATGGAATAAATATATGAATATATGAACACACAGTGCAGAGCATTGTAGCTAGATGGAATAAATATGTAAATATATAAACACCCACAGTACGGAGCATTGCAGCTAGGTGGAATAAATATGCAAGTATATAAACACACACAGTGCGGAGCAATGTAGCTAGATGGAATAATATGTAGATATATAAATATATAAACACACCCAGTGCTGAGCATTGTAGCTAGATGGAATAAATATGCAAATATATAAACACACACAGTGCAGAGCATTGTTGCTAGATGGAATGAAACAGCATAACCGTCTACTTAGTTATCCTACATGGTATGATTATGTGCCCATACATATTCTCACCCTCCATAGCGACCGGTATGTTCCTAGTTGTATGCCGGAGGGGACCATTGTGTAAGTCTATTGCATCTTTTGCATTCAAAAAACTATTAGTTTGTTACGTCTTTTTGCTATCTCTGCGAGCAGCCCTGCTTAGGTTGTACAGTCTGACAGCCGTTGGTAGGAAGGACCTACGAAACCTCTCGGTTGTGCACCTGGGATGATGTAGTCTGCTGCTAAATGAGCTCCTCAGTGCATTCAGTATGTCCTGCATAGGGTGGAACTCGGACTCCAGCAGAGATGACAGTTTAGCCACCGTCCTTCTCTCTCCTATCTCCTCCATCGGATCAAGGCGCTGCCCCAGGACAGAGCTAGCTTTCTTAATCAGTTTGTTCAGTCTCTTCCTATCGGCTGCAGTAATGCCACTGCCCCAGCAGACCACTCCAAAAGTGATGGCTGATGCCACCACCGTGTCATAGAATGACTTCAGCAGCGCCCCTTGTACACCAAAAGACCTGAGTCTCCTCAGCAGGAACAGCCTGCGCTGTCCCTTCTTGTAGAGTGCATCAGTATTGTGTGACCAGTCTAGTTTATTGTTCAGATGAATACCCAGGTACTTATAGGATGTCACCATCTCGATGTCTGTTCCCTGTATATTTACTGGTACTGTGAGGGGCTGCCCATGCCTGCGGCAGTCCACCACCAGCTCCTTAGTTTTCCTCGCGTTGATCTGGAGGCAGTTCCGATGGCACCAGTCCATGAAGTCCTGGATAAGCCCTCTGTACTCAGCTTCATCTCCATTGGAGATGAGGCCAACGATCGCAGAGTCATCAGAGAACTTCTGTAGATGGCAGTGTGTTGTGTTGTGTGAGAAGTCCGCAGTATAAAGAGTGAACAGGAAGGGAGCCAGCACCGTTCCCTGGGGGGCCCCCGTGCTACTGATGATCGTGTCGGACACACAGTCCCGGGTTCTCACAAACTGAGGCCGGTTCGTGAGGTAGTCCAGGATCCATGATGACAGGTGCTGGTCCACCCCTGCGCGCAGCAGCTTGTCCTTCAGGATCATCGGTTGGATGGTGTTGAAAGCACTGGAGAAGTCAAAGAACATGATCCTCACCATATTCCCGGGCTTCTCCAGGTGGGACAGAGAACGGTGAAGGAGGAAGATCACCGCATCCTCCACCCCAATGCCATGCTGGTAGGCGAACTGGAGTGGATCCATCGCTGGTTCCACCAGGGGGCGGAGGTGAGCAAGGAGCAGTCTCTCCAGGGTCTTCATCAAGTGGGACGTCAAGGCCACCGGTCTGTAGCTGTTCAGGTCTTTGGGGTGGGAAGTTTTTGGTACAGGTACCACACAAGATGTTTTCCACAGCTGTGGTACCCTCCCCAGTTTCAGGCTCATGTTGAAGATATACGTCACAATCCCACACAGCTGGTCTGCACAGGACTTGAGGAGCTTTGCGCTGATGCCGTCCGGTCCCGGCGCCTTCCTCGCCTTGATCTTCCTCAGCTCCGTCCTCACCTGGGTCCTGGTCAGGGTCAGGATGGGGGGCTGTGTGTTGGGAGTGGGGGGGTGTTGGTGGAGTGGGGAGTGGGCAGCAGGACTTGATTTCTTTAGAGGCAGCAGTGGTTGTTGTGCAGTCAGGGGGGAGGGCGGTTGGTCAAATCTATTGAAAAACAGATTCAGGTTGTTCGCCCACTCCCTGCCCCCTGTGGCCTGGGGGGAGGTATTCTGGAGCCCCGAGATGGTTTTGAGGTTTCTCCAGACCCCGCTGATGTCGCTCTGTTGCAGCTTGTCCTCCATCTTCTTCCTGAAGCTGTCCTTGCCTTCTCTGATCTTTCTCCTCAGCTCCCTCTGTACGGACTTCAGCATCTCCCTGTTCCCTGACCTGAAGATCCTCTTCTTCTCTCTCAGAAGTGTTTTTATCTCAGGGTTGATCCAGGGTTTGTTGTTTGAGTGACGCCGTATGGTCTTGGTGGGAACGGATTTGTCCACACAGAAGCTGAGGTAGCCCGTGAAGGTGTGAATGAGGCCATCGATGTCCTCACCATGTGGATCGCAGAGCTGCTTCCAGGCGGTGGCTTCAAAACAGCCCTTTAGGGTGTCCATTGTCTCCTCAGACCATAACTCCACAGTGTGCATGGCCGGAGGTTGTCTGTGCACTAGGGGTTTGTACACCGGCCGGAGATGAACCAAGTTGTGATCCGATCTCCCGAGTGGGGGGAGTTGTGATGAGGTGTACGCCTCCTTAGTGTTTGCGTAGAATAAATCCAGTGTTTTATTGTCTCTAGTGTGGCATGTGACATACTGGGTGAACGTGGGTAGAATGGGAGACAGTGAAACATGGTTGAAATCAGTTAGTGACCTTCCCTAAGGCTGTTTCAGTACTATGATGGATTCTAAACCCAGATTGAAACTCTTCAAATAAACCATTTCCCTGCAGGTGGTCAAATAATTGTGTAGCAACAACTCTTTCTAAGATTTTTGAAATGAAAGGGAGATTAGAGATTGGTCTATAGTTTCTCATAACAATACATTCATTTGCAGTGCAAATCTCACTTTATACTCAGCTTAACTAGATTTATAGTCACTTACCTGGTGCAGCGCTCCAATAATCTTGCGTGTTTCTTGGTATATCGTTTCCGGGCTCCAGTGATCATTGATGTGTTTTAATGCTTCTGCAATCCGATTGTGCTCCCGGAGCCACAGAGTATGCAGAGCGATCAAGGGCAAGCCCTCGTTGACCCGACTGTCTCCGGCACTGAAACACTCCACTCTCTCCTGCTCTGGGTCCTGGCGGCAGGCTGATGGCAGCTTGGCCACGGATGGAAGGTAAGGTCTGCCTTTAGGATCTCTGAATCGGTCATTGACAGCAAGTTTCCCGTTAAATCCAGAGAGATCACGAAGGAAACTTTCCAACTTTCGAGTGTGGCCGTACACGACTGACGCATCCATGAATGATGTGATGGCATTTAGCTGCTGTCGCTGCATGGCCTGTCCTACATCAGACCCAGAATTGATGAAGCAGTCTGAAGAGGAGCGATAGAACGGCATGCAGCCCTGCTCACTTGACAGTATGTCATCTGTCTGTAGAAGACAAAAGGACATATGAAGTGATGGATTTTGTTGCAAGGAATAGTTCATGTTTTAGAAAATGCTTGTGTGTATAAATGCAACATTATCTAAGGGCAGAAAATAAACTAATGCACCACTGAAATGCTGACTAAGCAAAAATCAATGCAAAAAAAAAAATTCTGTTTACAACCACTACTCTCATTGATAATAATGAAACTACCTCTTAACGGGAAAATCTCACTGGGCTGCAACAGCTGGCAACTAGTTACAGTTAAAACAAAAACCTTGTGACAAATTCACTAATTAGCAACAATTTTCATTTGGAATCACACTGAATTGGCACATTCGTGTATGCTGCACGAATATTGCTCGAATGTCACACCAACTCCTGGTGAATTTTGAGCCAAACTTGCCGGGAGTTCACGTATGTGGCACATGCTTGTTGCACAACACTCATGGAACATGCATGCAAGTAAATTGTGCAGTTTCACATGCAGCTGCACGATAGTTACCAGTAATAGTTGCAAAATCAGGACCATATCTCCCCATTCCAGCAGTCATTTTATCATCAGACGTCAAGTGAGATAGACCTCAGAGAAGAAGTGCAGAGACTGCTGGAAGAGGAGGATGCCTCCATGAGCATGTGTGTCTACAGACTTGAGGCTGTAATTGCTGCCAAAGGTGCATCAATAAAGTATTGAGCAAAGGCTGTGAATACTTATGTGCATGTGATTTCCTAGTTTTTTATTTTTAATAAATTTGCAGAAATCTCCAAAAAAAACTTTTCACATTGTCATTATGGGGTATTGTGTGTAGAATTTTGAGGAAAAAAAATAAAGTTAATCCATTTTGGAATAAGGCTGTAACATAAAATATAGAAAAAGTGAAGCTCTGTGAACACTTTCCGGATGTACTGTAAGTTGAAAATCAGTAAACAGGTAAAGTCCATGTGGGCAAACACAGATGGGGCCATAAGGCAACCCAGTTTTAACCTTTGGTGGGGTCCACATGGACATGCTGGCTGGGGAGTGATTACTTATGAATAACTGTCAGTTAACACAGAACACCCCGACAGTCAGCTCAGGCAACACAAAGCAGATGAAACAACCAAGACTTCCTCACCCAACGATGCACGTCTGCCTGAGTATCACTGTTTTCCTGGATGGATGGAGAAGATGGAGAACAGGCCGAAAATATGCAAAACGCTCTTTTATCAAAAGAGCAAAATGCTCCTCAGTCAGAATGGAATGCTGGCTATATGACTCCCTCACACTGAAAACAATGTGTATCATTTTGTAATGATATTTCAAAGATTAGGTAAAATTAATATTTTATCCCAGTTTTTAAGCTATTCCTTTAATTAGGCGCCCAAGTCACCGTACGGCAACAGGCAGTGATGCTGAGAAAAGCAGGCCAGAGCGCCAGATTTCATACCAGATGTACTACCATTTTACATCACTAGCTGGCAGACCTGATAAGACCTCTGTGGCTGACCGCATTGCCCAAGCCCAAGATTGCCCTGCCTCCAGACGATTGGCCGCAACGGTCACTTAAGTGGCCAGGAGACGATTAAGATGGCAGACACCTATAGCTTAAATCCTAGCACAATTTCAGTGTGGGTCGGTATGCAAAGTTTGGAGGAATTCCTGTTTGAAACGGAACAGGTGTCGGAGAAGAGGAGGAGCATGGACAATGGCGAGGCGTAGGTTCCACAGTGAGGAAGCACTTGCTCTGATTTTTGTCAACTCTGATTCTAAAAGCAATATTTACCTTCTGAGGATGATTCTGAAGGGTGATATTTACACACAGTGACAGCACAACATAGACTGTGGACGCGCACTGTACCTCCGTGCTGGACGGAGCAGCACGTGGCGGAGAGGGCAATACAACTGGTTCAACGATATTGCCTGACCTAGGTGAAGGTGGAAGAAATCAAAAGATGAATGTGAGTTTCTGGACGTGGTAGAAAAAGTGACTGATGCAACACGGACCAACAACCAACACGGGCTCACGGACGCATGGCGATGCACGAAGGCGCGGTAGGTTCGAGGCTTTTACCACTGTTAGTTTGCATTCTACTGATTTTCTGGTTCATTTATTTTGAGGATAAGATCACAAAAAACAAACAAAAAAAAAATCTATGTAAATATGTTCCAAGTTCAGTTTTACTGAAAGTTATGTAATCCAATATGGCTGCCATGTGATGACGTCACAATATGCAAATTAGATGAGTACATTTACTCCCATCACAAAGTTTGGATCATATTCTGCATTTTTCTCATTTACAGCTCATTGTCTAACACTTCCAAGATACAGCCTTTGATGCCTCAACTGAATATTTTCTTAAAAATCCTGGGCGGTTATTAAAACTGCAGGTAATGTTTCTAAACTGAATAAAAAGTTTACCTGTATGGGGAAGCATGGATGGACATTTTCACACGTGTTTGAACAGTTCGCACTGTTCCATGGGGCCGTGCTGTCGGTGCTTTGAGGGGTGAATGTGATGTCGTGGTCAATGTACTGACCCCACTCTACCAGCAGCTGGGAATAGATGTCGTCCTTCCATTTGGAAGAGCTCCTCATGATTTCCTTGGTGACCATCCGAGGCTGTAGAAAAAGCAGGGTTTCTGATTTTAGATGGCTGGATTTTTGAATGTCACCTTCTGAGAAAAACCAAACTGAGCAGTTAAGTATGAAATCGACAATTAAAGTGTCCTATTGTGCTTTATGGAATTCCCCCTTTATTTTAGTGGGTTGTGCAGAATTTTATGGCATTATATGATTTGCAAAGTCAAACAGCCCAAAGCCTGCCTGCACAGGAGTTCTCCTCTCCCACAGAATCTAGGACTACAACTTGTCCTTTAATCTACAGGTCAATTATTTATTCTGCCTTATTTAGTTATATTTTGGCTGTGACACCAGTCTTCCCAGCCTGACCAAACTTGGACCAGATATTTTATTCTTCCAAGCTATTTGAGTTTATTATATTAATAGCCTTCTTGATTAACAAAATATAATACAATATAACAACTACAAAAGCACTCAGAGAGTGCATACCCCCTGTTATAATAAATAAATAGTGAAGCTTAGTTAATTAGACCCTCTTATGGATCGTCACCTTATCGTGGTGGTGGTGGTAGGGGGGTTGCATGCCCCAGTGATCCCAGGAGCTATGTTGTCCAGGGCAATTTGCCTCTGATAGGGTCACCCAAGACAAACTGGTCCTGGGTGAAGGGCCAGACTAAGAATGATCCAACAGACTCTCATGATAAATTCTAGATCAAGGATTCAGTGTACCCCGCCCGGTATGGGGTTACCGGGGCCCCACCCTGGAGCCAGGCCTGGGGAAGGGGATCGATGGCTAGCGTCTGGTGGCCGGGTTTCCACCCATGGGACCAAGCCGGGCTTAGCCCGAAGGAGTTACATGGGTCCGCCCTCCAGTGGGCTCACCACCTGCAGGAGGGATCATGGGGGTCCAGTGCAATGTGGATTAGGTGGCGGTCAAAGGCGGAGACCTTGGCAGACTGATCCCAAGCTTTCTAAACTGGATTTTGGTATGTGGAATGTCACCTCTCTGGTGGGGAAGGAGCCTGAGCTGGTGTACGAGGTTGAGAGATACCGGCTAGATATAGTCGGCCTCACCTCAACACACAGCTCCGGTTCCGGAACCAGTCTCCTGGACAGGAGCTGGAGCTTGGCCTTTTCTGGAGTTGCCCCAGGCGAGAGGCGATGAGCAGGGGTGGATATTCTTGTATTCCCCCACCTTGCTGCCTCTATATTGGAGTTTTCCCCGGTGGATGAAAGGGTTGCTTCCCTGTGCCTTCGGGTTGGGAAACGGGTCCTGACCATCATTTGTGCCTATGCACCAAATGATGTTTCAGAGTACCCACCCTTTTTGGAGTCTGTGACTGGGGTGCTGGAGAGTGCTCCTCTTGGAGACTCCATTGTCCTACTGAGGGACTTCAATGCGCATGTGGGCAACAACAGTGAAACCTGGAGGGGGGTGATTGGGAGGAACTGCCTGCCCGATCTGAACCCAAGTGGTGTTCAGTTATTGGACTTCTGTGCTAACCACAGTTTATCCATAACAAACACCATGTTCAAGCATAAGGGTATCCATATGTGCACCTGGCACCAGGACACCCTACGTCGCAGGTCGATGATCGATTTTGTTATCGTGTCATCAGACCTGCGACCGTATGTCTTGGACACTCGGGTAAAGAGAAGTGCAGAGCTGTCAACTGATCACCACCTGATGGTGAGTTGGATCCGATGGCAGGGGAGGAAACCATTCAGACCTGGTAGACCCAAACGTATAGTGAGGGTGTGCTGGGAATGTCTGGCTGAGGCCCCTGTCCGGGAGGTCTTCAACTCCCACCTCTGGAAGAACTTCAACCACATTCCGAGGGAGTCCGGATACATGGAGTCTGAATGGGCCATGTTCTCCACCTCTGTCGTTGAAGCGGTGGCCCAGAGCTGCGGCCGCAAGGTGGTCGGTGCATCTCGTGGTGGCAACACCCGAACCAAGTGGTGGACACCAGTGGTGAGGGGGGCCATTAAGCTGAAGAAGGAGTCCTATCAAGCTTGGTTGGCTTGTGGGACTCCCGAAGCAGCTGAGGTGTACCGGCAGGCCAAGCGGAGTGCAGCTCGGGTGGTTGCTGAAGCAAAAACCCGGGTATGGGAGGAGTTCGGTGAGGCCATGGAACAAGACTTTCAGTCGGCCTCGAAGAGATTCTGGCAAACTGTCCGGCATCTCAGGAGGGGAAAGCAGCTCCCTGTCCACACTGTGTATGGTGCGGATGGGGCGCTGTTGACTTCAACTGGGGATATCGTCGGGCGGTGGAAGGAATACTTCGAGGATCTCCTCAATCCCACTGATACGCCTTCCACAGAGGAACCAGGGTTTGTGGACAAGGGGGATGGCTTGCCTATCACAGGGGCTGAGGACGACAAGGTGGTTAAAAATCTCCTTGGTGGCCGGGCCCCGGGAGTGGATGAGATTTGCCCTGAGTACCTCAAGGCCCTGGATGTTGTTGGGCTGTCATGGTTGACACACCTCTGCAACATTGTGTGGAGGTCGAGGGTAGTGCCTTTGGCATGGCAAACCGGGGTGGTGGTTCCTCTCTTCAAAAAAGGGGACCAGAGGGTGTGCTCCAACTTTAGAGGGATCACACTCCTCATCCTCCCTGGGAAGGTCTATGCCAAGGTACTGGAGAGGAGAGTCCGGCCGTTGGTCGAACCTCGGATTCAGGAGGAGCAATGTGGTTTTTGTCCTGGCTGTGGCACACCGGAGCAGCTCTTTACCCTCTCGAGAATTCTCGAGGGTTTGTGGGAGTTTGCCCAACCAATTTACATGTGTTTTGTGGACTTGGAGAAGGCATTTGACTGCGTCCCTCGTGGTTTTTTGTGGGGGGTGCTTCGGGAGTATGGGCTATCGGGCTTGTTGTTACGAGCTATTCGGTCTCTGTATGACCATTGTGAGAGTTTGGTTCGTATTGCCAACACTCGGTCGGACTCATTCCCAGTGAGAGTTGGACTCTGCCAGGGCTGCCCTTTGTCACTGATCCTGTTCATAATTTTTATGGACAGGATTTCTAGGCGCAGCCAGGGAATGGAGGGTGTCATGCTTGGTGACCAGAGGATCTCATCTCTGTTGTTTGCAGATGATGTTGTCCTGTTGGCTTCATCAAGCAATGACCTACAGCTCTTGCTGGGACGGTTTGCCGCTGAGTGTGAAGTGGCTGGGATGAGAATCAGCACCTCCAAGTTTGAGTCCATGGTCCTCAGCTGGAAAAAGGTGGATTGTCCTCTCTGGGTTGGGGGCAGGCTCCTGCCCCAAGTGGAGGAGCTTAAGTATCTTGGGGTCTTATTCACAAGTGAGGGGAGAATGGAGCGAGAGATTGACAGACGGATCAGAGCAGCATCTGCAGTGATGCGGACATTGTATCGGTCTGTTGTGGTGAAGAGGAAGCTTAGTTCTAAGGCAAAGCTGTCTATTTACCAGTCAATTTACGTTCCTACTCTCACCTATGGTCACGAGCTTTGGGTAATGACTGAAAGAACAAGATCGCGGATACATGCGGCTGAAATGAGCTTTCTCCGTAGGATTGCTGGACTCACCCTCAGAGATAGGGTGAGGAGCTCAGTCATCCGGGAGAGGCTCAGAGTAGAACCACTGCTCCTCCACATTGAAAGGAGTCAGTTGAGGTGGTATGGGCATCTGATTAGGATGCCTCCTGGACACCTCCCACTTGAGGTGTTTCGGGCACGTCCCACTGGGAGGAGACCCCGGGGCAGACCCAGGACCCGGTGGAGAGACTATGTCTCCCAGCTGGTCTGGGAACGCCTTGGTATCCTCTCTGAAGAGCTGGAGCAGGTGGCTGGGGAGAGGGAAGTCTGGGCTTCTCTGCTTGAACTGCTGCCTCCACGACCCGGACCTCCGGAAAAGCGGTAGAAGATGGATGGATGGATGGATAGTTAATTAGGTATTACACAAAGTTCTTGCATGCACATATCTCTTAGATTCACGCACACATCCAAAAAGTGCTTTAGCTCTACACACATACTTAATAGTACTTAATAGGAAGATGGCGGCACGCATGGACGCTGCGGCCCCTCTAGGCATCAGTGAGTGTGAGAGTTTTGAGTGTTTTGATCATCCCAGACATACATTTCAAGTATGTCTCAGGGATGTGTGAATGGCTGTGTTGGTGTGGGGGGTCAGGGTGTGTGTGAGTGTGTCTTAAATTATGTTCTTTTTACTTATATGGATGCAGAGAGAAACGCAATTTCATCTTGCCTGCACTACAGTTGTATGTACAGCAATATGACAATAAAGGTTGATTTGATTTGATACATGCATGCGCACACACATACAGTTAGGCCCAGAAATATTTGGACAGTGACACAATCTTCATGAATTGGGCTCTGCATGCCACCACATTGGATTTGAAATGAAACAACTACAACGGAATTGAAGTGCAGACTTTAAGGATTAATTCAAGGGGTTGAACAAAAATATATGATTAAACATGTAGGAATTGTAGCTATTTTTATACAAACGCTCCTCATTTCAGGGGCTCAAAAGTAATTGGACAAATAAACATAACCCTAAGTAAAATGTTACTTTTCAATATTTTGTTGAGAATCCTTTGCAGGCAATGACTGCCTGAAGTCTGGAACCCATGGACATCACCAAATGCTGGGTTTCCTCCTTTGTGATGCTTTGCCAGGCCTTTACTGCAGCTGTCTTCAGTTGTTGCTTGTTTGTGGGTCTTTCTGCCTTAAGTTTTGTCTTGAGCAAGTGAAAGGCATGCTCGATTGGGTTGAGATCTGGTGATTGACTCAGCCATTGCAGAATATTCCACTTCATTGCTTTAAAAAAACTCCTGGGTTGCTTTTGCATTATGTTTTGGATCATTGGTGAAGCGCCGTCCAATTAACTTTGCTGCATTTGGCTGAATCTGAGCAGAAAGTATATCCCTATACACTTCAGAATTCATCCGGCTGCTTCTGTCTTTTGTCACATCATCTATAAACACAAGTGACCCAGTGCCATTGGAAGCCATGCATGCCCATGCCATCACACTGCCTCCACCATGTTTTACAGAAGATGTAGTGCTTTGGATCATGAGCTGTTCCAGTTCTTCTCCAAAATTTCTTCTTCCCGTCATTCTGGTACAGGTTGATCTTAGTCTCATCTGTCCAAAGAATGCTGATCCAGAACTGGGCTGGCTTCTTCAGGTGTTTTTTGGCAAAGTCAATTCTGGCCTTTCTATTTTTGAGGCTGATTCATGGTTTGCACCTTGTGGTGAATCCTTTGTATTTACTCTCATGAAGTCTTCTCTTTATGGTAGACTTAGATACTGATACACCTACTTCCTGGAGAGTGTTCTTCACTTGAGTAGATGTTGTGAAGGGGTTGTTCTTCACCATGGAAAGGATTCTGTGATCATCCACCACTGTTGTCTTCCATGGACGTCCAGGCCTTTTTGAGTTCCCAAGCTCACCAGTGCACTCCTTTTTTCTCAGAATGTACCAAACTTTTGATTTGGCCACTCTTAACATTTCTGCTATCTCTCTGATGGATTTCTTCTTTTTTTTCAGCCTCAGGATGGTCTGTTTCACCTCCATTGAGAGCTCCTTTGACCGCATGTTGTGTGCTGACTGCAACAGCTTCCAAATGCAAACGCCACACCTGGAATCAACTCCAGACCTTTTAACTGCTTAATTGATGACAGGTTAACGAGGGAAGAGCCCATGCGGCCTTGTTATTTTTTTATTATTTTTTTTTGCAACCTTCTGAGTCAATTGTCCAATTACTTTTGGTCCCTTGAAAAAGAGGCAGCTACATATTAAAGACCTGTAATTCCTAAACCCTTGCTCCAATTTGGATGTGAATACTCTCAAATTACAGCTGAGAGTCTGCACTTTAAGCCCATATTGATTATATAATTGTATCCTGAATATGTTTTCGTAAACAGCTAAAATAACAAAACTTGTGTCACTGTCCAAATATTTTTGGGCCTAACTGTACAAACTCCACAGGAAGGTCTCTTTTCCTCTTTCCATATATGAGCACATGTAGGATTAAAGAAGAAGGATGCTGAGAGGAAGCCATAAAGCCATAAAAGCCATCTGGAACCAATGGAGCAACTGAGAGGAAAGATGTGGGAGTTATCTGGATCCCAAGAGGACAGCTTGAAACAATAGACATGCATTGTTGGAGAGTGGTTGGGATCTGCCCACCAACTCAGAAGCTATATGTAGGAGGGACTTCCTTTATTCGGGGTCTTTTCCAGGAGAGGGAGCTGGAAGGATCCATGGCCATGTGACTACCTGCGTGGTTCAATAAAAGTTAAGCTGAGAAATAGTATTTTCTTCTGTGATCATTGGTTAGTTAAATGAAAAGATTCTGCTAAGTGTCCAGAAAATTAACTTTTACACTCCACTAAGGCTCATTTTGTCCCTCATGCATCACCTCCAAAATGTAATGGGCTCATGTGTAGGCCAGGAGCCAGTGCTGGTGAAAACTTCCTGACCTGCCTGGATGACTGAGAATCTTCACCAAATTAAGAAACTGAATTAATTTTGCATTCATTTTAAGTCTTAATTATTTTTATTATAATTGAAAAAATCATTTTATTTTAATTTACTTTGCTCATTGTTCTATTTTACTATTATTTTATAAGCATTACTTTTAAGTATTTATGTTCATGGGTTTTATTTATATTTCGTTTTGTACTTGCAATAAAGTTGTTAATGAAACTGCAATCATGTGATTTTCTTTAAAGGGCAAAAAGTATCGGTATCGAAGAAAAAATCCCATAAATTAATGATATCTGTGATGTTGTTCATAGGACGTATTATTGTGTGGCACGGGTGGTGGTTCCACCTTTCTGGTTCCGCTTGTGGTGGAAATTTACTGTTTCTGTGCCTTAAGCAAGATGGATATTTACTGTTTAACTGTTACTATGTCATAATCTGTCTAACGGTCACTACGTCATAATCAGTATGCAGCAATCTATGTGCCATTATATGGCTTAACTGTTTTGTGCTGATAATGTGCACACTTAGGGTGTAACCACTTTTGGAAACTAAAACAGAGTCTTGGGTGTGTGTATAAATATCAGATGTTCCTCTTTTGAGCAGGGCAGTGTGAGCAGACTTTTTCTTCTCTACCATTCTCCTGCATGCAGTAATAAAAGTTCATCTACTCTGCAGATCTGACTGGTGTTTTTCCTTCAGGACCTATAGAAACAGGATTACTAAAATTCTCTATTACACGCTGCCACCCAGAGTATAAGAGGGCTGCAAGGAAGGGGGGCAGTCTCTTTGACCACCTCTCAGCCTAGCGGGAGCGCTTCTGTATAACCCGTGAGTCTGCAATAAAGTTATGTTCAGTTCCACCTTAAGTCTCGTCATTCACCCTCAATTACAGACATAACATTTGGCAACGAAGGTAAAAAAACATGGACGCGGGAGTCACTACCATTCGCCCGTTTCTGGAGCTTCCCAGCGAGCCACCGGTCCCTTGGGTGAGATGGTTCGCCGCCTTCCAAAATTACTTGGTGGCTCTGAACCTTGGTGAACTGAAGAAGATATGGGCTCAGGCAATATTGGTTCATAATTTGGGTATGGAAGGACAGCGTATCCTTGCTACCTTGGGTGCTAGCGATAGCTTTGAAGACGTTGTTGAGCTAATGGTGCAATATTTTCGCACCCCTGAGAACGTCATCATCCGGAGGATCCAGTTTCGACAGTGCCACCAGTGGACTGGCGAGTCAATACAACGATATGTTGCGGACCTGTGTCAGCTGGCCATGGACTGTCGGTTTGGAGCATTGGAAGAAGAGATGGTCTGTGACCAGTTGGCAGAACACACACTTTGCTTGATGGTGAGGTCGAGGCTCCTCACACACTCTGGCAAACTGTCATTAGCCATGGTTATCGAGATTGCTCAGCAGTGTGAAGCAGCGGACAGGCTGTCATGTGACCTTGGTGAGAGAGCTACGCTGCACCGCTCTGAATCACAATCAACGGCACAGGCTGTGGACTCAGACAACAATGATAGCGAGCAGGATGCACTATGGCTGTGAAAATAAGGTCTGCCCTGGGATTGCCCAGATGTTTGGGTTGTGGGTCCACTAAGCACTGCTATAACGCAAGAGAGTGTCCGGCAAGAGGAAAACACTGTGGAAAGTGCGGACTTCTGCATCATTTTGCCAGGGCCTGTAATAGGTTTGAGCAAGGGGAACAGTGACACAAAGGGGACATCTCTGCTCCAGCTCCTACGATTATCTACACAGTCTCTCCGAACACCGATGGCCACACATACTGTATGGTGAAGCTGGACGGAGTGGAGGTGCTGCTGCTGACTGACATGGGCGCAGTTTGGTCCGTGTTGAGTTGTCCTACCATGAGGAGTTTCTTCCAATACTAACGAGTGAGAGGTCATTCAGCACCATTGTGTGGGTATGGAGGAAAAAGGCTAGCCATTGTGGGTTGGGTGGAACTGACGGCTAGGTACAAATCGGTGGAGGTGTCCAACCTGCAGTTTGTGGTGACCGCCAAAGGTGAGAATATTATGGGCTGTGACCTTTTTTATGGACTGGGCTTTTTGATCATCACCAGTGTGGGAGAAGAGTGGCTGTGGCTTGTGGGACCGGCCGGTTCTGCGAGTGGTGGATGATGCAGTATGGGACGAACCTTGGCCTAGTATTCTGAAAGATGAGCAGAACCAATCCTACCCAGGGCCATCGTGGGAGGGTCCCAGTGTCAGTGCCCAAGTAACCCCAGTGCTAGGATTGACAGAGTCAATTCCTTTGGTGCTTTCTAGTCAGGGCTTTATGAACTTTTTCAATAATAAAATTTCATCTATCAGAGATAAAATCAATCAGATTCTTCCCACCGTTAACGTAAATACAGTAACTACTACAACTCCTTCAACTGATATCTGCTTGGATAAGTTTACTCCAATTGACCTTTTAGAGTTAGATAAAATAATTTCCTCATCCAAGCCTTCAACTTGTCTTTTAGACCCAATTCCTACCAGGTTATTTAAAGAAGTTTTCCCATTTATTGGTAGCTCTATTCTTCAAATAATCAGTTCTTCATTAACTTTAGGCCATGTACCACAGGCTTTTAAAACTGCTGGTAAAACCCTTACTCAAAAAGCCAACGCTAGATCCAGGAATTTTAGCTAGCTATAGACCAATCTCTAATCTGCCTTTCATTTCAAAAATCTTAGAAAGAGTTGTTGCTACACAATTATTTAACCACTTACAGGGAAATGGTTTATTTGAAGAGTTTCAGTCTGGGTTCAGAATCCATCATAGTACTGAAACAGCCTTCGTGAAGGTCACTAATGACCTCCTTATCGCATCTGATAATGGACTTGTTTCTGTACTTGTCCTTTTAGACCTTGGTGCAGCTTTTGATAATATTGATCATAATATTCTACTTGATAGATTAGAACACTATGTTGGACTTAATGGAACTTCGTTGCAGTGGTTTAGATTTTATTTATCTGATAGGTTCCAGTTTGTTCATGTCAACAATGAGTTTTCTTCCAACTCAAAGCTCAGTCACAGAGTTCCACAGGGATGTGTGCTAGGCCCTATTCTTTTTAGTTATATATGCTTCCATTAGGCAACATTATTAGAAAGCACTGTATACATTTTCATTGTTATGCAGATGACACACAATTATACCAGTCAATGAAGCCAGATGATAGTAATCAATTAGCCAAGTTAGAAGCCTGTCTTAAGGAAATCAAAGCTTGGATGACTTGTAATTTCCTGCTATTAAATTCAGATAAGACTGAAGTCATTCTAGTTGGTCCAGAAAACCTTAGAAATACCTTTCCAAATCAAACTCTTAGTTTGGATGCGGTTACTCTTTCTCTTAATAGTTCTGTGAGGAACCTTGGAGTTTTTTTTTATCAAGATCTGTTTTTCAATTCACATATTAAATTTGTTTCTAAGACTGCCTTCTATCATTTGTGTAATATTGCCAAGATTAGGAGCATCTTGTCTCTGATGAAGTGATGCTGAGAAACTGATCCACGCTTTTGTTAGCTCTAGATTAGATTATTGTAACTCTCTATTATCAGGTTGTCCTAAAACATCTTTAAAAAGTCTTCAGTTGATCTTGCTGCAGCAAGAGTTTTAACAGGTACTAGAAAGAGAGGTCATATTTCTCCGGCTCTGGCCTCCCTTCATTGGCTTCCCAAAGAGTTTAGACTTAAGTTTAAAATCCTTCTTCTCACTTACCAAGCTCTAAATAATCAAGCCCCTTTTTTAAAAAAAAGATCTGATACTACTGTATTATCCTAACAGAGCACTACACTCCCAAAATGCAGTATTACTTGTAATACCTAGAATCTCCAAAAGTACAATGGGTGGCAGACCCTTCATTTATCAAGCTCCTCTCCTGTGGAACCAGCTGCCAATCTGGATTCGGGAGTCAGACTCGATCTCTATTTTTAAGAATAGGGTTAAAACCTTCCTTTTTGATATAGCCTACAATTAGGGAGGGATCGTGTGTCTCTGAACCCTCCCTTAGTTATGCTGCTAATAGATTTTGACAGCTGGGGGACCTCCAACAATGCACTGGGCTTCACTCCTGTCTTCACTCTCAATGAAATATTTTTGCTGGTCATTAACACCTGTTTGTTGTCCCCGTCGTGCTGTTTTCTCTCTACATGTCTGTTCTTTTCATCTTCTCTATCTCCTCACCCCCCAGCCAGTCGCAGCAGATGACTGCCCCTCCCTGAGCCTGGTTCTGCTGGAGGTTTCTTCCTGTTAAAAGGGAGTTTTTCCTCTCCACTGTCACCAAGTGCTGCTCACAGGGGATCGTCTGATTGCTGGGGTCTTTCTGCAATTGCGGGGGTTTCCCCTACAGTTGAAAGTGCTATGAGATGACTGTTGTGAAATGGCACTATATAAATAAAGTTGAATTGAATGGAATTAACCATAGGTGAGGGAGCTAGGCAACGCAGTGGGATGCCCATGACGGTGGGTGGAGCCAAGTGGCTGGTCCATTCTGCTTCTGGAGTTCAGCTGGGAGGTACCAAGACGCAAGGGGTCACAACGGCTTTGCCAGCATCTGAAATGAAAGCAAGCGCTGCAGGACTGGCTGGCACGGTAAAACGACGTGCCACTCAGGGACACTGGAAGCTGAGTCAAGCTCCTCTAGGGGTCACTGATGTGGTCCGTCCTAGAGAGGAGGCCCGGCTGAGAGGGGTTCATAGAAAGCGCAAGCGACAGGAGGACCAAGGGCGGCTGCAGGTGGGGGCCGTTCGGTAGGATGGCTACCTTCAGCTGTCTGATAGCTCATGGCGGCATCCCAATGAGCTGCGGCACGCCAAGCTGGAGAAGGAGGTGTTTGGACAGCGGCACGGGCCATCCCTGGGTGTGAAGAGAAAAAGGTGCTCCAGATGGGAACCGTCTGATGGTTTTCCGGGAAGGGGGGGGGGTTCCTCTACCGGGGCAGACTGATATCTGGGGTGATGTGTTTATTGCATGGTGTTGGTATGAATAGTAACTAAGTTGTTTATTGGATATATTAATGGGGGGTATGTCCTGTTTGTATATATGTTTGTTCTAATAAGGGTATTGTTTTGAATTATTTATTTTAGGAACATGGTAATTTTCTGTTTAATGGATTGTATTTTAGCAATGATGGCCTCGCTTTTAGACCGCCTACCTCCCAGTCTTAATTCCCGCCCTCTCATTCCCCCTGATTCTGGGTGGAATATACATCTTTTTTGTTACATTTAGGGCTTTGGGGTGGGGGTGTGCCGCACTGCGTCGGTGAAGGGAATACCTTTGCTGCGTGGTGGGGATACACTCATCTCAATTTTAATTGCATTTTAGACACTGAGGGCTTGGGGGGGATGGGGGCCCTGCTGCCCACCGCAGTGGCTAGCGATGCTCCAATCACCATCCCCCCAATTTTAATTGCACTTTGGTAGTCCACACATTTACGCACAATTGTATCATATAACCGACACCCACCCACCATGTTCTGTGCGGGGGGAGGGGTGGGGGGTCTTCCCCCACCCCTGTTGCCCTACTCTTGCTGGGGGCGTGGGGGCCTGGTGGGGAGCCTGGGACCTATCATGTTGTCAAAATCCCTGGGTGCTACTGAATATATAGATACAACCAAGGAAGTGAGAGGGGGGCTGAATATGAGTCTAAGTGAGAGTGAGGGGGTGATGAATGGAGGTGGTCATGGTGGGCACTTTGCATGCCAGGTGGCATCTTGGAGCGCCTGCGGTGGTCTGCTGATTGTTCACTCAGATGGGGGCCAGGGGTGGGGGTCTGCTTCTGTGGCCGGCTCCGGTGGTCTCCCTGGTCACTGGCGCGTGTTCAGGCTCGCTGCATCTGCTTTGCAGCCACCTTATGAAACAAAGGTGAATGAGGGGTGAGTTTGAATGGGTACAGGAGTGAGAGAAAATGGGTCAGTCTGGGTGAGTGAGAGGGGTGTGCATGGGAGCATGTGGGTGTGAAGGTGTTGGGAGGGGTATGTCTGTGAGTCGGGAGGTGCTGGATTAAGGGGGTAGTGCCTCTCGGCAACGTGGGCTCCCCTGGGCGTGGGGGTCCCTGGGGTGTGCGACAGAGGGGCTGGGGCGGGCCCGCTGTGGGGGTGCCTGGGGGGGGGGGGGGGCTCGCGCCGGGGGACGCGGGCCGGTCTCTGCCCCTGGGGGTGGGGTCTCTGTCCTCCTGGTGCCTGGGGCCCGGGGGCGGACGTTTGCCCCGCTGGGGGGGTGGGGGTGGGCGGGTCCGGGGGAGTGGGTTCACAGCGCCGGCCGCCGAGCAGCCTGGCCTGCCTTGATCGTCCCTCCGGGGGCGGATGCCTGGCTTTCCTGGAGCTTGCTGACCTTGGGGCTGGGGGTTGCTGGCGCTGCCTTGCCTGGTCGGGGTTCCCGGGGGGAGAGCTGCTGTGACCTGCCCTCCGCTCGTATGTTTCCTAACAAACCACTCACATGCACACACTTATTTTGCTCGCGTTCTCATATATATGCACACAGACATACACACACAAGTGTCTCTCCTTTAACAGGTGGGGAAACCAGACTCGCGTTGCGACATCTTTGGTGGAAGAAGCAGTTTGTCTTTTGTTTGTTTTAGTTGTTGGTTTGTTTGTTCGTTTTTTTGTCTGTTCTCCTCCCTTTTCTTTTCCCCCTTCACACACTTCCTTTCCCTCTTCCCCATCCTGTTGGGTCTTCCTTGGGTAAAATAATTAAAATAAAGTATTAAAAGTTATTACAGGAGGAGTTTACAACAATATACAATACACAGTTAGGTACTGTATAAGCTCCTCTTGGCAAAGTAAATCTGTTTTGGCACAATAAGGGTGACAGATCCCTGTTCTGTTTGCCTAGCTGCCTGACAGGACAAGGGGAAAAAAAATAAAAAGAATAATCCATCTAGCTGTGTGGGGGTGGGACGGTAGTCTACCTGTCTCCCCTAGCCTTAGTTGTTTTGTATGAATGTGGTAGGCCCCAATATTTCTGTTCACTGTTAGCGCGTGATTCGGGTTCTAAATTGGGAGGGTCTGGATTGCATTTGTTTTGGACCTTTTTGAAGGGGAGGGGAAATATGATGTTGTTCATAGGACGTATTATTGTGTGATACAGGTGGTGGCTCCACCTTTCCAGTTCCGCCGCCACCCGGGGTTTAAGAAGGTTGTGAGGAAGGGGTGGTGGTCTCTTTGACCACCTCTCGCCTAGCGGGAGTGCTTCTCTATAACCAGTGAGTCTATGATAAAGTCTTGCTCAGTTCCACCTTAAGTCTCGTCAGTCATCTTCAATTACAGACATAATAGTATCGTATCAAAAGGAAAAATGCTGGTATTGCCCATCCCGATCTCGAGCTTTTCCGTGGCAGTTTAAGGCCGCTTCTCTCCGTCAGCATCTCTCTCCTCCCCTCTCTCTCAGCTGCACTCGGGCATTTCCATGCTCCCCTGCCTCTTCACACCATGTTTCATTTCAGGTTTTTGACCAGGTCTGTTTTTTTCTGCAATTTTGTTCCTTAGAAATTGCTTGTTTGGAGCCCGTTTTCGTGGAGCAGAGATGCTTGTTTTTTTTAATGCACAATCTGGCAACAGTAGAAGCGTGTGGGGAAACAAGAAAAAAAAAAAAAGAAATCACTCACACACACACACCTGCTGCAGTGCAGCAGACTTGAATGAAAGGAGAAAAATGCACCAGCCCCGTTCTCTGGCAGTGGTAAAAACTGAACAAAATACAGTTTTGTGCAAATTATGTCGCACTACCACTAATTTGTTTCACCATTTGAGATGTCATCCACTATAATATGAAGAATGCATTAAAATCCACTCTCAACATCCCAAGTACAGTGCATCTGGACAGTTTTCACAGCGCTTCACTTTTTCCACATTTTGTTATGTTACAGCCTTATCCCAGAATGGATTAAATTCATTTTTCTCCTCAAAATTCTACACACAATACCCCATAATGACAATGTGAAAAAAGTTTTTTTTTGTGATTTTTGCAAATTTATTAAAAATAAAAAAACTAAGAAATCACATCAGAATCAGAATCAGATTTATTGCCATTGTTCATGTAGTACACAAACTAGGAATTTGTCTCGGTGCAATGCTGCAACATTAAACATGATAAAATAAAAGAAATAAACTATACATGCAATAAAGTGTAGAATAAGAGTGAGTAATACTAGTCAGCAGTTTAAATATATTAGTGAGCAGCAGATAATGTGGAGAACCATATAGTGCAGTCGGTAATGCAGGAAGAAAACAGTGATGATTGACATGAGTCTGGTTGAGCTGCTGTACATAGTGCACGAGAGTCAATAAGTCACTTAGTGTTCAGCAGTCTGATGGCAGAGGGGAAGAAGCTGTTCATGTGACGGGAGGTTTTAGTCTGGATGGACCGAAGTCTTCTACCTGAGGGGAGAGGGGCAAACAGTACGTGACCAGGGTGTGAGGGATCGGCTATGATCCGGCCAGCACGCCTCCGGGTCCTGGAGATGTACAGATCCTGGAGAGATGGCGAGCTTGCTGCCGATCACCTTCTCAGCAGTGCGCACGACGCGCTGCAGCCTTAGTCTGTCCCTGGCAGTGGCTCCTGCGTACCACACGGTTATGGAGGTGGTGAGGATGGACTCGATGATGGCTGTGTAGAACTGCACTAACATCTTGGTGGGTAGCTTGAGCTTCCTCAGCTGCCGCAGGAAGAACATCCTCTGCTGGGCCTTTTTGATGAGGGAGCTGATGGTCGGCTCCCACTTGAGGTCCCTGGTGATGGTGGTGCCTAGGAAGCGGAAGGAATCAGCAGTGGTGATGGGAGAGCCTGTGAGGGTGAGGGGGGGCAGAGGGGTTGTGACTTTCCTGAAGTCCACAATCATCTCCACTGTCTTCAGAGCGTTCAGCTGCAGGTTGTTGTTGTTGCACCAGGACGCCAGCTGGGCCACCTCTCTCCTGTAGGCGGACTCGTCGCCGCTGGAGATGAGCCCGATGAGGGTGGTGTCGTCCACAAACTTGATCAACTTGACAGACTGGTGGCTGGAGGTGCAGGAGTTGGTGTAAAGGGAGAAGAGTAGGGGGGAAAGTATACAGCCCTGGGGTGATCCGGTGCTGATGCTAGCAGAGTCTGAGACAGTCTTTCCCAGCTGCACATGCTGCCTCCAGTCCGTCAGGAAGTCATGTACATCAGTATTCACAGCCTTTGCTCAATACTTTGTTGATGCACCTTTGGCAGCAATTACAGCCTCAAGTCTTTTTGAATATGATGCCACAAGCTTGGCACACCTATCTTTGGCCAGTTTGGCCCATTCCTCTTTGCAGCACCTCTCAGGCTCCATCAGGTTGGATGGGAAGCGTCAGTGCACAGCCATTTTCAGATCTCTCCAGAGATGTTCAATTGGATTCAAGTCTGGGCTCTGGCTGGGCCACTCAAGGATATTCACAGAGTTGTCCTGAAGCCACTCCTTTGATATCTTGGCTGTGTGCTTAGGGTCGTTGTCCTACTGAAAGATGAACCATTGCCCCAGTCTGAGGTCAAGAGTGCTCTGGAGCAGGTTTTCATCCAGGATGTCTCTGTACTTTGCTGCATTCATCTTTCCCTCTCTCCTGACAAGTCTCCCAGTTCCTGCCACTGAAAAACATCCCCACATCATGATGCTGCCACCACCATGCTTCACTGTTGGGATGGTATTGGCCTGGTGATGAGCAACGCCTGGCATTCACGCCAAAGAGTTCAATCTTTGTCTCATCAGACCAGAGAATTTTGTTTCTCATGGTCTGAGAGTCCTTTAGGTGCCTTTTGGCAAACTCCAGACAGGCTGCCATGTGCTTTTTACTAAGGAGTGGCTTCCATCTGGCCACTCTACCATACAGGCCTGATTAGTGAATCGCTACAGAGATGTTTGTCCTTCTGGAAGGTTCTCCTCTCTCCACAGAGGAACTCTGAAACTCTGACAGAGTGATTATTGGGTTCTTGGTCACCTCCCTGACTAAGGCCCTTCTTCCCTGATCACTCAGTTTAGACGGTCGGCCAGCTCTAGGAAGAGTCCTGGTGGTTCTGAACTTCTTCCATTTACAGATGATGGAGGCCACTGTGCTCATTGGGACATTCAAAGCAGCAGAAATTTTTCTATTCCCTTCCCCAGATTTGTGCCTCGAGACAATCCTGTCTCAGAGGTCTACAGACAGTTGCTTTGACTTCATGCTTGGTTTGTGCTCTGACATGCACTGTCAACTGTGGGACCTTATATAGACAGGTGTGTGTCTGTCCAAATCATGTCTAATCAACTGAATTTATCACAGGTGGACTCCAGTTAAGCTGTAGAAACATCTCAACATGATCAGTGGAAACAGGATGAACCTGAGCTCAATTTTGAGCTTCATGGCAAAGGCTGTGAATACTGATGTACATGTGATTTCTTAGTTTTTGATTTTTAATACATTTGCAAAAATCTCAAAACTTTTCATGTTGTCATTATGGGGTATTGTGTGTAGAATTTTGAGGAAAAAATTAATTTAATCCATTTTGGAATAAGGCTGTAATATAAAATGCGGAAAAAGTGAAGCGCTGTGAAGACTTTCTGGATGCACTGTAGCCTCTACAAAATAAATAAATAAATAAAAATTTAAAAAAAAAATGGAATCTGCCCAAAGAAAATGATTATATAGCTTCTTCCTTTGGAAAATTTTTCCCTTACAGCAAAAGTGCAAAAAAGATCACAGCTGCAGTCACAAATTATGCTGCCAAAGACATGACCCTTATTGTTAAAAACATGACTGTCATGACGGCCACTGGGCCATCATCTGCCTCATCAGCTCCAGCTGCGCACAGACCAGCAGGTGCCAATCAGCGGCTGTTAAAAGCCAGTGTTTCTGACAGCCCGGCACGGAGTCGTCTGTCTTCCTCATCTGAGTTTGAGCCAGAGCTTCGTTCCACTGTCAAGCCAAGAACGTCTCGTCAGGATCAGCCACGTAAGAAAACAATTTGCTTTTCTACCCCTTGCCTTTACCCCTGTGCACAGGTGGACCTCCCAGGTGGCAGACCAACTTCCCCAGCCGACGGGGCATTGCCACCTTCTTCACGGAGCTCCTCGTTACCACCACAGCTACGGGTACAACCATCACCACAGCTATAGGAGCTAGCATCATTACAGCTACAGGAGCTATCGTCATCACGGACACTGGTACAACCACCACCTCTGCTACGGGAGCAATCATCATCACAGCTACTGGTGCAATCACCACCACGGCTACGGACACTATCACCACCACGGCTACGGGTACTATCACCACCATGTTGCACGGACACTGGAAGTCAGCAGGACATTACCTGTGGTATATCTAAGTAAGCCTAACCACCCACAATTACCTGCCATCGTTGAACACCTGTAATTGTTTCTGCTTGTGTGTTCCAGGGTTGCCAGGTCGCCATCTGAACTGCTCAGTTCCAGTGACCAGACTTCTATACTTGCACTCACACACGCACTACACTCCCTCACTTTACAATAAAGAATAATTGTCTATATCTGCTCGTGTCAGTGTCTGTTTCCTGGGTCCAGAACATGTCAGTACGACTCCGTCACGTTGACCCAGCGGACAGTACACTGTCGCGCCAACTAAACACACTTAGCGCTCGGGTAGATATGTTATCACACCAACAGACAGTTATTCTAAACCAACTGACTCTAATTAACAGTCGGCTGGATCGTCTGGAGGGACACCAGATGTTCTCCCCGACTGCTAGTGTTTCAACCCCTGCAGGCGTAGCGACAGGTCAAACTAGCACCTCATCGTCTCCTCGCCTCACCCCTGTTCCCACTCCTGCCCGGTTCAGCGGAAAGCTCGGGGAAGCCCGAGGGTTCATTCTACAATGTGAATCAGTCTTCCTCCGCATCCCGGGAGACTTCGCCATAGACTCAAGTAAGATTGGTTATATCATCAACTTGTTGGGGGTAGAGCCTTGGATTGGGCATATACAGTAATGGATAAACCGAGCTATCCTGTGTTGACTTACCAAGAGTTTGTGGCGGAGTTCATGTCGGTGTTTGATCATTCAGATAGGGGTGCGGTGTTGACAGAACGGCTGTTGAGCCTGCAGCAGGGTAACAGATCAGATGCTGATTACGCTGTTGACTTCCGGGTCCTGGCCGCAGAGATTGGGTGGGGGGAGCCATCACTTTGTAGTATCTTCCTTCGCAGTCTCAACGCTGAGCTAAAGGATGAGTTAGCAGCACGGGACAAACCGGATAATTTGAGTGAATTAATTGCTCTTACTATAAGCCTAGATAGTAGGTTAAGGGAGCGAGCGGCCAAACAGCGAACTACTTCCCGTTCAGCTAAACCCCGCCCTCGCTCCACTAGCTCCCCTCTGCTCGCTCTACCCGCGTCAGAGGAACTCCCGGACCAAGAGGCTATGGTAATAGGGCAGTCTAAAGTGTCAGCGGCTGAAAGACAGCGCCGCAGGGATCTTGGCCTTTGTTTCTATTGCGGGAAAGAGTCACATGGGGTATTTGAATGTCCCAGTCAGTTAAAAGGGAAGGTCCGTGGATCGCAGTAGGGGGATTCACGGACAGGAACTTAGAAAAACCCCTCACTAGTTTCCGCATACCCATCAGATTAATTCACACGCATACAGAACATTCCACGCTGGCTTTAGTAGACTCAGGAGATGAGCAGAACTTTGTTTCCAGAGACCTGGCAACCCGGATGGGCCTCAGCTGTCAGACTCTGGATCCCCCTGTCAATCTCATCACCCTGTCCAAGGCATCACTGACCACCGTTGCCTATCAGACGGCCTCAGTTTCTGTGATCGTTTTTGGTAATCACAGGGAGGAGATTAGGTTCCTGGTTCTGCCCGTTTCATCCTCGCCCGTCATCCTGGGTTACCCCTGGCTTCGGCTGCACAATCCCACCATTGACTGACAGGCAGGGAGTATTACAGCGTGGAGTACATTCTGTCTGAGTGCCTGCCTCCAATCTGCGGCGTGTGCCCCATCTGTCAAGGTGCCTCCACCCTCTACGTCACCACCGGATCTGTCCAAGGTACCGGAGGTTTACCATGACTTGGGGTTAGTATTTAGCAAGTCTCGGGCGTTGTCTCTACCCCCCCATCGACCTTACGACTGTGCCATAAATCTGAAGGCTGGGGCCCCTCTTCCTGCTCGCCGCCTGTACAGCCTATCAGCCCCGGAGCGCGAGGCCATGGACACCTACATCAAGGAATCCCTGGCCTCAGGAATCATCCGCCCATCGTCCTTGGCCGTGGGTGCCGGTTTCTTCTTCGTTGGGAAGAAGGACGGCTCATTACGCCCCTGCATCGACTTCCGGGGTCTCAACGAGATTACGGTAAAAGACAAGTACACTCTGCCTTTGATGAACACAGCCTTTGACTCCCTTCAGGGGGCATCCTGGTTTACCAAACTGGATCTCAGGAATGCTTATCACCTGGTGCAGATGAGAGAAGGTGACGAGTGGAAGACAGCTTTCCGGACCCCAAGCAGTCATTTCGAGTACCTGGTAATGCTGTTTGGGTTAACCAACGCTCCGACCATCTTCCAGCGACTAATAAACAATGTTTTGCGGGACTTCCTTAACTCGTTTGTATTTGTGTATCTTGATGATATACTAATCTTCTCTCGCACATTAGAAGAGCACCAGGTGCACGTCCGTAAAGTGTTACAGCGCCTCCTGGAGAACCAACTGTTCGTCAAGGCAGAGAAGTGTGAGTTTCACACCGACCAGACCTCCTTCCTTGGGTTCATCATAGCTCGGAACCAGGTGCTCCCCAACCCGGACAAAGTCAAGGCAGTAGTGGATTGGCCCGCACCAACCTCTAGGAAGCAGCTTCAGGGATTTTTGGGCTTTGCTAATTTCTATCGGAGGTTTGTGCCCAATTTTGGAAATATTGCTCGGCCCCTGACTGCGCTCACCTCCCCAAAGACCCCGTTTTGCTGGAGTGAGGAGGCAGCCTGGGCGTTTAAGAAACTTAAGGAGGAGTTTGTTTCTGCCCGTGTTCTAACCCAGGTGGACCCGAAGCTACAGTGCTTGGTGGAGGTGGATGCCTCTGATTCGGGGGTAGGAGCGGTGCTTTCCCAACGTTCTCCTGAAGACGGTAAGATCCGCCCATGTGCCTACTTCTCTCATCGCCTGTCACCAGCGGAGAGGAATTATAGCATAGGAGACAGGGAGCTGCTGGCGGTGAAACTCGCCTTGGAGGAATGGAGACACTGGCTGGAGGGGGCTGCTCAGCCGTTCGTAGTATGGACTGATCACCGTAACCTGGAGTACCTCAGGACGGCGAAGCGCCTGAACGCACGCCAGGCTCGTTGGTCCCTTTTCTTTGGCCGTTTTAATTTTACCATCACTTATCGGCCGGGAAGCAAGAACAGTAAGCCGGACGCCCTCTCGCGGCAGTTCGACGCACCATCCTCTGAGGATCAGGAAGCACCCATCCTGCCGCCCTCCTGTGTCATGGGCGCCCTGTCCTGGGGCATTTGTAGGACAGTCCGTAGAGCACTGAAGACGGAGCCAGATCCGGGGGGGGGGGGGGCGCCTGTTTGTTCCACGCTCTATTCGGGGCCAAGTGATTGAGTGGGGTCACGCCTCCAAGTTGGCTTGTCATCCGGGGGTGGGTCGGACTGTGGACCTTCTCCAGAGGACCTTCTGGTGGCCTGGGCTGCGGAAGGACGTTGTGAGTTACATCCGGGCTTGCGCTCTATGCGCCACGGGGAAAACGACATCATCCCTCCCGGCAGGTCTGTTGCATCCTCTGCCGGTCCCCTCCCGCCCTTGGTCCCATGTTGCCATGGATTTTGTGACTGGTTTGCCCTCCTCAGATAATTTTACCACAGTCTTGACTATCGTGGACCGTTTCTCGAAGGCGGCCCATTTTGTGCCCCTTCGGGGTTTGCCTTCGGCTCAGGAAACAGCGAACCTCCTTGTTCAGCATGTGGTCCATCTCCACGGCATCCCCGCCAATATAGTGTCGGACCGGGGACCACAGTTCATCTCTCAGGTCTGGAAAGCGTTCTGCGCAGCGCTGGGAGCCACAGCGAGCCTCTCTTCAGGTTATCATCCACAGAGTAATGGCCAGTGTGAGTGGGCTAACCAGGAGCTTGAGGCCGCACTGCGTTGTGTCATCTCCTCCTGTTCGTCCTCCTGGAGCAAGCACCTTCCTTGGATAGAGTACGCCCATAACACCACGATCTCTACAGCCACGGGTTTCTCTCCTTTTAAGGCATCATTTGGGTTTGATCCACCACTGTTCCCGGAGGAGGAGAAGGAGGTAGCGGTCCCGTCTGTCCAAGCCCACATTAAGCGCTGTCAGCGAGTATGGTCCATCGCCCGCAGAGCTCTTTTGAAGACCACTGAACGCAACATCCAGGAAGTCAACCGTCACAGGAGACCCGCCCCGGACTACAAGGTGGGTCAGAAAGTTTGGTTGTCTACCCGGAATATTGGTGTACCGGCTGAGAAGTGCAAGCTTACTAAGCGCTTCATTGGTCCTTACACCATCTCTCGAATTGTCAATCCTGTGTCTGTGCGCTTGTCTCTCCCCTCTTCCATGCGCATCTGCCCCACCTTTCATGTCTCCCAGGTTAAACCGTACATCTCTGACCCCCTGTGCCCGCCTCCCGCGGCTCCTGCCCCCCCGAGGATGATCGTTGGCCATCCGGCCTGGGGGGTGACTGCCATTCTGGACGTTCGCAGGCGGGGTCGTGGTCTTCAGTATTTGGTGGACTGGGAGGGCTTTGGACCAGAGGATCGTTCTTGGATTCGCCCAGCGTTGATCCTGGATAAGCAATTGATCCGCGATTTCCATCGAGCGAATCCAGGTAGAATTGGGCAGGTGCCTGGAGGCACTGCTAGAGGGGGGAGTACTGTCATGACGGCCACTGGGCCGTCATCTGCCTCATCAGCTCCAGCTGCGCACAGACCAGCAGGTGCCAATCAGCGGCTGTTAAAAGCCAGTGTTTCTGACAGCCCGGCACGGAGTCGTCTGTCTTCCTCGTCTGAGTTTGAGCCAGAGCTTCGTTCCACTGTCAAGCCAAGAACGTCTCGTCAGGATCAGCCACGTAAGAAAACAATTTGCTTTTCTACCCCTTGCCTTTACCCCTGTGCACAGGTGGACCTCCCAGGCGACGGACCAACTTCCCCAGCCGACGGGCGTTGCCACCTTCTTCACGGAGCTCCTCGTTACCACCACAGCTACGGGTACAACCATCACCACAGCTACAGGAGCTAGCATCATTACAGCTACAGGAGCTATCGTCATCACGGACACTGGTACAACCACCACCTCTGCTACGGGAGCAATCATCATCACAGCTACTGGTGCAATCACCACCACGGCTACGGACACTATCACCACCACGGCTACGGGTACTATCACCTCCACGTTGCACGGACACTGGAAGTCAGCAGGACATTACCTGTGGTATATCCAAGTAAGCCTAACCACCCACAATTACCTGCCATCGTTGAACACCTGTAATTGTTTCTGCTTGTGTGTTCCAGGGTTGCCAGGTCGCCATCTGAACTGCTCAGTTCCAGTGACCAGACTTCTATACTTGCACTCACACACGCACTACACTCCCTCACTTTACAGTAAAGAATAATTGTCTATATCTGCTCGTGTCAGTGTCTGTTTCCTGGGTCCAGAACATGTCAATGACCTAACAGAAAAAGTGGACTTTAATTTATATGGTTTTCAAATATATTTCTCTAGAATTTTTGCTCAATACACTTTTTGTGTTGAGCCCTTTTTTTGTTTTGTTTTTAATGGTTTTATTTCAGGCAATAATAGGAAGTCCTACCATTATTTATTCTCATTTGTTGCAAATTTATGAATGTGTCGGGGTAGCCCCTTCAAGGAAAGGAAGGGAAGGACCCAACTGCAAGGTGAATTTGGTAAACCACAATTTATTGCAAGACAAACAGGAAACAGAAAATAAAGCAGTGCGTGGACTGAACAAAAGCAAAAAAAAAAAAAAAAAACATGGCAGACTTACTGACTGGCAGGTAGTGATGGCAAAATCGAAACAGTGTTTTGGAACGTACCGGAACCTAGGCAGAACTTGTGATTCGAAACGCTGTTCCGAGGTCTGTATCAGAAGGACGGTGTCACGTGACTATTCGTCACCGTCATGTGACGGTGTCACGTGTCACGTGACTGTTCCATATCATGTTCCATTCCGCCCCCAATTGTTTTGAAACGTCACAGACGTTTTTGTTTCAGCAAGTGAATACAAATCCGTGTATGGTTCGTTCATTTGTAACTCCAATTCAAAATAAAATCAGAAAAAATTAATTTTTGGTCTCATTTTTGTTTTGTCCTTTCCTAAACTTAGGTAGAAAAAATGTCCAATTTTTGGACATACCTGTGTTTAATTTTGCTCTTTAAGTTCCCCCCATACAGTGTTTGTGTGTACGTTTTCCGATTCCTTGACCATGAAAACATATGACTAGCAATTGGATTCACAATGATAGGATTAGTGGTTCAGTAGTTATTGACGAAAATGGTATTTTCCGTAATGGCGGTTTAGCGCCACAGTTCCCCCCATACAGTGTTTGTGTGCACGTTTTCAGATTCCTTGACCATGAAAACATATGACAAGCAATTGGATTGACAATGATAGGATTAGTGGTTTAGCAGTTATTCACGAAAATGGCATTTTGCGTAATGGCGGTTTTCTTGTGGACGGTGATCCGGATCACCACCAAAATCTAATCATCTGTAGGATACCCCATTTCTGACAATCTGTGAAAATTTCATGAAAATCCGTCCATAACTTTTTGAGTTATCTTGCTAACAAACAAACAGACAGACAGACAAACCAACGCCGATGATCACATAATCTCCCCCTTTGGCGGAGGTAACAATAACCATAATGACTAAAGTACATGCCTAAGAAGAAAACACAGGAACAAACTAACAAAGGGTGAGAACATGACTGAACTCATGTCCTGAGAAGAAGAAAAAGATCAAATATGAACATAAAGTGAGGACATGAGCACAGCCGGGTCCAAACTCTTACAGAGTGGGGTTGTCTGACTGGTTCAGTAAAGTTTGCTAAATTTAACTGGATTTTATCCCCCCCCCCTTTTTTTAACATGCAATTAAAAAAATGCAATACATGGATCTGTTTCTATTATCATGCCAATGTCATGTTATGCAAAGATCTTCCATTTATACAGTGGTTTGGAGATCTCAAGATATCGTGATATATATTGTGTATCACAATAAAACCGTAACTGTATTGCGATACATGTTAAAAGCCATATCGCCCAGCCCTAATAGAGGCTACGCATATACACAACCCACAAAAAGTTAGGGATACAGTCATGTGAAAAAATTAGGACACGCTGTATTAGCCTGTGTGTGTGTGTGTGTGTGTGTGTGTGTGTGTGTGTGTGTGTGTGTGTGTGTGTGTGTGTTTTAACATATTTGGACATATGGATTTTTTTTATCTAAGTTTTTGTAAAGGGTATACATGTCATTACAGCATTGCATTGTTTACATTTTCATCACATATTCCCCTTTTTTATGTTTTTTGACAACATTGGAAAAAAATTATTACAACACCCTTTTTTTTAAATGAAAGAAAGAGAAATTAAAAGAACAAAAAAAAAAGCAAACAGAAAAAAAAAACAAAAAAACCAAAAGAGCAGAAAAATAAAAGAGTATCTGAGATCTGAGTAGCGTTGGAACAAAGAGCGGTGCCATTATTGAAATGGTGTTTGTCAAAGATTAGATCTGATGGAAGACACATATGCATTCCAGGGTTGCCAAAAGTTCAAGAACCCATCCATGTCCTGTCTCAGTGTGAATGTCAACTTTTCCATCAAATAAATGTCCTGAATCATGTTAATCCAATCTTCAGGTGTAGGACAATCTTTCAACATCCATTTTTTTGCTAGAGCTTTTTTACTTGCCAATATTAAAACAGTGAATAAGTATTTTTCTCCTCGTCTTTCCAGTGATTCCGGTAGTAAACCCAAATACAAAGTTACAAAAGAAAAGGGAACTGTTATTTTGAATATTTTCCCCAATATTGTCTGTACATTGGTCCAATATTGGTGGATAACTGGGCATGACCAAAACACATGAAAATGATTTGCAGTCTTTTCACCACACAAGCGCCAACAGTTCAACCCCTTACAAGTAAATTTGTTTTGTGCAGGTGTTCTGAAAAATCTTACCAAATTTTTCCATCCAAATTCTCTCCACAGCAGGGATGAAATACTTTTCCATTGTTGTTTGTTTAGCTTTTCCCATATTTCCAGTTGTAAAGTGAAATTCCCCTCCTTTTCCCATCTCTCTTTTATATATGATGTGTTGTCTCCTTTTAAGTCTTGAAGACCATGGTATATTTTAGAAATGTATCTGGATATTTAATATCAATGTTAAAAACACTGGGAGAGTCGTGTAATACAACTAAACAATTAAAAATGAATTAAAGAATTTTTTCAAATTTTCTGTAAAATGTAATCCTAAACAAATAGTGAGGCATAAATTAGGGCACCCCCCTTCTTTTTAGGACACCCCACATTCATTCCCACTTAAAATGGCTAAAATAAACGTTTAAAAACTGCAAATAAAAACAAAAACAAGGTAAGACATAGATATGTGAACATTTCTTCATAAAGAACTGAATATTTAATGGGGTATCCTAATTTTTTGACATGACTGTATTTGGCTTTCGGGTGAAATTTATGAAAAATGTGAAATTCACACTACAGTGATATAATATCATGAAATTCAGATATTTTAAAACTAATGAAAGAATGAGGTCTTGTTTTAAAAAGCTATGAAAACAAAACTGACCCATGACAGACAACATTTCACTGTGTTGAGGAACCAAGTTGTAAAAAAGTTTTTAAAAAAAGCTAAGGCAGATTTTTTCAGAACCATAATAGAAAAGGCAAGTGGTAATTCAAAAGTTATCTGGAACCACTTTAAAAATTAACAGGAAATCACAATAAAAAAGGGAAACAACTTGAACTTAAAGTAGATGGAAAGATTACAAATAATCCAGTCGAACAGTAAACGATTTTAGACCAGTTGCTTTGACTTCAATTTTAATGAAAATTTTTGAAAAACTGGTCAGATTTGAGGTCCTAAAGCAGACTGAACATGCATTGGATCCTTTGCAGTTTGCCTATAGGCCTCACAGAGGAGTGGAGGACGCCACTGTCATTCTGTTTAACATGCTTTTTGAACATCTGGATTTTAATGGGACACACGCCAGGCTTTTATTTGTGGACTTTTCTTCCGCCTTTAATACAATCCAACCTCATATTTTAGTTGAAAGGCTCCTGCAACCATTTGATTTGAGCAATAATCTGGTGGTTTGGATTCTGAAATTTTTAACCAACAGGACACAGAGAGTAAGGGTCAATGGTACATTGTCTGACCTAAAGTGTTCTTCTACTGGCTCTCCTCAGGGGTGTGTGTTGTCACCACTACTCTTCATCCTGTACACAAACATGTGTCGGAGCAGACATGACAACAGACACATTATAAAGTATGCTGACGATTCAGTTGTTGTCAGTCTCCTCCAGGATGGTGAGAGTGGCCACGACCCAGTAGTTGATGATTTTGTTCACTGGTGTGAGGATTCCTACCTGCAGCTGAATATGACAAAAACTAAAGATATGATTATTGACTTTAGGAGGAAAACTCCCAGGCACGAAGTCACCGTACTAAAAGACCAGACCACTGAATGTGTACAATCCTACAAATATCTTGGGACGATTATTGATAGTAATTTAAACTTTGAAGAGAACTGTGAAAGGGTGTGCAAAAAGGGTCAGCAACATTTGCATTGCTTGAGAAAACTTGCACGCTTCCAAATAGACCGAACCATAATGACAATGTTTTATCGGGCTTTTATTGAATCTGTTTTATCCTTTTCTTTAGTGTCATGGTTTGGTCAGATAAAACTGAAACAGAGGAAATCCTTGGATCAGGTAGTTAGATGGTCCAGTCGTTTGCTTGGTGAGTCACAGCTGAGCCTGACATCCCTGTACACCAGACAGGTACAGAGGATGGCTACCTCCATTTTAAATGATGACTCCCACCCTTTGCACTGCCACTTTCAGCTTCTTCCCTCCAGACGGAGGTTTGCTGTCCCAAAAAGTAAAACCCAGCGCTACAAAAACAGCTTTGTTCCTGCTGCTGTCAAAGAGTTGAACAAGATGTAACAATATATTGCACATAATTTAGTTACCTATTTATTAATTTTATTTTATATTTACTTATTTTTGTAGGTTTTTTATTTGGGTTCTAAATCTTTTACTGGGTTTTAGACTTTTGAGTTTTTAACCTCTTTGACTAGTCTTTTCAATATCTCTCTCATCTCTTTGTCCTATGTCCTGATTGGTGGAGCCTTGAGTATTTTTTATCAAGTTTATTGTCATATCCGGCTCTAGGGAGCCGGGCAATCAGAGCCAGGGACAAGCCAGTGAGTCGTGATGGTTTATTTTGGGTAAGGGATAAGGGATGAGGAGAGCACAGATACTCATGCAGAGGTACACTCACAGGTTGCACAGCGCAGAGGTAAGCAGCTCGTACCGGACGTGGGGGTAACAAGACGTACATACTCACAGCGGGATACAAACACAGGAATGCTGCAAGAGGAGTATAAGCTGACACCAGACAAAGGGGCTTCAGCTTAGCAATGTGTTTATGTCGCAGCCCCGAGTCATCGAGGCTGCTCCTATTTATCCTCATTGGCAGCGCCCCAGCTGATGAGGACTAATTGGCCCCAGCCGTCCGTAATGCTGCCAGCTGGGAGCCTGCTGAGACGCTGCTCAATGGGAAAAGGGAAAACATGGGCTGAGTGCCGAGACGGCATCTCAACCCATGGTGACATTTATAGTCAACTTCATGTGTGCCTGTGTTTGTGTTCATGTTGAATGTAATTGTGGTTTGTAAATATAGATGTCACCTGACTGCAAAACAAATCTACCTACGGGTACAAATAAAGGAACCTGAACCTGAACCTGAAGTAGCTCATGCTTTTAACCACTGCTTTACTGACTCTGTAACAACCATTGCACAATGTTTTTTCACCTATATATACAAATATGTCTGCAATTAATACAAATAAGCCTACTTCCACCATAAGAAATGTCACAGAAGCAGAAGTCACAAGAGTAATTAGATCTTTTAACCATCTCAAGCAAAGCATATATTTGGTATGGATGGAGTGATGCTAAAAGAACTAAATACAACATTAACTACTCCTATTACCAAAATGATAAATCTCTCAATTTCTCAGGGAATATTTCTGTCACAAACCCCTGTGCGCCATAACACGGCGCACGAGGGTGAGAATGAGAAACCCAATTGCGAGAGTAGAGAGTGCCAAGTTTATTGAAGTTCACCACAAAAACACAGTTCATTAAGCACCAAGTTTCAGTTCAGCTTAAGCACAGAAAAATACAGAGAAGTGTAATAGCAAGATGAGGTCACCAAACGTACAGGGCGCCACCTGGATGCTCTACAGTCAACGGAGCCTAGTGCTGCAGGACCGTATAGCGCAAAAGGAAAGGTGATCAGCCTAGCGCTGCAGGGCTGCAAACAGCACGGAAAAGAAAGGCGAAACAAAATGACACTTACAGGGCTGGAGCAATCCAAGGCTAACCGAGCAGTCTGGAGGAAGAGGACAGGAAGCAGGGCCAGCCAAAACACCGAGGGAAATAATCTGACAAAAGTGACGGCTGGAGAACAACGGAGGGAGTAGACAATATACGGGGAAAGCTAGCTGTCGCATGTAGAGGCAAATGCCCCGACAATCTCTTTCCTCTGGAGCGGCCAACAAATACTCCAGAAGCTAACGAGGAAAGAGGTAACGAGGGAAAGAATGCGTGGGCAGAACTGATTGGCATCCAGTGTGTGAGAACACGTGTGAATGAGTGTGAATGGAAGGTGTGCATGTGTGTGTGCGAGTGGGTGTGTGTATGTGTGTGAGCACCCGTGACAGTGCAGCTGACGGTGCTCGACAGGAGGAGGGGGCGTGCCAGAGCTGTCAGGAGGAAACTAAGACAAATCACAACATTAAGTCAGAACCGGGTTTGGCCTCCAAACCCGGATTTCTGGAAATTTCCAAATGTTTGGAAATCGGCTGTTGTTGTGCCAGTGTTTAAAAGTGGCGATCCTCTCTTGACTTCTAATTACAGGCCTATAAGCATTCTACATACACTGTCAAAGGTTGCAGAGAAATTGGTAGCTCAGCAAATTATCTGCCATCTGAAAATAAGTTCATTTGCCCTGCACCCAGTGCAGTTTGGCTTTACGGCAAATTATTCAACAGAGACAGCCAACTGTTATTTTATTGAAAAAATCAAGTCTCTCTTGGATAAAGGTGGTGCTGTTGGAGCTGTGTTTCTTGATTTCAAAAAAGCTTTTGACACTGTGAACCACAGAATTCTTATGTCTAAATTATCTAGTTTCAGTTTTCAGTCCTACAATACACTTAAATGGATAGAATCATATTTATCACACTGATCTCAGCAGGGGGCAGCCCGGTGGCGGAGTGGTTAGCACTGCAGCAGCACAGCAACTCACCCTTGGCCGGGGGATCCTGGGTTCGATCCCAGCCCCCGACCAACAGTGATCTGTGTGGAGTTTGCATGTTCTCCCCGTGTCTGCGTGGGTTTACTCCGGGATTTCTCCGGTTTCCTCCCACATGCCAAAAACATGCAAGTTAGGTTAATTGGCATCAAATTCTCTCAATTCTCTCTCTCTGTCATCAAAACTGGGGATTCTAAATTGTCCTTAGGTATGACTGTGAGAGTGAATGGTTGTCTGTCTCTCTGTGTTGGCCCTGCGATGGACTGGCGATCTGTCCAGGGTGTACCCTGCCTTTCGCCCAAAGATGCTGGGATAGGCTCCAGCCCCCCCGCAACCCGAAAAGGATTAAGCAGAAGAAGATGGATGGATGGATCTCAGCAGGTTTAAATACAAAATCACCAATCCTAAGCCCTTCACCTATCCACAGGTGTCCCACAAGGATCAATCATTGGCCCACTATAATTCACATTATACATAAATGATCTTCCGTCCACTTGTCCTAATGCTTACATCCAAATGTGTCCATGTTTTTCACCAAGTCCAAAACAATTAACATTTCAGAGCCAGATGTTTTTGTTTCAGGGGAGAGGCTACAGGTTGTGTCTGAATTTAAATATCTTGGAGTTGTCATAGACTCTAAACTATCTTTCAAGACACAGGTCAAGAAGGTATGTAACAGAGTCAAATTCAATCTATCAAATTTTAGATTTACTCGAAATTACATGTCAACTGAGGCAGCTAAGATGTCCATGTAATCTATGGTCTTTTCTCATATTACTTCTTGTTCAACAACATGGTCACAGGCTGGCATCACTACTCTCAAACCATTAGAATCCTTATACAAACAAACAGTTAAAGTTCTGGACATGAAACAGTACATTATCATCATTGTCCAATACTAAAGCTGTTTAATCTGTTGAGCTGGGAAAATTTGATTAAACATGTAAACATTTGTCTTATGTATAAGATCATCCATAACTTGACCTCTCCTCCACTTAGAGAATTTGTTCCCGTCAGAACAACTGAATACCATGTCACAAGAGGTGCAGCAAGAGGGGAGTGGATTATTCCACCCAGAAAAAGCACTTTCAGTCAGTCTCAATTCTCTGTTAAAGCTGCATAAGAATGGCATTCTATCCCCAAATCTATCAGAGAATTGGATTCACATAAATTATTTAAAGCTCATCCAAAGAAATGGCTGACAATCAGCTGTGCAACATTAAAACTAAGTTGCATTTTTAACAGCCTCAGTGTTTCTGTGATGAACTCTTCTTGTTCCACCTGCTGCTGTCTCACTTTGTCTTTATGTGCCTGCATGCATGCTTCATTGGTGCCTTGTTTTATGTTATCTACATGTTATTGTTTGCTTCAGTTTTGCAGGTTTCTTTTGTGTCAAATAATTCTGTTTACTGTATGTGGTTTTAACATGGCTCATATTTTAACTAACACCAATTTCACGTCTTATTGTTTGCATGATTTCTACTGTTAGTCACGTTTTAAATGTTAAATGTCCTAACCGCATGTTTTTCTGGCAATAGCCTGTAACAGGGGTGTCCAGTAATGTGCCATGGAGGGCCAAGACCCTGCAGGCTTCACCTCCAACCAGTGGCTTCAACAGCAGATTCCACTGAACTTCTTCCCACTGATTGCTGATGAGTGAAAACACCTGCTGAAGAGACTGGGTAGAAGAGAGAACCTGCAGGATCTTGGCCCTCCATGACACATGATTGGACCCCCCTGGCCTATAACAGAAGGATGCTGTAATAAGTTTTCATATTAATGCCAGTATCACTGTTATTAGTTTTCTTCTATATTTCTTGTAATTTTATATTCATTTGTTTTTACTCTTAGGGTGACTTGTAACATCTGTCCAGGGACTACAGATGAAAAATAGCCTTTTGGCTAATTCCGGTACATTTACTAAACTGTTCATTAATGTGCACTGTCCCTGCTAAATAAATCAATAAATTTAAAAAAAATAAATAAATAAAAGTAGAGCATTTAAGTAGAAGCATGCAGTGGTGATTTCCTCATCTATAAATGCAAGCTATTGTTGTCTGTTTGTGTGTGTGTTCCTCAGATATCTCTCAAACCATTTGTCAGACTGGCCTAAGATTTTAAACATGTTTTGCTGTGGTTACAAGGGTGTGAATCCCTGAATATGGAGTCACTCAGTCAAAATATGTATTTTTTATCAATAAAAGTTTAACCACTGCTCTGTCTTCATGCCCTGGCTTCAGGAAGTGTGGGCGGGGTTTAGCTCTGTGTGTGTGTGTGTGTGTATGTGTGTGTGTTTGCTGCAGGCAGCAGCTGAGCAGAGCTCAGTATGGGTTTTTCTTGTGAACAAACGCTGCAAATATGCCATTATAGGATAGCTCCTAGTTTGAAACCCATTCAATTGTTCCCTTTATCACTGGATTTTAATTTTGTTGGCTCTGACTGCACAACAACTTCAAAATTTCAGCGGGGGGAGGGGGTTGGGGCTGAAACCATCAGACAAGCAGCCACACAGTAACGGAACATATACTGCATGCTGCAAATTCCTTTTTCCCTTTAAACAGCACACCGTGAGTGCTGGCCACTGCGTAGCTCTAAAGGATAATTCAGCGTATCGATGGCTGAAATGCAAAACCTCCTATCAGCAGGATTTTCTGATTTGCGGATTTCACTTTGGATGATGACAACAAGGAAGGCTGCTCATATCTGTCTGCAAGACAATCCCGCCCTTTATTGTGACAGAAAATTATTCTGATGGGAAAAAAAATAGCACAGCATTCTGCAAGAAAAAAAGGATTTTTTAGTTTTCTCAAAAAAGTGCATTTTTCAGATAGGAGATTTTGTGTTTCGGCCATCGATATGTGAAGAACACAAGGTGCGCAGGGTGGGGTGGAGTGGGGTGGAGGGGGCAGAGCAGCCGGACCGGCTTATCGCAGTCCTTCCCAGAGAGTCTCAGCTGCTGCTTCCCCCTTGCCTCCACTGTTCTTTGCAGCACCGTGGGTTCAACATGGCGCTTCTCCCAGTGCACAGCTATCTAAAAATTAAAAGTTAATAACACCACCATAATTGTGGAGCAGAATAGCCAGATCAATTGCATATGAAATGCAGACATACAGTGGTATAAAAAAAGTGTTTGCCCCCTTCCTTATTTCTCATTTTTGTATGCTTGTCACACTTAAATGTTTCAGATCATCAAACAAATTTAAATATTAGATAAAGATAACACAATTAAGCACAACATGCAGTTTTTAAATGAAGGTGTCCATTATTAAGGGTAAAAGCTAGACATCATGCTGCAATCCAAAGAAATTCAGGAACAATTGAGAAACAAAGTAATTGAGATCTATCAGTCTGGAAAAGGTTATAAAGCCATTTCTAAAGCTTTGGGACTCCAGTGGACCACGGTGAGAGCCATTATCCACAAATGGTGAAAACATGGAACAGTGGTAAACCTTCCCAGGAGTGGCCAGCCGACCAAAATTACTCCGAGAGCACAGCAATGACTCATCCAAGAGGTCACAAAAGACCCCACAACAACATCCAAAGAACTGCAGACCTCACTTGCCTCAGTTAAGGTCAGTGTTCATGACTCCACCATAAGAAAGAGACTGTGCAAAAATGGTCTGCATGGCAGAATTCCAAGATGAAAACCACTGGTGAGCAAAAAGAACATAAAAGCTCGTCTCAGTTTTGCCAGAAAACATCTTGATGATCCCCAAGACTTTTGGGAAAATAGTCTGTGGACTGATGAGACGAAAGTTGAACTTTTTGGAAGGTGTGTGTCCCGTTACATCTGGTGTAAAAGTAACACAACATTTCAGAAAAGGAACATCATACCAACAGTAAAATATGGTGGTGGTAGTGTGATGGTCTGGGGCTGTTTTGCTGCTTCAGGACCTGGAGGACTTGCTGTGGTCAATGGAGCCATGAATTCTGCTGTCTACCAAAAAATCCTGAAGGAGAATGTCCGGCCATCTGTTTGTGACTTCAAGCTGAAGCACACTTGGGTTCTGCACCAGGACAATGATCCAAAACACACCAGCAAGTCCACCTCTGAATGGCTTAGGAAAAACAAAATGAAGACTTTGGAGTTGCTTAGTCAAAGTACTGACCTGAATCTGATTGAGATGCTGTGGCATGAGCTTAAAAAGGCAGTTTATGCTCGAAAACCCTCCAATGTGGCTGAATTACAACAATTCTGCAGAGATGAGTGGGCCAAAATTCCTCCACAGTGCTGTAAAAGACTCATTGCCAGTTATAGCAAACGCTTGACTGCAGTTGTTGCTGCTAAGGATGGCCCAACCAGTCATTAGGTTTAGGGTCAATCACTTTTTCACACAGGGCCATGTAGGTTTGAATTTTTTTCCCTTAATAATAAACACTTTATTTTAAAAACTGCATTTTGTGTTTACATGTGTTATCTTTGTCTAATATTTAAATTTGTTTGATGATCTGAAACATTGAAGTGTGACAAACATAAAAAATGTGGTGATCTCGAGCACGGGTCTGCTCTACACTCGAGTCGCTCATTGTTTTCCCTTTTCTGCCTGTTTATTCAGGCTTGTTTATGATGGTGATTATTTGTGCTTTTATTCTGACAGCGCCGCGGCAGGACTTCCACCTGTCAAATCTGCTGGCAGCCTGTCACAGCTGTTTGTCTTTAGTTCATTACGTTGTCTTTTCACCTGTTTGTAGTTTAAGTTTTCCTGACTTTTTCAAATTGCAGTCGAGGCTCAGTCTTTGCAGTGACTTGCTCCACTCAGGCTGGATTCCCCTACCCCTGATTCCAGTCTATCCCCAGCTTTGGACTTTGCTGGTGTATTTGTGAGTACCTTTTATGTTTGTGCTGTATTTATATGTGCTCAGTTATCGCCCTTCTGGGTTTTGTATTCAGCCTTTTGTTATCCGTCCCTCCTGGCGAGTTCTTTTGTTCTTTATAATTTAATAAATAAGCAAACTCACTACTGGTGATTGGTGCCTCATTTATACTCTGCAAGGGGCAAACGTAACACAAAAAAATGAGAAATCAGGAAGGGGGAAGACACATTTTCACACCACTGTATATGCTTGCTTTCACTAAATGACAACCATGACAAAAACCACCCAAATAACAATTTTTTTTTTTTTTTTTTTTAATTTACTGACAAATGGGCAACATTGATGCAACAGTTGCAGCCAAACGGGTCATTATTCTGAGTATAATAATGTTCAGTGTTTTGTACTTATAATATTGATAAAATATAAAAGGATTCATTACAATGGATCTCCAATATTTATAAACGTGTCCTGTTATAGTCCTACATGAGTTTATTGACGACAGACTATAAACTACACATAAACTAAAACAATTATAATGATGACTGAACAACTCCCATTCCCCAAAGTGCAAGATACAACACTTATGAATATAAGTCATAAAAGATCAAACAAATAAACAAGCAGTTCTTAAACAGTTGCTATTGTTGGATGTCCCATTCATTTTCAATTTTTCTGTAATTAATATTCACACAATCAAATAAATCTCAGTTCAGTTACTTTCATATTTGTCAAAGTCTAACATACCTCTGTATTACACTTTCAAACACAGCCTACGTTTGGGCCTGGAAAGCCTGATTGGACTATCTGTTTCAGACAGGAATACTTGCTTTTTACGGGCATGCACTAGTCTCAAGCAATTTACTGAAACAAAAGCCAACAACAGTGGTGGATATTCTACAACAAAAATGTCAGTGTCTCACTAACTTGTCATGTGCCCTGAAGCATCAATTACAGCTTGACAATGACGTCTCATGCTGTTCACAAGTTGACTAATTGTCTGCTGAGGCATTGCATTCCACTCTTCTTGGACAGCGGCCCTCAGGTCATTGAGATTGTGGGGTGCAGGGTTAAGGGCCTCTACACGGTGACTCAGCTGATCCCATAGGTCAGGGGTGTCCAACCATGTGCCATGGAGAGCCAAGACCCTGCAGGTTTTACCTCCAACCAGTGTCTTCAACAGCAGATTTCAGTGAACTTCTTCCCACTGATTGCTGATAAGTGAAAACACCTGCTGAAGAGACTGGGTAGAAGAGAAAACCTGCAGGGTCTTGGCTCTCCATGGCACATGGTTGGACACCCCTGCCATAGGTCTTCTATAGGATTCAGGTCTGGAGAAAGTGCAGGCCACTCCCTTTGAGGTACCCCAGCCTCCAGCAGCCGTTCATTAATGATGCAATCTCAATGAGCTGGAGCATTGTCGTCCATAAAGATGAAATTAGGCCTGTGTTGTTCATGCCGGGGCACAATGACTGGATTAATGATGTTATTCTATTGGCTTGTCATTGTACCATTCACAAATTGTAGGGCAGTTCTGTGTTGACTAGATACACCTGACCAGACTGTAACATGGTAACAACAGTGGCTGATTCATAGCACTCTCCTTGACATCTCCAACATCGTTGGCAGCCATCATTTCTGCTCAGCGTGAATCAACTTTCATTAGAGAATAGCACTGAGGCTTACTGGTTCCTTGTCCAGCGTAAATGCTCCCTGGCCCATGCAAGACGATGACACCTGTGCCTGGTGGTGTGGTCAGGTACTCTTGCAGGATGTTTAGCATGCAGATCTCACTGATGTAAATGGTTTTGAATGGTCTGATGTGACACTTAGGTTCCTCTCACCTCCCTTAAATGTGCCTGGAGTTGAGTGACATTCATCATCTGGTTCCACAGGGCACTGTTCACAATGAAGTGGTCATCAGTGTGGGATGTGGCCAAAGGACGTCCACTTCTGTGCCTTTCTATGACTCTTCCAGTCTCTCTGTATCTCTGTTGCAACCTGCTGATGACACTTTCTGGCACTCTAAGCTCAGTGGCCACTTCCCTCTGAGAACATCCTGTTTGAAGCCTTGCAGTGGCGAGGTACTGTTGATCAATTGTTAGGTGTCGTCTTGGTCTCATGATGTCAAAATGTGAACAGCATGATGAAGAGGACTGTTTAAGTACCAATTCTAATTGAACCAGAAAATTTATTGGTCGATTCATGGATCAAACACCTGTTGTGAATTTTGCTGGTAAGCACCTTGTTAGAAAACAGCAAGTTATGCAAAAAGTACTGAAACATTGAACAGTTGAACATGTGCTTTCAGAAGGTTAGAGAAGGTCAAATTAAGTTCACCTGGAAAGGTTATAGTGCATTTAGGTGCATCCTGAAATTTCACCTGAAAGCTGAATATCCCTAAGTTTTTGTGAGTAGTGTCTATACGAGGGGGTGGCTAAAGTTCATAGTGGTCAAATTTGACCACTATGAACTTTATATCTCCCCCTCCCCATATAGAGAGAGCTTTCAGCAATGTTAGCCATTCCCTCATTCAGGGTTGTTTCTGTGCTTATTATACCCCAGGGACAATTCAAATGCTACTGACCACTCAAACCACACACCTCTGTCTGTGATGATGCTTCATTTGGACTTTTAGGCCGCGTGTCCACCAGACGTGTTTTTCCGCTGTGGGTGACTATATTCTATTCATTCTCTAAGTAGTCCAGTGTCTACTCAGCGCTGAAACCCTCTTGGCAGTTGCCACCTTTTGTTGTGGTGCTGAGGACGCTCAAGGCTGAAAAAAGTTCAACTTTTCAGACTACACCTGAGCTCGTCAATGTCAGACCTTTCTAAGCAGCCAATCAGAATTAAGGAAGGGCGGGTCATCAGAGGCCAGCACGGTCTGTCCCCAGACTCCTGTTTTCTTGTCCGTGTCATCATATTTTGCATCCAGAGCTGCTACCAGTGTTGGAATACATTTACTGTATATTGTTATTTAGAGACTGCTATTAAAAAAAATAAGTAGAAAGTCTGACCATAGGACAAGTGGAAGTGCTGAACTGTGAGTGAAGCTGTTGCTAGGAAACGGGGCACAGACTTTTTTTTTTTCCCAGAGCGCAGTGCACATGCGTGGGAAAAAGACATTCAGGGCGGCTGGGTAACAAAAAACCTGTTTGGTGGACACGCAGCCTTACACTGTCACTTTCAATTAGTATGTTACACAGACTAAAAACTGAAGCGACAAACTAATGTTAACCTAAACTTGCTATGGTATCAAAACATTACAGTCTCAGAGAAACAAGGAAAGATGGATGGCTGGGGCTCATTAGCATTTAAAGCAGCTGTTGTGAGGAGAACTCCTTCCTCTGTGTGTAAAATGGCCCTGCAATAATTACATACTGACATTATATTAACACGTCTGGGAGTTGTCAGCATGTGGAAGGAGAACATAAGGGGGAACTTTAACAAACCACTATAATGGCTTATGAATCCAGACCACACAGATGATGATCTCTGCTCCTTCCAAACATGGATAAGTGGGGATCAAACGCATGGAACATGTTAGTAAATTACAGCACTCATCTGTCCGGGTTGGCTGGGTTCTACTGGCGCATGGTTCATGAGTTTTTACATTAATAAAGGACCTCACTCTTTGTACCACGACAAACATTTTTACTATTATTGTGTATATGTTTGAGCAAAAGCTGCAATATTCAGATGCAGCTGGTCGAGTCTGTCATCTCACACTCTCTCTTGGTCAACCCCTCAAAACTGACGTGGACTGTATCTGCTGCAGAACAGGTCAGAAAAATAAACCCAGGGTACCACATTAACTTTGGTGATGCAGAGGGAGCCTGCTTCATTCAAACTGTAATTTCTCCACCGAGACTCTGTGTGTGTGTCAGGCCAGGATTTCATAGATTACTGGGGGAAGTTGGAATCCATGATGGAGCCGCTCTGGGTTCCAACCCTTGGGTTCCATCAGCCCGTCCTCATATTCAGCTGGAAGCCACCTGACCAAGGCGATGTTGGCTGCTCCCCAGCGAGGATTGTGCCTGACAAAAAAAAATACAAGCAGCAGATAAGTCTTAACTTTTGACAGCATTTCATATTGAAAGACAGTACTTACACACATTAAAATATAGTTTTAACTGTGATTGAGCAAGATTTTAAAATGTAAGCCAGACGCTTAAAAATTTACAGTGTGTTTGATTTAAACCAAACCCAGTCACAGGAAGTGCACAAGCCCATGTACTCCTAGCGCCGGTCCCAAGCCTGGGTAAATGGGGAGGGTTGTGTCAGGAAGGGCATCCAACGTAAAACCTTTGCCAAATCAAACATGTGGATCATGACGAATGAGACCTTCATACCGGATCTTTTGAGGCCCAAGTTAACAACTGTCACTGGTGCTTTTAACTGACAAGTTGCCAGTGGAAATTTGGCTACTGTTGATCGAAGATTGAGGAGGAGGAGAGGGGGAAGGCATGTTAGGAGGGAGAGAGAGAAAAGGAAAGGTACAAGTGTGGAGGTGAGAGTAGGGATGTTAAATGTAAGGACAATGACTTGTAAAGGCAGAGAATTGGCTGATAGGATGGAGAGAAGAAAGGGAGATATACTGTGTTCAAGAAACCAGATAGAAGGGAAGCAAGACTAGGAGTATTGGGGGTGGATTTAAACTGTTCTACCATGGTGTAAATAGGAAGAGAAATGGAGTAGGAGTAATCTTGAAGGAAGAGTATATGAAGAGTGTTCAGGAGGTAAAGAGGGAGTCAGACAGAACCATGAGTTTGAAGCTAGAAGTCAAAGGTGTGATGTTGAATGCTGTCAGTGCGTATGCCCCACAAGTTGGATGTCAGGTAGAAGAGAGAGGAATTCTGGAGTAAGTTGGATGAAGTGGTAGAGAGTGTCCCCAGGGGGGTGAGAGAGTGGTGATTGGAGCAGACTTTAATGGACATGTAGGTGAAGGGAACAGAGGTCATGAGGAGGTCCTGGGTAGGTATGGTCTTAAGGAGAGAAATGTGGAAGGACAGATGGTTGTGGATTTTGCTAAAGGGATGGAAATAGCTGTGGTGAACACATACTTCAAGAAGAGAGAGGAACATAAGGTGACTTACAAGAGTGGAGGAAGGTGCACACAGGTGGACTACATCTTATGCAGAAGGAGAAATCTGAAAGCGATAGGAGACTGCAAGGTGGTGGCAGAGGAGAATGTAGCTAGACAGCATTGGATGGTAGTCTGTAGGATGATTTTAGAGAGCAAGAAGAGGAAAACAGTGAAGACAGAGCCAAAGATTAAGTGGGGAAAGATACAGAAGGAAGAAAGTCACACAGAGATCAGGAAGGAGTTGATACAGGCTCTGGGTGGTAGGGAAGAATTACCAGATGACTGGAAAAGTACAGCAAAAATATTGAGGGAAATGGGTAGAAAGGTACAGTATGTGGTGTATCCAGTGGGCAGAGGAAGGAAGACAAGGAGACTTAGTGGTGGAATGAGGAGGTACAGGAAAGTATTCAAAGGAAAAGGTTAGCAAAGAAAAAGTGGGATAGTCAGGGAGATGAAGAAAGTGAATGAATCTTTATTTCGGATAGAATAAAAGTAAAGATTAAAAGAAAGGAACAGAATAATATAACGGGGAGGGGGGGGGGGAATCTAACAAGGTCAAATTAGACAATAACTCCTCGGATTATACAGTTCAACATAACTTATCCGAAATGGGTGATGGCTGAAGCCGCAGCTTATATTGCCCACCCATATTCCATCCAAGATTTCAAAAGAAAAACAAAACAGGAGTGATTACAATTCAGAACAAAGCTAAGACAAAATGTGACAAAAAACTAAGCAACAACACAACACAGACTGGATATGACAATCCTTATGTGATTTTACATGTCATCTTGTATATGTATGTTTGGAGTATTTCTTCCTTTAGTTTTTGTTTAAATTGTCCAAGCGTTATACATTATTTTAATTCAGGTCCAAAATCGTTCCATAATCTGACTCCTTGCACTGAAACACAGTGTTGCTTGGTGGTAGTTCTCACTGAAGGTTTTTGAAATATACATGTTCATCTGAAATTATATTGTTTCTCCCTTATTTGGAACAGCTTTTGGATATTTGCGGGCAGTGATAGATTCTTCACTTTAAACATTATTACTGCAGTTTTAAAGTCAACCAGATCTTTCAACTTGAGAGCTTTTAATTTAAGAAAAAGTGGGTTTGTTGGTTCCCTGTAAGCAGCTTTGTTTATTATTCCAATAGCTCTCTTCTGAAGCATAAAGACTGGATATATGTTTGTTTTATATGTGTTTCCCCATACTTCAGTACAATATGTCATGTATGGGAGTATTAATGAATGAGACAAAGTATATAATGTGGGTTGATTCAGGAAATATTTCATTCTGTGTAGTATTGCAATTGATTTAGATATTTTACCTTTAATATAATTAATATGTGACTTCCAACACAGTTTATTATCAATTATTACTCCAAGAAATTTAGTTTCGGATACCCTTTCAATCTCTACACCATTTACACTGAGTTTAGATACTAAGTTGTTGTGATGGCTGTTAAAAATTACAAATTTTGTCTTATTTAAATTGAGCGTTAATTTGTTTGAATCAAACCACAGTTTAAGCTTTCCTAATTCCTTTCCGAGAGTATCCAAAAGTTGTTCCAAATTGCTTCCACTCCATAATAAATTAGTGTCATCGGCAAACAAGCTGGACTGTGTACAGCTGGACTGTAACACCATTGAGGCCTGCCACCCTCTGCCCAGGAAAAACAGCGACAAACCGGCTGTGATCATGAAGTTTGTGAATAGAAAACACAAGACTGCACTGCTAAAACAAGGGAGGAAACTGAAAGGAATGAACATTTACATAAACGAGCACCTTACAAAAGAAAACGCAGAAATAGCCAGAAAAGCAAGATACCTGAGAAAGCAGAAAAAGATTCAAAACACCTGGACATCAAACTGTAAAATATACATCAAATTAAATGGATCACCTGAAGAAGCCAAGGTCATTAACATCCGTAATATTATGGAACTGGACAAATATCAATGAATATTATGAACTGGAGTCACAGCAACAAGAGACAACTGTAGGACACTGAAGGATTATACTCATCTTCATCAGGACATTTAACTGCATGAAACAAAAGATCAACAAACAGGAACTGAAAGTTTTTGAATATACGGATCACAACCCACAGGACGTAGAATATAACATAGACCCTGATAATTTATTTAGCTCCATCAATAATAACTGTAGTTACTACACGGATGAACAGTTTAACACAATAGCCACATCTGATTTCAGTATCTCTATGATCCACTTCAACAGCAGAAGTCTCTATGCCAACTTTAATTACATTAAAGATTATTTACATCATTTTAAAGAGCCATTCAATATTGTGGCAATATCAGAGACGTGGCTCAGTGAAGAGAAAGGAGTGGATTTTACCATGGATGGCTATGAATTAAATTATATAAATAGAAAAGTGAAAAAAGGAAGAGGAGTTGCAATTTATGTTTTCAAGAGCTTGAAATACAAGGTTGTTGAAAATCTGTCAGTAACTGTGGATGATTTATTTGAATGCATTACAATAGAAATCTGTCTGGACAATGTGAAGAATATAGTAGTGAGCTGTGTATATAAAAGACCTGGATCAAACATTGACTTATTTAAGGACTGGATGGAAAAAATGTATGCAAAACTAACTCATAAAGTTATGTTCATCTGTGGGGATTTCAGTATAGATCTGATGAATTCAAAACAACATAATTTGACAGAAGAATTTATCAACACAATGTACAGTATGGGCTTACATCCAACAATTACCGGACCTAGCAGATTCACGTCACACAGTGCCACACTAATAGATAACATATTCACAAACATTATGGATAATAATATCAGGAGTGGGCTTTTATTGAATGACCTCAGTGACCACCTGCCGATTTTTGTTGTCTATCAATGTGATTATAGGAAGAAAAAGTATACCAAAAATATTAAATATAAAAGGATAAGAACCGAAGAATCTATGTATTTACTGACAAAGGAATTATTAATACAAGACTGGAAGATAGTTTATGATGAAAATGATATAAATAAAGCATATGATAAATGTTTTACAAATATTTCAATCATTGTACAATAAAAACTGTCCTATAAAACAATACAGTGACAGACAACAAAAGAAAAATATTCCTTGGGTCACCAAGGGGTTAATAAATGCATGTAAAAAGAATACATTATATAAACAAGTCATTAAGTGCAGAACAGTGGAGGCTGAGATCAAATATAAAAGATATAAAAACAAGCTTACTAATATGAGGACCTGTAAGAAAGAATATTACAACAGAATAATAGAGGATAATAAAAATAACTTAGGAGGAATATGGCAAGTACTCAATGGGATTATTAGTAATCGACCTAAGAATGCTAATTATCCAGAATATTTTATTGAAAATGGCAATTTGATAAATAATATGGAGGATGTGGTCAGTGGTTTCAATAAATTTTTTGTAAACGTTCATCCTGAATTAGCAAAATCACTAGTGACACCAGAAACAAACAGTGGTTCTGTAAATGAAACAGAAGATAGAAATCCAAACACAATATTTTTGGGTGCAGTTACTGAAAAGGAAATTGAGACTGAGTAAATTTAAGAACAAAAAATCAATGGACTAGAATGAAATTGACATGACAATTGTTCTGCCCTCAGTAGAGTGTGTTCATATAAAGTTAAATAGTTCATAAGATTATAATAAATATCATAGTTCATTTGTAGTAAGTTATGTTAAAAATAATTTCTGTATAGTTAGTAGCAATTACTTGTATTTTATGTTGAAAGCGCAGCCAGTTGCCGCTATGTTTTGTGGGTAGAAGAAACGGACTTTGGTAAGGGAGAAGAAAAAAAGGCAGAGAGTATAACCTGCCTGCGAATGTCTGAAACGTTCCTCCTGTGTGTTAAATGCCTTTCTACACCTTCGAAAGCAATGGCTGTGAGTTAATTGTTTTGTCAATTTTATAAGTTTTGTTAAATGTGAACTTGAGATCGTTTTTTAGAATGTGTTGTTTCAGAAATTAGTCTTATCCCAGGGCCCCGCTAGCTTGTTGAATGTACAGTGGTACCTCTACTTACGAATTTAATTCGTTCCGGAAGAATTCTCGTAACGTGAAAAATTCGTAAGTAGAGGCACGTTTTACATGTAAATGCCGTAATCCGTTCCAAGCCCCCAAAATTCGGGCATAAATTTTTTATAAATCGTAAAAACGCATCAAAACATGTAACAAATACATGTTACAATTAGATTACTGCACAATAAACATAAAATGAGAGAATAATAAAAGAGAATAATAAAAATTATGTTCATTTACCCTTTAACTGCTATCGTCGTCGACGTCGTCACCTTTTGCCTTCTTTGGTTCATGTTCTGATCCAAGGACGTTTGCTTTTGTCGGCTTGTAAGTGCTTCGTTTTGTTTTAATACCGTGCTGATCGTTGATGTATTACGGCCATATTCTTTGGCGAGATCAACCAAACGCATAAAGTTTTGGAAAAAAAAAAACAAACTTCGTGGCCAATGGGATAACAGGAAGATGCTAGGCGATAGCCAATGGCAGAGCAGCTACAGGTATGTTTACGTTCGGTAAACTACGGAAGCTGCGAGGAGCGCGTACTTTTTTGCCTTTCGTATCCTGAAATTTCGTTCGTAACTAGAGGCAATATTTTCCCGTTGAGGCGTCTCGTAACCTGAAAATTCCGTATGTAGAGACGTTCGTAAGTAGAGGTACCACTGTATTGTGTTCTCTGTTTGTTCCAGGAATTAGTCCTATCCCAGGGGCCCGCTAGCTTACTTATATGTATTTATTTTCTGTTTTTATTTCTTTCAGTTTCACTCGGGCTTTTCATTGAGCTTCGAGCCACAGTTATAAACAACTGTAAGCTGTCTGGAAGACTGGAAATAAAGGAGCAGGACGCTCGGTTTCCTGGCTCGTGAAAAACGAGTTTGGCTTGCTGTTAATCTGCGTTAGCATACACAGTGTATACAACACGTAGGGATAACAGTACAGTGAAAAGCCAGGTCAGCAGTTGGTGAAGATAAGGTCCACGACACAGCGAGGGACGACACTCAAGAGTGAAAAACCATGTCAGCAGTTGGTGAAGACAAGATTCACGACACAGCGATGGACGACACTCAAGAGAACAGGGCAGAAGAAAAGACGAACTCCGAAGCCAAATCATCACACAACGCTAGCTCCAGCTCCAAACGTTCTAGCTCCAAGTTGTCCTCAAAGTCCAACGTAATGGAAGCGGCCATGGCGCGAGCCTCTGCTGAAGCTGCGAATGCTAGAGCCTTGTACAGTAAGAAACAATTAGAAATTAAAAAACAACAAGCAAAGCTAGAACTGGATCTGGAGATGGAGACGGAAACAGCGGCCGCCACAGCAAAGGCAGAAGTTCTAGAAGCTGCTGCAGCTGCCGAGCTGGACGAAGGAGAGAGCGTAAGGAGCGCAATTTCATCACACGCCGTCAGACAGAGAACTATGGAGTATGTGCACCACCAAATCCAGCTAAAGTCACAGGCGCGACCAGCTGAAGAAGAAACACCTCAAGTCGAACCTGCACAAAGGGCGCAATCATTCACTCCGAGGAGACCCGAACGAACTCTCTCTCCACCAGCATTCAAGAAAATGTACGTGAAAAATGAATCCATCGACACACCGAGAGACTGTCAGGCCAAACAGCTACCATGCTTCCCACAATGGTGACCCACCTATGGCAGACTTTGCTAGGTTCCTCGCGCGCAGAGAGCTAATCACAACCGGACTCTTTAAGTTTGACGACACCCCCGAAAACTTTAGAGCATGGCAGTCGTCATTCATAAATGCAACTGAAGACGTTGGTCTCGCATATAGCCAGGAGTTAGATCTCCTAGTCAAGTGGCTTGGTAAAGAGTCCTCAGAGCACGTCAAAAGAATCAGAGCTGTCTATGCCACTAACCCCAAAGCTGCTCTCCAATTGTCATGGGACAGGTTAGAAGAGTGTTATGCTACGCCAGAAGTAGTAGAAAATGCCTTGTTCAAAAAATTAGATAACTTCCCTCGCCTTACAGAGACAATGTGAAACTCAGGGAACTTGGAGATTTACTCTTAGAGCTGTGGGTCGCTAAAGATGAAGCTTATCTCCCAGGCCTCGCCTACTTCGATACATAGTTGAAAAGTTGCCTCCAAGTTTACAAGATAAATGGCTGCACGCGGGCTCAAAATACAAACAAAAATATGATGTAACCTTCCCTCCCTTCTCATATTTTGTAAAGTTTGTCCAAGACGAGGCTAAAGCAAGAAATGACCCAAGTTTTACGACATGCAGCAGCCAACCCTTCAGCAAAGGTGAGAGACCACCATTCAAACAAACTAGCTACAGAACGCCTGTAACTGTAAACAAAACAGAGGTCGACATAACTGATCCCGCTAGTACTAAAGAGGACGATTTAACACGCTACTGTCCAGTCCATAAGAAAATGCATCCCCTAGCCAAATGTAGAGCTTTTCAGAATAAACCGCTACAGGAAAGGCGAAGCATACTCAAAGAATACAAACGATGTTTTCGCTGCTGCTCTCCCATGCACGCAATAAAGAACTGTGACATAAAACTCAAGTGTGAGGAGTGCCAAAGTGAGAGGCACTGCTCTGCCATGCATCCTGATTCAAGTCAGCAACCTCAGCCAGGAAACGCACCTGAACCAGAGCCTCAGCCCCGAGACAACACACCACCTGAGGTAACGTCACTGTGCACTGAGATCTGCGGCGAAGGTAATCCCCCACGTTCTTGCTCAAAGGTATGTCTAGTTCGAGTTTTCCCTAAAGGCCAACCAGAACGCTCCGTTAAGATGTATGCAATCCTTGACGATCAGAGTAATAAATCGCTGGCCCGTCCTGAATTCTTCGAGCTGTTTGGGATCAAGGGTAGCCCTCTGACATACCTCATGAGAACATGTGCTGGTTTAACTGAAAAGCTTGGCAGGGAAGCAGTGAGGTTCCAAATCGAGCCAGTAGGTGGAGGCACACTCTTAGACTTCCCTCCTCTCCTTGAATGCGATGAGATAAAGTTTGATAGGGGTGAAATACCTACGCCCGAAGTCGCTCTTGCTCATGCCCACTTAAAACACCTCACTCCTCTCATCCCCAAGTATGACCCAGATGCTGAGATGGCAATTTTACTTGGCAGAGACATCCTACGAGTCCACAAAGCAAGGCAACAAGTCAACGGACCCCACAATGCTCCCTTTGCTCAACGCCTGGACCTAGGCTGGGTAATTGTGGGGGAGGTGTGCCTTAACGTTCATAAGCCAACCGTCAACGTTTATAAAACGTACATGCTCTCCAACGGTTGCCCATCCTTCTTCACTCCTTGTCCTAACAGCATCAACATCAAAGAGAAACCATGCTATGGCGGGGAGCACAAGGACGGCCTCTCTAAACGCAGCTCAAAACCCAATGCAGTGGAAGAAAAGCTTGGACAAAGTTTTTGAGTGCACAGAGAACGATAACAAGTGTGCCGTGTCCTTCAAAGATGAAACCTTCCTAAAGATAATGGAGGAAGAAGTCCATCAGGATGGAGACAACAACTGGATCGCTCCTCTGCCATTCAAGTTTCCTCGCTTGCCGCTCCCAAATAACAGGGACCAAGCATTGTCTAGACTCGGCTCACTAAGACGCAACTTAACGAAAAACCCTCAAATGAAAGAACAGTTCTCAGAGTTTATGGACAAGCTGTTCAAGAACAATCACGCAGAGATCGCTCCACCCATCACCGATAACACTGAATGCTGGTACCTGCCCATTTTTGGGGTATATCATCCCCAGAAGCCCAATCAGATACGGGCTGTCTTTGATTCAAGTGCCGAGCAATTTGGTGTGTCACTCAACTCAGTATTGTTAACAGGTCCAGATCTTAATAATACCCTCCTCGGCGTGCTGATTCGGTTTAGGAAGGAGCTCATCGCAGTCACTGCCGATATCCAGCAAATGTTTTATGGGTTCTTAGTCAGACCAGACCATAGAGACTATTTGAAGTTCTTGTGGCACGAGGGAAATGACTTGTCAAAGGAGGTGCAGGAGTACCGCATGAGGGTGCACGTTTTTGGAAACAGCCCATTGCCAGCGGTAGCTATCTATTGCCTACACAGGGCTATCCAGAAAGGCGAGCCAAAGTTTGGAGCAGACACAAGACACTTTGTTGAGAGACACTTTTATGTAGATGACGGGTTGATTTCGCTTCCCACTGAATCTGCAGCCGTAGACTTGCTCGAGCGCACATGCGCATCCTTGGCCGAGTCCAATCTCAAGCTCCACAAAATCACCTCGAATAGTGTCTGTCATGCAAGCCTTCAAGCCAGAAGACCTGGCCATCGGTATCAAAGACTTGAGTCTCGGCGATGACACTCTACCAGCTCAGAGAAGTCTAGGCCTGTGCTGGGACATAAACACTGACTCTTTCACATTCAAGGTTGCCGTCGATGACAAACCCTACACCCGCCGTGGGGTTCTGTCAACAATTAACAGCATCTTCAACCCCTTGGGACTAGCGTCACCAGTGACAATCAAAGGCAGACTCTTGTTACGTGAACTGTCGAACGGTGTCCAAGGTTGGGATGCTCCTCTCCCTCAGGACAAAATGGACACATGGGAAACATGGAAAATGGCCCTCCAAGATCTTAACAGCCTCAAGGTGCCACGCTGCTATGTACCAGCTTCCCTTTCTAAGTCCACTTACACCGAACTGTGTATCTTCTCCGACGCTTCAAGCTGGGCTATTGCGGCAGTAGCATACTTGAAGACAGTCAATGCAGAAGGACAATGTGAAGTCGGATTTGTGCTTGGGAAAGCAAAACTTTCACCACAACCAGAGCCCACGATACCTCGCCTTGAACTTTGTGGAGCAGTTCTAGCAGTTGAGATGGCGGAGCTCATTCTGGACGAACTTGATCACAAACCAGATGCTGTCAAATTCTACTGTGATAGCAAGGTGGTTCTTGGGTACATTTGCAATGATTCAAAGCACTTCTATGTCTATGTGCATAACCGCGTTCATCGTATACGTCAGTCCACATCCCCTGAACAGTGGCACTACGTCACATCAGAGCAAAACCCAGCTGATCTAGCCACCAGGTCAATACCTGCATCACAGCTCATGGAAACTATGTGGTTTAAGGGACCAGACTTCCTTTACAAACTACCTGAATCCGGGACATCTGAATCCTTTGAGTTAATCGAGCCTGAAGTAGACTCTGAAATCAGAAAAGTCGCTACCTTTTCTACTCACATTCAGAAGAACGGGCCCTTACCAGCATGCTTCCAGCGCTTTTCAAGTTGGAACTCATTAGTACGTGCCATTGCATTCCTAATTCACCAAGCTTGTTCTCACTCATCAAGCAACCTGTCAGATCATTCATGCAGGGGCTGGCATCGATGTAGCAAGCCACGCACTCCAGAGGAGTTGGATGCTGCCAATAACCTCATCCTCCAGTCTGTTCAAAAAGACGCCTTTCCCGACAAGTATGCTGCTCTCCATGCCAACCAAACCGTCCGCAGTTCAAGTCCCATCGTGGCTCTTGATCCCTATATGAATGAAAGCCTCATCAAGGTTGGAGGTCGCCTCAAACATGCTTCATTGAACACAGCATCTGAGAATCCAACCATTCTCTCAAACAAGCATCACGTAACTCAACTGCTTGTCCGTCACTATCATGCCAAAGTTGTGCATCAAGGAAGGCAGTTCACAGAAAGCGCAATTAGGCAAGCCGGACTGTGGATTGTAGGTTGCAAAAGACTGGTCTCGTCCATTATCCACCATTGTGTAACGTGCAGGAGACTTTTGTGAAAAAAGTAGTTAAAAAGAAGTAGTGGCATTAGTAATGCCAGGCGGGGAGTGTCCTGCCCTCAGTAGAGTGTGTTCATATAAAGTTAAAAATAGTTCATAAGATTATAATAAATATCATAGTTCATTTGTAGTAAGTTATGTTAAAAATAATTTCTGTATAGTTAGTAGCAATTACTTGTATTTTATGTTGAAAGCGCAGCCAGTTGCCGCTATGTTTTGTGGGTAGAAGAAATGGACTTTGGTAAGGGAGAAGGAAAAAAAGGCAGAGTATAACCTGCCCCCGAATGTCTGAAACATTCCTCCTGTGTGTTAAACGCCTTTCTACACCTTCGAAAGCAATGGCTGTGAGTTAATTGTTGTTTTGTCAATTTTATAAGTTTTGTTAAATGTGAACTTGAGATCGTTTTTTAGAATGTGTTGTTTCAGAAATTAGTCTTATCCCAGGGCCCTGCTAGCTTGTTGAATGTATTGTGTTCTCAGTTTGTTCCAGGAATTAGTCCTATCCCAGGGGCCCGCTAGCTTACTTATATGTATTTATTTTCTGTTTTTATTTCTTTTCAGTTTCACTTGGGCTTTTCATTGAGCTTCGAGCCACAGTTATAAACAACTGTACGTTGTCTGGAAGACCTGAATAAAGGAGCAGGACGCTCGGTTTCCTGGCTCGTGAAAAACGAGTTTGGCTTGCTGTTGATCTGCGTTAACATACACGGCGTATACAACACGTAGGGATAACAGTACAACAATAGTGAAAAAAGTAATTGAAGGAATTGTTAAGTCACTCACCCACATCTGTAACCTGTCATTTCAAACTGGTACATTTCCAAACAAAATGAAAACCTGTACATAACTGTACATTACTGCCCATCTAACTTATTGTACATTATTTGCACATAACAGTACTCTTAACTTTCTGCACTGCTGCATATATTTGCATATATTTGCTTAAATTGCACATACTGTATATACTGCACTGCTGTCCTTTGCACTTCTGATTGGATGCTAAACTGTGTTTTGTTACCTTGTATTCATACATGTGTAATGACAATAAAGTTGAATCTAATCTAAAATAGCAAAAGTAATACATCTATACAAAACAGGAGACAGTCATTGTTTCACAAATTACAGGCCAGTCTCTTTACTCTAACAATTCTTCAAATACTTGAAAAAATCTACACTGAGACTGGATGATTTCATTGAAAAACACAACCTCCTTACGAACAGCCAGTATGGTTTTAGAGCAGATAAATCTACATCTTTGGCACTGATTGAACTTATTGAAGAAATTACTAGTTGTATAGACAAAAAAAAGGTTGCTGTAGGAGTATTTATAGATTTAAAGAAAGCTTTTGACACCATTGACCACAGAATACTACTAAGGAACCTGGAAAGGTATAGGATAAGAGGGGTCGGACTGAGTTGGGTGGAAAGTTATTTAAGTAACAGACAACAATTTGTACAAATTGGTGAGCACAAATCACCCTTCATGGACATCACTTGTGGTGTGCCCCAGGGGTCAGTTTTGGGACCCAAATTCTTTATTTTGTATATAAATGACATATGCCAAGTATCAAAAATTCTGAAATTTATTTTGTTTGCGGATGACACAAATATCCTTTGCACTGGTGAGAATTTGCAGCAGGTTTTAGAGGTGGTCACAACTGAAATGAAAAAGTTGACGCAGTGGTTCAACAAAAATAAATTCTCTAAATCTGAAAAAAACAAAGATTATGTTGTTTGGAAATTATAAAATAAATCATGAAATAATGGTAATGATAGATGATACCAGAATAGAAACAGTACAGGAAAATAAGTTTCTGGGGCTGACGCTAGACAATAAAATCTGCTGGAAACCTCACATCAGTCACATCCAGGCCAAGTTGGCAAAATGTATAGCGATACTGGGGAAAACAAGACACATCTTGGACTATAAATCATTGTTCTTACTGTACAATTCACTGTTTCTACCTTATCTTAACTACTGTGTAGAGGTCTAGGGAAACGCCTACAAGACCAACCTACAGTCAATATGCACATTACAAAAAAGAGCTATAAGGATAATAAATAATGTAGGATATAGAGACCATACCAATTTGTTGTTTTTAAAGTCACATGTCATAAAGTTCATGGATTTAGTTAAATTTAAGACGGCACAAGTCATGTACAGAGCAATTAATAATCAACTCCCAACTAATATACAAAATAATATTTAAAAAAGAGACAATGATTATAGTTTGAGAGGAGACTTAAACTTTACAAAATCCAAGATGCGAACAACCAAGAAAAGTATGTGCATATCTGTCTGTGGGGTGGATTTGTGGAACAGTCTGGAGCCGGAACTGAAACTATGTACAAACAAAAATCAATTCAAAAAGAGGTATAAACATTATTTGCTGAAAGGATATATGTTAGAAGGGTAGTATTTATATGTACGATTCACTATGCTCACTCTGGGACACTATGGAATGGTGGGTGGGACAGTACTGTGTATATCTGTGTTGTTTGAGGCTGGTTTTGATGTATGGACATCAATGTATGTTGGGATGGATGGGTGTTAATGTTGATATGTACAGTTAATTGTTTACTTGGGGTTTTAAATGTGGTAATTTGTATATAATTCATATGGGTGTATTTATGGAAAAGGAGTTTGGAATTAATAAGTGTTCACTTCTTCCTTCTCCCTTTCGAACACTGTATACTGTTACTTTATTGCATTTGTCATTTGTTTTGTTTTTGTTTTGCTTTTTTGTTCAAAATAAAGTATGTATCTAACAATATTAAATCCATTTTTTCCAAAACTTTACATATGTCATTTATATACATATTGAATAACAATGGCCTCAAAACTGAACCCTGTGGGACTCCACAAATAACTTTCAGTAACTGTTAGTTTTTGCTACCAAAACATACATCTGATATCTGTTCTTTAAGTAACTACATAACCAGGACATGGGATGTCCTGGGATGGGATGAGAATCAGCACCTCCAAGTCAGAGTCCATGGTCCTCAGCTGGAAAAAGGTGGATTGTCCTCTCTGGGTTGGGGACAGGCTCCTGTCCCAAGTGGAGAAGTTCAAGTATCTTGGGGTCTTATTCATGAGTGAGGGGAGAATGGAGCGAGAGATTGACAGACGGATCGGAGCAGCATCTGCAGTGATGCGGACGTTGTACCAGTCTGTTGTGGTGAAGAGGGAGCTTAGTTCTACGGCAAAGCTGTCGATTTACCAGTCAATCTACGTTCCTACTCTCACCTATGGTCACGAGCTTTGGGTAATGACCGAAAGAACGCGATCACGGATACAAGTGGCTGAAATGAGCTTTCTCCGTAGGATTGCTGGACTCACCCTCAGAGAGAGGGTGAGGAGCTCAGTCATCCGGGAGAGGCTTAGAGTAGAACCGCTCCTCCTCCACATTGAAAGGAGTCATTTGAGGTGGTTTGGGCATCTGATTAGGATGCCTCCTGGACGCCTCCCACTTGAGGTGTTTCAGGCATGTCCCACTGGGAGGAGACCCCGGGGCAGACCCAGGACTTGGTGGAGAGACTGTGTCTCCCAGCTGGTCTGGGAACGTCTTGGTATCCTCTTTGAAGAGCTGGAGCAAGTAGCTGGGGAGAGGGAAGTCTGGGCTTCTCTGCTTGAACTGCTGCCTCCGCGACCCTGACCTCTGGAAAAGCGGTAGAAGATGGATGGATAACCAGGATAGTGCTACCTCCCTATACCATAATTTTGTAGTTTCTTTAATAATAAATTATAATCCACTGTATCAAATGCTTTTTTTAAGATCCAGGAATACCCCAACTGAATACTCTTTATTTTCTGCAGCAATTGATATTTTTTCTGTAAATTCCTTTAGCGCAAACGCAGTTGTCCTCTTGTGTCTGAACCCACATTGCTGCTCACACAATAAATTATTCTTCAGTATGAAGTTGTCATTTCTCTCACAGAATATTTTTTCAAGTATCTTGGAAAATTGTGGCAATAGTGAAATACAGTAGGTCTATAGTTTGGAAATTCCCCTCTGTCACCCGTCTTGTATATCGGAATTACTTTAGCTATTTTCATTGCATTGGGAGATATACCTGTTTGGAGAGACAGGTTACAGATATACGTCAGTGGTTTCACTAAGCATTCAATAATAGTTTTGACTAAGAGCATGTCAATACCATCACAGTCCGTAGATGTTTTACTTTTAAACGATTTAACAATTTCAATGACCTCTCTCTTGTCTGTGTTCTTTATGAAGATGGAGTCTTTTATAGCAGTGTTTTTGCTTATTGTATCACCTGTAGATGCTGTAATGGGTATTTCTCCAGCCAAATTAGGACCAGTGTTAACAAAAAAATTTATTAAATTCATCTGCAGGTGAAACTGCATTCACACTCAGTGGTTTGTTTTTTTTGGTTTTTTTTTTTTTTGAAAGATTGGGTAGCTTGTATTTCTGTTTTTATTTCCAAGAATGCTGTTAAGTATTGTCCATGTATTTTTAATGTTATCTCTGTTTTTCTCCAGTTCTTTACTGTCATAGTTTCTTTTACTACATCTCATTATATACATTAACTTATTTTTGTATGTTTTATACTGCTGCTCTGCTTCTTTTGTCCTTTTCTTTAGAAAAGCTTTATATAATGAATTTTTCTTTTTACACTCGTTTTGTAATCCTTTTGTTAATCATGGCTTGTCAACAAATTCCTGTTTCAGCTTTTTCTTTACTAATGGACATTTTTTTTTTTCATAAAGAGTGGTTACAATGTTCACGAATGTGTCATCGGCTTCATTTACAACTGATACATAGACTTTTGTCCAGTCTTGCTTCAGCAGGTCTTCTTTAAAAGAACTGATTGCATTTTGTGATTTGTATCTGAAAGATTTTAAAGTTTTTTCTGTATTGGCCCCCGTGTGGCCATGGATAAGTGCATAGACTGGCAAATAGTCACATGTCATTTATCAATAATCCACTTTCTATTTTCTTATCAATAATATTAACAAACAGGTTATCAATAAGTGTAGCAGTGTGGACTGTGATTCTACTGGGATGTGTTATTGTGGGCTATAGACTCATACTATACATAGAATTCATGAACTCTATAATTACATTTTGTTGAAATGGATTTAGCAAATCAATACTGAAATCTCCACAGATTACAACCATTTTCTTACTAGTTATATTATTGTACAGCTTGACTAACTTATCTCTGAATGTCTTAACGCAAGTTCCCGGCATTCTATATATACAACTTATAATTAGATTTTTTGTTTTATCTTGATCAGTCTCAACAGTAACACATTCCAGAATCCCTGGTAGGGCAAAGGACATTCCATTTACAAGTTTACACCTATACAGGTCATCAATATACAGTGCAACACCACCACCCTTTTTTTGGGATCTATTAATATAAAACATCTGATATCCCTCTATTGCGGTCCTTCTCAAATAGTGGGGCGGGCGCGATGCAATGCCGGGTGGGGGGGGGGGGCGAGTGTGACCCCGGGGAACAGGCTTTGCTTTTGCCGTGTAAAGTGTAATTGCACATCCACGGCAGCAGGTGGTGCAGTGGCGCTCTCATTGTCAAAGTCTGTGCGGGAGTTTAAAACTTTTTAAATTGCTGTCAACAAACCCCTCGAGAGACACCATGGAGAAATATTTAACAGTAACGAAAAGAAAGGCGGAGAGATACAGAGGTAAAGAGACAAATGAAAGTCTCCCAAAAGCTAAGACGAGGAAATATGACGAAGCTTATCTAGCGCTTGGCTTCACTCTGACTACGGTGGGAGACGAGGAAAGACCGGTGTGTTCACTGTGTCTGAAAGTGTTGGCAGCGGACAGCATGAAGCCAAATAAATTAAGACGTCACCTACAGACATTACATCCTCAACACGTTGATAAGCCGCTTGATTTTTTTCAGCGAAAACGTGCGGAGTACGGCCAACAATCATCCCGCTTTGTGAACGCTACATCAGTAAACCAGCGAGCACTTTCAGCATCATTTAAAGTGGCGCACCAAATTGCGCAGTGCAAAAAACCCCACACAATTGCAGAGGAGTTGATACTGCCTTTTTCTACCTTTTTCTTCAGACTAAAATGTTAAATATATTGGTACTCCTGTGTTAATGTTCCAGATCAATTTACATTTAATATTATTTATTGATTGAATTATTTTTCTCAGCATCAAATGGTTCAGTTGGTCAAAAATGTTTCTAGTTTAAATAAGGATTGACATATTTTTTATTTCAGGCACTTTGATGCACTTTAAGTTTTTTTTCTGTTTTAGACTATAACAGGGTTTCTGTGTGGCAAAATAAAGTTAATATTTGTTGAAAGTTGATTTATATTGCTTTTTTCTTTTGTTAATGTTAAAAAGGATACAATTTTAGGTATACTTATACAATTTTTATAGATAATGATCTTATTTATAGTCACTGCGGCGAGTTGGGGGGGCGCGAAATATTTTCTCTTTCCTAGGGGGGGCTTTGCAAAAAATAATTGAGAAGCACTGCTCTATTGTCATCAGAGAAGCCTGCTCTTCATTGAGCCAAGTTTCAGAGACTGCGATAGCTGTAAATTTTCTATCTAGCTGTTTTAAATAGTCCTGAATCTGTGGAAAGTTTTTAAGACTTCTGCTGTTGAAACATATTATTGATAGTTTACAATCTAATTGCACTTGACTTTTGAATTGCTTTTCAGTATAATAGTCACAGTGATTATGAATATTGTTTAAGAAGTGGTTATCAGGATCAATATCATTCTCCATCTCTTGTGGTTTATGTTCAGCATAATGGCATATTTTAAGAGTCTGAATTTCCTCACTCTGTGTCAAATGACTTCCTCCAACTGGGGATAATTGATGTCTACTAAAGTCAGTCATAAGTTTATTGTTTTGTTTTGTTTTTTTAAAGTAAACATTTGTCCTCACTGTGATTTACTTCCTTACATATATTTATCCAGCTCCTCCACATTTCTGATTACCAGCGCTTTGAACTCCTCTGGTGTTCCATTCAGTTTTACAAAGACTTTGCAGTTAAAAGTCCATGTTGATTGGATTTTCTTCTGTTTTTCCAAGAAATGCGCCTTTTTGATGATGTCTCCATTTCTCTTGGTCAGGTGCTCATTCAGATAAATTTCTGTCCCCTTCAGCTTCCTTCCCTGTTTCAGCAGATCCATTTTATACTTTCTGTTTGTAAGATGGATGATTATTGCTGATTTTTCACCCTTCCTTCTTTTAGGAAGAGGATGACAAGCCTCTATGTTGTTACTGTCTATCTCTATGCCTTTAGAATGGAGGAAGGTTGTCACCTGTTCTTCCACCAATCTGGGGTCCACTTTACAAAGGTCTGTATCATCCATTCTTGCCACAGCCTGGGCATAGGATCTGGGCTGTATTTCTAATCCTGAAACAATAATGTCATTCATTTGAGTGTACTGCTCCAGGTTGTCCACCCTATTTTCAAGAAAAGCAATCTTTTTGTCTTTCTCCTCATTTTTCAGCCTCAAGGCTTTGACCTCTTCCACCAAATCAATTATCTGTTTTTGTTTTTTTCTCACCACAGTTACCTCTTCTGAGAGAAAGTCAAGTGATTTTTTTTTAAATTCCTCAACCTCATCATATGTTGCAGCATTGCACCGAGACAAATTCCTAGTTTGTGTACTACATGAACAATGGCAATAAATCTCATTCTGATTCTGATTCTGATATGTTACATTCCTTTTGGGTGGCATTGTGTTGTTATTGGTGCCAATTGATTCACATAGATTCTGGTTAATATGGATCACTCTAACTCATTAGCTTGTCTGCTGTTGCCACCATTTGAACCAAATGCCCATCATATCTGCACAGTACCTTTTGTGGAGTTAAACGGTCTTGCTGTGGACCATTATCTGCAATCCAATGCTCACCCTTCTCCAAACGTTACCTTGACACACTCAGAGCAACACTCAGAGCAACAGTAGCATTTGCACTCCAGGTGGGCTAGGTTGAGAAGTAGCAGGATAACTCTGGGTAGGCCCAGTTAGACACACTCAGAGCAGCAGCAGGTTGAGTCCAGGGAAGCTAAGCTAGCCACACTCAGAAGAGCAGCAAGTAGACAGGAGTATTTGGAATCTAGGAGCATGTCAAAGAGAGAGGTGGCAAAGGAAAAAGAAAAGGCATATAGTGAGTTGTATGAGAGGCTAAACACTAAGGAAGGAGAAAAGGACTCATATCAATTGGATAGACAGAGAGATGGAGCTGGAAAGGATGTACAGCAGGTCAGGTTGATTAAGGACAGAAATGGTAAAGTACTAACAAATGACGAGAGTGTGTTGAGAAGGTGGAAGGAGAACTTTGAAGAGCTGATGAATAAAGAAAATGGATGGATGAAGGAAAGATGGTGAACAAGGAAGTCCCGAGGATTAGCAAGACAGAAGTGAGGGCAGCTTTGAAGAGGATGAAGAATGGAAAGGCGGTTGGTCCAGATGACATACCTGTGGAGGTATGGAGATGTTTAGGAGAGATGGCAGTGGACTTTTTAACCAGATCGTTTAACACAATCTTGGAGAATGAGAGGATGCCTGAGGAGTGGAGAAGAAGTGTTTTGGTACCAATTTTCAAGAACAAAGGTGATGCTCAGAGCTGTAGTAACTGCAGAGGCATAAAGCTGATCAGCCACACTATGAAGATATGGGAAAGAGTTGTTGAAGCCAGGTTAAGAGGAGAGGTGACAATCAGTGAGCAGCTGTACGGTTTCATGCCAAGAAAGAGTACTACAGATGCAATGTTTGCTCTAAGAGTGTTGATGGAGAAGTGTAGAGAAGGTCAGAAGGAGTTGCATTGTGTCTTTGTGGATCTAGAGAAAGCAGATGATAGGGTGCACAGAGAGGAAGTGTGGTACTGTGTGAGGAAGTCAGGAGTGGCAGAGAAGTATGTGAGGGTGGTGCAGGACATGTATGAGGACAGCAAGATGGTGGTGAGGTGTGCAACTGATGGATTCAAGGTGGGGGTGGGGTTACATCAGGGATCAGCTCTGAGCCCCTTTTTGTTTAGGAAGCAGGTGGAAGAGAACCTGGAGAGGTGGAGATATGCTCTGGAGAGAAGAGGAATGAAAGTCAGTAGAAACAAGATAGAATACATGAGTGTGAATAAGAGGGAGGCAGATGTAACGGTGAAGATGGAAGGAGTAGCGGCAGTGAAAGTAGATGAGTTTAAATACCTGGGGTCAACCATCCAAAACAATGGAAAATGCACAAGAGAGGTGAAGAAGAGAGGCAGGGTGGATTGGGTGGAGACAAGTGTCAGGGGTGATTTGTGACAGAAGGGTTGCAGCAAGAGTGAAAGGGAAGATTTACAAGACGGTTGTGAAAAATTTAGGAGAAAAATGTCAGATTTATGAAGAAAAGAGTTGCAAATTTAGGAGAAAAATGTCACAAAATTATGAGTGAACGAGTTGCAAATTTATGAGAAAAATGTCACAAATTTATGAGAAAAACAGTTGCAAATGTCATGAAAAACACTTCCGGCACCACACGAGTCGGCAGCCCTTTGCAGCAGCGGCTCAATTCTGAGTTTCTTTCTCGTTCTTTTTTATTTATGATCCGTTTTTTTCTTTGTCACAACTTTCTGATCCTGTTACCCCGTATCCATCACGGATGCCAAGGACACATATATCGCCGCACTGGTGTTGACATTAGACATCTTTCTGCTCATATTGCCAATGACTACTGACCCAGTGAGTGGAGGAGCTATTGTTTACAGTAGGAGTCAAATATTAGCATTGGGCTGCTCCATGGTGCTAACGCAGAGACCCAAAATTCCATGAGAAATCAGGCGAAAATGACAGGGATGTCATGCTGGAGTGAAGCGACGCACGAGGAAAATAAGGGACAAACCTGCACTACCATCCGTTATTATGGGAAATGTGAGATCGCTGCTTAATAAGATGGACGGACTTATGTCCCCGGTATGAGAGCATCTTCAGAGAGATTAGTGTTATGTTGTTCACTGAAACGTGACTAACAGAACTAGCAACAGATGCTAACATCGGACTGGAGGGTTTCCACTTAATATGGACAGACCGGACATCAGACAGCGGGAAGAGCAGAGGTGGGGGGCTGATAATGTATGTGAACAACAGATGATGTAATCATGGACACATTATGGGCTGCACGGTGGCACAGTGGTTAGCACTGCAGCAGCACAGTTTACCCTTGGCCGGGGGATTGTGGGGATCGTGGGTTCAATCCCAGCCCCCGACCAACAGTGATCTGTGTGGAGTTTGCATGTTCTCCCCGTGTTGCGTGGGTTTACTCCGGGATTTCTCCGGTTTCCTCCCACATGCCAAAAACATGCATGTTAGGTTAATTGGCTGTTCTAAATTGTCCCTAGATATTTGTTTCCTATAGGCCCTTAGAATAGAGGGTTAGTATTAATGAAAGCGCTTTGAGTGGTCTTTGTGACTAGAAAAGCGCTATATAAGTGCAGGTTAGTTAGTTAGTTAGTTAGTAATTATGATTAAAGAACAACACTGCAGCAAGGACATTGATTTGTTAGCCGTTAGCATGCGACCGGCATATCTTCCCAGAGAATTCTCACATGTCATCACGATTGTTATTAATGTACTCCCCTCTGCGAGCACTGAAGCAGCATGTGACATCATCCACTCAGTCACTAGCAGGCTGCAGACACAGCACCCAAATGCTCTCCTGCTCATCTCTGGTGATTTCAACCATCCCTCACTGTCCTCCATTCTGCCCACTTTCATCCAGAATGTCACATGCCACACCAGAGACAATAAAACACTGGACTTATTTTATGCAAACACCAAGGAGACTGACACCTCACCACCACTCTTCCCCCTCGGAAGATCGGACCACAACCTGGTTCACCTCCTGCCTGTGTACAAACCCCTGGTGCAGAGACAACCTCCTGTTATCCGCACAGTGAAGATGTGGTCTGAGGAGGTGGAGGATGCTCTGAAGGACTGTTTTGAATCCACTGTATGGGAGCAGCTTTGTGATCCACATGGTGAGGACACCAACTCCCTCACACACCATCATAGACTACATCAACTTCTGTGTAGAGAACACCGTACCCACCGAGACCATACGGTGTTTCTCAAACTACAAACCCTGGAACAACCCTGAGATGAAGACGCTGCTGCACTAGAAGAAAAGGATCTTCAGGTCAGGAAACAAGGAGGAGCTGAAGTCCGTACAGAGGGAGCTAAAGAGGAAGATCAGAGAGGGGAAGGACAGCTACAGGAAGAAGATGGAGGACAAGCTGCAGCAGAGCGATGTCAGCGGTGTCTGGAGAAGCCTCAGAATCATCTCTGGGCACCAGAATACCTCTTCCCAGGCCAGGGGGGCAGAGAGTGGGTGAACAACCTGAACCTGTTTTAACAGGTTTGACTAATCGCCCTCTTCTCCACCTGCCCACCAACCACTGCTGCCTCCACCTTCATCTAATCCCGCTGTCCATGGTCCTCCCTCCACCCACCCCCCGTACATCCCCTGCTGTTTTTCCCCTCACAGATCCAACACTCCCCTGCCCAGCACACAGCCCCCCTGCTCCAACCTGACCCTCACTAAGACCCAGGTGAGAGCTGAGCTGAAGAAGATCAAGGCTAAGAAGGGTGCAGGTCCAGAAGGCATCAACTTGAGACTCCTGAAGTCCTGCGCAGACCAACTGTGTGGATCGTGGAGCACATCTTCAGTCTGAGCCTGAAGCTGGGGAGGGTACCACAGTTGTGGAAAACATCCTGTGTGGTACCCGTGCTGAAGATCTCGCACCCCAAAGACCTGAAAAACTACTGATCAGTGGCCTTCACATCACACCTAATGAAGACCCTGGAGAGGTTGCTCCTCACCCACCTACACCCCCTGGTGGGACTATTGATGGATACACTTCAGTTTGCTTACCAGCATGGCATCAGAGTGGAGGGTGCAGTGATCTTCCTCCTAAATTGTTCCCTGTCCCACCTGAAGAAGCCTGGGAGCACTGTGAGGATCAGGTTCTTTAATTTCTCCAGTGCTTTCAACACCATTCAACCAGTGACTCTGAGGGACAAACTGTTGTGTGCAGAGGTGGACCAGCACCTGTCATTGTGGATCCTGGACTACCTCACAAACCAACCAGTTTGTGAGGACCTGGGACTGTGTGTCTGACACCATCATCTGCAGTACAGGGGCCCCCCAGGGAACAACTCTGGCTCCCTTCCTGTTCACCCTCTACACTGCTGACTTTTCACACAACACACCACACTGCCATCTGCAGAAGTTCTCTGATGACTCTGCGATTGTCTGTCTCATCTCTGATGCAGATGATGCGGAGTACAGAGGACTTATCCAGGACTTCGTGGACTGGTGCCTATGGAACTGTCTCCAGATCAATGCAAGGAAAACTAAGGAACTAGTAGTGGACTGTGCAGGCGAGGACAGCCACCCACAGCACCAGTAAACATCCAGGGAGCAGACACTGAGATGGTGACATCTTACAAGTACCTGGGTGTCCACCTGAACAATAAACTGGACTGGTCACACAACACCAATGCGCTCTACAAAAAGGGGCAATGCAGGTTGTTCCTCCTGAGGAGAGTCAAGTCTTTTGGAGTGCAAAGGGCACTCCTGAAGACCTTCTACGATTTGGGAGTTGGGTGTCCACATTTGGAGTTGTCTGCTGAGGCAGCGGCATCACAGCAGCCGACAGGAAGAGACTGAATAGGCTAGTAGGAGGTAGGAGAGAGGAGGATGGTGGCTAAGCTGTCATCTCTGCTAGAGTCCAAGTCCCACCCCATGCAGGACACGCTGAACGCACTGAAATTGTCCCCTTCAACACTGAACTAGGACAATAACAATCATTACTGAGGGTGGCAAAAACCTGTTCATTCAAATGCGAAATATACTGTCTGGTCCATATTTATATCCTGTTGGGTAATTTAACAAATCGTAATGCTGTTTAAACCTTCTAGCTGCATTGCTCCTGCACTGTGTATATAACTGTGTACATATGTATAGTCATCTACTGCTTTGGCTAACCAGTTCTTATCTTATTATCTTATTTACTATTGCTCTGAGTGATGCTATCCCTTTGCTGCTGTAATCCTGGAATTTCTCAATTGTGGGACTAATAAAGGCTTATCTTATCTTAAATTTTGGAGAAAATGTCACAAATTTATGAGGAAAACAGTTGCAAATTCCAGAAAAAAATGTCACAAATTTATGAGGAAAAGAGTTGCAAATTTAGGAGGAAAAGAAACATCATAGTTTTACTTCTACCCCTAAAAACTTGCAGCTTGGAGTGCCCCGAGTGGCTGCGGGGCCCCACTGCATTGGCATCCTCTGATTTATAGCCAGATATGGTTCTATCCATCCATCCATCTTCTTCCACTTAATCCTTTTTGGTTTTTGGGTGGCGGGGGGGGGGGCATCCCAGCATCCTTGGGCAGGATGCAGGGTCCACCCTGGAGAGATCGTCAGTCCATTGCAGGGCCAACACAGAGAGACAGACAACCATTCACTCTCACAGTCATACCTAAGGACAATTTAGAATCCCCAGTTTTGATACCAATTAACCTAACCTGCATATTTCTGACATGTGGGAGGAAACCAGAGAAATCCCGGAGTAAACCCACGCAGACACAGGGAGAACATGCAAACTCCACACAGATCACTGTTGGTCGGGAGCAACAGTGATCTGTGTGGAGTTTGCATGTTCTGCTGATGACTATTTAAACCGCCTCAACAGTAAAACAGGCAAAAGTGGGCAGGATAATAGGTGCAGGTGTGAAGGCTGAGGAGGACACCGGGAGCTGCTGCAGGACCTCTGACATCAGTGAGAACCCGTTTCATTACTGTTTTGCTTGTTGACCTCATGAGGTGGTGTGATTACGTCAGAAACGTCACAGTTCCAAACAGATGGTGGTTTGGCATCGTTGGCACTACTGTTGGCAGCAGGTGTGGTTGATCTCCCCATGAAGTCATAAAAGTGTGAATAAAGGAGGGCAGAACACGGGCAGACAAAGACATGTGCACACAGGCCATTAAAGACAGATCAGTAAACCAGTGAATCAAGCTTAACAAGCCGGCTCGTTCAATTAACTCTCTTACACACAATTTAAGTATTGCAGTTTACAGTTTAACAGCCCTAATATATATCAGAGGTCACCAACTAAAACTGCAAAAGGTCCGATAAGTCGGTCTTCCTCCCCAGCAGAGGTCCGAACCAGGTGTGGGAATCTTTAGGCACCTCATGATTCGATTATAATTCGGAACTCTGACTTCATTCTAAAACCATTCTCAATGCATCTTGATGCATTTTTTTTTTTCTTGTCAGGATTTTTCCCTCCCACTGTTTAAGTTTAATATTTATTTGAAAGGGACAATGCACATAAATACAAATGTAAGTATGCCAGATTTAGCAATACTGCTAATGTGCATCTGTAGTAACAACTTGGTCTTTTTAAAGCAAAGTATTTGCAGTGACCCATGTATTTATTTCCAACATCTTTTATTAAAACAAATGGAAGAGAAATCTGACATAGGAACAAATTTATCTCAAAATGGACATTCTTTCAGAAGACCACAGCTGTCTACAGAGAGGCCAGTATCATTTAACTTGCTTTCACAAATTATTGTATTAATCTCATGTTTTAGCTGCTTTTAGCTCTGTATTAATTTTTAGACAAAAAATTAAAATGAATCCTTTGTTCAATTTCAAACAAAATTTGTAATTTAAAGTTTTATAATAGAGAACACTAAATGTGTTTGTTGACTTCAAATAAATAGGTCTAAAATTATAAAATCTAAAATTAAAATCCTAAAAATGTTTTACAGGAGAAGAGTCATAAATGCCCCTTTGGGGCGAAAGAGAGGACCCAATCGCCAGGTGAATCTAAAAAACTATTTTACAAATAGAAAATAAACACTACACGTGGGTAGAAATTAAATGCAGAAACAATCCAGACAGTGTGGAGAGAAAAACAGCAATAATTGACCTTGCGTGGTGCAGATGGTGATGAGGTTAATGTAAGGACACCGCGAAGGATACAGACTGAAAGGCTAGAGAGCAAGGCAGGTCAGGGGGGCCTATCCAAGTCCATGGAGCCCCAGACCATAGCACAGAGCATGTCGGGTAGTCTACCAGTGTCCCTAGATCACCGGATTGGAGAACAACCCAGTTCATGGGCCTCCAGATCTCAAAACATAACCAGTTTGGTGGTCTCCGATAGTCCCTGGCCCACCAGACCGGAGAGCAGTACGGGTCCACAGATAACTGCACGGGTGCTTTAAGCTCAGGTGAAAGCGACAAGAAAATCTTAAACTGAGGAGCTGATAATAAAGAACCCTTAAAGACAGGAATTAACACAGAACCCTTAAAGTCAGAAGATAATAACATAGAGGTTTCAAACCCAGGATATAACATGGGAGCCTTCAGCTCTGGGGGAGTAGCATTAGTCTGTTGCTCAAAAACTGATGACTAAGGGGCACTAACCCCAGTAACCAATGAGTTGTGTGCTCTGACCTCTGGATGAGACGGCTGGGGGGGGCGCTGACCTCAGGATGTGACAGCTGGGGAGCACTGACCTCCAGATGAGACGGCTGGGGAGCGCTGAACTCCAGATGTGACGGCTGGGGAGCGTTGACCTCCGGATGAGACGGCTGGGGAGCGCTGACCTCAGGATGTAACAGCTGGGGAGCACTGACCTCCGAATGAGACGGTTGGGGTGCGTTGATCTCCGAATGAGATGGCTGGGGAGCGCTGACCTCCGAATGAGATGGCTGGGGAGCGCTGACCTCCAAATGAGATGGCTGGGGAGCGCTGACCTCAGGATGAGACGGCTGAGGAGCTCTGACCTCCAAATGAGACGGCTGGGGAGTGCTGACCTCCAAATGAGACGGCTGGGGAGCGCTGACCTCCAAATGAGATGGCTGGGGAGCGTTGACCTCCGGATGAGACAGCTGGGGAGTGCTGTGCTCCGGATGAGACGGCTGGAGTGCGCTAACCTCAGGATGAGACAGCTGGGGAGCGCTGACCTCCATGTGAGATGGCTGGGGACCACTGACCTTCGGATGAGATGACTGGAGCATGCTAACCTCTGGAGCAGATGACTGAAATGCACTGAATTCATGTGCTGATGGTTTGAGCGTGCTGAACGGCTGGGGCGCCTGACCTCAGGATGAGACAGCTGAAGCACATCCGGTCCATATGCCTAGGAGTCCCTCTCCAATGCAGCCACCTTGGACACGGAGGAAGAGGTACAGGTTGGAATAGGGACCACACCATAACAGTCAGCAGAAGAGCTTGGAGGGGAGAGCTCAGAAGCAGATGGCAGCTGACTCTGAGTCTCCTCACCAAGAGTAAGACAATACCTTTTTAATACAGATATTAAGAAAACCAAAAAGACTTACCTTAACTCCTGCTCTTCTGCTGGCAAGAACCCCGGTGCTGCTGATGTTGGAATGGCAACCTCAAGAGGAGCCATCTCTGCAGGAATGTGCACGTGGGGAGGAGCCATCTCTGCTGGAGTGTGCACGTGAGGCAGAACAGTCACTGCTGGAGCATGCAAGTGAGGTGGAACAGTCACTGCTGGAGCATACACGTGAGGAGGAGCAGTAGCAGCACTTGCGCTCACCTCCTCCGTTATGGACCCAATTGAGGTGGAGATGACCTCGGGGACACAAGGAGTAGAGGTGAGTGGTTTAGTACACACGATGGGTGGAAGCAGAAACAAAAATTGAGGGCTCCGCAGCAATAGGAAACAGCTGCTGAGTCTCCTCACTGGAGGCAAGGCAAGACCTCTCACTATTAGATGTTTAAAAAATGAGAAAATAGTACTTGCCTTGTCCCCACCTCCATTGCTGCTGATGCTGCCACTGCTGTTGAACCCGCCGCTGGAGAACCAGACAAATCTCTCTGGGTGGCTACGGTGACCGTCTAGCTAGAAGCTGTTGCGCAGTGGTGAGGAGCTGGAGTTGGAGCGGAGGAGAGGTGTGTGGAACTTGTGTGAACCAGGGGACATTTCTGCATCGGCACAAGCTCCTGTGCTCCACATGATTTCCTCACCAACCCACGGTATGTCTGGCGGAGGTTGGAAACGGTGCCCAGTAGTCCTGCCAGCTTGGGGTATCTCCGCAGACTGAGATGCACTTCCACAATTCCAGCTGTGGTGTCTAGGCACTCCAGGGCCTTGTCTGGCATGTGGGAGGTGTGGGCTTCTGAGACAAAGTCCTGGATGAACTGGGCTGCCCAGTGCTCATCCACATTGGGACCGCCGGCTACCAACCTCCCTTTGCCCGCTGAGTCCTTTCTTGGTTGAGTCCAATTGTAATCCACCCCAGCAAAACATCTCATCTTCTCAGGAAGAGCACCCCTGAGTGTTGTTCACCATGTCTTCAATCATGGCCACCACCTGACTTTTTTAACATCCTACCACACTTACCCACTGGGTCCTTAACTGGCAACGTCCTTCTGTCATAAGTGCTCCTTCAGGGAGAAAGAGAGGACCCAATCGCCAGGCGTGTTAATAAACCATTTTATTCTACAAAAAGAAAATAAACACTGCACGTGGGCAGAAATTAAATGCAGTAACAATCCAGACAGTGTGGCGAGAAAAACAGCAATAATTCACCCTGTGTGGTGCAGATGTGATAAGATTAATGTAAGGATGTTGCAAAGGATGCAGACTGAAAACGCACATATATAGACAGGGGAGCAATCAAGACACTACAGGACAGGTGAGTATCATCAAGGGCAATCAGGCAGCACAGGATGGGCAGGGCTGGACAAACACGGAGGGAATACAAACCAAACATGACAAATGACTCAAAAGGCGGTGACACAAAGCGTGGACAGGGGCTGCAGCCCTGCCCAGATCACTACAAGAATACAAATTAAATTGTATTGTGTTTTTTAAAAAATTATTAATATCAAAAAACTAAATTTCACAAAAAGTCCACCTCTATACAATATTTTCAGTGCAGAAAAACTGTTTCAAGCTGTAAGACAAAAAAAAAAAAGATACAAAACATTCAAGATTCAAAGATTCTATTTTTTCAATTCAGTTCAATTCAGCTTTATTTATATAGCACCATTTCACAACAACAGTAATCTTATAGCACTTTCAACTGTAGGGGAAACCCCCACAATTGCAGAAAGACCACAGCAATCAGGCGATGCCCTGTGAACAGCACTTGGCAAAGGTGGAGAGGAAAAACTCCCTTTTAACAGGAAGAAACCTCCAGCAGAACCAGGCTCAGGGAGGGGCAGTCATCTGCTGTGACTGGCTGGGGGGTGAAGGGATGAAGAAGAAGAAGAAGAAGAAGAAGAAGAAATGTCGAGAGCAAACAGCACGACAGGGACTCAATCTATGGGAGAGAACAAACAGATGTTAATGACCAGCAAAAATATTTCATTGAGAGAGAAGAAAGGAGTGAACCCCAGTGCATTATTGGAGGTCCCCCGGCTGTCTAAACCTATTAGCAGCATAACAAAGGGAGAGTTCAGAGACACATGATCCCTCCCTATTTATAGGTTGTATCAAAAAGGTAGGTTTTAACCCTATTCTTAAAAACAGAGATCGAGTATGACTTCCGAATCCAGATTGGCAGCTGGTTCCACAGGAGAGGAGCTTAATAACTGAAGGCTCTGCCTCCCATTGTACTTTTGGAGATTCTAGGTATTACAAGTAATCCTGCATTTTGGGAGCGTAGTGCTCTGTTAGGATAATAGGGTAATATCAACAATAATCTAATCTAGAGCTAACAAAAGCGTGGATTAGTTTCTCAGCATCACTCTGACACAAGATGCTCCTAATCTTGGCAATATTACACAAATGATAGAAGGCAGTCTTAGAAACAAGTTTAATATGTGAATTAAAGAACAGATCTTGATCAAAAATATCTCCAAGTTTCCTCACAGAACTACTAAGAGAAATCGTAACCACATCCAAACTAAAAGTTTGATTTGGAAAGGTGTTTCTAAGGTTTTTTGGACCAACTAGAATGACTTCAGTCTTATAGAATAGAATAGAATAGAATAGACTTTATTTGTCATTATAACAAGTACAACGAAGTTAAAATGCAAACCAATCAGTGAATTAAAAGTAAAAAGAAGCTTAAAAAAGATTATATACATTACTAACTTTTAAATATCACACACACTCAATTTCACAGTTACAAACCTCATGTTCTGCTAGAATTCAGACAGGTAATTGCGGTCGGCTAAAAACTGTTTTTAAATCTGTTTGTCCTTGTTTTGATTGCTCTAAACCGCCTTCCTGATGGTAGTAGTTGGAAGAGAGAGTGACCGGGATGAAAGGGGTCCTTCAAGATTTTTTGTGCCTTTTTAAGGCAGTGGGCGTGGTGCAGTTCTTCAAGGCTGAGGAGAGGGCAACCAACAATTTTTGGGGCTGTGTTGATGACAGTCTGAAGAGCTTTCTGAATTTCTTATCTGAATTTTATAGCAGGAAATTACAAGTCATCCAAGCTTTGATTTCCTTAAGACAGGCCTCTAATTTGGCTAATTGATGACTATCATCTGGCTTCAATGACAGGTATAATTGTGTGTCATCTGCATAACAATGAAAATGTATCCAGTGCTTTCTAATAATGTATATGCCTAACGGAAGCATATATAAACTAAAAAGAGTAGGGCCTAACACAGATCCCTGTGGAACTCCGTGACTGAGCTTTGAGTTGAAAGAAAACTCATTATTGACATGAACAAACTGGAATCTATCAGATAAATAAGATCTAAACCACTGCAATGAAGTTCTATTAAGTCCAACATAGTGTTCTAATCTATCAAGTAAAATATTATGATCGATAGTATCAAAAGCTGTACTAAGGTCTAAAAGGACAAGTACAGAAACAAATCCATTATCAGATGCCATAAGGTCATTAGTGACCTTCACTAAGGCTGTTTCAGTACTACGATGGATTCTAAACCCAGATTGAAACTCTTCAAATAAACAATTTCCCTGCAGGTGGTCAAATAATTGCGTAGCAACAACTCTTTCTAAGATTTTTGAAATGAAAGGGAGAGTAGAGATTGGTCTGTAGTTAGCTAAACCTCCTGGATCCAGTGTTGGCTTTTTGAGTAAGGGTTTAATTACAGCAGTTTTAAAAGCCTGCAGTACATGGCCTAATTTTAATGAAGAATTGATTATTTGAAGAATAGAGCTACCAATAAATGGGAAGACTTCTTCAAATAACCTGGTAGGAATAGGTTCTAAAAGCCAAGTTGAAGGCTTGGATTAGGAAACTATTCTGTCTAACTCTAAAAGGTCAATTGGAGTAAACTCATCCAAACACGTGTCAATTGAAGGAGTTGTAGTAGGTAGTGTATTTAACAGTGGGAAGAATCTGACTGATTTTACCTCTGATAGATGAAATTGTATTATTGAAAAAGTTCATAAAGTCCTGACTAGTAAGTTCTAAGGGAATGCTAAGATTGATGGAGTCCTGACTCTTTGTCAACCTGGCTACAGTGTTGAAAAGAAACCTGGGATTATTCTTGTTCTCTTCTGTTAATGCAGAATAATAACTTGTTCTAGCTTTCCTAAGAGATTTTTTTATAAATTAGATGATTTCTCCAAGCTAAATAGATTGCATCTGATTTAGTGGAGCACCATTTTCTTTCTATTTGACAAGTCATCTGTTTTAAGCTACGAGTTTCTGTGTTGAACCAAGGAGTTAGAAATTTCTGATTAGACTTTTTCTTTTTTAAAGGGGCCACCATGTCTAGAGTCTGATGCAGAGAAGCTGTAACATTATCTACCATGCTATCAATTACAGAAGAAGCAAGCTGTCTATGGCTTATTTCCGTTGTGTTGACACATGGCATAGAGGAAACAATCTGCTTAAATTTGGTAACATCATCATCTGAGAAGCATCTACAGTAGTATATTTTTCCTTAGGAGCCAAATAGTCAGAAATAGTAAAATCAGAAGTTAACAGACAATGGTCGGCAAGTACAGGGTTATGAGGAGACACTACCAGATTTTCTATTTCTATGCCATAAGTCAGAACAAGGTCCAACGTATGGTGGAGATAATGGGTAGAATTTCCTACTTTCTTTGAAAACCCCATCGAGTCTAATATTGAATTAAATGCAAAATTAAGGCAATCACTATCTACATGTATATTAAAGTCCCCTACTATAATTATTCTATCTGATTTCAGCACTAAATCAGCTAAGAATTCAGCAAATTCGGATAAAAACTCTGAGTAGGTTGATGAGGACGATAAACTATGGCAAATAAAATTGGGTTTAGCCTAAAATTGCTAAAAAAAGCCCAATACTGAGGACCAGGCCCTCAAAGGAATTATAAGGTGGTGTTTGCTTTACAGTAACTAGTAATTTGGAATGGTAAATTGTTGCTACTCCTCTTCCACAACCAGAACGTCTGAGATTTTAACAGTTTAAATAGCCAGAAAAAAATCTTTATAAAAAATCTTTGAGAAAAGCTAGAACGAGTTATTATTCTGCATTAGTAGACAAGAACAAGAATAATCCCAGGTTTCTTTTCAACACTATAGCCAGGATGACAAAGAGTCAGGACTCTGTCAATCCTAGCATCCCCTTAGAGCTTACTAGTCAGGACTTTATGAACTTTTTCAATAATAAAATTTCATCTATCAGAGGTAAAATCAGTCAGATTCTTCCCACCGTTAACTTAAATACAGTAACTACTACAACTCCTTCAATTGACATCTGTTTGGATCAGTTTACTCCAATTGACCTTTAAGAGTTAGACAAAATAGTTTCCTCATCCAAGCCTTCAACTTGTCTTTTAGACCCTATTCCTACCAGATTATTTAAAGAAGTCTTCCCATTTATTGGTTGCTTTATTCTTCAAATAATCAATTCTTCATTAACTTTAGGCCATGTACTGCAGGCTTTTAAAACTGCTGTAATTAAAGCGAGGTAGTCGGATCTGGGAAATTTTTTTTTTTGCGTGCATGGAAAGAAAATCCTATAGACACATATAGCGCGATTGTCTGCGAGTGTGAATGACCTGTTCTATGAGCAAATGTACGTTTTTTTGGTCCGTGGCTGTTTACATCGGCCAGGATACTTTGTGCGCCGATGGGCCATAGGGATCCCATTTTTTACATTGGGGAAAAAACAGTGAAACGGGAACAGCAGCAAGAGCCATAGTATCATCGTCTAATCATTTTGTAACACATTTCACAACTAATAATAGTAACATTTCCACAAAAAATGTGCTATATTAACAACACGATCGCATTTTGCACAGGGCTTGCTCTCCGGCAGTGGCCCCGAGAAGTAAACAAATGCAGGGACGCTTGAATTCTTTTGTCCCGAAAATATCATTTTTGAATATTAATTACAGCTAAACGGGAGCAGTTTCGATGCCGAAATTTCACATACATGTCCTAATATACGTGTTCTATACACCATCGGCTTTTGGGTATCCGACTACCTCTCTTTAAACCCTTACTCAAAAAGCCAATGCTGGATCCAGGAGTTTTAGCTAACTATAGACCAATCTCTAATTTGCCTTTCATTTCAAAAATCTTAGAGTTGTTGCTACACAATTATTTGACCACTTGCAGGGAAATGGTTTATTTGAACAGTTTCAGTCTGGGTTTAGAATCCATCATAGTACTGAAACAGCCTTAGTGAAGGTCACTAATGACCTCCTGATCGCATCTGATAATGGACTTGTTTCTGTGCTTGTCCTTTTAGACCTTAGTGCAGCTTTTGATACTATCGATCATAATATTCTACTTGATAGATTAGAACACCATGTTGGACTTAATGGAACTTTGTTGCAGTGGGTTAGATCTTACAGTGGGGCAAAAAAGTATTTAGTCATCCACCAATTGTGCAAGTTCTCCCACTTAAAAGATGAGAGAGGTCTCCAATTTTCATCATAGGTGTAGCATCATCTCACTTTGGCTCAGCAATAATTGTTCTTCTGCTTAGACATTTTCTTTCACCCAGGAGTAAGACAATCAAGAACTGATTTTCTTCCCCAGGCCACAGCTGAAATCCCATTCCTTTGCTAAAACCAGTTTAAAAGAATTCAACCAATTTCCTCCTGCGCCCCTTTATTGCCCCCATAAACTATGGAACAGACCTGAGGAACCCTCATGGCCTACACAGATCCACAACTCAGTTAATTTCCTTAAACTTTGGGACATGCTGGATTTAACCAGTGAACTTTAAAGTACATTATTACAAACTCAATTCTAAACCTTCTCTTCTTTTCAGGACTATGAAAAGCAAACGGACTCTGATGTTTTTAATGTGGAAAATCAATAATACGTGTGAAATGCATTAATCTGTGATTTTATATATATGCATGTTAAAAATGTTTAAATGAATGTTTATTCCTGCATGTTGATTTGGAAGCACTGCTCATAAGTTACATTAATCACTAAGGTTAGCTCAGTTATACATAAGTGTGTAAAAGCATATTCCAGTGTATTAAAATTGTGTGTATCCATGGGGACCAGTATCAAATTTCACCCAGCCTTCACTGAACCCCAGCTTCTCCATCCTATTTGTCCCTCGCAGACAAAGCCTGTCATTGGACTAAAGTTCATCAAGCCCGCCCACGAAGGAGGCTCATTGGCTGAGATTCCGGTCAACCCGGAAGCCCGCGAAAGCTCAACAGAACTTATAAAAGGAGAAAGACCCCCTGCTACCTCTCTTAACGTCTCTCTTTTGTCTCTCTTTGGACACTCTTTTTTGGCTCTTTCGCCTCCGTTCGTTGCTCTCTTTTGTCTCTCTTCTTTGTCCATTGTCTACACACAGCAAGAAAGAACTTTGGGAAGAACAAAGGACTGTCCGAACAAAGACTTCTCCCACGTGTTGCTTTTCCGAGCACAGAGCAGATAACTCATAATTTGTTTATGTAACTTTGTATTTTAATGTTTTTTTCTTTTTCTCTTAAATGCCTAGGAATTCCTATTTCTTTGAGCTCAATTCTTAATCGGAGTTAAACTCCAATTTTTATTTATCTCTTTTTCTTTGTTAAACTTTCTGTAAAACCACCGTTTGTTTTAATTTTAATGTAAGTTTTAATCTTGACTTTATTTTTATAATATTTTTCTTGACCAATCACACACCAGAAGCTATTATTTTTATCTAAAGTCCGAAACTCTTAGTTTGTGATCGGATTAGATATCTTTAATTAATTATTATCGAAGGCCTCTGAGAAGACGCAGCTCCCACATCACGTGCAGCTGAGGAATTTAGCGCGCTTCTGCTGAATTTCAACCATTGAGATCAAACATACGATCTCATCCATCATCGAGAATATTTGCTGGACAAATATTCTGGGTTTTGCCCCTGAACAACACATCAAAACTTCATGAGGACGACGAAAGAACGTTGACCAGATCAACGGGGAATCATCGAAGAAGAATCACGTGAGCTGCAAACTTTAATTCATCTGCTGAATTAAACGTCTGAGGCTCGATAATAATTTGTATATCTAATCAGATGCAAATTAAGAAGCCATTAACATAACTCTTCTTTTCATTAAAATTCCGTTTTTATTTTCTTAAAATTAATCCAGGACTTTTCATAATTAGTAAACTTTCTCCTTAAATTTGCATTGTTTCCATAATCTGTTAACTCAAACTGATAGAAATTGATTTCTCAGTTTAACCCTGGTTCCGAAAATATTGGCATTGTTAATCTATTATTTACAAGATTGATTTTATGATTAATGAAATTACTGCAATATCTGTTAATCATTTCATTTAATAAATATGTGAAAATGAGAGAAGTTGTTGAGAATTTATTTCATTCTGAGTCTGTTTCAAGCCCAGGTATCAAATTCATGGAAAATTTTTGAGACTGATTATTAATTAATTTATTGAGTGATTAAACAGGTACAAAGTGAAATTAGAATTAAAATTGCTTCTTAAAGATAGAAGCTGGTGCCCCTACGAGTGTTATTAACTTTTCTGGTGTATATGAAACGAAATTTGATCTCAGATTCCAATACATCAATATAAATTAAATAATTTATACCTGATCATATTTATTAATTTCATATTTTTCTACATAGGTATACTTCAACTATGAGAGACAAAATGAGAAAAAAAAATCCAGAAAATCACATTGAAGGATTTTTAATGAATTAATTGGTAAATTCCTCGGTAAAATAAGTATTTGGTCACCTACAAACAAGCAAGATTTCTGGCTCTCACAGACCTGTAACAACTTCTTTAAGAGGCTCCTCTGTCCTCCACTCGTTACCTGTATTAATGGCACCTGTTTGAACTTGTTATCAGTATAAAAGACACCTGTCCTCAACTTCAAACAGTCAGACTCCAAACTCCACTATGGCCAAGACCAAAGAGCTGTCAAAGGACACCAGAAACAAAACTGTAGACCTGCACCAGGCTGGGAAGACTGAATCTGCAATAGGTAAGCAGCTTGGTGTGAAGAAATCAACTGTGGGAGCAATTATTAGAAAATGGAAGACATACAAGACCACTGATAATCTCCCTCGATCTGGTGCTCCATGCAAGATCTCACCCCATGGGGTCAAAATGATCACGAGAACGGTGAGCAAAAATCCCAGAACCACATGGGGGGACCTAGTGAATGACCTGCAGAGAGCTGGGACCAAAGTAACAAAGGCTACATCAAAAACACACTACGCCGCCAGGGACTCAAATCCTGCAGTACCAGACGTGTCCCCCTGCTTAAGCCAGTACATGTCCAGGCCCGTCTGAAGTTTGCTAGAGAGCATTTGGATGATCTAGAAGAGGATTGGGAGAATATCATATGGTCAGATGAAAGCAAAATAGAACTTTTTGGTAAAAACTCAACTTGTCGTGTTTGGAGGAGAAAGAACACCATACCTACTGTGAAGCATGGGAGTGGAAACATCATGCTTTGGGGCTGTTTTTCTGCAAAGGGACCAGGACGACTGATCCGTGTAAAGGAAAGAATGAATGGGGCCATGTATCATGAGATTTTGAGTGAAAACCTCCTTCCATCAGCGAGGGCATTGAAGATGAAACGTGGCTGGGTCTTTCAGCATGACAATGATCCCAAACACACCGCCCGGGCAACGAAGGAGTGGCTTCGTAAGAAGCATTTCAAGGTCCTGGAGTGGCCTAGCCAGTCTCCAGATCTCAACCCCATAGAAAATCTTTGGAGGGAGTTGAAAGTCTGTGTTGCCCAGCGACAGCCCCAAAACATCATTGCTCTAGAGGAGATCTGCATGGAGGAATGGGCCAAAATACCAGCAACAGTGTGTGAAAACTTACAGAAAACGTTTGACCTCTGTCATTGCCAACAAAGGGTATATAACAAAGTATTGAGATGAACTTTTGTTATTGACCAAATGCTTATTTTACCGAGGAATTTACCAATTAAGTCATTAAAAATCCTTCAATGTGATTTTCTGGATTTTTTTTTTTCTTATTTTGTCTTTAAGACTGCCTTCTATCATTTGTGTAATATTGCCAAGATTAGGAGCATCTTGTCTCAGAGTGATGCTGAGAAACTGATCCACGCTTTTGTTAGCTCGAGATTAGATTATTGTAACTCTTTATTATCAGGTTGTCCTAAAACATCTCTAAAAAAGTTATCTCTCTAAAAAAGTCTTCAGCTGATCCAAAATGCTGCAGCAAGAGTTTTAACAGGTACTAGAAAGAGAGATCATATCTCTCTGGTGCTGGCCTCCCTTCATTGGCTTCCCATAGAGTTTAGAATTAAGTTTAAAATCCTTCTTCTCACTTTCAAAGCTCTAAACAATCAGGCCCCTTTTTATTTAAAAGATCTGATATTACCCTATTATCCTAACAGAGCACTACGCTGCTGGATTACTTGTAATACCTAGAATCTCCAAAAGTACAATGGGGGGCAGAGCCTTCAGTTATCAAGCTCCTCTCCTGTGGAACCAGCTGCCAATCTGGATTCGGGAGTCAGACTCAATCTCTGTTTTTAAGAATAGGGTTAAAACCTTCCTTTTTGATATAGCCTACAATTGGGGATGGATCATGTGTTTCTGAACCTTCCCTTAGTTATGCTGCTAATAGGTTTAGACAGCCAGGGGACCTCCAATAATTGCACTGGGCTTCACTCCTTTCTTCACTCTCAATGAAATATTTTTGCTGGTCATTAACATCTGTTTGTTCTCTCCCATAGATTGAGTCCCTGTTGTGCTGTTTGCTCTCTACATGTCTGTTCTTTTCATCTTTTCTATCCCCTCACCCCCCAGCCAGTCGCAGCAGATGACTGCCCCTCCCTGAGCCTGGTTCTGCTGGGGGTTTCTTCCTGTTAAAAGGGAGTTTTTCCTCTCCACTGTCACCAAGCGCTTGCTCACAGGGGATCGCCTGATTGCTGGGGGTTTTCTGCAATTGTGGGAGTCCCCCCTACAGTTGAAAGTGCTATGAGATGATTGTTGTTGTGAAATGGCACTATATAAATAAGGTTGAATTGAATTGAACATGAATATAAGGCTGCCTCACCCAGGATTCAATGCTCAAAGCCATCTCAACCTTCATGTGTGGGACATCTTTGTGTCAACTTTCCTGGCCAGAAAGATTAAACACCCTTGATCATCTGTTGGTTTCTCTGTCTGACTTATTTAAATCATTGTTGTTAAATTCAGAATTTTTCTGTCTGACCTTTACTGTTATTTTTTGGTCCATTGAACTGTTAACACTCAGACCCAAAAATGTATCCTACACTATCTTTTTGTTTCCTCTTCCTTGTTTGTGCAAGGCAATGTTCTCTTCTCTGGACTTTCTGGACAATTCTCTAGACTTAACCATGTTTCTTTCATCTAATCAAATGTCACCATCAACGGCCCAGATATTTGAGGTGTTCTATCTCACCACACCTGATGCAACAGATGATGCAACAGGTGCGCTGGAGACTAGTGATGGCTAAATGAGGCTTTCTGGAGGACTTGAGGCCTTTCATCAAAATGGTTCACATAGACAAGGCCTCATGTGGGACTTCATTTTCTCTACCAGACCATCTAGTGGACAAAATGTATAGAACATGCTGATTTTTGCAAGGGTATTGTTGATTTCATGTGTATTTTTTCAATTTCAATAAATGTGCTGTCTTTTAAGAAATATCAATGATAATAAGGCAAAAAAAATAATAACACTGAGGTGACTACAGTGAATGTGCTTGCACTACCTATCCATTTTTTTTAAAGAAATAACTTTTCAACAGTCATACTGTCTTTCTCAGTACATTCATCTCTGTCCTTATTACCATGCAGGGCACAATAGTGCCTCAGCATAATGATGCGTAATAATGATCCGAGCTCTTTGAAACACAACAGACACTTCATCTTGCAAATAAAAATTAAATTAAAGGAATGACACAGTTGGGATTTGAACCCAGGTCTCCCACTTGCAAAACATCTGTACTCATCATCGGCGGTCACTTGGAGCGAGTATGACAGGCACTCCTCGTGGGAGTGTCTACTTGTGGGTCTTCAGGTGGGCGTAGAGGCCGATCCGTGACCCGCATATTTTGGTGCAGTGTTGGCATGGGAAAATGGTGGTGGGTTGTGGTCATGCTGGAGCCTTTTTTTTTTTTTTGTCTTTCCTTGCGGAGCTGTCGTTTTGTTTCTGTGACATGGTGGATTTCCTTCTCATAGTGTGCAGCACCTTCTTGCACTGCTTCCTTCCATCGGTGCCTGTTTAGAGCCATGTGCTCCCAGTCAGGAGATATGATGTTGAATTTTTTAAGGTTTGTTTTAATATTGTCCTTGAACCATTTCTTTTGCCCTCCTGGAGCCCGCGAACCTCTCTCCAGTTCAGAATAAAGAATTTGTTTTGGGAGACAGGTGTCAGACATGCGAATGAGATGGCCAGTCCATCGTAGTTGGTGTTTTATTATTGTGGTGGAAATGCTGGGTATTTTGGCCTCTTCCAGAACGCTGATGTTTGTGCGTCGGTCCTCCCATTTAATCCTCAGAATCTTTCTCAAAGTTCTTTGGTGGAGCTGCTCCAGAGCTCTCAGGTGCCTGCTGTAGATGGTCCATGATTCTGCCCCGTACAGCAAGGTGGGGAGAACCACAGCCTTGTAGACCAAGAGCTTGGTATCGATCCTGAGATCTCGATCTTCAAAGACCTTCATCCTGAGTCTGGCATATGCTCCATTGGCACAGCTCAGACGATGGTTGATCTCAGAGTCAATGTCCACTTTGGAGGAGAGAAGACTGCCGAGGTAGGGGAAGTGGTCAACATTTTCGAGAGGGGTGTTGTCCACTTTTATAATAGGTGAAATAAATGGCTGATTGGGTGGAGGTTGATGTAGCACCTGGGTCTTCTTGATGTTTAAGGTTAGACCCAGAGCTCTATATGCCTTGGCAAAGGCATTCAGGATACCCTGTAGGTCTTCTGCGGAGTGTGCTACTATGGCGTTGTCATCTGCATACTGGAGCTCCATAATGGTGGTGTTTCTAACCTTGCTTTTGGCTTTGAACCTAGCAAGGTTAAAGAGCCTACCATCGGTTCTGTACCGGATCAGAATTCCCTGTGGTAGGTCTTTGCCAATGAGGTGAAGTATGGCAGCAATAAAGATAGAAAACAGGGTGGGTGCAATGATGCATCCCTGTTTGACCCCTGTCTCCACAGTGAAAGGCTCAGACATGGAGCCACTGTTACTTAGCACCGTGGCTGTCATTCCATCATGCAGTAGCCTCAGAATCCTGATGTATTTCTCTGGGCAGCCATACCTCAACAGTATGCTCCACAGAGCCTGGCGATCTACTGAGTCAAAGGCCTTTGTCAGGTCTATAAAAGCCATATACAATGGCAACTTGTGCTCACGGCATTTCTCCTGAATTTGGCAGGCAGTGAAGATCATATCTGCTGTGCCTCTAGATGGACGAACGCCGCACTGTGATTCTGGGAGTATTTCCTCAGAAAGTGGCAGTAAACGGTTAGCGAGAACACGAGCAAGTACCTTGCCAGTTGTTGACAGGAGTGAGATGCCTCTGTAATTTCCACAATCAGCTTTGTCCCCCTTCTTAAATATGGTCACGATCAGAGCATCCCTGAGCTCTGAGGGGAGTTCTTCCTTTTCCCAGACCTTCCTTTTCACTTCCTCCTCGGAGACAAGGGTAGGTGCGTAGGCACTCACGACTGTTGCCATCTGGTTGTTGGCAAGCACCAGACGGTGGGTCATCAGACGTTCACTGATTCCCACAGGGAGTTCAGAGAGATGACTGATCAGTTGTTTCCTGATGGCAAACCCAACCCCATGGATCCTGGGCTCATCTGCTGCTTTTCCTTTCCAGAAGAAAGTATAGCCACCCTTCTCCTCCTTCAGACGGCCTTCCTCTGCCCGTCGTGTTTCTGAGAGAGCAGCTATGTCAATCTGGCATCTTCTCAGCTCTCTGGCAATGATGGCAGTTCTCCTCTCCGGCCTGTCACTGGTTGCACTGTCCATCAGTGTGCGCACATTCCAGGCTCCAAAATTCATAGTTCTGTGTTTCTGATCGCAAATTGGTGATCCCTCTGAACGCGGTAATCCAGATGGGAGGTTTGAGGCAGGCTATTTTTAGGGCACCTTTTCTAGCCCCTTGCCTGTCAAGGATGAGCAGAGTGGATCCTAAAAAGGACTGCTCAGTCGTGGATGTAGCTACCGAAGGGCTCTTTCTGCCTCGGTCCAAGAGCCCAGCGATCATCTGGCATCCACCGCCTGATGTGCCAGCTTGCTTCCAGACTTCACAATCCTGCCCCAGTCGCCACTTACTGGTGGCCACAGGACTTAACCCGGGATGTTAGGTGGATTCCCATGAAGAAGACGCCTGTGCGTGAATTTGTTTAGTGTGGGGAGGCTGGTGCACATACAGCCACCACACAGACCTTGACAGATCGGGGTCAGCATCCAGTGGCATGGACTCCAAGATGACTGGTGACCCGTTTCTGCTGCAGCCTTCGTCCGCCTTCCCAGCCGTTGCGATGTTTTCCAAAGGTCAACCATCATCCTCCGCCTGGTCCACCGTTGAGGTCTTTGCTATTTGCCCATAACTGGGGCTGTTTACCCACAACCGGGGCAGTGGTTGACGGGCAGCAGGGCGTATCCACATACCAGTGGGCCTGCATGCTGTGACTCTGGGGCCCACTGCTGCTCCGAGATCCCATACAACTTGGCCTGGAAACCGCAAGGTACCAGTTACCGTGTGTGGCCACAAGGAGGCGTGTACGAGTCTTGGCAGTGGAGAGGCTGTGTACCGGCTGAGGAGACTTATGCACTCGGCTCCTCTTTTCACCCCCGAAAACAGAGGGCTAGCCAGCGGCAGTAGCTGAAAGCAGAAAGTAGCAAGCAGAGGCAGCATGCACTAACTACAAGCACTACTACTCCAACACTACTGCACTAACGCATCACACGCCCTGTGCAAAACACAACACACACCCAACACAAATCCCTTACAGAGTCAAACATGACTACACAAAACGTGAGGGACGGGCATTTCCATTGGGTAGTGCTGCTCAGTTTATTTCTCCTGACACAGTCACGTGGTCCGACGTCAACACATACGTCACAAGTCACACCTCGAAACACGTCTCGCCAAATATTTCCTGGATAAGATCGAAGCACCGTTCGGAGCACCAGTGCCTGCCTTCCCATCACTACTGGAGACCACACCTGATTTGTAAATGTGTGCTCTTATGAGGAATTCTGTTCAGGGGCTTGAATAATTTTGAGACTGCAGTAGACACTGATAGTAGGATTAAATGTTGAATTTGGATAAAATCCTTGTAATGTTAGTTTTATTTAACTATTTAACCTGTTCTTGTGGTATTTGTTTATTACAAACACCTGAAAATTTGATAATTTTGCCAAAAAGCCTAAACCGCATTGGGGATGAATCATTTTATTATAACAGTATACTATCACCACATCTCTCAGCAGGTAGGTGTCACACACCTACAGATCTGGATGACTCCGGCTTTATAATAGTGTTGTTTCTGGCGTAAAGCAGAATATGCAAATGCATCAAGACAGCGGTATAATTTGGGATCAAGAGGAAACAAGTCACACTGTGGACCACATTTTTTTCCCAAGGCAGGATTGTAATGGAGACTATGGTTCCATTACCTGATAATGTATTTTATACTTAATGACAGATAACTGATGCAGATAGGAGTTTATTGAACACACATGCACTTATTGTTTTTCATATTTTATTGTGTTGCATCTTTGGGATTTGGTTGTTCTGGCAGTTGTAGGATTTGCAGGCGATGAGGGACAGAGCAACCCACCCATGCAAAGACAACACACAACTTTAGTCAGAGCTGTCTATGTTTTCTTCTTACTTAAAGTTACTTTGTCTTTTGTTTATGTTCAGGTAATCTGATGTTTAAAAAATAAAGCTAACTGACACTCTTTTTGGTTCTCTCCAGCAGCTGGGCATGGTGCGAGAGGGACTCTTCTTCTCATATTGAATGGCAGCTGGCACACAACATAAGGTGCATTGCTGCCACCTCCTGGACTGGGGTGTAGATCAGAAAATTGAAAAAAAAAATCCTCTCTATTAACCCTGTCTCTTTCAAATACTTAATTGAATGTCTGTAGCTGTTGCCTGAATCTTTAAGTTTTCTAATGTGAACTCTGTTGTTTCTATGCAGTGACATCTTCATTCCTTTCATTTCCTTTCCATATCCCTTACAGTCCAGAAACACATGCTGAACAAATTCAGACTGTTTGCAAAAACTACAATTCCCAGTTGTGTGTTTGCCTACTCTATAAAGAGTGTGATTAAGACCAGTGTGCCTCAACCTCAGACTGGTCATGATTGTTGCTTCCCTACGATTCCAGCATTCTTCCTACCCCAACTTTGCTCTGTATGTTATACAAGTGTCTCCCAGTGTCCCTAATATCCCAGTATTCTTTCCATATGTTTTACATTTGCGCTTTGGATATTGATTTCCCTTCTGATTTGTGTAATGGAATTTCAATGTCCACAGTTTCTATTCATGTGCCTGTTTTGCCAAGATGTCTACATCTTCATTTCCTTCAGTCCCTGCATGGGCTGGACCCAAACAAAGCAACAAAGCAAACAGTCAGGCCTTTTAGGTGTAAATCCTATCCACCGTATTCCTAGGCCCCATGATGCCTTGCGCGAATTATGGTAGTAACTCCTGATACTAGTTTAGAACGTGTGGTTGTCACTGAAACGGGACACTTTTCCTTTTTAAAAAACAATGACTTCGGCATCAGAAATGCGGGAACATGGCCTTTTGCGCCTCAAAAACAGTAATATAATCAAACCACATTCCACGACTATCTAGGGATAGGAAGATGACCTTAAAAAGTGGCCTGGCAGACAGTAGCTCCATTTGTTAGTGCCACTGCTAATATGCAAACGCTGTAAACAAATAAAAGCTCTGATATCAATGTCTCCACCACAATAAAGTTGGCTGCATTTTGTTTAAAATATGTGGACCAGAGATGGATGGATGGATGGATGTTGGACATAATCAGGTTTACCTCAGAGCAGACATAAGGGCCTTTTCCACTAGCCTCACTTAGCCCTACACCGCACCACTCAGCCCGCGTTTGAGCATTTTCCATTAGCCCCAGCACCGGTTAGCAGGTGCTTTTTTAGTATCTGATCCAGGGCAGGGTCTAACCGAGCTGAGTAGGGCTGAGTATGGCTGTGATATGACTTTAAGAGACTGGTCGCCGCTGATTGGTCAGGTCGTAACGTCACGAAAGCGACTTTTTCTGCTGAATCTACTCCACGACCGCCATTTGTAGTTGTTCAGCCAGTGAACACAGTGCGCCCCTTTAATACAGTATATTATATTAATATACTGTATAATATACTTATATAATAATATACTCCTAATATTATATATTAGGAGGTGCGTAATTTTCTTTCTATATTAGCCGACGATCGCATCCAGCGCGAGTTGGACGGATCTACTTGAAATGAAAAAATATACCAGCAGGTGTCCGAGCAGATGGGTTCCCAAGGGCACATCCGTACTGCCAAACAGCGTCGGGAGAAGCTGAAAAAGCTGAAAAGCGATTACCGAGCAGTGAAGGACCACAATGCTTGAAGTGCAGCGGATCGGAAGGAGTGGAAGTGGTTTGCTGAGATGGACGCGATCTATGGACATAGGCCCTCGACACAGCCACGGCCTTGGAAACCGTGGATGGTGAGTGTTGTTTTGATATTGTGCGTCTTTTCGCCACTTTATCCTTTCTGTGCCAAGCTCACTGTTTTTAAGAAATAGGAAGGTTGTTAGATTGTGGGTAATGGTTGTTACTGAGGCTTGCCTATTGTTTTGCAGCCAACTGCAGATTCACGCTTGCTTTGTGTTAAGTATTAGCGCAAACAAAACACTGAATTACGCTTATTGTATTCCGGTTAAAAACTTTAGTGTTGTGCACATGTTGCACTTTGGTGTTAAGTTTTAAACTGCGTGCATTTTCTTTCTAGAATCGCAGTTCATATCACAGGGGTCCACCTCAGTGGACATGGACACACTGGACTCTCCTGCCTCTGCCTCTGCGTCTGGCGGAGCGCCAGCTGGATCGACTCCGATGTCAGCCACATCACCAGCTCCATCTGGATCACGTTCAAGTGCCGGTAAGGCACAATAACCACGATTTTTTTTTTTGGTTGAAACAGGTCCAGCGGAAACCAGGGTCGAAAATCCATCCATCCATCTTCTACCGCTTAATCTTTTACAGGTCGCGGGGGGGCTGGAGCCTAACAAGTTATGCACCAAATTGATTAATGCAATTTCCTGTAGCTGCATATTAATTAATTGAAAATGTCTTTTTAAATGTACAAAAAGGTTATTCTTTGGTCTTCACTTATCGGTGTTCCACAACCCGGTCCCATTTTTAGGTGTGGTGATTGAAGTGCTGTTGTAACTCCTGTTTTAGAAAAACAAATAAAGCTCATGAACTGCCGTGGAAATCAACATGCTTCATTGAAATGCTTCGCGTCAGCTGACTGTATTAACCCATTCAGATTTCTGCGGCCACACTACAAGCAACTATTTTAAACATTACCCATCCATCCATCCATATTCTTAATCTTAATCCTTTTTAGTTTTGCAGGGGGGCTGCAGCCAAAGACAGCACCCTGCGTGTTGCAAAATCCGCTCTACTGAGGGGCAGCAACATGACAGTTCAGCTTATATACAGCAATGAAGCATAATATAATAGTGACATTCCACCACAGACTTTCACCTGTGTAATTCCATAATATATGTAGTGATCCAGCTTTAACGACCGTGCCTTTCTGTCTTTCCATCTAGGCAAGAGGAAAAGGGGCAACTCCATCGCTGACCTTAAATCAGCGATGGTCAACATGCATGACGAAGAGATGCGGCTCTTGGAACGGCAACATGACCAGCGGCAAGAACACCATCAGGAGTACATGCAGCATTTGCGACAGGTGGCCGCAGATGTGCGGGCAGATGCGCGTGAAGCCCTGGAGCAGGACGCTGCGTTACGAAGGGAAGAGCTCGCAGAGATGTCAACATTCAACAGAGATTTCCTGACCCTATTTGGCAGGCTTGTGGACGCATTTAGCAGTCGGCGTGTCTAACCATGTCTCCTCACGCCCAGTCTGTTTTTTGTTTGTAAATTTTGCTTCTGGAATAAAATTGTATTGTTTGCATCAAAAGTCTGGTTTATCTGTTATGACACCGTATGAGAAAAGCCAATAATTGCATACACATTCCATTCTCTGTTCACTCCACATGCTGCTGTTCATCAGGTCAGGTGTATAGCCTTCTAATGGTAATTTAATTTTTAACAACACAACGAAACGTAATGTCTTGGTAGGTTTTTTTTTTTTATTTTAAACAAATTTACAATGCTGAATCCATTTCTCTTGAACGGGTACATTTTTTATGTTATAAGCAGTTGTACAGGTGTGCTTTAACTTGTACAGTAGACACTGATAAAGGTAAGTACATGTAAATTGAATGTTGCATCACCAGTCAAAATTTAATAAATTAAGAAGGAATCTAGCAAAAATTTGGCACTAATAACATTAGACACAACTGTGTTTTTGTTGCACACAACTGTTGTTGCCAACAAGTTGTGCAAAATTTATATTCCCTTTTCCCAAAAATTAAAAATCAATTTGTAAGTAAAAGTGGGAGACCTTTACATGGGAAAATATGACATGTATCAGCACATGATTTATAGTTCAATTTGCATTTCCACCTAAGCAAAAGTGGCTTGTCGAGCTGGATTTTTGTGAAGATGGCCTGTGCGGTGTTTCTGCATGTAATTACATACCTGTCAAGTGATACGGTTTCGCCATATTTTAATACGGGAAAAATGCAATTTTAGCAAATACGGGCGTATTGCCATTTCTGTACGCCAAAAAGAAAAATATACGGGAAAAAAATGATTGAGAGTGTGGAGGAACACGTCATGTGTGTGACCCCCACAGCGTACGGGGCTGTCAGAGCGCTCAGCGTGAGCAATTATCACAACAGTGAGAAGTGTGGACTCATCATTAGACTGATGGCTTTGCACCTTCTTAACAGATAAGCGTTATGAACAACAGAGGACAGGTAGATGGAACATGCACAACATTTTATTTACAAAAACATTTTTGAAATATGTATGCACATAAATGTGGGCGAAATTACATTTCTACCTATTGCTAGACAAGTACTGCATTCACAGCATCTCGTATATCGGCACCCTGCTACTCTGCTCCCTGGGTCGCTGCCACCACTGGTTCATCTACTGCATCATCCAATGTAGTGTCAAACGTCTCTCCATGACTCACACACAGATTGTGCAAAGCACAACAAGTCAGCACCATAGATTTCACCAGTTTCATGTCACAGTCATTCCTCTCTCCTTCCTCCTTCCTTCTCTCCTCGTCATCAGCCATTTTCTTTGTTGTGGAGGATTCGGTCGCGTGTTTCACGTCACGAGAGTGTGGCGCCGCCTCGCTGTTCAAGAAATCCCACCCACCGCAGGTGTGCCAGCAGTAATGTTGAAAAGCAACCGAGGCAGAACCAAATCGAAGTGAGTCGAGTCGGGTTTTCTAATTGGGGCTAATGGAAAAGCGCCTATAGAGTCTAGTCAGAGCCACAAAGAATGACAACACCATGCTTGGGCATTTTAAATTTGAGGTAGAACGTCAGATCTGTGACATTCATACAAGTGAAAACATAGCTGGTGCTGCTGTGTCTGGACCACCGATCACACGAACGATCCTTCAGTTTTCAGTGCATGAGCTCCTCATTGCTGTTGAAACCACAGGTTTAGCTGTGCTGATCTGTGATCTGCTGATCCTCACACCACGAACACCAGCAAGTACCAGAACTATGCAAAAATATTCAAAAATACAAAAACTTCAAGAGCTGAAATTAGCTACCACGAGTGCAAAACACATATGTGGACTATACATTAAAATGAATTTGAAAAACTTTATAAACGCTATTTTAAATGCCCCTACTACTCCACTCTTACTGATTTAACACTATGTCACCAGAAACTGGAAGCTCCGCCCATAATCGTTCCTACAGTGGCACCACCAGGAATAAGGTGGATAGAGATTTATCTATTTTGATGATTAAATCCTGCCTGCAAGATTTCAGTGATTTTACATTGCGGAGTGTTGCCCAACTATCAGACGCAATGAACACATTTTTTTTTACCATTACCTTTAAACCACTGCAGTGCCAACATAACAGCCAGGAGTTCAACTGTACAGACTGCAACGTTGTCTGTTACTCTCTTTTTAATTGCTACATTGAGTTCTGTAAATACTGCAAGTTGATTTGCATAACACTGTTCAACATACAGTACCTCTGTGTTATAAATCCCACAGTTCCCTGGTCTGATTTTTCCCTGATTTTTTTTTTTTTTGTTGTTGTTTTTTTGTTACTTATTTGTACCCGTAGGTAGATTTGGTTTGCAGTCTAGTGACAAGCCACCGGCTGCCGGTCGCTGCGTGCGCGAGCGCCCTAAACCTACATGTTTTTAGTATGCGGGAGGAAACCGGAGAAATCCCGGAGAAAACCCGTGCAACACGGGGAGAACATGCAAACTCCACACAGCTCACTGTTGGTCGGGGGCTGGGATCGAACCCACGATCTCATGATCCCCGCGATCCCCCGGCCGAGGGTAAACTGTGCTGCCACAGTGCTAAACCACTGCGCCACCGTGCAGCCATTTGCTGTTGAATGCTGAGGTCTACTGATGGCAACAAAAATAACCATGGAGGAGTTATTGACAGATGAACATTTGGAGTGAGCTGCTGCCGCACACACCAGTGCTTTCTGCTTTGCTATTTCTAACCCATCCCAAATTCCAAAAACTTGATTTACTATGTTCTGGGCACTCTTCTAAAATGGATTTAGCTGAATGAGTTTCTCTGTGTCCCTGTAAATATACCGAACAGGACAACACAAGTTTAACTCTCCTAATTCTCAGTGGTTCTTCCCCCATTTCCACTTGTAATTGTTCTGATCTGGGTTTTGGCCTTCTGTCCTTGCCCACGCTTTATGTTCATTTGTGTCTTCTCTATGTTCCCCTGATTTGGCTTTGTAATTATTTTTGATTTATTATTAGTATTTATTGCCCTGTATTCCCCTGAGTCTCTTATCTTGGTCTTCTGGGTCATCCTTTGTTCGGTTCTGGGTCTGTGTGTATTTTCTGTTTACCCATTGTTCCAGCTCCTCATGTTTTCCGTATCCCTAGCCATTGCCCTCTCTGTATTTCTCTGCATGTTGTCCTGCATGTTCATTGTCATGTCTCCTGTGCATCCCCTGTCTATGAATGCCATTGTAGCCCTCGCCAGTCCTGTTTTCCTCACCTGCTGCCCTTGATTATCCTCCCAGCTGTCCCGTGTTCCCCTGATTACTTTCCTCCCCATTTATGTTGCCTTCTTGCTATCAATTTTTGTTGGGTCATTAATGTTGTGCGTCATTGTGTTCCCTGTGTGTTTCTGGTTAAGTTTTTGTAATGTTCCTCAGTTATTTCCAGCCCCTGTAGTGTGTCTTTGGTTTGTTCATTTGTGTTTTTTTGTAAGTAAATTATTATTGCACTGAAGTCCTGCCTGTGCCCTTGGGTCCTGCTCAAAAATAACATCTGCCTCCCAAAGCAGAGACTGTGACAGTAATGCTGTGATTGGAGATGATTTAAAGACTTCACTGCATGTCCTAAATCGTTCTGCCTGTTCCCCATCCAGTTTTTTAAGGTAGGTTTCTGCTGCTGACATACAGTATATGCTACACTTCCAAAATCTACTGTAACTCTCATAATGGCACGGTAAATGTTTAGCAAGGATTTCCTAGGTGCTACCCAATCTTGTCCTGACAAGCATCTTCAAAGATTAACGTTTTTACATTTATCTTTAACCTTCTCAATCTGATACTTCTAGGTGAGTTTTTCATCAAACCAGACTCCTAAAAACTGAATTACCTTCACTTGTTCCAGAGTTTGTCCATATAATTTTTTACCTACTTCCTTATAGTGCCTCACAAAACATATAACTTGAGTCTTTGCTACAGATATCTTAAATCCTCACTTATTTGCCCACTGCTCCACTGACTCTACAGCGGCCTGAAGCTTTTTCCGCATATATTTTAGATTGCGCCCCCTTATCCACACTGCCTCATCATCTGCATATAGTGATTTACTAATTCCTGTCTCAGTCTTTTCAAAGATATCATTGATCATAGAGTTAAACAATATTGGGCTGCACACACTACCCTGCGGAGTTCTATTTTCAATCTTGTATACCTTAGAGTACTCAGTCCCTGTCTTAACCTCTATTGTCCTCCCGTACAGGAAACTTAACACCCAGTTTTATAATTTCACCCCTATTCCCAACCTGTTCAATTTAATGAGAAGTCCCTCCTTCCACAACATGTAAGCTTTCTCAATATCAAAAAATACTGCCACCACAAACTCTTTATTGGTTTGTGCTTTTCTTATCTCCAATTCTAACCATAACACTGAGTCCATTGTGGTTCTTCCTCTATGAAACCCACTTTGATACGGTGCAAAAAAAAAGGTCCTTGCTTTCTAGATAATATATCAGCCGCTCTGTTACCATTCTCTCCATAGTCTTCTCAAACAGTGACGTAAGGGCTATAGGTTTATAATTTGATGCTTCTGATGAATCTTTACCAAGTTTTAGTATCGGTATAATAACTGCATGTTTCCAAGCAGCTGGAATTTCTCCTGCATCCCATACTTTATTAAAAATCCTCAGAATTGCCAAAAGCGAATACAGTAACAAATATCTTTTCCTGGTGTTGATTGTCCAGTATTTGAGATGACCCTCCTTAATTCAAACATGCTGAATGGGGAATCTACACTTTCTTCGGTTGTTGACTTTTTAATATTTTCCCATGCATTCTGTGACAACATGGAACTCCTACACTGTTTAGCCTCTGCTGAGATTTTCTGAGCTATCTACTTTAGTGTTTCAGCCAGAAGCTGTGTCTTATCTGTATTGCTAACTGCTGTTTTTGTTGTTTTTAATTAATACTGGGATTGCTGTTTCTTCTGATTCCGTTCATTTTCCTGATCATACCCCAAATCTCAGCCAACTGAGTTTCCCTACCAATCCTATTGCAATATTGCCTCCAGAATGCATGTTTTTTTTTTTTCCCTTACCATTTTCCTCACCACTGTTTGAGACCTTCTGTATTGAATTAATGTTTCCATTGAATGTTTGTTTTTTACCTGTTTGAATGCCTTATTCAGTTTGCAAACAGCACATCAGCAGTTTTCATCCCACCATGGAACATTCTTTTTCTCTCTGGGTCCTGAACTTTTTGGAACAGCTTCTTTTTTCAACTAGTTGATAGAGCATCCACCCCACAGCTGGGAGGCTGGGGGTTCAAGTCCCTGCCTGGTCATACCAAAGACCATATAAAAATGGTACTTCCCACCTTCTAGCTTGATGCTCAGCGCAATAGAATGGGGGAAGGAGAAGTTGTTTGTGGCGGTGCCTTGCATGGCAGCGACCCCTCTGATTACCTCCGCCAGGAGGTTATGTTTCTGGATGTGATTAACATTGTAGATAAGAGAAACACAATTTCGTTCTACCATACATGACTGGCTGTATGGACTGAATGACAACAGATATGTTAATTTAGGTTGTGATTTTGGAGTTGAGCTACTATTGAGTTAGTTGCTATTTTTATTTATATAAAGATTTGTTTATTCTGAATTATTTCTGGTTGGTGTTGGTTCATTGATTTTTAGTTTGCATCCTATAGTTTAGTAACCCCTCTAAAATAGACTTCTCTGGCTAGAGGGAGATGATGTAAGGGAGGCAGTGCTCTTAACTGGCCAGTGTGGGGTGAAGTGCTGTTTTAGTGATCATGAAGTCAATAAAGTTGGAGTCATTTTTTTTTTATTCCTGCTAACGCCTCCTTTCTTCAATCCAGTGACCTCTGCTACTCACACTAACAATGATGTCACCTCTTACGAACAGCATCATCATGAATAACTCGGTATCAGAGCTGTTTCTGGCTGTAAAGCAGAGTAAGCGAATGCAACCAGAATTAACATTATGTTTCTCATGAATCTGTTACTTACTGTATGTCCTTGTAAATTTCATACTTTTTCTCACAAATGTGTGGCTTTCCAACATTAATATGGATACTAGTTAAATTTTTATGAATCTCAACAATGACCTGAGTTTATTTTTTAACGCTTTGTTTAAAGGGGAGAGATTTGCATCCTTCAATTTTAAAGGGTTTAAACTTTAGTTTCCCCCTATGTACCGTCACACAGAAGAGCAGCAGACACAAACCATATTTGCTTTAATACACACTCGTGATCTGAGCTACCTGTTGTTGCAGACTCCTGATATGGAGCGGTACTCGTTGAGATGACTGTGCTGCTGACAGATGGCTGGGTGTGTTGGGGGAGGACATCCAGACAGCTCTGCAGTCAGCTCCAAATCCTCCCATGACAGCAGCTCTGGTGCAGTGACAGAGTGAAGTTAGCACTGCTGTAGATCCATGGAAGCAGAGTCACGTCACTCAAAAACTATTAATTCTAAAAAGAAGACATTATCAAACTAGAAAATGTGCATTTCCTTACAGGTGCATTGTGTAAAAATTAATATAATCTAGCATTCAATCCTATCATCTTCTTCCGCTTAATCCTTTTCGGGTCACGGGGGGGCTGGAGCCTATCCCAGCATCTTTGGGCAAGAGGCAGGGTACACCCTGGACAAATCGCCAGTCCATCACAGGGCCAACACAGAGAGACAGACAACCATTCACTCTCACAGTCATACCTAAGGACGATTTAGAATCCCCAGTTTTGATGCCAATTAACCTAACTTGCATGTTTTTGGTATGTGGGAGGAAACCGGAGAAATCCCGGAGTAAACCCACGCGGACACGGGGAGAACATGCAAGTCAGTTTCAAAAGCCAAATATCTGCCTGCACATTGATCATTACTAACTTCCCAAGCATTTAGGATAACCTACTAAGGTCGTGTGTAACTTAGTGTGTCATTAAAACCTTAAAAGGTGCTAACATGTATTTTTTAATCTATACAGAAATGTAACAAATTTTACTTGAGTGATTATATTTTTTTGTATTTTGTATACTTTATTAATCCCAGAGGGAAATTCAAGGCATCCACCTGGATGGATGAGGCAGCCACGGTGCAGCACCAATCCCTTCACCATTCACACACATTCACACCTAGGGCCACTTTAGAGTCTCCAGTTAACCTAAACTGCATGTTTTTGGTCTGTGGGAGGAAACCTGAGTACCTGAGGTAAATCCACACAGACACGGGGAGAACATGCAAACTCCACACAGAAGGGTCACTGATGGTCAGGGGGTGGGATGGAACTCACGATGGTTAGGGGTGGGATTGATCCTGAGACCTTCTTATTGTGCTGCCACAGTGCTAACCACTGCCCCACTGAGCTGCCCAAAGAATAGGAATAAAAACAGAATTATGACTCTATGCTACATTAAATTTCAAAATTCACATTAGTCAAAATATTACACACTGCACCTTTTTAGAAGATGCAGCACAATTGGACCTTTTTGTAAATTCTTGATGGCAGCCACTCGTGACGCATGCAGCAAAGTATCCTGGGATTGTTAGGGGGCCAGGCCATATCACTGCACTGGCTATGTATTTCTGGATTTTTTTTTTTTATTTTATTTTAATATGTAAATTCTGATGGCAGCTTCAAAATTATCATACAGCAGACTTGATCACCTAGGTGGACAATCAACCCAGCTATGTAGTACTATAGATATAGATAGATAGATACTTTATTTCAAACAAAAAAGTAAAACAAAACAAACGACAAGTGCAATAAAGTAACAGTATACGGCGTTCGAAAGGGAGAAGGAAGAAGTGAACACTTATTAATTCCAACTCCTTTTCCATACAATACAACCCATGTGAAATATATACAAATTACCACATTTAAGACCCCAAGTAAACAATTAACTATATTTTGTACATATCAACATTAACACCCATCCATTCCAACATACATAAAGTCCATACATCAAAACCAGCCCCAAACAACAGATATACACAGTACTGTCCCACCCACCATTCCAAAGTGTCCCATAGTGTCACAGAGTGAGCATAGTGAATCGTACATTAAATACTACCCTTCTAACATATATTCTTTCAGCAAATAATGTTTGTACCTATTTTTGAATTGATTTCTGTTTGTACATAGTTTCAGTTCCAGCTCCAGACTGTTCCACAAATCCACCCCACAGACAGATATGCACAGACTTTTCTTGGTTGTTCGTATCTTGGGTTTTGTAAAGTTTAAGTCTCCTCAAATTACAATCATTCTCTTTTTTTTTTTTTTAAATACTTTTTGTATATTAGTTGGGAGTTGATTATTAATTGCCCTGTACACGACTTGTGCTGTCTTAAATTTAACTAAATCCATGAACTTTATGACATGTGACTTTAAAAACAACGAACTGGTATGGTCTCTATATCCTACATTATTTATTATCCTTATAGATCTTTTTTGTAATGTGCATATTGACTGTAGGTTGGTCTTGTAGGCGTTTCCCCAGACTTCTACACAGTAGTTAAGATAAGGTAGAAACAGTGAATTGTACAGTAAGAACAATGATTTATAGTCCAAGATGTGTCTTGTCTTCCCCAGTATCCCTATACATTTTGCCAGCTTGGCCCAGATGTGACTGATGTGAGGTTTCCAGCAGATTTTATTGTCTAGCGTCACCCCCAGAAACTTATTTTCCTGTACTGTTTCTATTCTGGTATCATCTATTGTTACCATTATTTCATGATTTATTTTATAATTTCCAAACAACATAATCTTTGTTTTTTTTTAGATTTAGAGATAATTTATTTTTGTTGAACCACTGCGTTAACTTTTTCATTTCAGTTGTGACCACCTCTAAAACCTGCTGCAAATTCTCACCAGTGCAAAGGACATCTGTGTCATCCGCAAACAAAATAAATTTCAGAATTTTTGATACTTGGCATATGTCATTTATATACAAAATAAAGAGTTTGGGTCCCAAAACTGACTTCTGGGGCACACAAGTGATGTCCATGAAGGGTGATTTGTGCTCACCAATTTGTACAAATTGTTGTCTGTTACTTAAATAACTTTCCACCCAACTCAGTCCGACCCCTCTTATCCCATACCTTTCCAGTTTCCTTAGTAGTATTCTGTGGTCAATGGTGTCAAAAGCTTTCTGTAAATCTATAAATACTCCTACAGCAAACTTTTTTTATCTATACAACTAGTAATTTCTTTAAGTTCGATCAGTGCCAAAGATGTAGATTTATCTGCTCTAAAACCATACTGGCTGTCTGTAAGGAGGTTGTGTTTTTCAATGAAATCATCCAGTCTCTTAGTGAAGATTTTTTTTCAAGTATTTTGGAGAATTGTGAGAGTAAAGAGACTGGCCTGTAATTTGTGAAACAATGATGGTCTCCTGTTTTGTATAGAGGTATTACTTTTACTATTTTCATTTTGTTTGGAAATTTACCAGTTTGAAATGACAGGTTACAGATGTGGGTGAGTGGTTTAACAATTCCTTCAATTACTTTTTTCACTACTGTCATGTCAATTTCATTCCAGTCCATTGATTTTTTTTTTTTTTTTTTTTTTTTTTTTGTTCTTAAATTTGCTCAGTCTCAATTTCCTTTTCAGTAACTGCACCCAAAAAGATTGTTTGGATTTCTATTTCATTTACAGAACCACTGTTGTTTGTTTCTGTTGTCACTATTGATTTTGCTAATTCAGGACCAACGTTTACAAAAAATTTATTGAAACCACTGACCACATCCTCCATATTATTTATCAAATTGCCATTTTCAATAAAATATTCTGGATAATTAGCATTCTTAGGTCGATTACTAATAATCCCATTGAGTACTTGCCATATTCCTCTTAAGTTATTTTTATTATCCTCTAATATTCTGTTGTAGTATTCTTTCTTACAAGTCCTCATTATATTAGTAAGCTTATTTTTATATCTTATATTTGATCTCGGCCTCCACCTTTCTGCACTTAATGAATTGTTTGTATAATGTATTCTTCTTTTTACATGCGTTTGGTAATCCCTTGGTGACCCAAGGATTTTTGTTTTGTTGTCTCACTGTATTGTTTTATAGGACAGTTTTTATTGTACAACGATTACAATGATATAGCCTAAGATTATGCATATCCAGTGGATATAAAAAGTCTACACACAAATGCCTACACACAAATGCCAGGTTTTTGTGATGTAAAAAATGAGACAAAGAAATCATTTCAAAACTTTTTCCACCATTAATGTGACCTATAACCTGTACAACCCAATTGAAAAACAAACAAATCTTTTAAGGGGAAAAATAAAAAATGAAAAACTTAGAATAACCTGCTTCCATAAATATGCACCCTCTGTTATAACTGGGGGTGTGACTGTGTTCAGAATTAACCAATCACATTGAAATTCATGTTAAATGGGAGTCAGCACACACCTGCCACCATTTAATATAAAGTCCAGCTGTTCTAGTAGGCTTTTCCTGAAATTTTTGTAGATTTATCTTAGAGCATCTTTATCTTCATCTTTATCTTAGAGCATCTTTATCTTAGAGCATAACACATGCTCTAAGATGCGACTGCATCTTAGAGCATGTGTTATGGTCCAGCGAAACCAAGGTTGAACTTTTTGGCCATAATTCTGAAAGGTATATTTGATGCAAACACAACCACTGCTCATCACCAAAAGAACATCATACCTACAGTGAAGCATGGTGGTGGCAGCATCATGCTTTGAGGTTGTTTTTCTTCAGCTGGAACTGGGGCCTTAGTCAAGGTGGAGGAATTATGAGCAGTTCCAAATACCAGTCAGTGTTGGCACAAAATTTCCAGGCTTCTGCTAGAAAACTGAAGATGAAGAGGAACTTCATCTTTCAGCATGACAATTCAAGATTCCAAGATTTTGTCAGTACTACTATACGTACAGGAGAATTGAAATGGCATTTCTCTCTCTCCCTTCAGTGGTGTGTGCAATGTTTAAAAAAAAAAAAAAAGAATAAAGCTGGAAAAACAGCAGTCTGTGTACAGTAATGCTACCTGTAATGCAAATGGTGACAAAAGAGAGACCCAGACATTCCATAGTGCAAATAAAGATAAACGATGAAACCCAGCAATCCTATATACAGAAAAGTAGAGCAGTAATACCCGTAGTTAAAAGTTCAGTGCAGTAGTGTAGGTGCAGACAGTGAAAGATAGGACTGCACATGATCAGTATTGCAATAACAGACAGCAGCAGATGGGACATTTATGCAAATGGTTGCAGTAAGGTGCAGAGACATACAGCAGCAAATGTATTACTGTTGGTGTGCCAGTCTTTCTGTGCCAACAACTGAGGTAATTATTGCGCTGGTGAGTGTGTTACGGTCTGGGTGAACAAAGTTGTTTAGCAGTCTTGTGGAGCGGGCCTGGAGGCTCTGGTACCTTTTCCCTGAGGGCAGGGGACTCAAGAGGGCGTGTGAGGGGTGGGAGTTGTCACCTGCAATGTTGTTTGCTCTCCGAGTGAGGTAGATGTCTGGGGGGGCAGAGGGGCACTGATGATCTTGCTGGCTGGTTTCACTGTGCATTGTAGTGTCTTCCGGCAGGAGGTGGTGCAGCTTCTATACCACACTGTGATGCAGCTGGTGAGAATGCTCTCAGTGGTGCCCCAGTAGAATGAGCACATGATGGGGGGAGGGGGTGGGACTTGTGCTCTCCTCAGTTTGTGGAGGAAACAGAGGTGAGGTTGAGCCTTCTTGGCCAGTGATGTGGTGGTGTTGGACCAGGAGAGGTCCTCAGAGATGTGCACCCCCAGGAACTTGGTGCTGCTCACCCTCTCCACAGCTGCACAATCGATGATCAGAGGGGGATGCTGTGTGTGTCCCCTCCTGAAGTTGACCACAATCTCCTTGGTTTTTCCCATGTTCAGGAAGAGTTTGTCTTTACAACACTGGATCAGTTGGCTTACCTCATTTCTGTAGTTGGCCTCCTCGTTGTTGATGAGACCAACCACCATCGTGTCATCTGCAAACTTGATGATGTGGTTGGTGTTGTAGGCTGGTACACAGTCATGGGTCAGCAGGGTGAAGAGCAGCAGGCTGACCACACACACTTGTGAGGCCCCTGCGCTTAGTGTGATGGTCTTGGAGGTGTTGCTGCCAACCTGCACATTCTGTGACCTCCCTGTGAGAAAGTCCAGCACCCAGTTACAGAGAGAGGTTTTGAGTCCCAAGTGTCTGAGTTTTTGTATTAGGTGCTGGGGGATGATTGTGTTGAATGCTGAACTGAAGTCCAAGAACAGAATTCACACGTAGGAGCTCGTTGAGTCCCGGTGGGTGAGGGCTGGGTGGAGAGCAGCAGCAATGGCATCTTCTGTGGATCTGTTTGACCTGTATACAAACTGAGATGGATCATGGGAGGGAGGATGGACTTGATGTTCTGCATGACCAGCTGCTCGAAGCACCTCATTATGATGGAGCTCAGTGCTATGACAATGACCCAAAGCACACATCCAAATCAACAAAAGAATGGCTTCACCAGAAGAACATTAAGGTTTTGGAACGGCCCAGCCAGAGTCCAGACCTAAATCCAATCGTACATCTGTAGGGTGATCTGAAGAGGGCTGCACACAGGTGATGTCCTCCCAATCTGACAGATTTGGAGCATTTTTACAAAGAAGAGTGGGCAAATATTGCCACATCAAAATGTGCCACAATGACAGATTAATACCCCAAAAGACTAAGTGTTGTAATAAAAGCCAAAGATGCTGCAACAAAGCATTAATTTAAGGGTGTACATATTTATTCAACCAGGTTATTGTAAGTTTTTATTTTTCCCCTTAGAAGATTTCAGTTGGGGCGCTGTGGAGCCAGCAAGCAAGATGGCAGCATAACTTCGAGGCTCCACAAAGCCACATGTTAATTTGAGATTAAAGCCCTCAATAGATGTTGTTAAACGAATAGTTATGTCTAAACCAACTACTATTAAGGACTGTGACATTTTTACACAGAAATGCGCTTCCCAAAAGTTGAAATCCGACACTCTGGCAGCAGACCAGGCCAAGGTGGCTGGTAATATGATGGACCTTAAAACGGTGCTAACCGAGCTAAAGGCCCTTTGCTCTGAATTTGGACTAAAGCCTGATAACATTAATCACCGCCTGGGTGAGATGACCAACTCGACCGCCGCACTAGAAAACGTGATGGAGGTGAAACAAAAGGTAGACGGGCACACGACACAAATGGAAGAAGCCGAGAACCGGATAATGCTAGCAGAGGAGCTATTGGATAGCAACAATGCTACATTAGCTAATGTGATGAAACGTATTGCCTTCCTGGAAACCAAAACTGAAGACCTCAAGAAGCAGAGTAGAAGGATGAATCTCCAACTCTTCAGACGGAGAGGGTGCTGAAGCTGGTAGGCCCCTGTTGGATTTTGTACAAGAGATGATACCACGCTGGCTGGGCACCGACAGATCCTTCATCTTGGAGAGGGCTCACCGAACCCTAGGCCCACCAAAACCCAATCAAAACAGAGTGGTGGTTATCCGATTTCTGAAGTTTCAAGATTGAGAATACGTTTTCTAAGCCCTGAAACAACGTACCATCACACATGAGGAAAACAGACTTTTCTTCACTCAAGACCTCTCAGCCGACACCATGCGACAGCGCAGTGAGTTCAACACTGTTAAGAAATTCATTGAAAAGGAATCTTTCCGTGGATTCCAACTGAACCCCTGCAAGATGAGTGCTCCACAACAGCAAGACACATCTGTTTTCCACACCAAAAGAGGCAGAGGAGTTTCTACAGCAAATAACTGATTATCTCAAACAGATGGTATAAAGTCTAATGAGTCACTGTCGACAATCATTAACAGGTATACTTAGTTTGTAAAATCTTGGTTTGATACAAAGACCCTTTTCTATTTAAGTTAGAGTTTTGGAGACATTTATATTGTTACTTCTATTTCGATTAAGAGTATATTTGTACATATTTAAGTTGGGTCTAAAAATGGAAAATTCAGACAGTATCCAAGGGCTTATATAGTCGCTGTTGTTTGTTTATTGGTAATGTTTGTGATTTATAAAGGGTTAAAACGGGGTTAAATTCCCCCCCCCCATTGTTTTTGGGGGGTTTTAGACGTGTGGTTGGGGAGTGCGGTATGTTTACATATTAGACACTCCTCCACAGTCCGCTGCTCCTCTCAGGAGTGGATCGGCTACGGCCCGATTGTTCTAGTTCTGAGTAGGGGCAGGGGTAGTCGGTTTAATAGATTTAATGCAAATGTTACTGTTTTGTGTTTTTTTGTTTGTTTGTTTGTTTTTTTGTGTGTGTGTATTGTGTGTTCTCAAATACAGCTAGGTGTATATTTTGTGGGCTTCATTATATCCACACATTTTATTGGCAAATTATATGGAAGGAATAAATAATTGGAATACTCTGGATATAAGTTACAAGCTGGAATGTCAGGGGCCTCAGAAAACTAATAAAACTAAAACGGGTCTTCAACAGGATTAAGATGTTAAAGTCTAAAATAATTTTTCTCCAGGAAATACATCTGGCAACTTCTGATGTTAAATCAGTGAGGAGAAGATGGCCTGGCCAAGTGATATATGCAACTTATAATAGTTACTGTGAATGAATGAATCTTTATTTCGGATAGATTAAAAGTAAAGATTAAAAAAAGAAACAGAATAATATAACAAAGGGGGAAAGAAAATCCAACAAGGTCAAATTAACAATAACTCCTCTGATTATACAGTTCAACATAAGTTTTCCGAAATGGGTGATGGCTGAAGCCGCAGCTTATATTGCCCACCCATATTCCATCCAAGAATTCAAAAGAAAAAGAAATCAAGAGCGATTACAATTCAGAACAAAGCTAAGACAAAATGTGACAAAAAACTAAGCTACAACACAACACAGACTGGATATGACAATCCTTATGTGATTTTACATGTCATCTTGTATATATGTTTGGAGTATGTAGAGGAGCTTGGAAATGAAGAGGCGATTTGGTTTATAAGCAAAGCTTTAATATTCAGCTCTTCTAACAAGTCTCATCTGGTGCAGAGAGTGGCAGAAAGGAAAAGAGACAGAATGTCTCCCTCTCACTGACTTTGTACTGGCACACAACAAAAGACATGCATAACAAAGGCTGACATCCCTCATTATCTTAATCCCCCCATTGTCTTGGTATTTCCTCTCCTCGCCTTAGGGGGTGAGGGTGGCTCCTCCGGTCTCCTCTGCCGCGTCCGGGAACGTCTTTGTTCTTCACTCGGCGGGTGAGAGCCCTTTGTCCTTTCAGAGGTGTGAAGTCCTTTACATATGTAATTACCAAACATTTCCACATGCTTCAACATATGTAGGTTATGGAATATATGGTTAATATAGACCACAGGCCCCCCAAACAACTAAGAAAAGACAACAGGAAAGTTCACAGTCTAAGATAGTTATTATGACATACTAAGTGTTACATCTGTTGCCACGGAAGAAACTTTCTAGCAGCCATGCTCCTAAGAGAGTTCAGTGGTAATTATAACAGCATAATAAAATCATAAGTCAGTCCTAAACTGTTGCAGCACAATTAGTGAAAAATTGTGGAGTGGTTTGCATCAGTCCCTGTGCTGTCTGGGTTTTAATCTTCTCCCAAAACTGCTGTAGGTTGGTTTAGGCGCCCTGCTGGGACCTTCTTGAGAGGGATCTGCAGTGTGGGAAGGAGAGAGGTTAACTGTTCCCTGCTGGGGGGCTGAGTCTTTTCTCTTGGGGGGTCTACCCCGCCGAGGTGCTCTCGCCAACTGTGCAGGCTTGTCTTTCAACAAGAAGGCAGGTTTAAGTCTGTCAATGCTGACTGTGTCTTTTCTGTCCCCAAAATCAAGCACAAAGTGTTTATCACCATGTTCCAGCACTCTGAATGGCCCATCGAATGCTGGGCGAAAGGTAGGTTTTAAAGCTTCATGCTTAACAAAAACAAACTCAGCGTTTTTTAAAGCCTGAAGGACAAAAACCCGTGGGAAGGAGTGATGAGCTGGACCAGGGAGAGAGGTCGGTCCGTTGTTGCCTAAAAACCTTGGGACTGGAAGGCGCCCTGGCTCTGGGTTCTCTGGTAAAAATTCACCTGGGAGCCTGAGAGGTTGTGCAAAAACTAATTCTGTGGGAGAGGCGTCTAGATCCTCTTTAGGCGCAGCACGCAACCACAATAAAACCCAGGGAAGTTTATTTACCCAATTTGTGTCCGTTAGTGAGGCTCTGAGGGCAGCCTTTAAAGACCTGTGAAAACGCTCGCATAACCCATTATCCTGAGGGTGATAAGCGGTGGTGCGGTGAATTGTTGCCCCTAAGCTGTTGGACATGGCTGACCAGAGCTCTGAGACAAGCGATTTGACCGTTTGTGGCCGTGGGAAACTTTCTATCGCGTGAACTTTGTCTGGAAGTGGAACTGCCCCCTTCGGAGAGACTTTGTGTCCTAAAAAATCAATTTGTGACACGCCGAATTTGCATTTGGCTGGATTGATAATCAGCCCGTGCTCTTCTAGCCTCTGAAAAACCGTAGTGAGGTGCTGCTCGTGTTCTTCCTCAGACGAGCTGGCTACCAGCATGTCGTCGAGGTAGACGAAGACAAAAGGAAGGTCGCGTAGGATCGTGTCCATCATTCGTTGAAAAGTTTGAGCGGCGCCTATCCATGCAGGGATAGATTATGCAGCCATGGCAGAGGAACAGAGCAGTGACGCGGACGTGCGCGCGCTCCTGTCTGGACCAACAGGGTTAAGGCTGGAGAAAAAGGGTTTACGCGACGGCGTGCCCCCCCCCCCCAATATGCGATGTTTCAACCGGCCGACCTCGCCCGTTAGTACCAGCTACGTGGCGCCGCCGTATTTTCGACGCAATTCACTCTCTCGCGCACCCAGGTGTGCGCGCCTCAGTTAAAATGGTCGCCGAAAAGTTTGTGTGGCCAGGCCTGCGCAAAAACGTAAAAGAATGGGCAAAAACTTGCATTTCTTGTCAACGCGCCAAAATACACAGACACACAAAAGCCCCTCTGGAGCCTTTTCCAATCCCTGCTAGAAGGTTCGACCACGTTCATGTCGACCTCGTGGGGCCACTACCTTCCTCCCACGGTTTCACACACCTGTTAACAATGATAGACCGCACCACATGCTGGCCAGAGGCAGTCCCTCTAGCGGCAACCACAGCGGAGGAAGTCGCTCGCGTTTTTTTTGACAAACTGGGTGGCACGTTTTGGCGTCCCATCAGACATCACGTCGGGGTCACCAGTGTAGAGGAGCTTGGAAATGAAGAGGCGATTTGGTTTATAAGCAAAGCTTTAATATTCAGCTCTTCTAACAAGTCTCATCTGGTGCAGAGAGTGGCAGAAGGGAAAAGAGACAGAATGTCTCCCTCTCACTGACTTTGTACTGGCACACAACAAAAGATATGCATAACAAAGGCTGACATCCCTCATTATCTTAATCCCCCCATTGTCTTGGTATTTCCTCTCCTCGCCTTAGGGGGTGAGGGTGGCTCCTCCGGTCTCCTCTGCCGCGTCCGGGAACGTCTTTGTTCTTCACTCGGCGGGTGAGAGCCCTTTGTCCTTTCAGAGGTGTGAAGTCCTTTACATATGTAATTACCAAACATTTCCACATGCTTCAACATATGTAGGTTATGGAATATATGGTTAATATAGACCACAGAGTATTTCTTTAGTTTTTGTTTAAATTGTCCAAGCGTTGTACATGATTTTAATTCAGGTCCAAAATCGTTCCATAATCTGACTACTTGCACTGAAACAGTGTTGCTTGGTAGTAGTTCTCACTGAAGGTTTTTGAAATATGCATGTTCCTCTGAAATGATATTGTTTCTCCCTTATTTGGAACAGCTTTTGGATATTTGCGGGCAGTGAAAGATTCTTCACTTTAAACATTATTACTGCAGTTTTAAAGTCAACCAGATCTTTCAACTTGAGAGCTTTTAATTTAAGAAAAAGTGGGTGTGTTGGTTCCCTGTAAGCAGCTTTGTTTATTATTCTAATAACTCTCTTCTGAAGCATAAAGACTGGATATGTTTGTTTTTATATGCATTTCCCCATACTTCAGTACAATATGTCATGTATGGGAATATTAATGAATGATACAATGTATATAGTGTGGGTTGATTCAGCAAATATTTCACTCTGTGTAGTATTGCAATTGATTTAGATATTTTACCTTTAATATAATTAATATGTGACTTCCAACACAGTTTATCAATTATTACTCCAAGAAATTTGGTTTTGGATACCCTTTCAATCTCTACACCATTTACACTGAGTTTAGATACTAAGTTGTTGTGATGGTTGTTAAAAACTATAAATTTTGTCTTACTTAAATTGAGCGTTAATTTGTTTGAATCAAACCACAGTTTAAGCTTTCCTAATTCCTTTCCGAGTGTATCCAAAAGTTGTTCCAAATTGCTTCCACTGCATAATAAATTAGTGTCATCGGCAAACAATATTAAATCCATTTTTTCCGAAACTTTACATATATCATTTATATACATATTGAATAACGATGGCCCCAAAACTGAACCCTGCGGGACTCCACAAGTAACCTTCAGTAACTGAGTTTTTGTTACCAACACATACATACTGATATCTATTCTTTAAGTAACTACATAACCAGGACAGTGCTACCACCCCCCCAATACCACAATTTTGTAGTTTCTTTAATAATAAATTATGATCCACTGTATCAAATGCTTTAAGATCCAGGAATACCCCAACTGAATACTCTTTATTTTCAACGGCAGTTGATATTTTTTCTATAAATTCCATTAGAGCAAATGCAGTTGTCCTCTTGTGTCTGAACCCATATTGCTGCTCACAAAATAAATTTTTCATTATGAAGTTGTCAATTCTCACAGAATATTTTTTCAAGTATCTTGGAAAATTGCGGCCATAGTGAAATTGGTCTGTAGTTTGAAAATTCCCCTCTGTCACCCGTCTTGTATATCGAATTACTTTAGCTATTTTCATTGCATTGGGAAATATACCTGTTTGGAGAGACAGGTTACAGATATACGTCAGTGGTTTCACTAAGCATTCAATAACGGTTTTGACTAAGAGCATGTCAATACCATCACAGTCCGTAGATGTTTTACTTTTAAAGGATTTAACAATTTCAATGACCTCTCTCTCGTCTGTGTTCTTTATGAAAATGGAATCTTTTATAGCAGTGTTTTTGCTTATTGTATCACCCGTAGGTGCCGTAATGGGTATTTCTCCAGCCAAATTAGGACCAATGTTAACAAAAGTTATTAAATTCATCTGCAGGTGAAACTGCATTCACACTCTGAGTCGTTTTATTATTTTTTGAAAAATCGGTTGGGTAGCTTGTATTTCTGTTTTTATTTCCAATAATATTGTTAAGTATGTCCATGTATTTTTAATATTGTCTCTGTTTTTCTCCAGTTCTTTACTGTAATAGTCTCTTTTACTACATCTTATTATATATGTTAACTTATTTTTGTATGTTTTATACCGCTGCTCTGCTTCTTCTGTCCTTTTCTTTAGGAAAGCTTTATATAATTTTTCTTTTTACATGCCTTTTGTAATCCTTTGGTTAACCATGGCTTATCGACAAATTTATGTTTAAGCTTTTTCTTTACTAATGGACAATTTTTTTTCATAGAGTGGTTACAATGTTTATAAATGTGTCATAGGCTTCATTTACATCTGATACATAGACTTCTGTCCAGTCTTGCTTCAGCAAGTCTTCTTTAAAAGAACTGATTGCATTTTGTAATTGGTATCTGAACGATTTTAAATTTTTTTTAAAATTGTAGTACTGTAGACGAGTGCTTGTACTCATTCATAAAACAATTCTACTTCAAATACTTAATACGTTTCAAGATCCAAATGGAAGATATGCAATAGCTCAAGGTTTGCTCCGCTCTTGAATTGGACCTAATTAGCTTATATGGCCCAAATGAGAACAACCCTAATTTTTTTTTTTTTTTGAAAATTTTTTTCTTAACAGTAACTCCTTTAAAGGGTTTGTGTGTTATTGGGGGAGACATTAATTGCACATTGGACCCAGAAATGGATCGTTCCATCTGTAAAGATTTACGTAAGGTACTAACAAGAAAATTATTAAAACAATGCATCACTGAACTAAATCTTATTGAACTGAGGTGAGACCAAAATCTTCAAAAAACAGAATATTCATGTTATTCCAGTCAATATAAATCTTGCGCTCGTATAGATTATTTCCTGGTTTCAAATGAATTTTCATCAAAAATCAGTAAGTGCTGGTATAATAGTATAGTTATAAGTGATCATGCTCCAATTTCTATTAATGTCCAAATTAGCAAATTTACAAAAAACCAACACCTATTTGGAGTTTTCAAACTAAATGGTTACAGGACCCATAATTTGTAAAATTTGTGCAAACTAAAACTGATAATTATTTTGAACTAAACACTAATCAAACAAATGCCTGCAAAGGATGGGAAGCCTTTAAGGCCTACATTGGAGGATAGGTAATAAGTTATACGAGCACTAAACACAAATGCAAAAAATTAGAAATGCAAGACATAGAAAAAACTAAATTGTTAGAGCTTGCATTGAATAAATCTGATGACTCGGTAAAACAAAAAGTTGTTACTTTTGAGAACAAAATACAATAAAATTTCAGTAGATAAAGCAGTAAACAGTTTAATGTGGCTAAAACAATTGTATTTTGATCAAGGAGAAAAGGCTGGGAAACTTTTGGCATGGAGAATCAAGAAAACACAATCTGAAAGAGCAATAAATAAGAAATTCATCAGGAAATACGACAGACCTCCGAGAAATCAATGATGGCTTTAGGGAATATTATGAATGGTTATATCAATCTGAATGTCCTAAAACTTTTAAAGAACAAGATGCTTACAGCCGTGGACAAAATTGTTGGTACCCCTCTGTTAATGAAAGAAAAACCCACAATGGTCACAGAAATAACTTGAATCTGACAAAAGTTGTAATAAATAAAAATTCTATGAAAATTAACCAATGAAAATCAGACCATGCTTTTGAATTGTGGTTCAACAGAATTATTTTACAAAACAAACTCATGAAACAGGCCTGGACAAAAATGATGGTACCCCTAGAAAAGATTGAAAATAATGTGACCATAGGGACATGTTCAACCTAGATGTGTCCTCTAATTAACATCACAGGTGTCTACAAACTTGTAATCAGTCAGTCGGCCTATTTAAAGGGTGACAAGTAGTCACTGTGCTGTTTGGTGACATGGTGTGTACCACACTAAACATGGACCAGAGGAAGCAAAGGAGAGAGTTGTCTCAGGAGATTAGAAAGAAAATTATAGACAAGCATGTTAAAGGTAAAGACTATAAGACCATCTCCAAGCAGCTTGATGTTCCTGTGACTACAGTTGCACATATTATTCAGAAATTTAAGATCCATGGGACTGTAGCCAACCTCCCTGGATGTGGCCGCAGGAAGAGACGGATAATACGAATGGTAACAAAAGAGCCCAGAACAACCTCTAAACACATTCATGTTGAACTCCAAGGTCAAGGTACATCAGTCTCAGATCGCACCATCCGTCATTGTTTGAGCCAAAGTGGACTTCATGGGAGACGACCAAGGAGGACACCACTGTTAAACGAATCACAAAAAAGCCAGACTGGAATTTGCCAAACTACATGTTGACAAGCCACAAAGCTTCTGGGAGAATGTCCTATGGACAGACGAGACAAAACTGGAACTTTTTTGGCAAGGCACATCAGCTCTATGTTCACAGATGCAAAAATGAAGCATACCAAGATAAGAACACTGTCCCTACTGTGAAACATGGAGGAGGTTATGTTATGTTGTGGGGCTGCTTTGCTGCATTTGGCACAAGGTGTCTTGAATCTGTGCAGGGTACAATGAAATCTCAAGACTATCAAGGTATTCTAGAGAGAAATGTGCTGCCCAGTGTCAGACAGCTTGGTCTCAGTCACAGGTCATGGGTCTTGCAACAGGATAATGACCCAAAACACACAGATAAAAACACCCAAGAATGGCTAAGAGTGAAACTTTGGACTATTCTAAAGTGGCCTTCTATGAGCCCTGATCTAAATCCTATTGAACATCTGTGGAAGGAGCTGAAACATGCCGTGTGGAGAAGGCACCCTTCAAACCTGAGACAACTGGAGCAGGTTGCTCATGAGGAGTGGGCCAAAATACCTGCTGAGAGGTGCAGAAGTCTCATTGACAGTTACAGAAATGGTTTGATTGCAGTGATTGCCTCAAAAGGTTGTGCAACAAAATATTAAGTTAAGGGTATCATCATTTTTGTCCAGGCCTGTTTCATGAGTTTGTTTTTTTTAAAATAATTCTGTTGAACCACAATTCAAAAGCATTGTTTGATTTTTTTCGTTGGTTAATTTTCATAGAATTTTTATTAACCACTTTTGTCAGATTCAAGTCATTTCTGTGACCATTGTGGGTTTTTCTTTCATTAACAGAGGGGTACCAACAATTTTGTCCACGTGTGTATCTTGATCAATTATGCTTTCAAACGGTAACTGATGAGGCCAAACAAAAGTTAGATGGGAATTTAACAACTGAAGAGATCTCGCAGGCCATACAAATTTGAATAGTGGGAAAACACCAGGGCCTGATGGCCTACTGATTGAATTCTATAAAACATTGAGAAAAGCTTTTAAACCCCCTCTTGAATATGTATGAGGAGTCTTATGAGAAAGGAACCCTTTCTCCATCTTTAAGACTGGGAATGCCAGCTGTGATTTTGAAACCAGGAAAACCAGCATTGGAATGTTCCTCATATAGACCAATAAGTCTAATCTGTTCAGATACAAAAATACTTAGTAAAGCACTTGCAAGAAGACTAAACCCTTACATATGCCATTTAGTTCATAAAGATCAAAATGGCTTTTTACGTACCAAATCAAGTTTTTTTTTTTTTGTTTTTTTGTTGTTTTTTTTTAATATTAGAGTACTTAATATAGTTCATGGAAAATCTGCCACTAATAATACAGCAATATTGTCATTAGACGCAAAACAAGCCTTTGATAGAACTGAATGGCCTTACTTAATGTTTTACCTAGATTTGGATTTGGCAGAAACTTCCTTAAATGGGTACAGATCTTGTACACAAAACCTTTAGCAAGTGTCTTGACAAACGGTATAGTTTCTAAACCAGTTATCCTACAACGATCTACACATCATGAAATGGTCATATGAATGAATGAATGAATGAATTTGAATGAATGAATGAATTTGAATTTATTTATTTCGGATAGTACATTACATGTTAAAAGAAACTGTATAATATAACAACAAGGTCAAATTAGACAAAGACTCCTTCTACTATACAATTCCACGTGAGTTATCCGAAATGGGTGATGGCTGAAGCCGCAGCTTATATTGCCCACCCATATTCCATCCAAGAATTCAAAGGAGAAAAAAGAGAAAACAAGACAAGAGCGATTACAATTTAAAACAAGGCTAAGACAAAATATGACTGAGAGAAAAAGAAAACTGAGCTAGTCTAAGTTAAGCGGTTACTATTCAAAAACAAATCTAAGACATAGTGTTATGTCATATTAATGTTAAAGTTAATAAAAATATTGTTTAAAAAATATTTCAGTTTGTTTTTCAATTGGGTTGTACAGGTTATACAGTAGGTCACATTAAGGGTGGAAAAAGTTTTGAAATGATTTATCTTGGTCTCATTTTTTTACATCACAGAAACCTGGCATTTGAACAGGGGTGTGTAGACTTTTTATATCCACTGTATACTGTTTTTCTACCCATTTTTAAAATCTTATTTATTATTGCTGTAAGTGCTGCTATCCCTCTGCTGCTGTAATCCTGTAATTTCCCCACTGTGGGACTAATAAAGGCTTATCTTATCTGATTTTGACTTGACAACAACAGTCCTAATTTATTTAACATGTAAAGACAGAAAAGTGGTTGTACAACGAATTCAAGTCAGTGTTTGGTATTTATCAATCTGAACATGATCGTATGGTGTGTTCAAATCTCCTGACAGGACTGCTGGACTTGTGATTTGATCAGATTGGGCTATACTGATCCGTGCATCCTTTCAGGTGACCTGTTTATCTTGTGTTACATTTAGATGAGTGTTTTAACAGTTTACTTTAAAGATTAAAGAGGACGTTTTTACTATATTCACTGCCAGTGAAAAGGCAACACAATTTTTGTCTAAATATTTTTGGGTCCATCCTGTCTGGGCTTCAGTAACAGTGTTTGCATGACTCAGAATATGTCTAGAACTCATCTTCAGTGAGTACTTTGATGCTGTGATCACGAGATGTTTCGAGACTGTTGCACAATAATCCAAAATGGCGACTCGCATCGACCGAGCATAAACAAACTTTTCCACAGGTAGCTTTTTTTGTAATTAATCCACTAACTGACCGTCTGTTCTTATCTATCTTTTTTTCATATATCATTTTGCCATCTTCTCGACAGAGCTGGAGGAACTTGAGGACTCTACTGATGAGTTTTATCACTGCTGCTCTAACATGGAGAAAGTGAGCATATTTCCCAATAAACCTCACGTTCCTTCTTGAATGAATGAATGAATTTATTTCGGATAGTACATTACAGGTTAAAAGAAACTGTATAATATAACAACAAGGTCAAATTAGACAAAGACTCCTTCTACTATACAATTCCACGTGAGTTATCCGAAATGGGTGATGGCTGAAGCCGCAGCTTATATTGCCCACCCATATTCCATCCAAGAATTCAAAGGAGAAAAAAGAGAAAACAAGACAAGAGCGATTACAATTTAAAACAAGGCTAAGACAAAATATGACTGAGAGAAAAAGAAAACTGAGCTAGTCTAAGTTAAGCGGTTACTATTCAAAAACAAATCTAAGACATAGTGTCACAGAGAAAAAAGAAAAACTAAGCTATAACACAACACAGGCTGGAAATGTCAATCCTTATGTGAGTTTACATGTCGTCTTGTAAATATGTTTGGAGTATTTCTTCCTTTAGTTTTTGTTTAAATTGTCCAAGCTTTGTACATGATTTTAATTCAGGTCCAAAATCGTTCCATAATCTGACACCTTGCACTGAAATACAATGTTGCTTGGTAGTTGTTCTCACTGTAGGCTTTTGAAATATACATGTTCCTCTGAAGTGATATCGTTTCTCCCTTGTTTGGAACAACTTTTGGATATTTGCGGGCAGTGATAGATTCTTCACTTTGAACATTATTATTGCGGTTTTAAAGTCGATCAGATCTTTCAACTTGAGAGTTTTTTGTTTAAGAAAAAGTGGGTTTGTTGGTTCCCTGTAAGCTGCTTTGTTGATTATTCTAATAGCTCTCTTTTGAAGCATAAAGAGTGGATATATGTTTGTTTTATATGTATTTCCCCATACTTCATTACAATATGTCATGTATGGGAGTATTAATGAATGATACAAGGTGTATAGTGTGGGTTGATTCAGCAAATTTTTCACTCTGTGTAATATTGCAATTGATTTGGATACTTTACCTTTTATATAATTAATATGTGGCTTCCAACACAGTTTGTTATCAATTATTACTCCAAGGAATTTAGTTTCGGATACCCTTTCAATCTTTACACCATTTACACTGAGTTTGGGTACTGGGTAGTTGTGATGGTTGTTAAAGACTATAAATTTTGTCTTGCTTAAATTGAGCGTTAATTTGTTCGAATCAAACCACAGTTTCAGCTTTCCTAATTCCTTTCCGAGTGTATCCAGAAGTTGTTCCAAGTTGTTTCCACTGCATAGCAGGTTAGTGTCATCAGCAAACAATATTAAGTCCATTTTTTCTGAAACTTTACATATATCATTTATATACATATTGAATAATAATGGAGGAGTGCCCCAAGTGGAGGAGTTTAAGTATCTTGGGGTCTTGTTCACGAGTGAGGGGAAAATGGAGCGAGAGATCGACAGACGGATTGGAGCAGCATCTGCAGTGATGCGGACGTTGTACCGGTCTGTTGTGGTGAAGAGGGAGCTTAGTTCTAAGGCAAAGCTGTCGATTTACCAGTCAATCTACGTTCCTACTCTCACCTATGGTCACGAGCTTTGGGTAATGACCGAAAGAACGAGATCGCGGATACAAGCGGCTGAAATGAGCTTTCTCCGTAGGATTGCTGGACTCACCCTCAGAGATAGGGTGAGGAGCTCAGTCATCCGGGAGAGGCTCAGAGTAGAACCGCTGCTCCTCCACATTGAAAGGAGTCAGTTGAGGTGGTATGGGCATCTGATTAGGATGCCTCCTGGACGCCTCCCACTTGAGGTGTTTCAGGCACGTCCCACTGGGAGGAGACCCCGGGGCAGACCCAGGACTCGGTGGAGAGACTATGTCTCCCAGCTGGTCTGGGAACGCCTTGGTATCCCCTCTGAAGAGCTGGAGCAGGTGGCTGGGGAGAGGGAAGTCTGGGCTTCTCTGCTTGAACTGCTGCCTCCGCGACCCGGACCTCCGGAAAAGCGGTAGAAGATGGATGGATGGATGGATGAATAATAATGGTCCCAAAACTGAACCCTGTGGGACTCCACAGGTGACCTTCAGTAGCTCTGAGTTTTTGTTGTTAACACATACAAACTGATATCTATTCTTTAAGTAACTTCTTAACCAGGACAGTGCTACCCCTCTGATACCACAATTTTGTAGTTTCTTTAATAATAGATTGTGATCTACTGTATCAAATGCTTTTTTAAGATCCAGGAATACTCCAACTGAATACTCTTTATTTTCAATGGCTGTTGATATTTTTTCTGTAAATTCCATTAAGGCATATGCTGTTGTCCTTTTGTGTCTGAACCCATATTGCTGCTCACACAATAAATCATTCTTCAGTATGAAGTTGTCAATTCTCTCATAGAATATTTTTTCAAGTATCTTGGAAAATTGCGGTAATAGTGAAATTGGTCTGTAGTTGGAGAGTTCCCCTCTGTCGCCTGTCTTGTAAATCGGAATTACTTTAGCTATTTTCATTGCATTGGGAAATATACCTTCTTCGTCTAAAAGAGCCAGACCCGCGGATGAAACCATAACCCCTTGGCTATTCTAGATTCTAGTTTGTTTCCTTAGCTACATGTGGAAAAAGAGTGTGATTGTGCACAGGTCTCTTATTTGATCCCTGTTTAATTTAACGTTTGTCTGTTTTTTTTTTTTTCTTATGTTGAGGTTGTTGTTTGTCTGTTGTAGCTGATTTTGTTGATGTTGTTGGGTTGTTGTTGTTGTATGTTATCTGTATCTTCTCACCAATTACTAACCTTCATGTCGGTTCTCTCTCACACATTTGGTTTATAAGAAATAACTTAAGTACATGCACTCCACTCACTCTTGCAAATGCAAAAGACATCAGGCACGTGCACTCATGCACACGCATATACAGTAGGTATATATTATATGCACAACACGTGCCGACACACATGTACATACACACACATACTGTATATATTATATGCACAACACACGTGCCTACGCACACGTGCACACGCAACCATATAACATACACAGGACATACATGTACACACACGCATACAAACACACAGGCACACTTGGCTGGCCTTTAGCACAAAACCACTTAGTGAAAACATGTCCACATTAAAGTTTGTCACATGGAACATGCGTGGAATCGGTACCAGGGAGAAGAGGCTAAAAGTTTTTAATAGACTGAAGGATCTACAGACAGACTTTGTCTTATTACAGGAAACACATGTTTCAAAGTCGTCTGTAGATTCACCTCCCCTGAATTTGCCCACATGTACTCAACCTGCTTGAATTCCAAACAAAGGGGGGTAGCTATATTGGTAAAGAGAAGAATACGCTTTGTTGTGGATAACACCATAGCAGATCCAGAAGGTAGATTTATAATATTAAAAATCTCAGTTCAAAATCAGGATCTATGTATTGCGTTTATGGCCCAAATGTTGATGACCCATCCTATTTTTATTCTCCAAATCAGAATCAGAATCAGAATCAGCTTTATTGCCAAGTATATTTACAAGTAAACACACAAGGAATTTGACTTGACATTGGGCGCGCACATTAGGCACATCCAATGACACGGCAGCCATAGGCGCCTGTCTGCAGTGGGGGTAAAGGGGGGAAGGGGGGGGGGGAACACAATAGGCAGAGAGAAAAAACATAGTTATCAGAATCACGCTCGTATAAGCTCATATAAGCTCATGAGCCAAATTTTGATTACACAGAAAAAAACCCTCTATGCACATTAGCAGACAATAGATACAATCACACAGCAGAGGGAGGGAGAGCAGTGTGTGTATATTTGCATGTCATTGTGTAGTGTGAGTGTAACAGTTGTTAGTGAGCAGCAGAGGGCGCCTCCAGGCAGTGGATAGATGTTATAATCATGTGACTTATAAACAAGTCAAAGATCAGAGTCTGTCTCTCTTTTCCTCTTCCTTGCAGAAGGCACATGGGCAATGTCCTTGAGAGACCAATCCGCTGACGACAACAACTGATTGTTGATGTATGGGTAGACATAAGCCACTTCCCAGCGTTATCTTCATCGAGGAGGAATGTAAACAAAGGCACCAAAACACAAGGTCAAATCTGCACAGTGCACTCAGAGAATAAAAAATTTCTCTCTCTTCGATTCTGTGCTTCAATTTCATACAGGCTTGAATCATACTTTAGATCATTCTCTGGAGAGCACTCAGCGATCCACAGATGTTATTCACCTACCGAAACATAGGTAAAACATGTCCAGAGAGTTCGTTCTCTCTTCAATGCATGCCAGATAGTAAATTCCATGTTAATCCTGCCGCTGACAGTCAGTGCTCCCCCCAGCTGGACGAATTGTTGAATTTGTTAAGGGAGCTACGCCGGGGTCCACATTTGATTAGCTCACCCAGATAATTTCGATACACTAGGAAAACTCCAGGGGCCAAACAGAAGATCCTGTGATCAGTTCAATCTCAGTCGAATCACACAGACACATGAATTCCAATACCATGAGTCTCCCTTGGGTTCCCCCTGACCCGATCTTCTACTTTTTAAAGTGGTGACAATCGCATATAAGTCGCTTTCCAGATCCATAATTTCCATTTGGATTAAGATTCAGCCAGGAGAAGAGTGACATTGCAAGCTGGGATCAGAAGGGAGAGGATTAGGAGGGAGAGGGAAGAAAAGCGTCTGCTCTCTCTCAGAAGCGGAAGTGAAGAGATAGTTCAAATATGAACTTAGCTAGTCCTATCCTGCTCCTTAAACCTGAAAAGAACCTACACTTCCATCCAGCTACCATCCCATCTCACTTATGAATGCCGATCTTAAAATAATTTGCAAAGATCTCTCCAAAAAGACTGGAAAGGATAATTCTGTTTATTATACACCCAGATCAAACAGGTTTCACTCGGCTAATAATAGATGCAGGCTATTGAATTTAATAGACTACTGTAAGATTAATAACTTAAACTACAATATTATCTCTGGATGCAGAGAAAGCCTTTCACCATGTTAATTGGAAATTCATTTTTATGGTGTTATATAAGTTTGGGTTTGGGTCATCTTTTATAAACTGGATTAAAAGATTAAATAGCTGTCCAACTGCACCTGTCAGAAAAAATGATCAAACTTTTTAAAGCTTTAATGTTCAGAGAGGCACCAGTCAAGGCTGTCCACTCTCTCTCTCTTTTTACCATCTTTATCGAACCATTAGCAGCAGCCACACGACAAAATGTTGATATTAGAGGTATCCAAACTGGGGAAAAAAGAACACAAGATAAGTCTTTATGCTGATGATGGATTAATTTTCCTTAAACTCACAAAGATCTCTCATTCAGACAGTGGTGCTCATTGATCAATTTTCATCACTATCAGACTACTCTATTAACGGAGGTAAATCAGCAGTCTTTACCGATTAAATTTTAATTTTTCAAATATCCATTATTCCAATACAATCAGGTAATATTAAATATTGAGGAATAATTATTCCTAGATATTTAATATTACCTGATTGTATTAGAATAGGGGATCTATTTGAAAAATATATCCACTATTCCAAAACAATCGGGTAATATTTAATATTCACTATTCACTGAAATAGGAGGTGGTATGGGCATCTGATTAGGATGCCTCCTGGACGCCTCCCACTTGAGGTGTTTCAGGCACGTCCCACTGGGAGCAGACCCAGGACTCGGTGGAGATACTGTCTCCCAGCTGGTCTGGGAACACCTTGGCATCCTCTCTGAAGAGCTGGAGCAGGTGGCTGGGAGAGGGAAGTCTGGGCTTCTCTGCTTGAACTGCTGCCTCCGCGACCCGGACCTCCGGAAAAGCGGTAGAAGATGGATGGATGGATGGATATTCACTGAAATATTTAGGAATAAGCCCCTCATGGATCATCACCATACCATGATGGGTGGGGGGGGGGGGGTGCGTGCCCTAGCGATCACAGGAGCTATGTAGTCCAGAGCAATTTGCCTCTGGTATGGTCACCCAAGATAAACCCTGGGTGAAGGGCCAGACAAAGAACGATTCAACAGACTCTCATGATAACTGCTAGAAAAAGGATTCAGTGTATCCCTGGTATGGCGTTACCGGGGCCCCACCCTGGAGCAAGGCCTGGGGGAGGGGCTCAATGGCTAGCGCCTGGTGGCTGGGTTTCCGCCCATGGGACCTGGCCGGGCTTGTCCCGAAAGAGTTGCATGCGACCACCCTCCAGTGGGCTCACCACTTGCAGGAGGGACCATGGGGGTCTGGTGCAATGTGAACCAGCTGGCGGTCGAAGGCGGAGACCTTGGCAGTCTGATCCCAAGCTTCCTAAACTGGCTTTTGGGACGTGGAATGTCACCTCTCTGGTGGGGAAGGAGCCTGAGCTGGTGCATGAGGTTGGGAGATACAGCTAGATGTAGTCCACCTCACCTCAACACACAGCTCCGGTTCCAGAACAAATTTCCTGGAGAAGGGCTGGAGCTTGGCCTACTCTGGAGTTGCCCCGGGCGAGAGGCGACGAGCAGGGGTGAGTATTCTTGTACCCCCCCCCCCCCACCGTTCTGTCTCTATATTGGAGTTTTCCCCGGTGGACGAAAGGGTTGTTTCCCTATGCCTTCAGGTTGGGAAACTGGTCTTGACCATCATTTGTGCCTATGTACTAAATGATGGCTCAGAGTACCCACCCTTTTTGGAGTCTCTGACTGGGGTGCTGGAGAGTGCTCCTCTTGTAGACTCCACTGTCCTACTGGGGGACTTCAATGCGCACATGGACATTGAAGTCCTACATACATTCATACAGGGAAACCTGGAGGGGGTGATTGGGAGGAACGGCCTGCCTGATCTGAACCAGAGTGGTATTTAGTTATTGGACTTCTGTACTAACCATAGTTTATCCATAATGAACACCATGTTCAAGCATAAGGGTGTCCATATGTACAAATGGCACCAGGACACCCTAGGTCGCAGGTCGATGATCAATTCTGTTAGCATGTCATGAGACCTGCGACCATATGTCTTGGACACTTGGGTAAAGAGAGGTGCAGAGCTGTCAACTGATCACCACCTGGTGGTGAGTTGGATCTGATGGTAGGGGAGGAAGCCATTCAGACCTGCTAGACCCAAACGTATAGTGAGGGTGTGCTGGGAACGTCTGGTTGAGGCCCCTGTCCAAGAGTTCTTCAACTCCCACCTACGGAAGAACTTCAACCACATTCCAAGAGAGTCTGGAGACAAGGAGTCTGAATGGGCAATGTTCTACACCTCCATTGTTGAAGCGGCTGCCCAGAGCTCCACTTTTCTGGCTGTCCGGGTTGCAGAGGCAACAGTTGAAGCAGAAAAGCCCAGACTTCCCTCTCCCCCACCACCTGCTCCAGCTCTTCAGAGAGGATACCATGGCGTTCCCAGACCAGCTGGGAGACATAGTCTCTCCAGCGATTACTGGGTCTGCTCCGGGGTCTCCTCCCAGTGGGAGGTGCCGGAAACACCTCAAGTGAGAGGCGTACAGGGGATCCTGATCAGATACCCCTACCAACTCGACTGACTCCTTTCAATGTGGAGGAGCAGCGCTTCTACTCTGAACCTCTCCCAGACGACTGAGCTCCTCACCCTCTCTAAGGGTGAGTCCAGCAATCCTACGGAGAAAGCTCATTTCAGCCACTTGTATCTGCGATCTCATTCTTTCAGTTATTACCCAAAGCTCGTGACCATAGGTGAGGGTAGGAACGCAGATTGACTGGTAAATCGGCAGCTTTGCCTTACAGCTTAGCTCCCTCTTCACCACAACAGACTGGTACAACATCCAGATCACTGCAGATGCTGCTCCGATCCGTCTGCCAATCTCTTGTTCCATTCTCCCCTCACTCGTGAATAAGACGCCGAGATACTTAAACTCCTCCACTTGGGGCAGGAACTTGTCCCCAACCCGGAGAGGACAATCCACCTTTTATCAGCTGAGGACCATGGACTTGGTCTTGGAGGTGGTGATTCTTGTTGTGTTCATAATGCTGGGAATGACAAGTGAGACTAGACTCAGCTCAGTTTACAGGGTTTATTCAGGATAATAAACTATATACAATAAAGCCTTACTGCACTTGCCTGCATGCCAGGTGGTTTCATGACGAAAGAGGCAGAGCCTCTTCCACCCATTCTTTTATACCACGGGCGGCGTCACCACCGGAAATCGGTAGTAGCCATCCCGGTCTATCCCATGACCAACCCGGCTGCCATCTTGGTAATACCAGCCTAATTCTATACATAACAATTCTCATCCCAGCCGCTTTACACTCGGCAGTAAACCATCCCAGTAAGACCTGTAGGTCATTGCTGGATGAAGCAAACAGGACAACATCATATGCAAACAGCAGAGAAGAAATCCTGTGGTCACCAAGCATGACATTCTCCGTTCCCTAGCTAAGCCTAGAAATTCTGTCCATAAAAATTATGAACAGGATCATATACAAAGAGCGGCCCTGGCAGAGTCTAACTCTCACTGGGAATGAGTCTGAGTGTTGGCAATACAAACCAAACTCTCACAATGGTCGTATAGAATGGCAAAAGTAATACCACTATACAAAATGGGAGACAGTCATTGTTTCACAAATTACAGGCCGGTCTCTTTACTCACAATTCTCCAAAATACTTGAAAAAATCTTCACTAAGAGAATGGATGATTTCATTGAAAAACACAACCTCCTTACAGACAGCCAGTATGGTTTTAGAGCAGATAAATCTACATCTTTGGCACTGATGGAACTTATAGAAGAAATTACTAGTTGTATAGATAAAAAGTTTGCTGTAGGAGTATTTATAGATTTAAAGAAAGCTTTTGGAGGTGCTGATTCTCATCCCAGCCGCTTCACACTCAGCGGCAAACCGTCCCAGCAAGAGCTGTAGGTCATTGCTGGATGAAGCCAGCAGGACATCTGCAAACAACAGAGATGAGATCCTGTGGTCACCAAGCATGACACCCTCCATTCCCTGGCTGTGCCTAGAAATCCTGTCCATAAAAATTATGAACAGGATCGGTGACAAAGGGCAGCCCTGGCGGAGTCCAACTCTCACTGGGAATGACTCCGACCGAGTGTTGGCAATACGAACCAAACTCTCACAACGGTCATACAGAGACCGAATAGCTCGTAATAGCAAGCCCGATACCCCATACTCCCGAAGCACCCCCCACAAAAATCCACGAGGGACGCGGTCAAATGCCTTCTCCAAGTCTACAAAACACATGTAAACTGGTTGGGCAAACTCCCACGAACCCTCAAGAATTCTCGAGAGGGTAAAGAGCTGGTCCGATGTGTCACGGCCAGGACGAAAACCACATTGCTCCTCCTGAATCTGAGGTTCAACCAACGGCCGGACTCTCCTCTCCAGTACCTTGGCATAGACCTTCCCAGGGAGGCTGAGGAGTGTGATCCCTCTAAAGTTGGAGCACACCCTCTGGTCCCCTTTTTTGAAGAGAGGAACCAACACCCTGTTTTCCATGCCAAAGGCACTGCCCCTGACCTCAAATGCAATGTTGCAGAGGCGTGTCAACCATGACAGCCCAACAACATCCAGGGCCTTGAGGTACTCGGGGCAAATCTCGTCCACCCCCATGGCCTGGCCACCAAGGAGATTTTTAACCACCTTGGCAACCTCAGCCCCTGTGATAGGTGAGTGATCCCCCTCGTTCCCAAACGCTGCTTCCTCTGTGGAAGGCGTATCAGTGGGATTGAGGAGATCCTCGAAGTATTCCTTCCACCGCCCGACGATATCCCCAGTCGAAGTCAACAGTGTCCCATCCGCACCATACAGTGTGGACAGGGAGCTGCTTTCCCCTCCTGAGGCGCCGGACAGTTTGCCAGAATCTCTTTGAGGCTGACCGAAAGTCTTGTTCCATGGCCTCACCGAACTCCTCCCATACCCAGGTTTTTGCTTCAGCAACCACCCGAGCTGCACCCCGCTTGGTCTGCCGGTACACCTCAGCTGCTTCGGGAGTCCCACAAGCCAACCAAGCTTGATAGGACTCCTCCTTCAGCTTAATGGCCCCCCTCACCACTGGTGTCCACCACTTAGCTCGGGGGTTGCTACCACGAGATGCACCGACCACCTTGCGGCCGCAGCTCTTGGCCACCGCTTCAACAACAGAGGTGGAGAACATGGCCCATTCAGACTCGCATGTCTCCAGACTCCCTCGGAATGGGGTTGAAGTTCTTCCAGAGGTGGGAGTTGAAGACCTCCCGGACAGGGGCCTCAGCCAGACGTTCCCAGCCCACCCTCACTATACGTTTGGGTCTACCAGGTCTGAATGGCTTCCTCCCCTGCCATCGGATCCAACTCACCACCAGGTGGTGATCAGTTGACAGCTCTGCACCTCTCTTTACCCGAGTGTCCAAGACATACGGTCGCAGGTCTGATGACACGATAACAAAATCGATCATCGACCTGCGACCTAGGGTGTCCTGGTGCCAAGTGCACATATGGACACCCTTATGCTTGAACATGGTGTTCGTTATGGACAAACTGTGATTAGCACAGAAGTCCAATAACTGAACACCACTTGGGTTCAGATTGGGCAGGCCGTTCCTCCCAATCACCCCCCTCCAGGTTTCACTGTCGTTGCCCACGTGCGCATTGAAGTCCCCCAGTAGGACAATGGAGTCTCCAAGAGGAGCCCCCTCCAGCACCCCATTCAGAGACTCCAAAAAGGGTGGGTACTCTGAAACATCATTTAGTGCATAGGCACAAATGATGGTCAGGACCCGTTTCCCAACCCGAAGGCGCAGGGAAGCAACCCTTTCGTCCACCGGGGAAAACTCCAATATAGAGGCAGCAAGGTGGGGCGATACAAGAATACCCACCCCTGCTCGTCGCCTCTCGCCCGGGGCAATTCCAGAAAAGGCCAAGCTTCAGCCCCTCTCCAGGAGACTGGTTCCAGAACCGGAGCTGTGTGTTGAGGTGAGGCCGACTATATCTAGCCGGTATCTCTCAACCTCGTACACCAGCTCAGGCTCCTTCCCCACCAGAGAGGTGACATTCCACGTACCAAAAGCCAGTTTAGAAAGCTTGGGATCAGTCTGCCAAGGTCTCCGCCTTTGACCGCTACCTAATCCACATAGCAGCGGACCCATGTAACTCCTTCGGGCTGAGCCCGGCCAGGTCCCATGGGTGGAAACCCGACCACCAGATGCTAGCCTTCGAGCCCCTCCCCCAGGCTTGACTCCAGAGTGGGGCCCCAGTAACCCCATGCCGGGCGGGGTACAATGAATCCTTGCTATAGAATTTATCATGAGTCTGTTGGATCGTTTTTAGTGTGGCCCTTCACCCAGGACCAGTTTGTCTTGGGTGACCCTATCAGAGGCAAATTGCCCCGGACAACATAGCTCCTGGGATCACTGGGGCACGCAACCCCCCCCCCCCACCACCACCACCACGATAAGGTGATGATCCATGAGGGGGTCAGAGTCCATGGTCCGAGTCAGAGTCCATGGTCCTCAGCCAGAAAAAGGTGGATTGTCCTCTCTGGGTTGGGGACAGGCTCCTGCCCCAAGTGGAGGAGTTTAAGTATCTTGGGGTCTTGTTCACGAGTGAGGGGAAAATGGAGCGAGAGATCGACAGACGGATCGGAGCAGCATCTGCAGTGATGCGGACGTTGTACCGGTCTGTTGTGGTGAAGAGGGAGCTTAGTTCTAAGGCAAAGCTGTCGATTTACCAGTCAATCTACGTTCCTACTCTCACCTATGGTCACGAGCTTTGGGTAATGACTGAAAGAACAAGATCGCGGATACAAGCGGCTGAAATGAGCTTTCTCCATAGGATTGCTGGACTCACCCTCAGAGATGGGGTGAGGAGCTCAGTCATCCGGGAGAGGCTCAGAGTAGAACCGCTGCTCCTCCACATTGGAGGGAGTCAGTTGAGGTGGTATGGGAATCTGATTAGGATGCCTCCTGGACGCCTCCCACTTGAGATGTTTCAGGCACGTCCCTCTGGGAGGAGACCCCGGGGTAGACCCAGGACTCGGTGGAGAGGATACCAGTCTCCCAGCTGGTCTGGGAACGCCTTGGTATCCTCTCTGGAGAGCTGGAGCAGGTGGTTGGGGAGAGGGAAGTCTGGACTTTTCTGCTTGAACCGCTGCCTCCGCGATCCGGACCGCCGGAAAAGCAGTAGAAGATGGATGGATGGAAAGAAAGCTTTTGACACCATTGACCACAGAATTCTGAGGAAATTGGAAAGGTATGGGATAAGAGGGGTCGGACTGAGTTGGGTGGAAAGTTATTTAAGTAACAGACAACAATTTGTACAAATTGATGAGCACAAATCACCCTTCATGGACATCACTTGTGGTGTGCCCCAGGGGTCAGTTTTGGGACCCAAACTCTTTATCTTGTATATAAATGACATATGTCAAGTATCAAAAATTCTGAAATTTATTTTGTTTGTGGATGACACAAATATCCTTTGCACTGGTGAGAATTTGCAGCAGGTTTTAGAGGTAGTCACAACTGAAATGAAAAGGTTAACGCAGTGGTTCAACAAAAATAAATTATCTCTAAATCTGAAAAGATTATGTTGCTTGGAAATTATAAAATAAATCATGAAATAATGGTAACGATTGATGATGCCAGAATAGAAACAGTATTTTTACTTATTTTCCATAAGTTTCTGGGGGTGACGCTAGACAATAAAATCTGCTGGAAACCTCACATCAGTCACATCCGGGCCAAGTTGGCAAAATGTATAGGGATACTGGGGAAAACAAGACGCATCTTGGACTATAAATCATTGTTCTTACTGTACAATTCACTGTTTCTACCTTATCTTAACTACTGTGTAGAGGTCTGGGGAAACGCCTACAAGACCAACCTACAGCCAATATGCACATTACAAAAAAAAGCTGTAAGGATAATGATGTTGGATATAGGGACCATACCAACTCGTTGTTTTTAAAGTCACATGTCATAAAGTTCATGGATTTAGTTAAATTTAAGACAGCACAAGTAATGTACAGGGCAATTAATAATCAACTCTCAACTAATATACAAAAAATTTTCAAAAAAAGAGACAATGATTATAATTTGAGAGGAGACTTAAACTTTACAAAACCTAAGGTAGAACAACTAAGAAAAGTGTGTGCATATCTGTCTGTGGGGTGGATTTGTGGAACAGTCTGGAGCTGGAACTGAAACTATGTACAAACAGAAATCAATTCAAAAATACTGTAGGTATAAACATTACTTGCTGAAAGAATGTTAGGGTAGTATTTATATGTACGATTCACTATGCTCACTCTGGGACACTATGGAATGGTAGGTGGGACAGTACTGTGTATATCTGTGTTGTTTGGGGCTGGGTTTTGATGTATGGACTGTATGTTGGGATGGATGGGCATCAATGTTGACATGTACAAAATATAGTTAATTGTCTACTTGGGGTCTTAAATGAGGTAATTTGTATATATTTCACATGGGTTGTATTTATGGAAAAGAGGAGTTGGCGTAAATAAGTGTTCACTTCTTCCTTCTCCTTTTTGAGCACTGTATACTGTCACTTATCGCACTTGTCATTTGTTTTGTTTTTTTACTTTTGTTCAAAATAAAGTATGTACAGTATGTATCTATCTATAGAGACCGGATAGCCAGTAACAACAAGCTCGGTACCCCATACTCCTGAAGCATCCCCCACAAAAAAACAAAAACACGAGGGATGCGGACGAATGCCTTCTCCAAGTCCACAAAAAACATGTAAACTGGTTGGGCAAACTCCCACAAACCCTTGAGGATTCTCAAGAGGGTAAAGAGCTGCTCCGATGTGCCATGGCCAGGACGAAAGCCGCATCGCTCCTGTCCTCTCCAGTACCTTGGCATAGACCTTCCCAAGGAAGCTGAGGAGTGTGATCCCTCTAAAGTTGGAGCACACCTTCCGGTCTCCTTTCTTGAAGAGAATAACCACCACCCCGGTTTGCCATGCCAAAGGCACTGTCCTGGACCTCCACGCAACGTTGCAGAGGTGTGTCAACCATGACAGCCCTACAACACCCAGGACTTTGAGGTACTTGGGGTGAATCTTGTCCACCTCCAGGGTCTGGCCACCAAAGAGTTTTTTTTAACCACTTTGGCAACTTCAGCCCCTGTGATGGGCGAGTCGTCCCCCTGGTCCACAAGTTCTGCTTCCTCTGTGGAAGGCGTATCAGTGAGATTGAGGAAATCCTTGAAGTAGTCCTTCCACCACCCAATGATATCCCCGGTCGAAGTCAGCAGCGCCCCATCCGCACCATATATAGTGTGGACAGGGAGCTGCTTCCCCCTCCTGAGCCGCCGGACAGTTTGTAAGAATTTCTTTGAGGCCAACTGAAAGCCTTGTTCCATGGCCTTACCAAACTCCTCTCACACCCGAGTTTTTGCTTCCGCAACCACCTGAGCTGCACTCCGCTTGGCCTGAGTCCCACAAGCCAACCAAGCTTGATAGGACTCCTTCTTCAGCTTAATGGCCCCCTCACCACTGGTGTCCACCACTTGGTTTGGGGGTTGCCACCACAAGATGCACCAACGACATTGCGGCCACAGCTCTGGGCAGCCGCTTCAGCAATGGAGGTGGAGAACATGGCCCATTCAGACTCCATGTCTCCAGACTCCCTTGGAATGTGGTTGAAGTTCTTCCAGAGGCGGGAGTTGAAGACCTCCCGGACAGGGGCCTCAGCCAGATGTTCCCAGCACACCCTCACTATACGTTTGGGTCTATCAGGTCTGAATGGCTTCCTCCTCTGCCATTGGATCCAACTCACCACCAGGTGGTGATCCGTTGACAGCTCTGCACTTCTCTTTACCCGAGTGTCCAAGACATACGGTCACAGGATCGTCGTCGTCGTCGCCATCATCACTCTGTCCTTTGTCTTCCGCTGCCAGGAACTTCTGTCTATGTCCAACTTCAAGTTTTTTTTTTAGTGTCTTTAAATCTGAGCCTTGGTCTACCCTGATTGCGTTTGCCCTCGCATAACTGAGTAGAGTAACTGCCAAGGGAGACGCTGGTGGTCCATCCTCTCAACATGTCCGAGCCCTCTCAGGTTCATCTGTATTAGCCTGTCCTCCATTGATGGTAGACCAGCTCGTTTCAACACTTCTATGTTGGTTATCTTGTCTTTCCATGAGATGTTCATTATGGCTCCAAGGTGTCTCATCATGTACGCGTGGAGTTTCTTCACCTGCACTCTGTAGACAGTCCAAGTTTCAGCACTGTACAACAGAGTAGCCAGTACTGTCACTCTGTACACTTTGCATTTCACACAGACACGTCGATTGTTCCACAGTCTCTCCCTCAAGTTTCCAAACACAGCGCACGATCTTCCCATTCTGAGAGAGAGTTCATCCTCCAGCCTAGCATTCTCTGAAACAGTACTCCCTAGGTACTTGAAAGTCTTGCACTTGACTAGTGGCTCTGTACAAATAGTGATCTCTTCTGGTAGTGATGTTGATAACTGGAACTTTGGTGGTTGATACAGGCACTCTGTCTTCTTGATGTTGATTTGGAGGCTGAATTGGCTAGCTGCTCTTGCAAATTTCTCCACTAAAAATTGCATATCTTTCACGCTGTGTGCAACTAGAGCACTGTCGTCGGCAAAGAGCATTTCTCTTACTACCTTTATTGATGTCTTACTCTTGGCTTTAAACTGTGCCACATTGAACAAGTCTGCTTCTTTCCTTGTTTGAATGTATACTCCTTCTGAAGTGTCTTTGAAGGCCACCTCAAGCATGGCTGCCAGATATAGCAAGAAGAGTGTAAGCATCAGCATACACCCTCGTTTCACCCCGTTGCTTACTGAAAAGTCTTTAGATACTGAACCACTCATTGCCACGTTTGCTTGCATACCTGTATGGAGTGCAGGCTGACAAACTTCTCTGTACAACCATATTTCTTGAGTACCTGCCAAAGTCCTTGTCGGGAAACGGTATCGAAGGCTTTCCTAAAGTCTATAAAGACTACATAAAGCGGCATGTTCTGTTCGATACACTTTTCTTGAACCTGTTTCAAGCAGAAAATCGTGTCCATTGTGTTTCTTCCACTTCTAAAGCCGCACTGGGTTTCCGGTAATACATTCTGCGAGCTTTGTTAACTGTGTCGGTTAAGTAGTACACATGAGAGAATCTTACCAACAGTGGCTAGCAGTGATATACCTCGGTAATTTCCACAGTCTTTCCTGTCACCTTTCTTGAACAAAGGCACAATACTTGCATCCTTCCAGTCTTGAGGTACTTTCTGGGCATCCCATAGCTCTTGGATGAGCTTGTGCAGGCAGTTGGTCAGCTGAACACCACCAAATTTCCACACTTCTGCTGGAATTCCATCCCTTCCTGGAGCTTTAACATCCTGTGTTGTCCTGATAGCTGCCATTAGTTCATCAAAATTTGGTGGTTCATCCAAACTTGATACAGCTGGTCGCTGCACTAGAGCTTCTTTAGCCTCTTCAGTGAGATCTCCAGGGTTGTTTAGTAGTTGGTCAAAGTGGTCTGCAAATCTGTGCAGGATCTTGGCTTTCTCCTGCAAAACCGTTTGACCATCCATAGCCTTTAGTTGGATCAATCCTCTTGGTTTAGGGCCGTAGATTTCTCTCAAACCTGTGAAGAATGTTTTCATGTCCTTCCTGTCTGCTGCAGTTTGAAGTTTCTCCGCTTTTTCATCACACCAGTTGGACTTCATCTCTCTGGTGTACTTCTGTAGCTCACTCTGAGCCTTTGAGTATTTCTTCTTCTTGGACCTTGTGTTACACTGTAGGTTTTCCTGCCTAGCTGTATTCCTCGCTTCTAGTAGTTTCTTCAGGTGTTCATCATGCTCATCAAACCAATCTTGATGTTTCCTCTCAGGGTAGCCTAATACATCACTCGCAGTCTGATACACCGTATCCTTCAGTGTTGCCCATTTCTCTGTCTTTCTCTGAGTTGTTGCTGTCCCAGTCTTTAAAGTTTTCATCCATTTCCTGGGTGAGTTCTTCCTGCTTCTTTTGGCCTTTCAGTGCACTAGTGTTTAGCTTCTGTGGTGGCTTTGCACCCGTCCTGCAGTGCTGTTTTTGTCTCCAAATCCTAAATCTAGATCTCAGCAGAACATGATCAGTACCACAGTCCGCGCCTCTCATTGCTCTGGTGTCCAATACATCCCTTATGTCTCTCTGCCTGACTATGATATAGTCTAATAAGTGCCAGTGCTTAGATCTTGGGTGCATCCATGTCTTGTTGTGTGTGTCCTTGTGCTTAAATAGTGTTGGTTATCACAAGGTTGTACTCTGAACATAGTGCAAGTAGAAGTTCTCCATTAGCATTGCACTTGCCTACTCCATGACTGCCTAGCACTCCTTTCAATTTCTCAGTGTCCGAACCAACTCTGGCATTAAAATCTCCGAGTATCAGCCTGTCATCAGTCGGTACACGCCTGATAGTCTCACGTAAATCACTCTTCCTTCACCTCTTCTGTGTTGGTCATTGTTTGGGCATATACAATACACTGATGAGGGTGGCATACATCTCCCGCTGTAGTGGGAGTCTCATAGTCATTACCCTGTTGTTGATTGGCACCGGTTCCTCATCAAGCATTGCTGCTATCTCCTTTCTAACTGCAAAGCCCACTCCTGCTTCTCTCCTTTCTTGAGTTGATCTCCCACTCCAGAAGATGTACCCGTGGTCTTCCAAGCTGTTATATCCAGGCAATCTTGTTTCACTAAGTGCAGCTAAGTTACTGTACGAGACTGCCTCGTCAGTATCCCACTTGCCCTGTAAAAGGTATATGTTGATACTCCTTGTGCAAGTAAAAACTTCAAAGGCTCTGCGTGTCTTAAGTCTGATCTTTGATTCAGTCTAATACCTTTTTGTACTCTGTATTTGTGAGGTTATATTTCAGACTTCTGACATAGCTGGTGCCGAAACCCGGGACAGCTGAGATCCAGGTGGAGCGGGAAGGGACGTCCTGCAGGTTGAAAACCGTGCACGGTCTGATGGTATCCATCAGTATTGGAAACCCGACTTGAGGGAACGCTGCCAGAGACTCTCCTTCTCCCGGCTCTATCTGGTGGCGGCTGTCCTTACTGATAGAGCCTAAAAAGTAAGTTACAAATTTTTCCCTTTTCAGATTGACTGTAGTAGACGTATATGAAGAATAACCGAGCCTCACAATTCACAATTTCCCATTTTTAAAGAACCACGGGTCAGCTGACGAGCAAGTAATGGTAGTATAAGGCGGCGCCCTGTACTTTTCCTTGTGGTTAAAAACCGCTGCAGGAATGCAGTGGTCTTAGGAAGTAACGTGACGGTGATTCACGGTTACTGACCGGTCAGGTTTTAAAATAAAGAGGGGTGCAGGAGACAGTGTGACGGCGATTCACAACTGTTTGGTGGTCAGGTTTTAAAATAAGTACGGTGAAGGAATTCACCCCAAATTGGGCGGTAATAGTGTTACAGTCGGCGTACTGATTACGTCCCTGACCACGAACCCACCCCAAAAATTGGGCAGTAATAGTGTTACGGTGGGCGTACTGATAACGTTCCTGACCATCTAAAAATGGGGAATTGTTAGAAAACCGGATAGGCAGACGAATAAACAGAAGAAAAAACGGGATACAGCGGGCGCAACTGTAAAAAATTACAATAACAGACAAAATGAAAAGGGAAAAAATGAAGGATCCGGATAATATTTAATCACTGCTGCAAGTGCTATTTGGTTTATATTGGTAAGGTATTGCTATTTGTGTTATATTGGGAACACTGTAAGTGAGAAGGTAAAAGTTTAATAAAAAAAAAAGGGCAACAGAGGCGCGAGCGGCTGTTCTCTCTCCCATCAGCAAGGGGAGGGGTGAGAATCTCTCTCTCTCTCTCTCTCTCTCTCTCTCTCTCTCTCTCTCTCTCTCTCCTTTCCGCTTCCGGTGGGTGCGAGTGAGAACGTGAGTGAGGAGGTGTTGGGTGTGTGAGTGAGGAGTTTTGGATTATACTTTTTCACAACGTTTGGACTTTTCCTTTATCCTTTGTTATTGGCTGCATATTCAGGTAAGTTTATTTCAGTCTTTTGAGTGCGTTTGTTTGTTTTTTTGGCGTTTTGCTGGAGGATGGCGTCCTTTGAGACGCCACCTCCGTCTATCCGGCAGGGAGTGAGGATAGTCCCGCCGGATAGCAGCGTTGCTGTGGAGGAGGTTCTTCTTGCTGTGGGTGAGAAGGTGGGACATGATATGATCTGCTTTGCCTCAAGAATGAATAAAGCTGTCGTTGTGTTTTTGACTGGTGAGGAATATGTCCATAGTCTGATTGGGAGCGGTGTTGTAATCGGGGACACGTATGTACAGGTGTCCCCGTTATCTGTTCCATCAACGCGCATCACCGTTTCAGGTGTTCCTCCCTTCATCACTAATGAGCAGTTGGAGACGGAGCTTCGCAGATTTGGGAAGTTTGCGGGCCCGTTTAGAACTGTGAGTTTGGGATGTAAGGATAGTAAATTAAAACATGTCAAATCACTTAGGCGCCAGGTATTCATGTTTTTGGACTCGCCCACTCAAACGTTAGAGGTGTCCTTCCGGGTTAAACATGGGGACGGCTCCTACATGGTGTATGCGAGCTCAGGGCAAATGAAGTGCTTTGAATGTGGAGACGTGGGCCATAAACGGTTCGCTTGTCCGCATAAGCAACGGGCGGGAGGCTCTGATGAAGCCGCAGCTGAAACCAGCGGCGCAGCCTCCGCTCATGCCGCTACTACAAATGACGTTGCGGGGCCTTCCGCCGGTCCTGCTCCGGAGCCTGCTGCTGGGTGTGTGGACAGCCCAGCTGTGGCGCCCGCAGCCCAGCTTACGGTTGGGAGCGTGCCTGGTGATGACGCCCAAACAGTCACTGATGGTGCATCAGAATCTAGCTGTGAGAAAAGGCCTGTAAAATCAGCAGCTGTGGTTCCGGTGGCTGCTAACGTTTCTGAACAGCTGACGGAACAACACCAGTCAGCTGCTGTAAGTGGCGTTCAGGAAACTGTAGATCACGATCAATCAGCTGGGACAGCTGTATCAAACAGTAAATTAAGTTGTGATGAGGAAATGGATTCTGATTCTGATACTGTGTCTATTGGAGAAACTTGCAGTAAAAGCAAAAGCTTGTACTCATTGGATGAAATAAATGTTTTCCTGGACGAAACCTACAAACGAGCAGTTAAAGTCACTGATTACTTCAGTGACGCCAATAAATTTATTAGATCTGTTAAAGTGCTGGAAAGGCGGGTTGGCCTTGACCTCCTGGATGAGAGAAAACGTTTTCGCCTTAAAAAACACCTAACGGCCCTGCGTAAATCAGCAGGAGGAAAAAAGGTCACACGCACCCGACAGATGAAATAACGTACATGGGTATGCACAGCACGGTGTTCCTATATATCTACTGCTCTTTGCTGTCTCTCCCTGTCTTCTATCTTCTCTATCTCCCTATGCAAAACATAAAATTAGGAACCTTAAATATCAATGGTGGGAGGGGCAATCATAAGAGGGGATTAGTTGGTGAATTGTTTAGACAAAAGAATCTTAACATTTTGTTTTTGCAAGAAACTCATACCACTTCAGCAGATGAAGTGGACTGGGGCTTGTGGTGGAAGGGCCCTTTTTCACTCAGTCATGGTACAAATTTTAGTGCAGGAGTAGCCATTTTGTTTGGGGAATCTGTGAATGCAACAGTTCTTTCTGTAGTGGAGGTAGTGAAGGGCAGGCTGCTCTTTGTTAGGGCAGAAATAGAGAATTCGGTGTTTTGTCTGATCAACATCTATGCTCCAAATCAGGGTTCTGAAAGAACTGCCTTTTTCAATAAACTGAAAAATGAATTGCAGAATTATCACCAAGATCAACTTATTGTTGCTGGTGATTTCAACTGCACCTTAGATTTTACTGTGGATCGAACTAATGCAGAACCTCATCTTCAGTCATCGCGAGTTTTAAAAAATATCACTGTACAGTTTGACCTTTTGGATACATGGAGAATTAAACATGCAAACACTAGACAATATACCTGGGTCAGAGTCGTAGACAATACGGTCAGTGCTGCCAGATTAGATAGGATATATGTTTCTCAAAGTTTTGGCCCAGGAATTCTTCATAGCAACATAAGTCCTGTCGGTTTTACAGATCATCATCTAGCTTCTGTGATGTTAATCATTTCACCAGGGGAAAGAACTAGATCCTATTGGCATTTCAACAATAAGCTCCTTCAAGACAACGCTTTTTGTCATTATTTTGTGTGTTTCTGGGAACACTGGAGGGCTACAAAGCCTCGTTTTAGTTCCTTAGGACAGTGGTGGGAGGTTGGCAAGGTGCAAATTCGCATTTTTTGTCAGCAGTATACTGCAAACTCGACTGCTGTCATCAGAACCAAAGTTTGTGAACTTGAGGACACTGTTAAGAGGCTGGAGGAGAGTTTGATTAGGGATCGGGATTCTACCTCGGGTCCCTTGCTGCAGGCGAAGAGATCGGCCCTGAGCTCTTTGCTGCGGGAAAGAGTGAAGGGAGCACTTGTTAGGTCCCGGTTTACTCAGCTGAAGGACATGGACGCCCCAACGTCCTTTTTTTTCAATCTGGAGAAGTCTGCCGCAAAAAAGAAATTGATGACTTGTTTAAAACTCCCACATGGTCAAATAACTACAGATCCATCTGAGATGAGGAGCCATGCAGTGGATTTTTATGGGGCCCTGTTTGGTGCAGAACCATGCTGTATAGACCCTCGAAATCAACTCTTTGGGGGCCTTCCCAAGCTCAGCCCAGGGGAAAGGGCTGCTCTGGACTGCGAACTGACCTTGGATGAGTTAACTGTAGCAGTCAATCAAATGGCTCTGGGACGTGCACCTGGACTTGACGGTCTCTCTTCTGACTTTTTTAAGCACTTTTGGGATATTATAGGATCAGATTTTTATGACGTTCTAATTGACTGTTATAGAACTGGATCTTTGCCTGTTTCCTGTCGGCGTGCAGTACTATCCCTGCTGCCTAAGAAAGGGGACTTGGCCTTGCTTAAAAACTGGAGGCCCGTTGCTCTTCTTTGCACAGACTATAAGGTGCTTTCTAAAGCCCTATCAAATAGACTAAAAAATGTTTTGGATGTCATCATAGATAGAGATCAAACGTATTGTATTCCTGATCGAACCATTATGGACAATATTTTTCTCATACGTGATGTTCTTAATCTTAGTAAATGTTATGATAGATAGATAGATAATATGAAAGTTTGGTATTGTGTCTTTGGACCAGGAAAAAGCTTTTGATAGGGTTGACCACTCCTATTTGTTTTCCACACTTAAGGGGTTTGGTTTTGGCAATATTTTTTTGACATGGGTTAATATGTTATATACTGGAGCTGAGTGTTTGGTAAAGTTGGGGGCAGGGCTGAGTCGGCCAATCCCTGTACATCGGGGAATAAGGCAGGGTTGTCCGATCTCGGGTCAACTGTACAGCTTGGCTATTGAGCCTTTGCTGTGCAGGTTGCGCACTCAGCTGGGTGGTTTGACCCTGCCGGGGCCCTCCAGTAGTTGTCGTCCACTCGTCTTGTCTGCTTATGCAGACGACGTTAACATTTTCATCACATCCCACAGGGATGTACAGTGTTTGGTGGACACACTGTCTATTTATGAAAAAGCATCTTCTGCACGGGTAAACTGGGGCAAAAGTGAGGGTTTATTGGTGGGGCAGTGGACACATCAAGACATTCCTCATCTACCTGGAGGTCTTCTGTGGGGGAAAGCCGGTCTTAAAGTGTTGGGGGTGTTTTTGGGTTCTGAGGACTTTGAAAGCAAGAACTGGGAGGGATGTAAGGAGAAGGTGTGTGCCCGTTTTTCTAAATGGAATTGGTTGCTACCACAGCTGTCTTATAGGGGAAGAGTTCTGGTCGCCAATAATCTGGTCGCTTCGGCTCTTTGGCATAGACTTATCGCTTTGACACCGCCCAGGAGCCTGGTGGAGGAGGTCCAGAAGATGATCGTGGGTTTCTTTTGGTCTGGTCGACACTGGGTGCGTGCGGCTGCTCTCTACCTGCCCGTTGCCGAGGGAGGACAGGGCCTGGTTGACATACAGTCCAAGATCACCTGTTTTAGGCTTCAGACTGCGCAACGGTTCCTCTATGGATGTGGCCCCTGCTGGATGGACACTGCAAAACTGCTCCTGAGGAGAGTTGGCCGCTTGGGCTACGACAAGCAGCTTTTCCTCGTGAAATCCGGGGAGGTGGACTTTACTGGACTTACTGCCTTTTATGCCTCTGTTTTGCATGCATGGCAAGTCTTCGCTGTAGCTCGTATTCCTGAGGAGACACCAGGTATGTGGCTGTTTGAGGAACCGTTGTTTTTCAATGGATTCATGGACACTCAGTTGCTGCAGTCTGTCAGTCTGCGAACCTGTTTAAGAGAGGCGGGCTGCACCAAGCTTGGCCATCTGATGAAGATGTCAACCACGTCCATAGAAACGCTGAGGTGGAAAGCCAATATTACATCCGTCAGACTGGTGCATAGGGTGGTGACGGAAGTGTGTGCTGCCCTGCTACGACCACTGAGAGCCTTTGTGGAAAACCGCACTCTTTCTGATCAATGGGATGAGGACACTGTGTTCAGCTTTCCTGCCCTTTCCGTAAGTCCAGCAGTGGGAGAGTGGCAGGAGGAAGAAGACCACCTGCTGTCTTTCGGAACTCCTCGTCTGGGCAAGTTCCAGGCTGTAGGGAAGAAGGCGGCGTATCACATTTGTATGAAAGTTCTAAATCTGCGCTCTCTGACGGGGGTAAAAGAGTCGAAGTGGGCGGGGTTTTTTGGGGCCGGGATTCTCCCCAAAGGGCAGCTGGCGCTCCATGTACAAGCCCCCTATAGAGAAACGGACAGCAGATCTCCAGTGGAGGATTGTGCATGGGGCAATAGCTACAAACAAATACAGAGCACACCTGGATCCTAGTGTTGGGGAGGGTTGTTTGTTTTGTTCACAAGTCGAGACCCTGGAGCACTTGTTTGTTGGATGTTTTCGTTTGTCTGGGCTTTTTGATCTTTTGAAAGTTTGGTTTCATGATTTTGGTGAATGTTTTTCTTTTGGTTTGTTTATTTATGGTCCGAAGTACAAAGTGGCAAAGAAGTCTGTGCATATTTTGATAAACTTCTTGTCTGGTACCGCTAAACTTGCCATTTGGCTGACGAGGAAAAACCGGACTATTAACACTGGCAATGTGGACCCCGTGTCTGTTTTTAAGGCCCTGTTAAAAGTCAGACTCCGGGTGGAGTTTTCTTATTATAAAATGGTGGACAATTTGGAGGAGTTCTCCAATAAATGGACTGTTGGGAGTGTTTTGTGTTCTGTGGGGGAGGGGGATGAGTTATGTTTGAATTTTTGAAATGTGGAACACTTGGGTGGAATGATGGTATGATGGTGATTTTATATTTTTGAATTGTACAATAAAGGGACTTTTTAAACGTCAAATCTCTCTCTCTCTCTCTCTCTCTCTCTCTCTCTCTCTCTCTCTCTCTCTCTCTCTCTCGTGCGTGGGCGTTTGTGGGAGCAGGGGTGTGGAGTGGTGTCGAGTGAGTACTTTAAACTTTGTATTTTCTAACTTTTTCTCTATCTTGTGTGTTTGAGGTGTGTGTGTTTAATATAGTGGGTTGAGTGTGGGTGTGCTGGGGTGTGAGTGTTGGAGTGAGTGTGTTGGGGAACGGTAGCTTCTGCTGCCGGTTTTTCCCGGCCGGCATCATGCCGGTGATTGATGGTGGTGTGGAGTTTGAGCGCTTAACCCGGCGTCATGGTGTGAGAATCCTCCCGACAGTTCCCTGTTCTGTGGAGGAGGCCAGCCTCGCTGTAGGACAGGTGGTTGGGCATGACAGCATAAAATCAGCATCGAGGATGAACAGCGCAATTGTGATCTTTCTGGATTCGACTGAAAAAGCTGATCAGGTGGTGGCACAGGGAGTGGTCCTAGGTGACACTTTTACTCCCGTTTTACCGCTGGCGAATCCGTCTAGGAGGATCACCATCTCAAACGCTCCTCCTTTCGTTAAAAATGATCAGCTGATTAGAGAGTTGTCCCGTTTTGGCCAGGTTGTGTCCCCTATCAGAATGGTCTCTCTGGGTAGTAAATCACCCCTGCTGAAGCATGTTGTATGTCATAGGAGGCAGTGTTTCATGGTGTTGAAAGACAGCTCTGCTGAACTGAACGCGTCTTTTAATTTCAGGATTGACGGCTTTAGCTACTTGGTGTTTGCAACATCTGAAACCATGAAGTGTTTTGCGTGTGGCGCAGAAGGCCATCTTATTAGGTCATGTCCTGAAAAGGCGAACACAAAGAGCACTGGCGGTAAGAAAGGTGACGCCGCTGTTTCTGGTGGTCCGGAGGGTAGCACTACATGTGGTGCGGCGGATGCCGCTGCGGCGCCCGCTTCTGCTGGGGCGGTCGCGGCCGCGTCCGCTTGTGCTGGGGCGGCCGCGGCCGCCTCTGCTGGGGTGGCCGCGGCGGGCGCGGTAGTTGCCCCCCCAAACAGTGATGGTGGGGAATTTCTGTCTGGCGGCAGCTCTGATCATTGTGACGAGCCTGTCGCCCGGGGTAAACAGGTGGAGGGTGTAAGTAAAAGTGCAGTTAAACGAAGGAACCTGAATGAACAGACTTTGCAGGCGGGGGAGGAGCGGTTTGAGGCTGTAGCGGACACACAGAGCAAACACTGCATGACAAACGTTGCGTTTCATGAAGAAATGCAGGAATGTAGTTTTGTTGAAGAGGATCCTTTTAAAGCTGCACAAAAAAGGAAAACTTGCAGAGCTCTGCTAAATCTAGTAGGGTTGGGAATTTAGATTTACTGAATGAGAGCGCTTCTGACGAAAGTGGAGATGAGTCTGAACTGATGCAGACGCAGACGCAGGAGGAGCAAAGCTCCTATTGTTTTACTAAAATTAGGCAATTTCTCCAGGTGACTAAGGGGAGCAGAGCTGTGAAAGTGGAAAATTACTTTCCAGATCTGGAGTTATTCGTGGCATCAGCTCGCAAATTTATGAAACTGAATGATGGGAATGAGACTTTCACTGATCAGGAAATTTATCGTTTAAAGAAACTGGTTGCTAAACTGAAATTGCAAATTACTAACAGTCATGTTGACTCTTAGTTTGTTTCTTCCCTTTTATGCTATGTGTGTGTTTTTTTACTGTACCCTATTTTTATCCTTTTTAATGCCCCACCTTAGAATTGGCACTCTCAATATTAATGGGGCCAGGGATGATGTAAAAAGGGCCTCTTTATACAAGCTTTTTAATTTAAAGAAACTTGACGTGCTGATGGTCCAGGAGACTCACAGCACTGTGGACATTGAGAGCCATTGGAGAAAAGAGTGGGATGGCTGCATTTTTTTTAGCCACAAATCCGGTAGCAGTGGGGGGGTGGCTGTACTTTTCTCTAGGGGTTGTGTGCCTGTCTCTTATGAGGTAGAAGAGGTGGTGAGAGGTCATTTCCTCTTATTAAAGGTACAGTTTGAAAACGTGAACTTCGTTTTTATAAACGTGTATGTGCCAACACAGAGAGCAGAGAGGATCAGGGTCTTTGACGTGCTTTCGGATACGGTTAAGTCCTGTGATCCAAATAGTTTTTTTATTTCTGGGGGGTGATTTTAACTGTACATTAAACCACAGACTAGACAGGAACCATCAGGAGCCTCACCCTGCTTCTGCCAATAGGCTGAGAGAACTGGTGAAAACACATGAAATGGCCGATGTGTGGAGATCACATCATGGGGACCAGAGGCAGTACACCTGGAGCCATGTCAAAGATAATCTTTTATCTATGGCTAGGTTAGACCGTTTTTATGGTTTTAAACATCAAATGAGTGTTTTTAAAAATAGTTGTATCTGTCCTGTTGGTTTCACTGATCACTGCCTGCTGTTTTGTTCTGTGTTTATTGAAAATGTAAAGTGTAAGAGTGCTTTTTGGCATTTTAACAATACACTTTTAAATGATGTGTTTTTTAAAGAGGTTTTTCATGATGTTTGGAAGTCACGCAGGGAACAAAAACCCGCTTTTAGTTCTCTCCAATTGTGGTGGGATTTTGGTAAGGCCCAGATAAAACAACTCTGCCAACAGTACACTCAAAATGTCATTCGTAGCTTGACCCAATCCTTGAAAGTTCTGGAGACTGAGGTGGTAGAACTAGAGGAGTTGCTCAGTTCTACAGGAAAACAGGAGCACTTAGAGGCTCTCAAGTCAAAAAGGTCAGCCTTGGCTAGCTTGCTAGGGGTCACCGCACAGGGTGCTCTGGTCCGCTCACGCTACATGGATGTAGCTCTGATGGACTCGCCCTCCCAGTACTTTTTTGGACTGGAGAGGAAAAATGGACAGAGAAAGCTCATTCACTCCTTGTTGGGCGATGACGGGAGAACAATCTCCACAGCAGCAGAGATCAGGAAACACGCTGCTAGCTTTTACAGTGAATTGTTTAGAGCAGAGTGGAGGGAGGACACGTCACTGGGCCAGGTTTTCCTTGATGGTCTTCCAGTGCTCTCAGAGAACCTTGTTGCCGGCTTGGATGCTCCACTGTCTGTCTGAGCTGCATACGGCGCTAATGAGCCTCCAGAATGGAAAATCACCAGGCATAGATGGTCTCTCTGTGGACTTTTTTAAGGAATTCTGGCCCCTGCTTGGTCCAGACCTGCTGGAGGTTCTCCAAGATAGCTTGGAAAGGGGGACCCTACCCACGACCTGCAGGAGGGCCATCATCATACTGTTGCCGAAAAAGGGGGACCTCCAGAGCCTAAAGAACTGGAGGCCAGTCTCTCTGCTCTGCACAGACTACAAGATTCTGTCAAAAGCTCTGGCCCGAAGACTGAGAAAGGTGATGAGCGAGCTCATTCATGTAGACCAGACTTACTGTGTGCCTGGCAGGCTGATTAGTGACAACGTCACTTTAATTCGGGATATTTTGGAGGTCTCTGGTTCATTGGCGGTAGAAACTGGTTTGATTTCAATTGACCAGGAAAAGGCGTTTGATCGGGTTGAACACCAATATTTATGGACAGTTTTAACAGCTTTTGGGTTCAGCCCAGGCTTCATAGCCAGGATACGGGTCTTGTACAGTGACATTGAGAGTGTGCTGAAGATAAATGGGGGCCTGTCTACCCCTTTAAAAGTCCAGAGGGGGGTTCGGCAGGGCTGCCCTCTCTCAGGGATGCTGTACTCCCTCGCCATAGAGCCTTTGCTTCACTGCCTGAGAAGGGATCTATCAGGAGTTACTTTTCCTGGCTGTGACACCACGTTCAAGCTGTCGGCCTATGCAGATGATGTAGTCATTCTGCTAAACAAGCAGAGTGACATTGACGTTCTGGTTAGGAGTGTCAATCTTTTTGGCCAACTTTCCTCTGCAAAGATAAACTGGGGAAAAAGCGAGGCTCTGATGGTGGGGGAGAAACTAGAAAATCAGCTTACGCTGCCGGGTGGGTTGATTTGGAAAAAGGAGGTTTTAAGTATCTTGGTGTCTTTATTGGAAATCAGCAGTTTGAGCAAAAAAATTGGGATGGGGTCATAGAGAAGATTAACGGGAGACTAAACAAGTGGAAGTGGCTAATGCCAAGAATATCTTTTAGAGGAAGAGTGCTCATTTTAAATAATCTTGTTTCCTCATCCCTGTGGCACCGCCTCATGTGCATGGACCCCCCTGCTGGTTTGTTGTCCAAAATTCAGTCTGTTTTGGTGGACTTTTTTTTGGGGGGGTGGACTCCACTGGGTTCCTCAAGCCCTGTTATTTCTTCCCAAAGAGGAGGGGGGGCAAGGAGTGATTCATTTAGCTAGTAGAGGTGCTGCTTTTAGACTGACTTTCATACAGAGACTGCTGACGGGCCCCCAGGACCTGGTATGGAGGCCTTTGGCCTGTGTTATTTTACAGAGTCCCCTTGGGCTTGGGCTAGACCTCCCTGTGTTTTTAATGGATTTTAAGAACTCTAATGCACTGTCTTTACCCAGTTTTTACCGCAGTCTCTTTTCAGTGTGGACTCTTTTTTAAAAACAAAGAGGGCCATGCGATTCCCTCTACTGGTTGTTGAGGGAGCCGCTGGTTTTTGGTGGTCGCCTTGGTGTCCTGCCGGGAGTTGGAAGGACCTTCCTTGATAGGCTGTGTTCCAGGAACATTCTCACTCTGAAGCAAGTGGTGGAACTGGCTGGTCCTGGCCTCAACAACGCCTCAGCTTTAGCAGCTCATCTTGGTGTCAGGTCGAATCGTTTCATCGATGGTCTTCTTGCACAATGGAAACAGGAGCTTCATGGACTTGAGCACTCCCTACTCTTGGACTTTAGCAATGGCACGCTGCAGCCAGAAAGCACTGACCCCTTTCCCTCTCTCACGCTCTATATGGACTTTGACGTCGCTCCTTGCTCCTTACTGGCATTCTGTGCTCCCACTGGTGTGGACTTTGGAGGAGCCAGTGGTAAGGCACTCTACAGACTGGTGGTGATGGCACTCAACAAGGACCGATTGAACACCTGTGTGGACACTCCTTGGAGAGCCTATTTTAAACTAGGAAAAGGGCATCGGCCTGCCTGGAGGGCTCTTTACAAAGCCCCTCTCCCTAAGAGGCATGGAGACTTACAGTGGAGGGTCCTGCATGGTATTATAGCTGTCAATGCTTTTGTTTCTGTGATTAACAGCAGTGTCAGTGATCAGTGTGTTTTTTGTTCCTCTAGGGAGACTGTTTTTCATTGTTTTATTGAATGTCAGTGCCTGAGTGGCCTCTTTGAACTTCTCACAAAACTTTTTCATATTTTTAAGGAAGTTTTCTCTAAGCAGGTTTTCATTTGTGGTTTTATGTACAATCGTCGTTTTAAGCAGAAGTGTCAACTACTGAACTTTGTTTTAGGGCAGGCAAAGTTGGCTATCTATGTAAGCCGGAGAAGAAAACTTGAGAATGTTGAGAATGATGTTGATGTCAAAATTTTATTTGTGAGGCTACTTAAAGCCAGAATCAGGCTGGACTTTCAGTTTTTTATGGGGAATGGGGATGTGGAAGGTTTCAGGACCCTCTGGTCCCTGGAGAATGTCCTCTGTTCAGTTCATGATGGACAGCTTTTTTTGGGGCGTTTTTTGGGGGATTAATATTCTGTGTAACATAGCATGATATAGAAATTGTATTGACTGATGGACAAGTGTGTTTATTAAAGATCTTTTAAAAATCAAAAATCTCTGTTTCTCTCTCTCTCTCTCTCTGTTTCTCTCTCTCTCCCAAAGGGGGCGGGCGAGGGATAGTGCTCTCTCTCTCTGTTCCTCTCTCTCTCCCAAAGGGGGCGGGCGAGGGATAGTGCTCTCTCTCTCTGTTCCTCGCTCTCCCAAAGGGGGCGGGCGAGGGATAGTGCTCTGTCTCTCCTTTTGCCTGAGGGGGGGGGGGGAGAGGCAGATTTGGCCTGTAGGAAAAACAGAAGTGAAGGAAAACTCCGTGGGAAAACGGCTCCAGAATGTTGAAGCTGGTGTAACTAATTTGCAAAGACAAACACAGGATTTTCAGTATAGTTTATGTTCCAATACTGGCAGTGTGGAATCAGGTGTAGTAGATGATGAAGGTACAGTCTTAGCATCGACGGAAAAACTTATAACAAAAAGAGATAAATATCAAAACCAACCGAGCATCGAACCATTATTAAATGAAAAAGATAATCCTTCCCCAACTTATCAATGCCACGATCCTAAGGAGGGTCCATACGGCAAATTATTTAAAGAAGCCCAAGAGGTTGGGAAAAGGAGGAGGCAAATAAAATCATAAAAATTAGACCATAATATTTAAAGATGGGCGGATTAAATGGCAGCAGAACTGGATAACGTTAAAATGGACAATGAGAGTTATTTTCTCTCTTATCTATTCTTTGTGTGTGTGTGTGGTTGATCTGTGAAGAAAGTGGTCTAAATATGGGTACTTTTACAAAGTTTTGGTTTTTTTTTTTTGTTTTTTCCACAATATCTTTATTGAACCTTTTTTTTTTTTAAACAAACATGATACAAACAATCAAACACTAACACTAAAGTACTACAAAAAAAAAAATGCACTAAAAAACACCAACAACCACCAACAAAATCAAATCTTCAACAATGCTCCTCTGTTTAGTCTAGACAATCCAACACATAAGTATACATATTATGTTCACCAGTTTGGAATTTACAAGGTCCACACATATCATTCACCTTCTTCTTCAAGAGTTATGTTTAAATTTTTTACATAATCAATAAAAGGTCTCCATATATTCTCAAACACAATTTCCTTTGATTTCAGTATATATGTTATTCTTTCTAATGGAAGGTTTAACATCTGTCTTAACCACTGAGTCACATCTGGTCTATGAGTCTTTTTCCATAATAGTGCAATACATTTTTTGGCATTAAGCAAACTGAGGTCTATGAATGTTCTTTCACTTTTATTAAAATTATGCTTTTCTGGGTACAGACCCAACAAAAACAGTTTAGGATTCAATATGATTTGTTTTGAGATTATTTTTTCAATTGTTACCCTCACCTCTTCCCAAAACATTCTTATTAATCTACATTCCCATACACAATGAAATAGAGTTCCTTTACTTTCCATACATTTTGTGCACGTATCTGGTATATTTTTGTTATATCTATTTAACTCCTCCGGTGTAACATACATCCGCATTAACCATTTGAAATGTATCAATTTAAGGCATACATTTATTGATTTGGTTTGAGCTTCTGTACAAGCCAATTCCCATTGTTCCTCTGAAATTTCAGTTTGCAGATCTTCTTTCCAGTAGTTTAATCTTTTCAGTGAATTTTCACTTGAAAATAGTGTCAATGAGTTATAAAACTCTGAAATAATACCCTTTCTTTTACTATCTTTCATCAACATTTTTTCCAAGGATGAATAGATAGGTCGAGTGAGAGCTTTATTTTGATTTGATCGAATAAAGTTTCTAAGTTGAAGATATTTAAAAAAATGTGTTCTATTGAGATTAAATTTGATCCTCAACTCTTCAAAAGACATTGTTTTCTGCACATGGCAAATATAAATCCTGAATCTTTTGTATCCCTTTTAAATTCCATACTTTAAATACAGCGTCCGCTCTCCCTGGTTTAAAATATTGATTACCCCATATTGGACTAAATTGTGACAATAACTGTGGTTCTTTTAAATAGTTTTTAGCTTCACACCATATTTTGATCATATGCTTTACAAATGGATTTTTAACTTGTTTTTGTAATTTTTTTGCCGAATCTGAGTATATGAATATGGGAAGAGGTAAAGGTAAATTGTATGATTCCATTTCAGTCCAGTGAGGGAGATCATTTGATGAAAAATAATGTCATAGACCTCAGTTGTGCCGACCAATAATACAACATAAAATTTGGACATTTCAGACCTCCACGATCAAATGGTAAATATAATAAAGACAGACGTAATCTAGCCCTCCTGTTGTTCCATATAAATTCCACTAACTTTTTTTTAATTCTTGAGAATAAATCTAAAGGTGGTGGTAAGGGAATGTATTGAAATAAATAAAGTATTTTAGGTAAGATATTACTTTTAAGTATATTAATTCTCCCGATCATCGACATTGGTAGTGACATCCATCTCTGAAGTAACTCATCAATATCTGTCATTAAGGCTTCATAATTGACACTGGCGACTGATTCTAGCTTAGGCACAATTTGGATTCCTAAATATTTGAACTGATTTACAACATTGAATTGATTTACCTCAGGGGCTGGGTAATTTCTCTGGGTCTCATTTAGCATTAATATTGAAGATTTAGTTTTATTTATTTTATATCCTGATATTTCCCTGAAATTCTTTATTAAATTCAACAAGGTCAGAATTGATTTTTTAAGATTCGACATAAACAAAATTATGTCATCGGCATACAGGGAGATTTTATGTTCTGTTGGTCCAACTTTAATTCCATATATTTGTGACTGTAGACGTATCGCCATCGCTAAAGGTTCAATTGCCATAGTAAACAGTAAAGGTGAAAGTGGACAGCCTTGTCGACATCCTCTATTGATTTTTATTGATTTTGAAATATTATTTGTTAGAATTTCTGCAGTAGCATTATTATATATTATCTGAACCCATTTTATGAAATTATTTCCAAGTCCAAACCTTTGTAAGACTTCAAAAAGAAAGGGCCATTCATCTCTATCAAAGGCTTTTTCGGCATCCAGTGATAAGAGAGCTGTATCCGGTGCTTCTTTATTAGAATAAATAATATTAAATAGTCTTCTTACATTATGGAAGCCTTGTCTTCCCTTTATAAAGCCATTCTGATCTCGATTAATATTTGGTAAAATTTCTTGTATTCGTCTTGCTAAAATTTTACAGATTATCTTAAGGTCGGCATTTAATAGGCTTATTGGTCTCATATTTTCACATTTATTAGAGGGCTTACCTGGTTTTGGCAACAGTATAATTAAGGCATTATTCATATATGATGGTAAATTACTATTTTGAAATGCTTCTAAAACCATTTCCAAAAAAGGTTTTGTTAATTTATTCTTAAATTTTTTATAAAGGTCAACTGGAAGACCATCTGGTCCTGCACTTTTTCCTGATTTCATATTATCAATGGCTAGTCCAACTTCTTCTTGACTAATTTTAGACTCCAGTATCTCCCTATTTTCATTTGGAATACACGGTATAAATAGTTCATTCAAAAACCCATGTAGTTTTGTTAAGTCAGATTCATTTTTGGTATCATATAATTTTTCATAGTAATCTCTAAAGGCTCTATTAATTTCTGAAGGATCTATAACTACCTGTCCTTTACTTATAATACTGGTAATTGGTGTTTTAGATTGTAATTGTTTAATCTGCCATGCCAATAACTTTCCTGATTTTTCACCTTGTTCATAAAAAGATTGTTTCAATCTTAGAAGACTCGAGGCAGCTCTATTCGCTGATTTTTTTGTCATATTCAGCTCTCAAAATCATTTATATGTACATATGTATACTCACTGCTCTTGTTTTTTTTTTCTTGCCTTCTGATTATTGCTCTGAGTGTTGCTATCCCTGTGCTGTTGCAATCCTGGAATTTCCCCGTTGTGGGACTAATAAAGGCTTATCTTATCTTATTATAATATTAACCAAAGGGAAAACCAAGAAACCAACAAGAACATAAAGCATGGGCAAGGTCCCTGACATAATCCACCCCTTAAAGGGGTGGATTCAAGACAAACCTAAAGAAAACAAAGAAACACCAAAACAGATGGGAGGAGGGGAATAAGGCATGGTGGAAACACAAACACAGGAATTTCTCAAAAAACAAAAATGCCCATCAGGTGGTCTTTAAGAGTTCACATGCCCTCTGGGCTGGAAAACAAGGTGGGTCAGGGGAAGGTGAACATGATTAAGGACACAAAGGCTAAACAATAACACTGATAAATAATACTAATATTAACCAAAGGGAAAACCAAGAAACCCAAAAAGAACACCGTGCCCAGAACCTGACAACAGCAATGTAGCTTAAGGTTAAATAATTAGCTCAAAATCTCAAATAGCTTAAAGCTGGCCTATAATATTTAAGAGAAAATAACTGAAAATTCACCATAGTTGGCTTCCCTCTGGGATTAATAAAGTATGAATGAATGAATGAATGAATGAATGAATTTATTTTATTTCGGATAATACATTACAGGTTAAAAGAAACTGTATAATATAACAACAAGGTCAAATTAGACAAAGACTCCTTCTACTATACAATTCCACGTGAGTTATCCGAAATGGGTGATGGCTGAAGCCGCAGCTTATATTGCCCACCCATATTCCATCCAAGAATTCAAAGGAGAGAAAGGAGAAAACAAGACAAGAGCGATTACAATTTAAAACAAGGCTAAGACAAAATGTGACTGAGAGAAAAAGAAAAACTGAGCTAGTCTAAGTTAAGTGGTTACTATTCAAAAACAAATCTAAGACATAGTGTCACAAAGAAAAAAAGAAAAAAACTAAGCTACGACACAACACAGGCTGGAAATGTCAATCCTTATGTGAGTTTACATGTCGTCTTGTAAATATGTTTGGAGTATTTCTTCCTTTAGTTTTTGTTTAAATTGTCCAAGCTTTGTACATGTTTTTAATTCAGGTCCAAAATCGTTCCATAATCTGACTCCTTGCACTGAAATACAGTGTTGCTTGGTGGTTGTTCTCACTGTAGGCTTTTGAAATATACATGTTCCTCTGAAGTGATATCGTTTCTCCCTTGTTTGGAACAACTTTTGGATATTTGCGGGCAGTGATAGATTCTTCACTTTGAACATTATTATTGCGGTTTTAAAGTCAATCAGATCTTTCAACTTGAGAGTTTTTTAAGAAAAAGTGGGTTTGTTGGTTCCCTGTAAGCTGCTTTGTTGATTATTCTAATAGCTCTCTTTTGAAGCATAAAGAGTGGATATGTTTGTTTTATATGTATTTCCCCATACTTAATTACAATATGTCATGTATGGGAGTATTAATGAATGATACAAGGTGTATAGTGTGGGTTGATTCAGCAAATTTTTCACTCTGTGTAATATTGCAATTGATTTGGATACTTTACCTTTTATATAATTAATATGTGGCTTCCAACACAGTTTGTTATCAATTATTACTCCAAGGAATTTAGTTTCGGATACCCTTTCAATCTCTACACCATTTACACTGAGTTTGGGTACTGGGTAGTTGTGATGGTTGTTAAAGACTATAAATTTTGTCTTGCTTAAATTGAGCGTTAATTTGTTTGAATCAAACCACAGTTTCAGCTTTCCTAATTCCTTTCCGAGTGTATCCAGAAGTTGTTCCAAATTGTTTCCACTGCATAGCAGATTAGTGTCATCAGCAAACAATATTAAGTCCATTTTTTCTGAAACTTTACATATATCATTTATATACATATTGAATAATAATGGTCCCAAAACTGAACCCTGTGGGACTCCACAGGTGACCTTCAGTAACTCTGAGTTTTTGCTGTTAACACATGCAAACTGATATCTATTCTTTAAGTAACTACTTAACCAGGACAGTGCTACCCCTCTAATACCACAATTTTGTAGTTTCTTTAATAATAGATTGTGATCTACTGTATCAAATGCTTTTTTAAGATCCAGGAATACTCCAACTGAATACTCTTTATTTTCAATGGCTGTTGATATTTTTTCTGTAAATTCCATTAAGGCATATGCTGTTGTCCTTTTGTGTCTGAACCCATATTGCTGCTCACACAATAAATCATTCTTCAGTATGAAGTTGTCAATTCTCTCATAGAATATTTTTTCAAGTATCTTGGAAAATTGCGGTAATAGTGAAATTGGTCTGTAGTTGGAGAGTTCCCCTCTGTCGCCTGTCTTGTAAATCGGAATTACTTTAGCTATTTTCATTGCATTGGGAAATATACCTGATTGGAGAGACAGATTACAGATATATGTCAGTGGTTTCACTATGCATTCGATAACAGTTTTGACTAGTAGCATGTCAATACCATCGCAGTCAGTAGATGTTTTACTTTTGAACGATTTAACAATTTCAATGACCTCTCTTTCGTCTGTGTTCTTTATGAAGATGGTGTCTTTTACAGCAGTGTTATTGCATATTGTATCACCTGTAGGCGCGGTAGTGGGTATTTCTTGGGCCAGTTTAGGTCCAATGTTAACAAAAAAAATTATTAAATTCATCTGCAGGTGAAGCTATATTCACATTCGGAGTCGATTTATTATTTTTTGGAATATTAGTTGGGTAGCTAGTATTTCTGCTTTTATTTCCAAGGATACTGTTGATTATTGTCCATGTATTTTTAATATTGTCTTTGTTTTTTTTCCAGTTCTTTACTGTAATAGTCTCTTTTACTGCATCTTATTATATATGTTAACTTATTTTTGTATGTTTTATACCGTTGCTCTGCTTCTTTTGTCCTTTTCTTTATGAAAGCTTTATATAATAAATTTTTCTTTTTACACGCCTTTTGTAGTCCTTTGGTTAACCATGGTTTGTCAGCAAATTTGTGTTTAAGCTTTTTTTTAACTAATGGGCAGTTTTTTTTCATAAAGAGTGGTTACAATGTTTATAAATGTGTCATAGGCTTCATTTACATCTGTTACATAGACTTCTGTCCAGTCTTGCTTCAGCAAGTCCTCTTTAAAAGAACTGATTGCGTTTGGTGATTTGTGTCTGAACGATTTTGAGATTTTTTCTGGGTTGGGCCCCGTGTGGCCATGGATAAGTGCAAAGATTGGCAAGTGGTCGCTTATCATTTATCAATAATCCACTTTCTATTTTCTTATCGAGAACATTGACAAACAGGTTGTCAATAAGTGTAGCAGAGTGAACTGTGATTCTACTGGGATGTGTTATTGTGGGATATAGACTCATGCTGTACATAGAGTTCATGAACTCTGTAACTACATTTTGTTGATGTGGATTAAGTAGGTCAATATTGAAATCTCCACAAATTGCTACCATTTTCTTACTAGTAATATTATTGTACAGCTCGACTAATTTATCTCTGAATGTCTCAATGCAAGTTCCCGGCGTTCTGTATATGCAGCTTATGATTAGATTTTTTGTTTTGTCTAGGTCAATCTCAACAGTAACACATTCCAAAATCCCTGGTAGTGCTGAGGACATTTCATTTACAAGCTTACATCTATATAGGTCATCAATATACAGTGCAACACCACCACCCTTTTTTTGAGATCTGTTAATGTTAAACATCTGATATCCCTCTATTGCCATCAGGGGAGCCTGGTCTTCATTAAGCCAGGTTTCCGAGACTGCAATGGCTGTGAATTTTCTGTTTAGCTGTTTTAAATAGTCCTGAATCTGTGAGAAGTTTTTGTTAAGACTTCTGCTATTGAAGTGTATTATTGACAGTTTACCATCTAATTGCACTTGACTTTTGAATTGCTTTTCAGTGTAATATTCACAGTGGTTATGAATATTATTGAAAAAGTGGTTATCAGGATCAATATCATTCTCCATCTCTTGTGGTTTATGTTCAGCATAGTGGCATATTTTTAGAGTTTGAGTTTCCTCACTCTGTGTTTCATAGTCATTGTTCATTTGTATTTATCTAAGTCAGTAGCATCTCTGATCATTATACTTTTTGCTTGCTCAGGTGTTCCATTTAGTTTAATCCAAATTCTACAATTTCTTGTCCAGGTTGACTGTATCTTATTTTGTTTTTTTTAGCATCGAGTATTCAAAATAAAAAAAAAAACCCACTAAAATTGCTCACAGTGCAACACTGATATCTTAAAGTGAAGAAAGTTAAATCTATATTTAGCATATTAACACTGATAAATGCTAACTTAAAAGTTGAAGTGGTGTAAATTTACACAATATTTGCATAAAAATAGAAATGGCTTGAAAATTAACTTAAAAATGTAGTTTAAAAACTAAACTGCTTAAAGCTGGACAGCGTTGGCATAAAAGCTGGCATGGCTTTAAGTTGAATGTTACCTTAGGAATGAATGAATAAATCCTTAAAGCTAAAAATGTTAACATAAAAGTTTAATGTCCTAACCTTAGATACTTTATTTCGAACAAAAAAGTAAAAAAAACAAATGACAAGTGTGATAAAGTGACAGTATACAGTGCTCGAAAGGGAGAAGGAAAAAGTGAACACTTAACTCAAACTCCTCTTTTCCATAAATAAATACATACAACCCATGTGAAATATATACAAATTACCTCATTTAAGACCCCAAGTAAACAATTAACTATATTTTGTACATATCAACATTGATACCCATCCACCCCAACATACATACAGTCCATACATCAAAACCAGCCCCAAACAACACAGATATACACAGCACTGTCCCACCCACCATTCCATAGTGTCCCAGAGTGAGCATAGTGAATCGTACATATAAATACTACCCTTCTAACATATATTCTTTCAGCAAATAATGTTTATACCTATTTTTCAATTGATTTCTGTTTGTACATAGTTTCAGTTCCGGCTCCAGACTGTTCCACAAATCCACCCCACAGACAGAGATGCACAGACTTTTCTTAGTTGTTCGTATCTTGGGTTTTGTAAAGTTTAAGTCTCCTCTCAAATTATAATCACTGTCTCTCTTTTTTTGAATATTTTTTGTATATTAGTTGGGAGTCGATTAATTGCCCTGTACATGACTTGTGCTGTCTTATATTTAGCTAAATCATGAACTTTATGACATGTGACTTTAAAAACGAGTTGGTATGGTCCTTATATCCTACATTATTTATTATCCTTATAGCTTTTTTTTGTAATGTGCATATTGGCTGTAGGTTGGTCTTGTAGGTGTTTCCCCAGACTTCTACACAGTAGTTAAGATAAGGTAGAAACGGTGAATTGTACAGTAAGAACAATGATTTATAGTCCAAGATGTGTCTTGTCTTCCCCAGTATGCCTATACATTTTGCCAACTTGGCCTGGATGTGACTGATGTGAGGTTTCCAGCAGATTTTATTGTCTAGCGTCACTCCCAGAAACTTATGGAAAATAAGTAAAAATACTGTTTCTATTCTGGTATCATCTATCGTCACCATTATTTCATGACTTATTTTAAAATTTCCAAACAACATAATCTTTTTTTGTTGGTTTTTTTTTTCAGATTTAGAGATGATTTATTTTTGAACCACTGCGTTAACTTTTTCATTTCAGTTGTGACCACCTCTAAAACCTGCTGCAAATTCTCACCAGTGCAACGGATATTTGTGTCATCTGCAAACAAAATAAATTTCAGAATTTTTGATACTTGGCATATGTCATTTATATACAAGATAAAGAGTTTGGGTCCCAAAACTGACCCCTGGGGCACACCACAAGTGATGTCCATGAAGGGTGATTTGTGCTGACCAATTTGTACAAATTGTTGTCTGTTACTTAAATAACTTTCCACCCAACTCAGTCCGACCCCTCTTATCCCATACCTTTCCAGTTTCCTCAGTAGAATTCTGTGGTCAATGGTGTCAAAAGCTTTCTTTAAATCTATAAATACTCCTACAGCAAACTTTTTATCTATACAACTAGTAATTTCTTCTATAAGTTCAATCAGTGCCAAAGATGTAGATTTATCTGCTCTAAAACCATACTGGCTGTCTGTAAGGAGGTTGTGTTTTTCAATGAAATCATCCAGTCTCTTAGTGAAGATTTTTTCAAGTATTTTGGAGAATTGTGAGAGTAAAGAGACTGGCCTGTAATTTGTGAAACAATGACTGTCCTGTTTTGTATAGAGGTATTACTTTTGCTATTTTCATTTTGTTTGGAAATGTACCAGTTTGAAATGACAGGTTACAGATGTAGGTGAGTGGCTTAACAATTCCTTCAATTACTTTTTTCACTATTGTCATGTCAATTTCATTCCAGTCCATTGATTTTTTTTTTTTTTTTTTGGTTCTTAAATTTACTCACAGTCTCGATAATTTCCTTTTCAGTAACTGCACCCAAAAAGATTGTTTGGATTTCTATCTTCTATTTCATTTACAGAACCACTGTGGTTTGTTATACAGATATACACAGTACTGTCCCACCCACCTGTCAAACTATGTTGTTTTGAATTCATAAGATCTATATTGAAATCCCCACAGATGAGCATAACTTTATGGGTTAGTTTTGCAGACATTTTTTCCATCCAGTCCTTAAATAAGTCAATGTTTGATCCAGGTGTTCTATATACACAGCTCACTACTATATTCTTCACATTGTCCAGACAGATTTCTATTGTAATACATTCAAATAAATCATCCACAGTTACTGACAGATTTTCAACAACCTTGTATTTCAAGCTCTTGTCAACATAAATTGCAACTCCTCTTCCTTTTTTCACTTTTCTATTTATATAATTTAATTCATAGCCATCCATGGTAAAATCCACTCCTTTCTCTTCACTGAGCCACGTCTCTGATATTGCTACAATATTGAATGGCTCTTTAAACTGATGTAAATAATCTTTAATGTTATTAAAGTTGGCATAGAGACTTCTGTTGTTGAAGTGGATCATAGAAATATTGAAATCAGATGTGACCATTGTGTTAAACTGTTCATCCGTGTAGTAACTACAGTTATTATTGATGGAGGTAAATAAATTATTATCAGGGTCTGTTATATTCTACGTCCTGTGGGTTGTGATCCGTATATTCAAAAACTTTCAGTTCCTGTTGTTCCTGTTTGTTAATCTTTTGTTTCATGTTGTTAAATGTCTTGTTGCAGATGAGTATAATCCTTCAGTGTCCTATAATTGTCTCTTGTTGCTGTGACTCCAGTTCATAATATTCATTGATATTTGTCCAGTTCCATAATATTATGGATGTTAATGACCTTGGCTTCTTCAGGTGATCCATTTAATTTGATGTATATTTTACAGTTTGATGTCCAGGTGTTTTGAATCTTTTTCTGCTTTCTCAGGTATCTTGCTTTTCTGGCTGTTTCTGTGTTTTCTTTTGTGAGGTGCTCGTTTATGTAAATGTTCGTTCATTTCAGTTTCCTCCCTTGTTTTAGCAGCGCAGTCTTGTTTTCTATTGACAAGCCTCATGATGACAGCTGGTTTGTCACCGTTTTTCCTGGGCAGGGGGTGGCAGGCCTCAATGGTGTTACAGTCCAGCTGGATTCCTTTGGACTGTAGGAAGGCCGCCACTTGTTGCTCTGTGGATTCGGCTTCCAGCACATCAAGCTTCCCTCCGCTGTCCACAGCCACCGCTCGAGCATATGATTGGGGTTTAATGTAGAGCCCTGTGATGATCCCGTCGTTCACCCGGGTGTTCTGCTCCAGGTCCAACACTCTGCTCTCCAGATACGCCAGCCTCTTGTCCTTCTCGGCATCCTGGATCTGCAGTGCTTTCACCTCCTCCAGCAGGCCCAGGATGTTTTTTTTTGCTGCAGCTTAACAGCAGAAATCTCTTCAGCCAAGAAGTTGAGCGATCTTTTAATATCGTCCACCTCCTCAGTCTGCTGAGCTTTCTTGGGACCCATGTTGACTAAACAGCTAATGAACAGCTGTTTAGCTAGCTGAATGGCGGGCGGCTCCACTCCACTCTCGTTTCTCAGTCCGTAGATGCCGGTATTGAAGTCTTAAATCAAGCAGGGGTCAAAACTAGGATGTCCATTTCGTAATCCAAATTCAGTTCTCAGAAGTTCTCAGAAGCCAAAAAAAAAAGTAGTTAGAAACCGAGCACCAAAACACAGAAATCCACCGACTGACAGGATCTGACAGCAGGTTGACATGTCTACATCATGTAGACTTCCATCAATCTTTCTCTCAGTGCACTCACACTCCATCCAGTCAGAGATGGATGGAGTGTGAGTGCACCGAGAGAACCTTACACCGTGTCGGCATAAAAAATGACCTAAAAGCGGAGTAATGCCTCTCGACTATGTGGGCTCCCTTGGGCGGGGGTGGGGGTCCCTGGGGTGTGTGGCAATGGGGAGGGTTGCTGGAGGGTGCCTGGGGGGGCTCGCGCCGGGGGGCGCAGGCCGGTCTCCAGCCTGGGGAGTGGGGGCGCTGGCCTTCCAGGGGTTGGGGCCTGGGGGCTGGCATTGGCCCCGCTGGGATGGGGGGTGGCGGGCCTGAGGATGTGAGCCCCCCACACCAGCCGCCTGGCGGCCATGCCTCCTTTGGTCATCTCGCCAGGGGTGGATGCTTGGCGTTCCTGGGGCTTGTCGGCCCCGGGCATTTGTGCCCTGTGGGGGTTGGTGGCACTGCCTTGCCTGCTCGGAGTTTCCGGGGTGGTAGGGAATTGCTGTGACCGGCCCCCCTCTTCGTATATTTCCTGACAATCCACTCACATGCACACACCTATTTTGCACGTGCTCTCATATACATGCACACGGACGTACTCGCACAAATGTCTCCCCTTTAACAGGTGCAGATACCAGACTCGTTGAGACCTCTTCGGTGGAAAAAGTAGTTTGTCTTCTGTTTGTTTTAGTTGTTGGTTTTTGTCTTTTTTGTCTGTTCCTCTTTTCTTCCCCCTCTACACACTTCCTTTCCCCATCCTGTTGGGTCCTTCATGGGTAAAATAATTTAAAGTATTAAAAGTTATTACAGGAGGAGTTTGCAACAATATACAGTAAATAAATACGTACTGTTTAAAGCTCCTTTTGGCAAAGTATTTCTGTTTTGTCACAATAAGGGTAACAGATCTCTGTTCTGCTTATCTAGCTGCCTGACAGGACAAGGGGAAAAAAATAGCCTTAAGTTTCAGGAAATTTGCTTACAAATGAAAACTAAATCCTTAAAGCCAAAAATATTACCATAAAAGTTAATTGCCCTAACCTTACACAGTGTTAGCTTAAAAACAAAATAGCTTAAAGTTTATGGAGATTGTGTCTGGATAAACCTTGTAATGACGAGGCCAGGTGCACAATCGAACTTGGCTTTACTGGGGTAACTACACAATACAGCTAACAGGCAGGGGCATCGGCAAAGAGGCCAAACACGGATGTCTGCTGATATTTATAGGAGCGGTGTAGTGGCGGAAATGGAAGTGGGTGCCACTACACCGCACTTCACAAATAAAAGTATCAATATAACTATAAAGCACACCCCCCCCCATGTAGAAAAGTCCAAAACACACACACACGATTAAGACCGTCCCCAATTTAGGACCCAAATCCCACACTAAGAAAGCTAAAACTGAAATCGCTGATAGGGCCTATCACATTCACACAACAAACCTAAACTAGGGGGGGACGGGTGGACTACTGTCCCACCCCACATGGCAAGGTGGGTTTTTCTTCCACTTGTAAATTAAATTAAAAGAACTCCATAAACTAAAATTATTGCTGTTTCCTAAACTAAACAACAATACATAAAATAATCCCAGAATAACATGCACTTTTTTTCAACACATGCAAACTTATGAACACTAACATTTTCATTATTACTATATTTTCAAAACACCTGCAAACATGTAAAACACCCAGATGTCAGAACTCTTCTTTCTTCTTGTGTGTATATATATATACGTATATATACTGCTCAAAAAAAAATAAAGGGAACACTTTGAAAACACATCAGATTTTAATGGGAAAAAATAAGCTGGATATCGAAAATGTGGCAGGCTAGTCCAGCTTACTCAGATTAACTAGATTAAAGATTTTTTAATCTAGTTAATCTAGAACAATAGATTAAAAAGTGTTCCTTTAATCTGAGTAAGCTGGACTAGCCTGCCACAATTTCGATATCCAGCTTATTTTTTCCCATTAAAATCTGATGTTTTCAAAGTGTTCCCTTTATTTTTTTTGAGCTGTGTGTGTGTGTATAATTTTTTTTTTGTTGTTGTTTTTACACACAAACTCACTCCACCACTCTACTGTTCTCCTGGCAGGATGGGATAGAACTGGCTTGTGGGGGGGCCCCGGGCAGCCCCTCAGTAGACCCGCCCCTGGAAGTGGCATGCCTCCAGGATTGTAGCTGACCTCACAGACAAGAGCGCCTCTTCTCTTCACCATCAACCACCTCACTCGTCTGGACCCACCATCTGAAGCCTCCCTCCTGAGGACGCCGCAGCTCACTGGCATGTCTCCACGAGCCGTCCAACAGCTGGAAGTAGGCTGCGCCCCGACTGTCGTTTGGTCCACACCTGCCATGGATGTCTCTCCCCACTAACCTGAACCAGGTCCGTAACTCTCAGGGGAGCTTTGCTCAGCCTGCAGTGTTGCTGATCAGCACTCGGTCCCTCAGTGCCTATTGGCCTGGCTCTGACTCTTTGTAAAGCTGCTGCAGCGGTCACTGTTGAAACTCCAGATCCTCCGGCCCACTGCAGTTGAGCTCTGGAGGAAACTGAGGCTCGCTCGTCGGCGTCACTCGTTGACACAGGTGCCTCACTGTCACGCTCGGTACCTTCGTCCAAGGTATCCTGAGCGCCGGCACTGAGACCCTCCTGTGTCAAACCTGAGTCAGTCTGGTCCTGCTTGACCGTCGTGGTGCAAGACAAATCCTTCCCCCACACCATGTTGTCCTCTGCCACCAGAACCAGACGGTTCCGCCAGCCACAACTAATCCACTCCTTCCTAGCGTCATCTCTAATGGCGAACCCCAGTCCATAAAACAGGTCACAGCCCATAATGTTGTTGCCTCAGGCCGTCACGTGGAACGTGCACTTAGTCAACACTGCTGACTTGTACCGAACCGTCAGCTCCAGTGTTCCAACCGTGTGTAGTCTACCACCTCCATAACCAGCGGCGCTGGGTCATCTCTTATTCTGTAGTAGGGGAAAAATTTCCTCACCGTGGCCCAATTCAATAATCTCTCTGCTCCCATGTCAGTCAGCAGCGGCACCTCCTCGCCATCCAGCGTCACCATGCAGTACTTGAACCTGCTGGTACTCGGGGACACCGCATGGACAATTATCGGGGTGGGTGCAGTTATTCTCCATGGGCTCTTTGGCTTGGACACACAACACACCCTGGCATAATGGTTCAAGCGTCCACACATGCCACAGTGCTTCCCTCTAGCCGGACATTCCCTAGCCTTGTATTGGTGCTTCACGGACCCACAGCCCATACACACGGGCTTTCTCGGGGCAGACCTCAGGTTGATGGTGTAGGTTTCCGTGCTGTGATTGGCCATTCTATCCTCGCTGTCAGGGTCCGCTACTAATGCTGCGGCGGCAGGTCCCAGCTGTCGTTGTGATTGGTGCCACTTTAGCTCTGAAGCTAGCTTGTCCACAGTCTCCACCTCGAGAGCTAGCTTGACAGCCTCGGCTAACGTCAGGTCACTCGGCACCGAAAGCAGCCTACCTCGCAAAGCACTGCTGGTTGTGTGTCCGCCAGCTGGTCACATACCATTCCCTCCTCCAATGTCCCGAAACAACACTCACTAGCCAGCTGCCATAGGTCAGTGACAAACTGGCGGACAGGCTCACCCACTCGCTGGTGGTGTTGTCGGAGCCGAATCCTCCGAACGGTGACGTTGTCCGGGGTGTGGAAATGGCACACCAGCAACTCGACCACATCCTCATACGAGTCGGTAGCCCCGAGTGTACACAGGCTGCACTGGCCTTCGAACCCCAAATGATGCACCAGTAGAACCCGTGCCTGTTATATAGTTCTTTACATAGTTCGTATGCTCTTATTTGTGAGGCACGGTGTGGTGGCACTCACTTCCGTTTCCGCCATCACCCGTGCCAATAAAGAGCAGCGGGCAGGAGGGGCGGGTCTCTTCACCATCACCCCTGCCTGGTGGTTGTAGTGTGGTGTGTGTATGTGAAGTTAAATGAAGAGAAGTTCAGTCATGCACCTGGCTTCATTATTGTAAGCCCATTTTCATACATAACATTTGGCAACAAGGATAAAAACTATGAAAACGTGTGTGTCTCCAGTTCGGCCTTTTCTGGAACTCCCGGGCGTGCCACCTGTCCCCTGGCCAAGAAGGTATGCTGCCTTTCAAACATACATCGTGGCTCTAAATCTGGGCAAGATGGACAAGCTGAGGGTACGCGCACTGTTGGTGCACAATGTGGGAATTGAAGAAAGGGAAGAATGACCTCTTCGCTTTCTTCCGCCCTCCAAAGAGAGCAGTCGCATTTTTTCTCTGCTCCCGCTCCCTGTCTCTCCCTCCCTAACTGACTGGATCCCAGCTTGCTATTGTCTGTGTCTGCGTGTCTCTCTACTGCTGATTCATCCAACGAAATTATGGATTTAATAAGCTGGGGTTTGAACGCAATCGACACTGTGTTTTCAACGAGGAAATCAGGTCCGGGGGAGCCTATTTGTCCCGCAGGGACTGCTGCTGCGGGTTACATTAAGGATATAAGCAACTGGAAACTCTTGTCTGTGTGATCTTTCTATTGAAGATATTGAAGATTTATATCTATTCAGAGCAATGGTCACCGGAATTCTACTGATCGGCCTTGGGATTGTTCTGGTGCACCGCAAATTGAAGAAGATGGACAGAGCTTATCAAAAAGCGGACCCGGCGAAGCTCTCTCATCAGTTCGACCAACTGGGCAGGACTCTGACAGCGGCCAATGGAGAACTGTACAGGAAGATGGAATACATCACAATCACGCTGAGAGCTGTTCACGACTCGATTTCAAAGCCTGGCATTGATGGATCTGGAGCACTGAATCCGTAAGAGAATGGAAAGTTTTTTCTCTGAAGTCAGTGCTATTCGACCTGTTTTTCGGCACCCTCAGCACTCAGTCCTCCTGATGATCAACAGTATAATTGTTTTCATAACATTGGCGGACAGTATCTGACTCTCAAGGACAGCTGTCTGGCTCAGACTATTCCATCTGCTGTGCTCAAGGACACGTGCCTTTGCCTTAGACACTAGTCATAACATCTGCTGAGAGAGAGACTATTGCTGTTCACCCACTGATTGCCACTGATTGCATCCAACACACACACATACTGACCCATTTATACTGACGAAGACATATTCATTCACTGCTCTCTGTGTCATTGTGTGGATTCTATTGTCTGCTAATTGTGCATTGAGAGTTTTTTTTCTTGTAATCACAATATCGGTCATATAAATGAACTTTATTTTGATCAACAATGCTTTTTTCTCTTTCCTATTGTGTCTCCTCCCCCCCGCCTTCTATTCCCCTCCTGCTGACAGGCGCCTCCATGGCTTGCCGCGTCATTGGGAATGTCATCTATGACGTTTCCAATGTCAAGTCAAATTCCTCGTATATTTACCTGTTTATTTACTTGTAAATGTGCTTGGCAATAAACTTATTCTGATTCTGATATTGAGCACACTTGGTGATTTGGATGATTTTGAGGATGTGGCCAAGTTGATGGCGTGCCGTTTTCACGCCCTGGACAGTGTCGTTGTCTGGAGGATCAAGTTTCAGCAGTGCCACCAACAGGTGGGCGAGCTTATTCAGTGGTTCGTGGCAGACTTGAAACTACTGGCTAGCGAGTGTCTGTTCGGGTCGTTTTTGGAGGAGATGGTTCGCAACCAGCTGGCAGAGTATACTAACAGTGCTGCAATAAGGACGAAGCTGCTCACTTTTCCGGGTGACTTAACACTGACCAGGGCCACTGAGTTAGCTCTCCAGCTGGAGGTAGCGGCTAGGCTGACGCTGGAGCTGAGTGAATGTTTGTCACATTGACAGCTGGAATTTCCTGTTGCCACACAAGTAACGGACCCAGACAGCGATGGCAGTGTGGGAGACGACCCTGAGGAGGCCATCGCTGCAAGATTGAGGTCTGCCTCAGGAAAACCCATGTGTTTGGGTTGCGGATCTGTGAATCACCGCTTAAAGGCCAGGGATTGTTTGGAGAGAGGGAAACGCTGCGGTAAGTGTGGCAGCTTGAACTACTAGGCCAGGGTGTGCCGTATGTCTGAGCAGGGGAGCCCTCAGAGGAAATCGACTCCCCCCGCCCCGACAGTTGTCAACACAGTGTCCCCGAACACCAGCGGATACACGTTCTTCACGGTGGAGCTGGATGGTGTGGAGGTGCCGTTGCTGATCAACATGGGGCGGAGGGTTCCCTGCTGAACTGGGCTACGGTGAGAAAATTCTTCCCCCACTATAACATTGAAGGAGACTCAGTGCCGCTTTATGGTTATGGAGGTGGACGGCTGTGCACGGTAGGAAGGCTGGTGCTGATGGCCTGGTACAAGTCGGCAGAGATGGCCAACCTCGAGTTCACCGTGACTGCCTGAGGTGACAACATCATGGGCTGTGACCTCTTTTATGGTCTGGGTTTCACCATCAAGAGCAGCACTGGGGAGGAGTGGTTAGGCTGTGGACTGTTGGACCGTCCGGTTCTGAGAGTGGAGGACAATGCGGTGTGGAACGAAGAGTTACCAAGCACCCCAGAAGGCGAGCAGGACCAGCGTTGCTAAGGGTCATTGCAGGAGGGTCTCAGTGCCGGAGCCCAAGTTGCCCTGGACGTGGGTACTGGGCGTCACGGCGAGGCACCTACAATGATGAGCGACGCCCAGAAGCTGGATCCAGTTGTTCCTGGAGCTCAGCTAAAGTGGGCCGGTAAACATGGGGCTACAATGACAACAGCTGCAGCGAGGTTAAGGGGTCGGGGCCAGACGGTTAGACACGGAGGGACCATGCACCAGGCAGAAACACTGCAAGCCGAGCAAAACTGTGAGGAGGGGCGATCAGTCAGTATGGGCTAGGTGTCAGTCTGAGTATCACCAAGGGCGACTGTACATCATGGCCAAACGAGAAGGTGCCTATTTTCAGCTTTCAGACGGTTTGTGAAGGCACGCAAACGAGCTGCAGCGTGCCTGGGAGGAGGCTGAAGGTGACAGACCCGGGCGAGAGTGACACCCGACGGTGAAGAAGAGAAACATCTGGGTCTATACGATCAGCTGCAGTCCGGGAGGCAGGCCGCCTCCAGGGGCGGACTAAAGAGACGGTCCGGGGGGGCTGCAGGCTAGTTCCTCTATTTCTAGCCGTCAGTACTGTGTGAGTTGTATGTTCAAATAAAGGGAGTTATGACAGTTTTTCTGTTCTGATATTGGGTTTGAAATGGTTCTGTGTTTGTGTGCATGTGTGAAGGACACGTACAGAGAAAATGGAACAGTATTTTGGTGTGTGTGTATATAGATATGAGTATGTAGTTCTGGGGATTGTTTTATACATTTTGTTTAGTTTAGAAGCATGGCAGTCAGTTTAGTTTGGGAATGGACTTTATTTATTTTCCAGGTGGCAGAATAAATCCACCTTGCAGTGTGTGGGTTGGACGGTAGTCCACCCGTGTGGTGTGAATGTGTTAAGCCAATTATAGTACATTGTTTTCCGTTATTTTAGTACATGATTCGGGTCTTAAATTGGGGACAGTCTCAATTGTATGTGCGTTTTGGACTCTTCGGGGGGGGGGGGTATAGTTCTTTATATAGTTCGTATGCTCTGATTTGTGAGGCACGGTGTGGCAGCACTCACTTCCGTTTCCACCACCATCCGTGCCTATAAAGAGCAGCGGGCAGGAGGGGTGGGTCTCTTGCCCATCACCCCTGCCTGGCGGTTGTAGTGTGGTGTGTGTGTGGAGTCCAATAAAGAGAAGTTCAGTTGTGCACCTGGCTCATTATTATCAGTCCATTTTCATGCATAGCAGTGCCCTCCGTTTATCTAGCTCACCCAGGTCGAGCGCCACGATGTAGTTTTGAAAGGCGGCAAACCATCTTGGCCAAGGCACAGGTGACTCGCCCGGGAGCTCCAGGGAGGGCTGAAGCGCTGAAACACACGCCTCCATTTTTATTCTCGTCGCCAAAATGTTATGCCTGGAAATGCCTTGTAATGACGAGACCAGGTGCACAATCAAACTTAGCTTTACTGGGATAACCATACACAATACAGCCACCAGGCAGGGGCATCAGCAAAGAGGCCGAACCGGATGTCTGCTGATATTTATAGGAGCAGTGTAGTGGCGGAAATGGAAGTGGGTGCCACTACACTGCACTTCACAAATAAAAGTATCAATAAAACTATATAACAGAAATTTGCTTAAAAATGGAAAATCAAAACTTAAAGCTTAAAATAACTGCTAACAGCAAAATGGTTTCAAGAATGTTTTCATAAAAGCTGAAATAGTTTGGTATAATAATCATATGGTTTTTCGAGCTGAAAATATATTTTTTAGCTTCCTTATTTTTTATAAAAAAAAATATAAATATTGTAAAACATATGAAATGTATAAAAGAGAAAATGGAAGTGCTTAAAAGGTTGGAATAAAAAATCAGAATGGAGTTTCTAGCATAAAGTATGCAGAAGGAGACACGGGGGGGAGGGGAGCTGAAAAGATCGTGGTCAAATTAGACCAAATATGGTTTATTTTTCAACATAGTCTCCATTTCGGTCCACACACTTCTTCCATCGGTGTTGCAGTGTTTGGATCCCTGCAGTTGAAAAATAAACCACATTTGGTCAGATTTGACCACTATGAACTTTTCAGCCCCCCCGCCCTCATACTGACCAAAAATATGGATGAATAGAAATGGCTTACTGAAACAATTGTGTAAATGCATAAAAGCATTCACACAATAAGAGGTACTTTTAAACGTTCACATTGGTCTTCAAATTCAAATTCTTTTTATTTCCAGTTTTTTTGTGGTTAAAAAGCCAACAGACCTGAAAGTTGATCTGACTCTAAAGTGTTAGACTCTAAGGTTTTAGGTTTTTGTTTTTATCATGACGGTTCTTTTATTCTTTTAGTAACCCCAATCTTATCTTGTTGTTGTATTTTTTTTGTAGTACTCTTTATTATAGCACTCTCTCTAATGGTTGGTTAGATGTGACTATTAGTTTCTTCCTGTATTGTCTGTCTCTGGTGTTTGCACAACTTGGTGCATCAATGTAGAAGTTGCTTTTTAAATCAATTGCCCCTTGAGGGATAAAAAAAAGTTGTTTGAGTTGAAGTGTTAGACTCTTTCTAAAAGTTTAACCAACTGGGACTGGATTAAGGTCTAAAGGTGGATCTACCTGATGCGGTCACAGCCCTTTTATATTTCTGTTTCGCTCTCTTCTTTAGGACTTGCAGAGTCATTTGAAAGAGCTCTGCACCTTGGGAAATCTCCTGGGTCTCTGGCTCTGCATGTCTCAGGAATGTAAACAGGTGCTGGCTGGACGAGGACTTGCTTTGTCTGTGCACAGATAAAAGGAAAGTCCCAGGTTGTTCTTTACCCTGTCAGCTTTTGTTTTAGGCTAAATAAAGAGACAATCTGGTAATCGGTCTGAAAGTCTGTTACCGTTGTCTTGAGTGGTGTCTGCTTTTGTCCACAATATGAAGGCTTTCTTGATGTGAAGACATTAGTAATTCTCTGATGGACGAGGCTGGAAAATATGCAGAATCATAACAGCATCATATGATAGAGCCCCCATCATGTTATTAAATGTATATTTTTATGATTACTTGTTATGAGAACTGATGTAAAGTACTTATGCCCACCCAGCCAGAATGTCCTTGTGGACCCCACTATATAGGTTAAACCCGGGCTGTCTTATGGGTCCATCTGTGTTTGCCCACACAGTGATCTGCTTACCTGCTTTAACCCCATCTGGGTTCCAAATGAGTTTAATACAGGTGTTCAGATTTCAGTAACTGCAGTAAGTGAAGTCCTTGTGGGCAAACACAGATGGGACCAACATAAAACCCACGAGCAAACCCACATGGAGCAAGCCATAAGACATCCCAGATTTAGCCTATAGTGGGGCCCACATGTACATGACTTATACTTGCAGCAAACAAGCATCTTTTCAAGGTTTGCAGGTTTAGCTTTTCAACAGGATCTTCCACTTTTACCTTTTTAGACCTTGGTACAATTCAGTCATGCAAAGGAGTAAAATCAAACCCTCACAGGGCCACAGTCTTTTTTTTTTTTTTTTTTTTTTTTTTTTTTAAGCCCCTGATGTTGATGTTTCTGTGTGGTCAGTACACGTTGCACTGGCTGCAGATATAATGGATGGACACACATAATGCTTTGATAACAAAGAGCTACAGTATGTTCACATTTGGAAATTCAATGAGTTCAACTCTTTAGTTGATCTTTTCAAAATCCTTTGTCAACCGATGACAACAGCGTCTGAAACACACAAACATAACGAAATTACATTTAAAGCAAAATAACAAAATTACCATATGACCCATAGTTCTATATGCGCCTCCGCCCCCAGTCTTTAGAGGTTAAAGACAAAACAATTTAAAAAAGGAGTATAGGATATAAATCCATATGGGATATAATCCATAAAAGTTAAAGAATTAAGTCATTTTGGAACCAAGCCGGTGGTCTTTATTGTCATGTCGAATGCCCTGTGGCAGAAGGGTGTGAATGATGGTTGGACGAAGTTTGGTTCAATGAAGGGGCCCTGTTGTCCCTTCAGACCTGGAGCATTGTGAGGCATGAGGTTACGAAGGGCCCAGGGGACTTTGTTCTTGGCCGCTGGTTTCTCAGGTGATGGCAGGGCAACTGGCGGTGGCGTTTCCTGGGCTACAATAGGGGGCTCCGGTGACGGCGCTGAGCCGGCCTGCGTAGAAAGTGGGATAGGTACAGTTGACTTGAACTCAAAAGATGGAGTAGCGGGGATGTCGGTCGGTGCTCTGCCGGCTGCTCTGATAGGAGAATTAGGTTTTTGGCCTGAGGTGAATAAGGGCAATGTTGGGCAGGGTGATGGGCCCATAGCCATCAGGGGAGGTGCTTGTTTGATAACTGTGATGTACTTTTGCAGGAATTTACGGTTATGTAAAGTGACTCTACTAGAGTCATCAATCCTCACGACGTATTGATTGAATTGCTTCACTTCTACAATGATTCCAGTCTTGTCCCATTTTGTGGGGTTGGGACCAGTTTGTTTCTGGATTCTGACGCGGTCTCCAATGATCAGCGAGGGGGGGAAAGAGTGTGTTCAGAGAGGCGCTCAGAGGCATGGATGTGTTGGTTACATAAGGCTTCTTCTCTAGATGGAAGTGTTTCATGCCATGTACTGTGTGGTTGGTACTTTCCAGGATGAATTGGTATAAAATCGCAGATTGGGCATCCAAAAACACACATGGCAGGGGAGAGAAGGGTGTCGCGGTCAGGTGTTACAATACTGAAGCATCGCATGTTGAAAGGCATCGGTGTTGAGTGAGCCCTTGGCATCAGTGTCGTCAGTGAGAAGGTGTTTCATGGTCTTTACACCCACTTCTGCACGGTGATTGTTGTGAGGAAAGGCGACAGATGAAGTGCGACGATGCATGCCCCAATCACGCAGGAAGTTGTGGGTGAAGCTCCCTGTAAATTCAGGCCCACCATCTGATGTCAGTTCATCGCTGATGCCGTAGGTCACAAAGATGTGGCGTAGGGTGGCAATTAGTCCCTTGGCACCATTAACGGCCTGTTCGACAATCAGCCAATTACTGTACCTATCCACCACAACCAAGTAATTCTGGCCACGATAAGTGAAGTAGTCTGTGGCAATGCACTGGAATGGACAAGCAGGCATGAGTATGTAGAGGAGTATGTGGTGAGCTTGGCTGTGAAGGTGCCATGCGATTGCAAGATGAACAGCGGGCCCATATCTCAGTGATGGCGGGAGTCATGCCAGGCCAGAAGAATGAAGACTCTTCTTGTGAGCACATCATGGTGACGCTTTGGTAGGCTGAATGTAATGTCCGGAATGCCTGGTCATGGAGTGATTGGGGGGGGGGGGTGATGATATGGTCCTTGTAAAGGCATACCCCATCAAATTCAGTGAGGTTCTCATGAAATTGGTGATATGGATGAAGGTCATGGGGCAATTCATTGGGGAGGTCGGGGAAGCCCTGTTGAATTAGCTCAGCTATTCCACACATGGTTGGGTCACTAGATGTCGCAACATGGACATTATCCCATGTGACTGATTTAATTACCTCTGTAGAGGGGAGGCTAACTGACTGCAGACTTGGGTGGTATCCAAAACATGAATGCAGATGGCAACAAGGAAGTCATGTGGCAGTTCAGGCGGCTGGCAAGAGTAATTAAGTGTACTAACAGGTGCAACATCATCAGGGAGATGAAGCTGTGTGGCCTCTCCAATGGGGTGTCTAGATACTCCATTGGCTGCAGCATGGCGTACCGCTGGGATATGGACCATGTGGAAAAAATACCGAAGTGACTTCTCTTTAAGATTGCGGAGTCTTGGGTTTGGTATGTCATCAAGTGATTGTCAAACACCTTCATGAGGGTTTTGTGGTCCACTGCGATAAGATTGGAACAGCCGAGGATGAAGTGGCATGCCTTGTCTAGTGCATCTACAACTGCAAGTGCTTCCCCCTCCACTGGGACATAGCGAGATTTGGTGCTTGAGGTAAAGCAACTTCTGACAAGGGTGATTTTTCCAGCCAGTCCTGCAGCAGAAGGGTTTAGTAGATGAACAAGTACAGTGCTTTTGGAAAAGCCAAAATCCGATGCCGTCTTTGCTCCAATCCATTGCAAGGCAGGTTGGTTTATTCTTGTCAAAGATTTCCACTCTTTTGTGGATTTCACTGATAATGATGGATTTCGATTCCTCAAATAGGTGGTAAAGCTGGTCCGTCCACTGGAAGGGAGTGCCAGGTTTGAGGAGCATACGGAAGGGCTTCATGCACTCGGTCGATGCAAAGGTGTATGACACTTGGTTGAGGCCAAACCAACTGTGAACATCTGTAATATTGTGAGAGGTGGGGAAGTTTTGGATCGCCTTAAGATATTGGGAGCAGGTACGCACAGTGGTTGGTGTGATCTTGAAGCTGGCAAATTCTACTGTTGTCTTGGCGAATGAGAATTTGGAGGGGTTGGGAGTGATGCAGTTGTTGTCGCACATGCCAAGCCATTCAACTGCCTGAAAGAATGCTTCCTCAGTAGTATTAGACCACATCAGGGTATCGTCCACACACTTGGTCTTCTGTGGGATGTCAAACTATTTTGCCAAATCAGCAGCTGTAGCCATCCCCTGGAGCAATATAGCCTTGGGGGCAACACGATAACAATAGCGGCCCCAAGGCATGATAAACGTAGTGAGGTGGCGATCATCTTCATGTAGGGCAATGCTGTGGTACCCATTCCATGCATCAAAGACTGTTTTAAGGGTGTATGGTGGGATTGCTCGTGCTTGATGGAAGGGTGGCTGTGTGTGATGGGTCTCTCAGACGGCGTGGTGATTTAAGGGTTGGAAGTCGACTGTCCGCCTGGGTTTGCCAAATTTCTTGAGGCAGATCACCATCTTGTGGCACCATGTAACTGGGGTGCCGACTGGAACTGGTTCAATGACCCCAAGTAATACATCTTGGTCGAGATCTGCCTTCACTTCGTCTTGCCAGTGCACAGGGACAGGAATGGGAATATAGAAGGCAACAGGTCGAGCATTACGGTCCACCATGAGTCATAGTGGAGGACCGGCCATCATTGGTAATGGTTGGTGCTCACATACATTGAACGTGCTTGACTTGTAATGTTCAAGCAGCCAGGTCTCAAGTTTCTCATGGTTTTCCTCTGGGGCCAGGAATGGAAGGGATGTGGGTCGAGTGGGTGGTCGCTAGCGTCGAGGGCATTCGCAAGTGTATATGGTACAGAATGTAATGCCAGGATTATATGGCCTACCAGCCTCACCAATGGTGGGGAAGCTGCTGGAGATCATACCAAGAGCGACACATGCTTGCTTAGACAGGAACAACCTATCAGATGAGTTGGTGAAGTACACCATCTGGTGGGTTTCTAGAGTCTTCCCAGAGGGAGATGTACCAGAAATGTGAAAGACCAGGGCACCTACTTTGACCGCGGTGAACAATCATAGTATTGACATTTTCATGTTCACTGAGATGAGATGTCTTTTCTCCAACCCTATTTTGGACAAGAGCATTGTACCGGCTAAGCAAGACTGGCAGCCAGTGTCAGCCATGGCAGGTTAGGAAACTGATGAGGTGGAGTCGTGGAGTGAAGTAGAGAGGCCCAAGGCACAGGCGTCGGCTGATTTTTGCCGTGACAGAGATGTTGATGAAGGGTTGAGGATCGGATGCTCGCTGTTCCCATGCATTGCAAAACTCATATGTGGTGCTCTAGTGTGATGGTATGGACATGTGAGGGCGAGGCATCAGAGGCCGAGCACAGGGTGTTGAAGATAGCAGTGGCATCATCCTGCGGCACTTGTGCACTGGTTGCTGTTAATGCCTGCTTTCATCGTGTCTGCCGGCATACACTTTCATAAATGGTGGAGCAGTTCGTATTTGGCACCTGTGTGATTATATGCAGTGCATTTCTTCATTCGTTCCTGTTTATTGTGTCCATGGCCTGGTTTTCCACAGTAGTCACACAGCTGAGGCCCACTATCACAAGTCTGTGCTTTATATTTTTCACGGTGCTTGTAGGAGTTAGTTGCTGCTGCGGTCGCAGTGATGCCACTCTCTGAGAGGTGACTTGCAGAGCGCTTGCCACTCTCTTTAGCCTCTACAAATTGTAACACATTCTCCAAACTCGTGCCCTGGTTAGATTGTCCAAGAAGGTCCAGGCGGATTTCTTGATCCTCAAGGCCACGGATTAGTGTGTTCCAAATCATGATGTCACTGAAGTCAACAACTGGGGTACAGGTGCAGGCTTTTTGAAGTTGCACACTCTGGATTGTCCACGAAGGCATGCGGCAAAGGTCCTCACTGGCTCATCATGGTCCTGACGCATTTGCTGCAGCTGTATTCGGGCAGCCACAATGTTCTCTTGTCGAGCCGCCAAGTTTTTGATACTTGTTCGGATTGTCTTTTCATCTGCTGAGGTCAGTGCTTCAAAGGTTCTTGTCAGGTCTTTTCTGAGACCATCATCGCAGCACTCAAGTAACTGCTGGGCAATGTTGGAGCCTCTGAGATGAGTAGCTGCTTTGTATTCAGACTAACATAGCTCAAAGTAGGACCAGTCCTCACTAGTTCCCACAGCCGTGACCATTGGCCGTTTGACCTTCTCCACTTTGGTGATGTATGGGGTGGGAGTAGGTGCTGGTGTTCGGTTGGCTGGATGAGCGGTGCGGGCATGGAGGTTGATCAAACTAAGTATCTCTGGGGTTGTTGAGCTTGGCCATGACATCTGGCAATGAGGAGCTGAGCAGGCGATGGTGTCTGACATATTTATGCTGTTGTCATCAATGAGTACAACTCTTTAGTCAATCTTTTCAAAATCTTTTATTAGTCAACCAATGATAAGTGTCTGAAACAAACATAGCAAAATTACATATAAAGAAAAATAACATAATTACCATATGACCCATCATTCTATAGAGATCAAATAAATAAATTTAATTATACTTGGTTAAGACTGGGAAATTGTTGGGGCTCTAGAGAGGTGAGGGTAATTTCACGGAATTATTTCCATGACAACTAGAGGTCGATTAATGTTAAAATCTAGAATCAAGGCAAGTATTAACAACTGTTTGTTTAAAAAAAAAAATGTAAGTGGTTTTCTGTTGGAGAATAGTCTCCAACATGAGCATTCAGACCAACGTTCAAACAGGTGTGCACATAAATGGTAGGCAAATATGCATGGAGGAAAAAATAAGAGTAATGTCATACGTGTTGCTATGGCACAATTGCATATTTAATATCCAGACCTCATATCAATTCTATGTATTCTCAATATGCCCCCCCCAAAAAAAAACAAAAACAAAACAAAAACAAGATCTTAAACACCTACTTTGGTGCTTCACCATCAGCAAAGACATGGCAGATTTTTTTTTTTTCCAAAGAAGCAGCTATAAGATTTTCAGTGTTTGAATCTAATGTTGAGCCACTGAACTGTGCCACTCACATTCACATCTCACTGACAATACAAGTGCATTTCACACCAGCTCCAAGAATTTTAGTCAGTGTTTGACAAACAGGTAAAGACCAAGGAGCACATCAGTCTGGTTCATGCTATTTCAAATGGTCCCACTTGTCGAGAAGAAATATCCAGCCGGCTGTTAGTGAGGTGGAGAAACAAGCCAAATGAAGACCAAGTGATGTGTAATATTTTTCTCCTCACCTTTCATGAAGCTAAATGCGCACATCCCATGTCTTCCTGTGCTGAAGACATTTATTTACTGTAGCAGCTGGGAGTAAATGTGGGAGGCGCGGATCATGAAGGAGGCTCAGAGATTGTGGGCATCAGTGGGGAGTTAAAGCCAAGTTGGAGTCTGCTGAGTAGGGACAGTGCCATTGTACATACCAGTGTGGACAGCAGCCCACTCTGTGCAGGCGGCGACCAACTTTCTTGTCCAGTTGGACAAACCTACATCATGAAAAAGCTTTCCAAGTCCATCTGTTCAGTCAGCACCCACATCAATTAGACCAAAGAAGTCTATGGTAAACTCTCTGTTGCTGGACTCGGATGTAATATAAATAACTTCCTGCTCGATATTAAGGGTGTCTTCCGACTCATTAAAAATCAATCCCTTAAGCTATGGTCACAAATGCCCTTATGAATGGCTGTGAACACCGTACAAATGATTTTTGGATCATTTCGTACCCCCTTCTTAAGGCGACCAGGGGAGAATCCAGCATTAGTAGTAGACTGTAAGTTTGTGGCCAGGTCGATGGTCTTGTCCAAGATTTCTAGGAATGCCCCATGAAGACCGCTCATCGTAGGGCGGCCTTACAAATGCCATAGGGACAATGTAAGAACTATGCAAGATGTTGGCCATACAGTCATGTGAAAAAATTAGGACACCCTGTATAAGGTTCAGGTTCCTTTATTTGTACCCATAGGCAGATTTGTTTTGCAGTCTGGTGACATCCATATTTACAAGCCACAAATTACATTCAACATAGACACAAACACAGGCACACATGAAATTGACTCTAAACATGATAAAAATACTCAAGGCTCCATCAATCAGGGTATAAAAAGACAAAGGGATGAGAGAAAAACCAGAGGTAAGAGAGAAGAGTCATATTAAAAGTTAAAAACTAGTGAAAGAGGTTAAAAACTCAAAGGTCTAAAACCCAATAAAATATTTAGAACCCAAGTAACATCCTACAAAAATAAGTAAATATAAAATGGAGTTAATAAATAGGTACCTAAATTATGTGCAATATATTGTTACAGCTTGTTCAACTCTTTGATAGCAGCAGGAACAAAGCTGTTTTTGTAGCGCTGGGTTTTACTTTTTGGGACAGCAAACCTCCGTCTTGAGGGAAGAAGCTGAAAGTTGCAGTGCAAAGGGTGGGAGTCATCATTTAAAATGGAGGTAGCCATCCTCTGTACTTGTCTGGTGTACAGGGATGTCAGGCTCAGCTGTGACTCACCAAGCAAACGACTGGACCATCGAACTACCTGATCCAAGGATTTCCTCTGTTTCAGTTTTATCTGACCAAACCATGACACTAAAAAGGATAAAACAGATTCAACAAAAGCCCGATAAAACATTGTCATTATGGTTCGGTCAATTTGGAAGCGTGCAAGTTTTCTCAAGCAATGCAAATGTAGCTGACCCTTTTTGCACACCCTTTCACAGTTCTCTTCAAAGTTTAAATTACTATCAATAATCGCCCCAAGATATTTGTAGGATTGTACACATTCGGTGGTCTGGCCTTTTAGTACGGTGACTTCGTGCCTGGGAGTTTTCCTCCTAAAGTCAATAATCCTGTCTTTAGTTTTTGTCGTATTCAGCTGCAGGTAGGAATCCTCACACCAGTGAACAAAATCATCAACTACTGGGCCGTGGCCACTCTCACCATCCTGGAGGAGACTGACAATAACTGAGTCATCAGCATACTTTATAATGTGTCTGTCATGTCTGCTCCGACACATGTTTGTGTACAGGATGAAGCCTGTGTGTGTGTTTAACATATTTGGACATATGGATATTTAATATCAGTGTTTAAAATACTGGGAGATTCATGTAATACAACTAAGCAATTAAAATGAATTAGACTTTTTTTCAAACTTTCTGTAAAATATCATTCTAAACAAATGGTGAGGAATAAATTGGGATACCCCCCATCTTTTTTAGGACACACCTACATTCATTCCCACTTAAAATGGCTAAAATAAATGTTAAAAATGCAAATTAAAAACAAAAACAAGGTTAGACATTGATATGTGAACATTTCTTAATAAAGAACTGAATATTTAATGGGGTATCCTAATTTTTTCACATGACTAAGTATGCCTCAAGAACACCTTAAGATGTTCTTGAGGGCCCCTTACAGCAATCACCCACAAATCTACCTACGGGTACAAATAAAGTAACCTGAACCTGAATCGTAGCAAACGGCATGAGTCCCTATTGGTACGGAGATTCCTACAGTGTGCATAAGACGGTAGTGAAGCGCTCATAAGGAGGAAGTACGTCAGCCGTGCAACATTTGTGCTGACATAATGTGTCAAAAGCTATAAGATCTTCCTACCAACAACTTAAAAGTGCTGTGAGTTGCACAAACATTTTGGGAAGATGGCAGTAAGTATGCCGTAGGAAGAGCCCGAGGCACCCTTAAAAACGTAAGAACTCTAGGGCCATTGTATGACAGAAAAGATTCAAAGATTTTTATTTGTCAATACCTCTATACATACAGGACAATTGAAATGCCGTTTCTCTCTTAGTGATGTGCGCAATATATAAGAAAAGAAGGAATAAGGATGAAAAACAGCAGTCTATGTACAGTAATGTTACCCGGAGTGCAAATAAAGATAAGATGAACCTTTATTAGTCCCACAAGGCTTATCTTGTCTTATCTTTATTTGCAGTGGATTACTCTGCCACTGGTAACTAAAAGAGTCCTTTATTAAACTAAAATCTCAGCTGTGCTCCTAACTAAAAGCAAAATACGCCAAATAACCCCATATCGCATAACATGCATAGAAAACACACAAAACTATGAGTAAAGTGCTACCGCGCAGTCATTTATGTGAAGAAAAACTGGAACTTGCATGGGGGTCCAGGGTAGCCCCTCAGCAGGCGTGCCCATGGAGACCGCAGACCCCTGGAGCAATGGCTGAATCTGTAGATGGCGGGGCTCGGATCCCACACCTCCATCATCGACTCCCGTCCAGCCTCGCCACCTGGAGCATCTTCCCAGACCTGTCGACACTGATTGGCATGCCTGGACAAGCCGTCAGACCATCCGAAGCACACTACACCCAGCTTAGCCACGATATGCAGGTGTTCCTGATGTTTCGCTGGCTGTCGTCTGGCCCGTATTCGCCTTGGACGTTCCTCTTCTGAAGCTGTTGTAGCAGTCGCCATCGTAGCTGCAGATCCTCCATCCCTCTGCGGCCAAGTATCGGGGGCATCTGGGTCTAGCACCTCGGTGTCACTCACTGACGCAGGCACCTTGCCGCCATGCTTGGTATCCCCCTCTGCCATGTCCCAATTGCGACACTGAGACCCACCCACGTCGAACCTGAGTTAAACTGGCCCTGCCTGACCACCGTGGTGCCTGTTAGCTCTTCATACTGTTTGCTCCCAATGTCTGTCTTCGACAGCGGCTCATCTTGGGTACAAAAGCAGCCCAGTACCTCTCCTGTCGTCCGAGGTGCTCCGCTGTGCTGTCTCTATACCCGGCTGTTGCTGCTGTTTTTCGGGGCTCTCAGCGTGCTCGCGTTCCCTCTCGAGCTGCTCTGGCTGTGGGGAAAACTGAACCGAGTTTGATTGCTGCTCTCTCTCCATGCTGCGGTCACTCACTGCTGAGATCTTTGGCTGGCTCGTCATTCCTGATGGACATGGGCTCCCTCTCCTTTGGCTCAGATTCCATCATGTTATTTAGTTTATCTGTAGCTTCTAGCTTCTGTGTTTGGCGCCCACCTAGCTCCGTGGCTAATTTCTCCGTTGCTCCTTTCAACCCACTGCTTCGTGCTCCGTGTGTGTTCGGCAAAGTAGTCAGCGAGCAGCCCGATGGCATCTGCATAAGACTCCGTCTCCCCTAACGTGTGGAAAATTTTCTGACCTTCTACACTGAGCTTGCGAACCAAAAGTGCTCACCTCCGCAGTCCATCGAGTTTACACAGGCCCAATGCCGCAATGTACTCCTCATACGCAGCCAACCAGTGATGCCACACTATTGCTGGTTCTCATGGATACTGCAGAAATGGCCGTAGAGGTGCCCGCACGCCTCCATGAATTAATCCTCAGTCACCAATGTTATGTATGGAAATGAGTGAGACGCAAGTCATTTTATGCCGAGCATCCAACTGACTTTGAGAGAACACACAGAATATATACAGTGGTCGCAACCCACCTGACGTCATACCCCCAGACGGCTACGGCAAGCCCAAGGACCAAACCTACAGGTCACATTACTGTACATAGACTGCTGTTGTTGTTTTCATCCTTATTCCTTATTACCTCCGCCAAGGAGGTAAAGTTTTTACCGGGGTTTGTCTGTCTGTTACCAACATAACTCAAAATGTTATGAACAGATTTTGACGAAATTTTCAGGAAAGGTGTGTAATGGCACGGGTGATGATCTGAGAGTGCATACCTCCACCAAGGGCTTTGTTTGTATTTGTGCAGCAAGATTACACAAAAACTGCTGGATGTATTTGGATGAAATTTTCACCAGAGGTGGTTCTTGGGCTAGAGAGGAACCCATTACATTTTGTTGATGATCTGAGAATGCATACCTCAGCCAAGGCTTTTATCTTCTCAGTGTGTTAGCAACAATACTCCAAAACTGATGGACAGACTTTGATGCAATTTTCACCACAAGTGGCTATAGGCCTACACACAAACCCATTACATTTTGGAGGTGATCCATGAGAAACGGAAGGAGCCTTGGCGGAGGTATGCGTGAGTGCTCTTCTAGTTCATAAAAATATTTTTATTAATCTTATTAATAAAAATAAAAGACAAAACCCAGCAATCCTATATACAGAAAATGTAGAGCCATAATACCCGTAGTTGCAAGTTCAATGTAGTAGTGTAGGTGCAGACAGTTATAGGCAGGACTGCACATGATCAGTATTGCAGTGACAGACAGCAGCAGGTATGACATTTTTGCAAATGGTTGCAGTAAAGTGCAGACATACAGCAGCAGATGTATTACTGTTGGTGTGCCAGTCTTTCTGTGACAACAGCTGAGGTAGTTGGTGTGGGTGAATGCGTTACAGTCCAGGGGTGGGGAGGAGTCGGATGAGTTCAGGGTCCTGATGGGCTGATGAACAAAGTTGTTTAGCAATCTTGTGGAGTGGACCCAGAGGCTCCGGTACCTTTTTGCCGAGGGCAGGGGGCTGAAGAGGGGGTGTGAGATGTCACCTGCAATGTTGATGGCTCTGCAGGTGAGGTGGGTGTGATCTTGCTGGCTGCTTTCACGGTGCGTTGTAGAGTCTTTGGCAGGAAGGTAGTGCAGCTTCCATACCACACCTTGATGCAGCTGGTGAGGATGCTGTCAATGTTGCCCCAAAATCACCTCATTTTTCAAGAATGTCGCAAGTTGCTCTTGCGAATTGAATGGCAGCTATAAAAAACTATGCCCCCCCTCCACAAATGTTTTTGAACTCCAGAATTCGTAAGAACTGAGAGATTCTTACGAGCCCATTGTTTATAAGAATCTTTGTGACTGTAGCTTTAGCTACGATGACTTGTGTTGGGAAGAGGAGAGGGAGGACAGTGAGGAAGACTGCACTTACTAAGACCCTGCTACGTGTGGGGAAAAATGCCATACATGATCCCATGCTACTGTCATGGATCCCTGGTGAGCACACACACACACCAGTTATCCACACACCACAGTCTGATTGCCTCACCTGCCACCAATCACTTCCCACACCAGTATTTAAGGGCCAAACGTGAAAGTTTCACATCACAGATCTTTGTCTCTCCATGGTCTCCTGCTCAGTCCTCATCCGTGTGTGCTTCCCAGCGCTCACTCTTCATTTTTTGTGCTCCTATTGTTCCCCCTGGATTCCTCATGTGAGTTTTACTCCAGGATTCCTCTGGCTTCTTCCCTGTATTGGACCTCCCTCTGTGCCTCAGCTCCTGCCTGGATCCTCTCCTATGCTATCTTGCACATTATTGGAGAAAACCTACAATAACTTTGCCACAGTAAAAGCCGCGGGCTCAAGCACCATCACCTCCACCAGCCTCAGCAGTCTTGCCTCCCCTGCCCTGACCATTACCACTGCCTCCATCTGCAAGTGGATACCGTCTAATTCATAGTCTTCTAAAAGCAAGGAGCTCACATATTCTAGAAACAGTGGTCATACTTGTCAATACTAATGGTGTCTGCTTCTCCAAGCCCATTAAATAAATATTTGCATTTTATACTGTGGTTTCCTTTTTGTCTTGCATTTGGGTCCTTTATCTGGTTAACCATGTCAGCTACACATAAAAATAATAAGAAAAAAAAATACCTGTCATAATAATTACTACAGTCTGTTTGTTATAAAGGAATGAGCATTCCTACTTAAACAAATTGATAACATATCCTTGAGTTGCTTCCCATCTTTTAAACTCACCTTGGATATGAAACTTCAACAAATGTAATCAGCCAGAAATATGGCTCCTCCTCAGGGTTCAAGCTGAAAATTGCTCCTTAAATGGCATGACATCAGAGGTAAGTGAAAGCCCCAAGAAATCAAAATGTTATTCTGAACTAAGGAGTCCTGCTCAGTGTGAAATTATTACCTAGCTGAAGCTGTCGGGTGGGGTGGGGGGTGGGGGGTGGCACGTGTCGGTTTAAAAGCTTTTGTGGAAACTGGATCAGATGTTCCAAAATCAAAACGGTGCAGACCCAGAGTGGCCACGCCGAGAGGAGATCAGTACAGTCCACCTTTGAACGCTGCAGGGTAGAAAAGCAGCTTCATGACTGTGTAAGAAAAACGCTGTGAGCCTCATTTAACTCAACAGGACTATCCTTTCAGGAGGCTCAGACGGTCCATGCAGGACAATCTGTTGCTGCAGCGTCATATCGGAGAGCTAAGAATGCACACGCTGGCAGCTATGATGGTGCACACGCTGGTGTGATCACCCAACCTGCACACCTGTAAAACAAGGCCAGGAACGTTTCCACGCTCCTGTTCTCTGACGAGACGGAGATGTTACTCAGGTTCAGATGCCCAGAGGTCTGGGTCTAGCTGTCTGAGGGGCCACGTTCAAGACTGGGTTTGGGGGACCTCATTTATGTGATAGTGAATCCTTTAAAGTAGGGGGAGAAACATTAGAAAATGAACTTTGTTCATGTCTAGATGAACAGAAAGAAATGAAACCATTAAATACAGTAAAATCTGTTAAATTTGCATCCATGTGAACTTGTAAATTGACAAGGAAAAAAGCTGCAAATGTTTGAAAGAGGACAAATGTGTCAGAAAAAGTTGAAAATGTGCAAGAAAAATGTGGCAAATTTAGTTGTTTTTTTTTTAATATATAGACACAGAGGTCAGTTGAGTAGCCCAAAATTGTATTCAAGTAAAAGTACTGTTGCTTCTTGATAATTACTCAAGTACAAGACATGCCCCAAAATCACTAAAGTATCTATTAAAAACAAGAGCACCGTCAGGTCGGTACAATATGCTCCTCCTCTGTTTTCTTTGGAGATCCAGATACTTACTGAGGGAGAGCAGTTTTCAACTGTTCAATATAATTATGCCAAAATATTAATTGATGCCAAAAACATGCAGGTTGGGTTAATTGGAGACTCTAAAATGGCCCTAGGTGTGAATGTGTGTGTGAATGGTTAAGGGATAGCGCCGTATCGTGGCTGCTTCATCCATCCAGGTGGTGGATGACCCTCAATTTACCCTCTGGGGATCAATAAAGTATACTAAATCTAAAAAAAAAATCTAAATAATTACAGTGGCAGAACCAAATTATGATGAACCATCATCCATGAATATACAACAAAGGATACAACCCATAGTTGTAGGTTAGGATCCCAAGGTGAACCTGTGTACTAAGTTTGGTGACCCTAGCTTTACTCGTGGTACAGTAATAAGGCATAGGGAATGCTAACCTTGACCTATGACCCTAAGCCCAAAGTCAGAGGTCAGGATTCCAAGGTGAAGCTGTGTACCAGGTTTGGTGGCCCTACCTTTAATTCAATTCAATTAAGCTTGATATAGCACCATTTCACAACAAGAGTCTTCTCATAGCACTTTCAACTGTAGGGGAAACCCCCACAGTTGCAGAAAGACCCCAGCAATCAGGTGATCCCCTGTGAGCAGCAATTGGTGACGGTGGAGAGGAAAAACTCCCTTTTAGAAGGAAGAAACTTCCAGCAGAACCAGGCTCAGGGAGGGGCAGTCATCTGCTGCGACTGGCTGGGGGGTGAGGGGATAGAGAAGATGAGAAGAACAGACATGTAGAGAGCAAACAGCACGATGGGGACTCGATCTATAGGAGAGAACAAACATGTTAATGACCAGCAAAAATATTTCATTGAGAGTGAAGAAAGGAGTGAAGCCCAGTGCATTGTTGGGGGTGCCCCAGCTGTCTAAACCTATTAGCAGCATAACTAAGGGAGGGTTCAGGGGCACATGATCCTCCCTAATTATAAGCTGTATCAAAAAGGAAGGTTTTTAACCCTATTCTTAAAAACAGAGATCGAGTCTGACTCTCAAATCCAGATTGGCAGCTGGTTCCACAGGAGAGGAGCTTGATAACTGAAGGCTCTCCCTCCCATTGTAGTTTTGGAGATTCTAGGCATTACAAGTAAACCTGCATTTTGGGAGCGTAGTGCACTGTTAGGATAATATGGTAGTATCAGATCTTTTAAATAAAAAGGGGCCTGATTGTTTAGAGCTTTGTGAGTGAGAAGAAGGATTTTAAACTTAATTCTAAACTCTATGGGAAGCCAACGAAGGGAGGCCAGAACCGGGGAGATATGATCTCTCTTTCTAGTACCTGTTAAAACTCTTGCTGCAGCATTTTGGATCAGCTGAAGACTTTTTAAAGATGATTTAGGACAACCCGATAATAAAGAATTACAATAATCTAATCTCGAGCTAACAAAAGCGTGGATCAGTTTCTCAGCATCACTCTGAGACAAGATGCTCCTAATCTTGGCAATATTACACAAATGATAGAAGGCAGTCTTAGAAACGAATTTAATATGTGAATTGAAAAACAGATCTTGATCAAAAATAACTCCAAGGTTCCTCACAGAACTATTGAGAGAGTAACCGCATCCAAACTAAGAGTTTGATTTGGAAAGGTATTTCTAAGGTTTTCTGGACCAACTAGAATGACTTCAGTCTTATCTGAATTTAATAGCAGAAAATTACAAGTCATCCAAGCTTTACTCATTTTAAAGTAATGGTAAATGTAGCATTTACCACTTAGCAGAGTGCAACTGCAATGTTAACATTGACCATTTACCCCAAATTCATAGTCAGGTGAGGGTGTAAATCATCCAAGATGTGTACTAAATACATCTACTGCATCAATTTGAAAATCCTACATTTCTTTCAGTAATTATTGTGTTTAGAAGTTTTAGGGAAAATTGGACCTTTGACCTCAAGGTCATCCAATGAGTCAAACAGCAATATGTGCATCATCAGGGTATATCAAATTATGGTACCAAGTTTCAAAAAGATCGAAAACAAAACTGTAGGAGGAGTTGATTTCCCAAAAGTAGGACGGAGCGACCCACAACCCTGTCTGTCATTGCTATACTGATCATGTGCAGTCCTATCTGTTACTATCTACACCTACACTGCCGCACTGAACTGAAACTACAGGTACTGTATTACATCTCTAGTTTTCTGTGTATAGGATTGCTGGTTTTATCATCATTAATCGTTTATCTCTATGCACTATAGGAGGTCTGGGTCTATCTTGTCACCATTTGCACTACGGGTTGCATTACTGTACATAGTACTGCTGTTGTTTTCTTTTTTTCCCAGCCTTATTCCTTTTTCTTTTTCATATTGTGCACACACCACTAAAGAGAGAAATTGCATTTCAATTCTCCTGTATGTTCTGTATGTATAGTAATGCTAACAAAATCTTTGAATCTCGAATAACATAATCCCCCTTTGCCCAAAGGGTTCTTCAATCTTTTGGGCTTCGACCGGCAGGGGCTTACAAATGACTTTAGCGATAAACATTACATTAGCCATAAGTGAGTTTTTTTTTTCTTGTAAAGCTGTGAATTTTTTTTTATTTATTTGCAACTTTTTTAAACATAATTTTGTGATTTTTTTTTTATTTTTTTTTAAATTCATAAATCTGCAACATTTTTCTCATTTGTTTCAGTTTGCAACATTTTGTGAAAAATTTGTGACATTTTCCATTAAAAAAGGTTTGCAGCTTTTGATTCAGAAGTGTACAACTTTTTCATGTTAGGAGGAGAAATGGCACTGCACATCCCATCATGGTGTGGGGGTGTTTTTCAGCACATGGTACAGGCAGACTTCATATAATTGAAGGAAAGATGAATGGACAAATGTACAGAGACATGCTCGATAAGAACCTGTTGCCATCTGCCAAGATGCTGAAGATGAAACAAGGATGGACATTTCAACAAGACGATGACCCAAACACATAGCCAAGGAAACTCTCAACTGGCTCCAGAGAAGGAAAATAAAGCTGCTAGAATGGCCCAGTCAGTCACCTGACCTGAATCCAATTGAAAAACTGTGGAACGAACTGAAGATCAGAGTTCATAGAAGACACCCACGGAACCTTCAAGACTTGAAGACAGTTTGGGTGGAAGAATGAGCTAAAATCACTGCTGAGCAATGCCTGCACCTAGTTTCTCCTTACAGGAGGCATCTGGAAGCTGTTATTACCAACAAAGGCTTTTCTACTAAATATTAAATGAATTTCACCAAGCGTGTTCAGTACTTATTCCCTGTGTCATTCCACTTCATTAAATAAAACTTATGTGAACACAGTTGCCTTGATTTCTTTGTATGTGTGGATTACTTGAGTTGTTACTGATATCTGGTGAAAATCTCAGGCCAATGACTCCATCACAAATATGTTTAATGAGAAAAATGTTGATGTGTTCAATACTTATTTTCCCCGCTGTATGCCCCTATAGCGCACATATGTCTGCCATACGTCTGCCCATTGTACAAAGTTTGCATCGGCATAATGCAGATGTCTAGCCAATGTGCAAACGACCTCTATAAGATGTATTCCCGATGGAAACTTGCTGGCATTGGCTCAACATGTGTGTGCTTTTGGGGACAGGAGGGTAGTAACAAGTTGCATCTACCTAGATGATAGAGCATCCGCCCCACAACCGGGAGGCTGGGGTTTAAATCCAGCCGGGTCATACCAAAGACCAGGTAAAAAATGGTACTTTCTACCCTCTAGCTTGGTGCCCGGCATAATAGAACGGGGAAAGGCAGGCAGAGAGGAGTCCTGTATAAGCTATAGAAAGGAACGCTTGTTCCCGAGGAGACTCTATCAAAAAAAAAAAATTGGAAAATTGTACTTCACTGAGTAGTTTTATTGTTGAATACTTTCTACTCTTACATGAGTGCACTTATGAAATGAAGACTGCACTTTTACCCAAGTATATCTGGTCATGCTCTTTGAGTTACTTTTGGTTTTGCGGAGTTGAAAACTTGCTGGAATTGTGCTTGTTTGTATTGCAACAAGTGGCTCTTATCAGAAAATGCTGCATTTAGTCATTTCATTGAATTTATCAATGAAAATAAAGCTGAAAGTGAACAGGTGAAATTGGGGCTGTCTTCTGGGCCCTTGTGGGTTTGTCCACGGGTTCCATGTTGGCCCCATCTGTGTTTGGCCACATGAACTTTACCTGTGGGACAGGTGAGCAGGCTTCAGTAACACTGGTGCCGTATGAGGGGAGCTGAAAAGTTTGTAGGATGAAAAGTTCATCACCGTCAAATTTGACCAAATGTGGTTATTTTTCAACTGCAGGGATCCAAGTGTTGCAACACCGATGAAAGAAGTGTGTGGACCGAAGGGGAGACATTGTTGAAAAATAAACTGTGGAGATTGTGTGGAAAGGATGAGGCAGAGTTATTTCTCAGGTTCCATTTTATTCACAACACACTCTCCAACATTCAAAAGCAGAAGAAGGAAAAAACCCCAACATCTGCCAGTCTTATACCCCTGACATCAAAGTACAGAATCCCATTGTCTTTAAATCCCAAGCACAATGCATCCCCCCTGCAGTTCCTCTCGCTTCCACCCAAACCTGGGTGGTCAGGAAATCATTCATGTCCATCTCTTTGCATATCAAAAGGCCAACTCTCTCATCCTCCTCTTATCCCTATGAGGTCCAGACCTTTTGTTCCTCTTCAGACGTGAAGCCAAAATAAGCACACAGGAATATACATGACAGCATATGAACAGTCATATACATGTGAGCCCATGAAACTACATATGTGCACCACATATAACCCCACATACGTTAGTTTGGAACAAACTAACACAGATTGCATGTCATAACTAACACAGATTGCATGTCATAATAAAATCGCCACACATCAGTCCACATGCTGTCTTGGTCTCAACCGTCTGCCGTATCTGCTGCAGGCAGGCTTAACCTCTTCCGCGGCGTCCTCCTGCTGTGGAGCTGCTGTCTGGGGATTAAAACTGTTAGTCAATCTCTGTGGGTGTACTGGGGAATGCTCCCTAGGGGGTCTGCCCCGTCGCGGGGCCCTCGCCAACTGCATAGTTTCGTCAGCCATCACAAAAGCAGGTTTGAGTCTGTCTATGCCAATCATCTCCTTTCTGCCCCCCAAATCTAGCAAAAAATGCTTATCACCTGTTTCTAGCACTCTAAATGGTCCATCGTAAGGCGGTCGCAGAGCTGTGCGGTGGGCATCATGTCTGACAAAAACAAACTCCGCATTTTTTAAAGCTTTAGGCACAAAAACACGCGGAAAACTGTGGTGAACGGGGCCTGGTAGGACACTCGGGTCCATGCTATTCTGCAACCGCTGAGCCGAGGAGAACTCTGGCGCTGGGTTGTCAGGGAGAAATTCTCCAGGCAGCCGAAATGGCTGTGCGAACACTAGCTCCGCTGGGGAGGCGTCTAAATCCTCTTTAGGTGCAGAACGCAACCCCAATAGAACCCATGGTAGTTTGTCAACCCAATTTGCATCCGTAAGCGACGCTCTGAGAGCCGCCTTCAGCGACCTGTGAAAACGTTCGCATAACCCGTTAGCCTGCGGGTGATACGCGGTCGTGCGGTGGATCGTTGCCCCCAGGCTGCGGGCCATCGCTGACCAAAGTTCGGAAACAAATTGTGGGCCTCTGTCAGACGTAATATCTGACGGAACTCCAAAACGTGCTACCCATGCAGTTAAAAAAACGCGCGCCACCTCCTCGGCTGTGGTTGATGACAGGGGAACCACTTCTGGCCAGCGCGTGGTGCGGTCAACCATTGTCAGAAGATGTGTGCACCCTTGCGAGGGTGGTAGGGGACCTATGAGGTCCACATGGACATGATCAAACCTATTAGCTGGAATATGAAACAGCTCCAAAGGAGCTCTCGTGTGTCTATGCACTTTGGCCCGCTGACAGGCCATGCAGGCTGCCGCCCACTCTCTAACTTGCTTGCGCAGGCACGGCCATACAAATTTCTCCCCTACCATTTTGACCGAAGCACGCACCCCCGGGTACGCCAGCGAATGGATCGAGTGAAAAACACGGCGGCGCCACAAGGCCGGAACCACCGGAAGAGGTTGCCCGGTGGAAACCTCGCAGATTAGCAGGGGCATACCGTCTTGCAGCACCCAATCCTCTAGCCTTAACCCTGTTGGTCCAGACTGGAGCGCGCGCACGTCCGCGTCGCTGCCCTGCTCCGCGGCCATGGCTGCGTAATCTATCCCTACGCGGACTGGGGCCGCGCGCACTTCTGCGCCGCTACCCTGGTCCGCAGCAACAGCTGCGAAATCTACCTCTATGCGGGCTGGAGCAGCCACGGCACGCGAGAGGCAGTCTGCCACTACGTTAAGTTTACCCGCTACATGCTGGATATCGGTAGTGAACTCCAAAATTGCAGCCAGCTGTCGCTGCTGCCGGCCCGACCAAGGTTCCGAAATCTTGGCCATCGCAAAAGTCAGCCGCTTGTGGTCAACGAACGCGGTGAAACGGCATCCCTCCAGCCAAAACTGGAAGTGACGAATAGCCAAATGGAGAGCTAACAACTCCCTGTCGAATACGCTGTATTTTCGCTCACTACCGCGCAAAGTCTTGCTGAAAAACACGAGCGGCTGCCAGGCTCCAGCCACATACTGTTCAACAACCGCTCCTATGGCCACATCTGATGCGTCAGTAGTGAGCGCCATGCGGGCCGTTGGGACTGGATGCGCTAACAACGCAGCGTTTGCCAAGGCTGTTTTGACTTCAGAGAATGCGCGCTCCTGCTCGGGAGACCATTTGATTTTATTTGCGGGTTTTTGTTTTTTAAGCGCAGCGTACAATGGTTGCATGAGCTGCGCCGCGTGGGGGAGGAAACGGTTATAAAAATTCACCATTCCCAAAAACTCCTGTAACGCTTTGACCGTTTGTGGCTGGGGAAAATTTGCCACCGCGCGCACCTTGTCAGGCAGAGGAACTGCTCCTTCGGGAGAGACACGATGCCCCAAAAAATCAATCTGCGCCACCCCGAACTGACACTTCGCTGGGTTGATTATTAGCCCGTGCTCCGCCAACCTCCGGAAGACTGCCGTGAGGTGGTTTTCGTGTTCGTCTTCGGACACACCGGCTACCAAAATGTCATCCAGGTAGACAAACACGAAAGGGAGATCGCGCAACACCGTGTCCATCATGCGTTGGAAAGTCTGCGCTGCGCCTTTAAGCCCAAACGGCATGTGCAAAAACTCAAAGCCCAAAAGGAGTTATTACCGCTGTTTTGGGTATGTCCTCAGCGCGGACTGGGACCTAATGATAACCACGTACCAGGTCTATCTTAGAAAAAATGCGCGTCCCCGCCAAATGAACTGAAAAATCCTGGATATGTGGGATTGGGTAGCGGTCGTGTGCTGTAGCATTGTTCAGCCTGCGAAAATCACCGCACGGCCGCCACGAGCCATCAGTTTTAGGGACCATGTGAAGCGATGAAGCCCAAGGGCTCTTTGAACGTCGGATGATGCCCAATTTTTCCAGGTTGGCGAACTCCTCACGCGCTATGGCCAGTTTAGCTGAATCAAAGCGCCGAGCTTTTGCAAAAACGGGCGGTCCGGTGGTAGTAATAAAATGCTCCACCCCGTGTTTAGCCACGGTCGCCGAAAACGTTGGCACCGTGAGTGCTGGAAACTGAGTGAGGAGTGTGTGGAACTTACCACCTGCAGCTGTGACGTTGGCTTGTGCTGTTGGCGGGGCCACTCGCGCTGTACAGGGAATAGAAGAAAAAGAGTGCATTAACCAGGCGTCTGTTAGCAAGATCGACCAACAAACCATGTGAGCACAAAAAATCAGCACCTAACATGTTGAAATTGACTGCCACTATGACGAAAGTCCACTCAAATGTGCGGCCGTGTAACAACAGAGACAGGGTCTTCTCCCCGAAGGTCTTAATCGCCGAGCCGTTTGCTGCTGACACCACAGGGCCACTGGAAGACTCCAGCCGGTCGGCGTAGGAAGGTGTGATGAAACTCAGCTGGGAGCCTGTGTCCACGAGGAAGTGCCTCCCCGATCGCGCGTCCCTCAAGTAGAGCAGCTTGTTCTCCTCACCGAGAGCCGCAGCTGCTACCGACTCCCCGTCTTGGCGTTTCCCAAGCGCTTGAATTGGCACGGTGGAATGCACTTGCGTGCCCTCTCGGCGAAACGGCGATGGTAAAAGCAAAGGACGTCGTCCGCTCCGCGCCTCCTGGCCCCCGTCGCTGCCGTCGTCGGTGAGTCTGGTGCTGCAGCCTCTGGCCCCCTGCCATCTCCGGATGTTGCGCCCAGCTCCGCTGCTGCGGTCGTGGCCGTGTGTCGTCTATGGGCGTCGACGAGTCGGTGGGCCAGCAGCTGTGAACTGGCCAGGGTAACTCTCACCGCTGGCGGTAGTGTCCTGAGGAAAAGGTGGGCGAAAATAAAGCCATCATCTTCGGCGTCTCTCAAACTCAGCATCTTCGCCATCAGGTCTGCAGGTCTGTCGACCTCACACTCAGTCAACGCCAGGAGCTTCTCTGCTCGCTCTCCCAGCGAGGGGGTGAAAAAACGGATGAGAGCAGCCTTCAAAGTGCCGTACTTGTCGTCGTCTGGCGGGTGGTTGATCAGGCTCTCTACACGCTGGGCTGTGTGGTTGTCCAGCTTTGCAACTACATGGTAGAACTTCGTTGCGTCTGCCGAAACCTTCCGAAGATGGAACTGTGCCTCGACTGCGTTAAACCAGGAGCGCGGACTGTTCTGCCAGAAGTCCGGAAACTGGACTGTGGTAGCTGCATTAGCTTGGCTGGCTCCTGATGAGTCCGGTGCAGGAGAATCGTCTCTGGCCATAATACGTCTTAAGGTCACCAGTGTGGAGATTGTGTGGAAAGGATGAGGCAGAGTTATTTCTCAGGTTCCATTTTATTCACAACACACTCTCCAACATTCAAAAGCAGAAGAAGGAAAAACCCCCAACATCTGCCAGTCTTATACCCCTGACATCAAAGTACAAAATCCCATTGTCTTTAAATCCCAAACACAATGCATCCCCCTTGCAGTTCCTCTCGCTTCCACCCAAACCTGGGTGGTCAGGAAATCATTCATGTCCATCTCTTTGCATATCAAAAGGCCAACTCTCTCATCCTCCTCTTATCCCTAGGAGGTCCAGACCTTTTGTTCCTCTTCAGACATGAAGCCAAAATAAGCACACAGGAATATACATGAGAGCATATGAACAGTCACATACATGTGAGCCCGTGAAACTACATATGTGCACCACAAAACCACATTTGGTCAATTTATGACAAATGTGAAACTTTATAAGAAAAGTGACAAATTTACTACAAAAAAGTTGCATATTTATGTGAAAAAAAAAATTGTAAAATTACTTAGTGCTACAAACTTACAAGAAAAATTAACAAATTTACAAGAAAAAAAATGTCATAAATGTATGAGGAAAAACTTAGAAAAAGTTGCAAATTATTATTTTTTTTTTTGATTTTGTATACTTCATTGATCCCCAGGGGGGAAATTGAGGGCATCCACCTGGATGGATGAAGCAGCCATGGTGCTATCCCATTCACACCTAGGGTCACTTTAGAGTCTCCAGTTAACCTAACCTGCATGTTTTTGTCCTGTGGGAGGAAACCAGAGAACTCCCGGAGTAAACCCACGCAGATGCGGGAAGAACATGCAAACTCCACACAGATCACTGTTGGTCAGGGGCTGGGATCGAACCAGGGATCCCATGGCCAAGGGTGAGTTGCTGTGCTGCCACAGTGCTAACCACTGCTCCACCCAACAAAAATGGTAGCAAATGTATGAGTAAATAAACTGAAAATTTGAGGGGAAAAAATCCCAAATTTCCGAGGAAAAGCTGAGTTTACAATTTAAAAAAAAAAAATGAACATTTTTGACAAAGTTCCATATTTACAAGAAAACTGCAGATTTACAAGAAAAAAAGTTGCAAATTTATGAGTTTCAAATTTTCAAGAAAAACTGATCAAATTAGAGGGAAGAGTCACAAATTTACAAGAAAATAACAAATGTGTGAGAATCAGTTGAAAACAGGTAAAGTCCATGTGGGCAGACACAGATGGGGCCAATATGGAACCCACAGACAACCCCACATGGACCCATGAGACAGACCATTTCACCTTTGGTGGGCCCCACATGGACACACTGGCTGGGTCACATGAACAAAACACATTTACCAAAGAAATCACTTCAAAGAAATAACTTACAGTTATGACTTGTGGCTCCGCCCGCTGACCAGCTTCCCAGAGCAGCACAGAGGAGCGCGGTTAGATGGACGGCTGTCGTCAGATGAGACATTTTTCTGGCTGCCTTCCCGTGCCGCAGTGATGCCAGCCTGAGTGCTGCTGCCGTTTTATAGCGGGGTCAGACTCCTGACACGCAGCTGCTCGCACCAGCGCCCTCACACGCTCCTCTCCTCCTCAGCCGGCTGACGCTGCTTCTCCGCTTGAATGATTGGCAGGTTGACCTCCGTCACAGTCTTGCTGTTGGGACTTCACAGTGAACCCCCCCCCCCCCCCACACACACACACACGGCCAGCATGTTCATGTGGGCCCCACCACAGGTTAAAACTGACTGTCTTATGAGTCCATGTGGATGAGTCCATGTGGGTGTGTCCCTGGGTCCCATCTGTTTGCCCGCTTGGACTTTACCTGTTTACCTATTTTCAACTTATTTTCTAATAGTTATTTTACTGTAAATTTGTGACTTTTCTCCCCTAATTTGATACATTTTCTTGAAAATTTGAAACTTTCTCATAAATTTTAGTTTTTCTTGTAAAACTGACTTTTTTCTCTTGCAAATTTGTTAACTTTTTCTTGTAATTTTGGAACTTTTTCATAAATTTCTAACTTTTTTCTTGTAAATTTATTTTCTTGTAAATTTGTGACTTTCCCCATACATTTGCAACATTTTTCTTATAAATAACTTTCTCAAAAATACTCAACTTTTTTTTCCTTTAATCTTACAGATTTTCCTCATAGATGCATTACCTTTGCCAAGGGAGGACGGAGGTGATGTTTTTAGTGCAGTTGGTTGTGTTCGATAGTTAAAGTGTAAGATGGACAAGCACCACAAGGTGGCGCCTCTGCCCCACACTATATAAAGCCGGATCGGCCATCTTACGCTCTCTGTTCTCACCTAGAGCTTAGTCACACATCTGTCAGTAGCTGTCAGAGGGAGTGTTCAATAAAGCGGTGTTTTCCCAGTCACCTCACCCCGTCTGTCCAGCAGGTAAATTAGACATAACGGGTTGGTCTGTCTGTGAGTGTGGTGAACACTCAATGGACCTGTTGGACCGGTTCTGTGACTCGCATTTTAGGTCAGGACAAAGGCAGGAGGCTTAGCCTTGTTATGCAAGGCTGGAGACTGTGGGGGGTCGATTAAAGGATGTGTGGGAAACAGTGAAAGTGGTGAACCCCAGCTACAGCAGATTCGGCAGGAGGCTGAAGCCTATCCAGCATGTGGACTGATGTGTATTGATGCTATCACGGCATGCATGTGGTTATTTTCTTGTTGGTCTGTTTTTCTAAAATGCTGGGGGGGCTTGTGTGGTGAACACTCAATGGACCTGTTGGACCGGTTCTGTGACTCACATTTTAGGTCAGAACAAAGGCAGGAGGCTTAGCCTTGTTATGCAAGGCTGGAGACTGTGGGGGGTCGATTAAAGGATGCGTGGGAGACAGTGGAAGTGATATCATGGAGGGAAATGCATTGTGACTGTCTTTATTATGCAAGGTGGTCTGTGGGACATGTAATCTATGAGGTGTGAAGTCCCTGATATTTAAAGACGAGAGTTTACTGTTTCATTCTCTTTTTTTCTGCTGTGAAATGATGGAGATGTGAATAAAGCTGACTCTGAGAACGCTGCCTCGTCATTTTCACATCTTCCACATGAGCAACATAACTCAAAAAGTTAGGAACAGATTTTGATGAAATTTGCAGGAACAGTGTGTAATGGCACGGGGAGCAGATGAATAGATTCATGGTGATTCAGTCTCAGGTCTTGGCAAGGGGTCTTCTGTAGGGGAAAGACAAACCTGCAGCAGGCAGGCGTCCACGCCGGGGAGTCTGGGCCGTCATCACCTGCTCATCTGCCAAAATATGAGCAGGCATTAGCCTGTCTATAAAAAATGGTTTCTTTGTGCCCCCCAAAATCCAACACAATGTTTTGCACCCGTCTCCAAAACCCTGAAAGGGTCATCATAAAGTTGATGCAGCGGAGTCTTGTTGGCATCATGCATGACAAAAACAAACTTGGCATGCTCCAAACACTTAGCAACAAAAACGTGGGGGAAACAATGGTGTACTGGCCCCAGAACGCTAACTGACTCGACCCTAGGCAAAAACTGCACGGAGGAGTCATGCCGGGTGCGAGACCTTCCGGCAAAAATCCACCTGGAACTCGCAACGGCTTACCAAAAACAAATTCAGCTGGGGAAGTGACAAGATCCAACTTGGGTGCGGAGCGCAACCCAAGCAGGACCTAAGGAAGGCAGTCGACCCAATTCGCATTGGCCAATGAGGCTCTAAATGTGGCTTTAAGTGACCTGTGAAAACTTTCGTACAAACCATTAGCTTGCAGATTGTATGTGGAGGTACGATGAACTTTGACCCCCCCAGGCTCTCAGCCATGGTGGACCAGAGCTCCAAAACGAACTGGGAGCCTCTGTCAGAGGTGATATCTGACAGGGAACAGAAACGCACGACCCAAGATGACAAAAAGGTGCGGGCTACGTCGGCAGTAGTGGTGGAAGCTAAAGGGATTGCCTCTGACCAACAAGTGATGCGGTCCTCTATTGTCTAAAGATGCGTGAAACTTTGCAGTGGCGGAAGGAGGCGCACTAAGTCTACATGGATGAGGCCGAATCTCCTACTCGGGATCTGAAAAAGTTCAAGGGGAGCACTGGTGTGCCTCCGAACCTTGGACCCCACCAACTTAACCAAAGCGTGGACGCCAGGATGCAAGAGAGTGAACAGACTCTTGGCAGCGCCAAGAGATTGGAACAACTGGACACGGGTGGCCAGTGAAGACATCACACAGTGGGGGAGGGGGGACAACCCTCTTGGACCACTTTTCTCTCTAGCCTGAGGCCCATACCCACGGAATGACGTGCAAGAATGTCCGAGTCTCCTGATTGGTTGGTGGCCATGGCAAAAAAATCAATGCCCAGGTAGACTGGGGAGACCAGCATGCACAACAGTCAGCCACAACACTGAGCTTGCCGGCCACATGCTGAATGTCGGTAGTGAACTCTGATATTGCAGCGTGGTGACGTTGCTGACGTGCTGACAAACGGTTCAGAGATTTTGAACATGGCGTAGGTTAGAGGTTTGTGGTCGACAAATACAGTAAATATGTGACTCTCAAGCAAAAACTAAGTGGCATGTGGCCAGGTAGAGAGCCAGCAACTCTGTCAGAAGTGCTGTAATACTTATGCTCATTGTCATGCAGTGTATGGCTGAAAGAGGCAAGTGGTTGCCATGAACCAGAGACGTATTATTCCACCACCACGACGTCAGACGCATCCGTAGTTAGTGCAATCTGTGCCGATGGGGAAGGATAGGCCAACAAAACTGCATTGACAAGCACAGATTTGGGCCCCGGGGGTTCCAGTCAATGCCATCCACAGGCTTTTTCTTCTTGAGTGCATTGTAAAGTGGTTGCAGAAGCTGGGCTGTCCGGGGAAGGAAACGATTGTTTAAAAAAAAAAAAAAAATAACCATCTCCCAAAACTCCTGCAGCACCAGTGAACGAAGGAAATCCGACATGGCCCGCACTTTACCTGACAACGAAAATGCACCCTTAGATGAGATGCGATTGCCCCAAAAAATCATTTCCCGGCAGTCCAAACTGACATTTTGCTGGGTTAACTATCAAACTGTGGGCCTCCAGTCTTTGGAAAACCTGCTTCAAGTGAGAGACGCATTCAGTCACTCAGACGCGCTAGCCACCAAGACATCATCCAGGTAGACGAACATGAACGGCAAACCAAGGAGCACTGCATACATCATACTCTGAAAAGTTTGAGCCGCGCCCTTAAGTCAGAATGGCATCATAAAAACGCAAAAAGGCTGAAGGATGTTATTACCACTGTTTTCAAGATGTCTTCTGCATGCACTGGGACCTGATGGTAGCCACAGACCAGATCCACCTTAGAAAAAATGGACGTCCCGACCAGGTTGTACTGAAAAATCCTGTATGTGAGGGGTTGGGTAATAGTTGTGCTCCATAATGTTGTTCAGGTGATGAAAATCACTGCATGGCCACCACAAACCATCGGACTTTGGTGCCATGTGCAGTGGGGAAACCCAAGGGCTACTGGAGCACCTAATGATGACCAAACATTCCAAGTTGACAAACTCTTCCCGCATGATTGCTAGCTTAGCTGTGTCGAGGCGGTGCCAGCATGTGAAAACCGGAGGGCCCTTTGTGATGATAAAGTGCTCAACCCCATGCTTGGTCACAGCAGTGGAAAAATTAGGCACTGTGAGCAAGGGAAAATCGGAAAGTAAGTGCTGGTACACATCCTCAGAGGCTAAAAAATTAGCATGTGCTAGTGGCCCAGCTCCCTGAATTATACAAGGCAGTGAACAAAAAGAAACAGTGCCAATCAAACGTCTATTAGCAACATCTACAAGGAGACCATGAGCACACAGAAAGTCAGCACCTATGATCGGAGCCGAGCTGGCAGCTACCACAAAGTCCCTCTTGTAGTTGCACCCATGGAAACATAGCCACTGACCTTTCTCCAAAAGTCCTGATAGGGAAGTCATTAGCAGCAGTTAATGACGGGTAACAGCCTTCCGCTAGTCCTTCAGAATAAGTTGGCAGAATAAGACTCTTCTGGGAACCAGTCGACCAAAAACCGTCTGCTGGAATGTGTGTCCTCAAGGAAAAGCAGCTTCTCCTTGTCACCAGTGGTCCTAGCTGCTACTGACCGCTGGCTGATCTGTTTCCCAGCATCTTGAAACAACATAGCGGGAGGCAGCGCCACGTGTCGGTGCCATAACGCTAATGGTAGAAGCATAAGGTCCTGGCCCAGCGTCTACAAGTGGCTACACCGGCCACGACCATCGGCTCAACAGCCTCTGTGGATGCTGCCAACGGCCCTGCTGTCACCACCTGGACACCAAAACTCCTACTCCCCAGGATAATATGGTCTGCTTCTTCCGCCAGAAGCTGATAATCTCTGGCAGCCAGCAGTGGTGAGTTGGCTAAAATGGTCAGTGCTGAAGCCAGCAGTTTTCTGAGGAAGAAATGGGTGAAGAGAAAGTATCCGTCATCTGTGCCCAGCAGAGCTAGCATACTTTCCATCAATTCCACAGCCAAGCCGTCACCTAACTCAGAGTAAGAGAGGAGCTTCTCTGCTCTCTCCCAGTCAGAGAGGGTGTAGCACTGTAATTGTAGCTGTTTGAGAGCGTTGTTTGTTTTCCCGGGCTGGGGGGTCTCTGAGCAGGCTCATGGCATGCTGGGTGGAGCGTGGGTTGAGCAAAGCCACCACTTAATGGTATCTTGTGTCGACTGCAGAAATCCCACAGAGGGTGAATTAAGTCTTAACATGGATGAACCAGGCAGCGAGATCAATGGAGCCAGAAGTCTGGGAGCTTGACTGCACGGCGAATGAGCCCAGGGCCTTGGAGGGAAACCCTACCGTGGGTATTCCCAAAGAAGAGCTCGCTTCATCTTCCCTTTTGAACATTATCAACATCGTAGGTCACCACTGTGGAGGAATGAAGAGATGAGACACAAGAGCTGCCAGTTCAGATCTTTACTCAACTCCAACATAAAGAGAATGACATTTGGCTCCAAGGCGCATACATATATTCTCCAATCTCTCCTCCCCTCTCCCCAAATCATTGGGTGTGAGTGGAGCCTCCTAGTTGTCCACCACAATATCATAGCAACTCTGGGATAAGAGACAAGAAAGGCACTGACGGACAAAGAACCATGGCTGTGATTTGGTTTGGGTAGTTAACGCCAAATAGATAGCTGGCTACCACCAAAAACGTCTGCTTGGTGTTTCTCTAAAGGTGCCTTCACACCAAACGCGAATGAGCAAATTTTTCACACAGCACGATTACTTTATAACTCAATATAACACATGAGTAGACAAGAATTCACTATCTGAGTTGCAGACAGGCGAAGTTGCCTTTGCTAACTTCTGCAACATTGTTCAACCTACTGTGGAAATCCCCAAAATAACATCATGCTTAAGTTTACATTATTTGACGGGGGGCTCACCCCAAAAAGTTGTCCCTGTCTCCAAAACTTTATAAGATGATGGGTGTTTCTGTTGCTAGCTTGCTACCCTTGTTAGCACGTCCTTGGCAGGAATCTGTGTGTAAATAATTCCGACATTCCGATTCAGGTGAAGAGCTCCCGGTCCTTCTGTCTCCAGGTGAGAGTCAGCCCCATTTTCAAATTTGTTTACTCTCCAGTGTGGAGGAACAAATAAGTTAGGGCGAGATGCTACGAGCTGGAAGGTTTCAGAGTTTTATTTCCTCCATCATGAGACACACTGTAGCGCTGTGGCTGTGTGTCCTGTGTGTGTGCGTCTAGGCGCCGAGGTCGTGCGAAAACGGGCGGCCCGGTGGTGGTAATAAAGTGCTCCACCCCGTGTTTAGTGATGGCTGCTGAAAACGTTGGGACCATGAGTGCTGGGAACTGGGTGAGCAGTGTGTGGAACTTACCCCCTGGAGCTGTGACGTTGGCTAGCGTTGTTGGCCCGGCTCCTCGAGCTGTACAGGGGAGAGAATCAAAAGACACTGCATTAATCAGGCATCTGTTAGCAACATCGACTAATGGCCCGTGTGTACACAAAAAAATCAGCGCCCAAGATTGGAAAATTGCATGCCGCTATGATAAATGTCCACTTGTACGTATGGCCGTGTAGGGATACAGTCAGTGTCTTTTCACCAAAAGGCTTAATGTCCAAGCTGTTTGCGGCCGTCAGCTCGGGGTCACTAGCCGGTCGGCGTAAGATAGTAGGATGAGGCTCTTTTGGGAGCCGGAGTCCACGAGGAACTGTCTTCCCGAGCGCAAGTCTGTCATGTAGAGCAGCTTGCTTTCTTCACCAGCGGTCATAGCTGCCATCGACTGCCGGTCTTGGCGTTTTCCCAAACGCTTGAATTGGCACGGTGGCACGCATTGGCGTGCGTCCTCTCCAAAACGGCGGTGGTAGGAGCAGAGCGTGTCTCTCTGGCGCTTCCTGGCCCCCGCTGCCGCTACCATCGCTGGCTCCTCGCTTCCGCTGGCCGTCTCGCTGGGTTCAGATTCCGCTGCGTTCACTGTGAGGGCTCTGGTGGTGAGGATGATCCGATCTGCCTCCTGGGCTAGCTCACGGTAGTCACGCATGCCCAGCAACGGCGAGTTGGCAAGGACCGCTCTGGCCACCGTTGGGAGGTTCCAGAGGAAAAGGTGGGCAAACAGAAAATACCCGTCGTCCGTGCCCAGCAACGCCAACATTTTCTCCATCAGTTCGACCGCCGACCCATCTCCTAACTCGGAGCACCTCAGGAGCCTCTCTGCTCTCTTGCAGTCCGATAACGTGTAGCGCCGGGTCAGCGCGGCTTTGAGAGCCCCGTATTTGTCGCAGGCTGGGGGCTGTTGGAGCAGGCTCGCTACTTGCTGAGTCGTGCGAGCGTCCAGCGCTGCTACCACATAGTAATATCTGGTGTAATCTGCCGTTATTCCCCGGAGCGTGAACTGGGCCTCGGTGTGGAGGAACCAAGACTTCGGGTCGTGCAGCCAAAAGTCTGGTAGTTTGACCGAAACGGCACACGCGTTGCTGGGGCTTCCCATCCGGGCCGTCTCCAGGGTGTCTGCCTCGTGTTCCATTATTTGTCAAGGGTCACCAGTGTGGAGAGTGCAATAATCAGGCCAGGCATTCATAGCAGACAAACTTTAGTCACTCTCTCACCTTTCTCAGTCTCAGAAAAAGCATTGGCCTCATGCTGCAGGGTCTCTCCTTTATATTACAACCCTCATTCCCCCTGCTGCCTGGGGTCTTGCATCACAATACATTCTCCCATCACAATTCCTATTGTCCCCAGTTGCTTAATCCCCCATGCTCTTCCGGCAGAGGAATTTACTGTCTCTCCTTTCCTTCCAGTCTGAGATGAATATCACAGCATGGGTTCCCCATAATACTTTTAATCTGGTGACAGCAGAATCTCAAAGCTAGCGCTATCCCTTGGACGTGGATGCGCGAATGCACAGTTTCGTGTGTGCTCGCCTCTTTCCATTGACTTTCTTTACATTTGTGCCGCTAGTTCACATTTGGTGTGAAGGCACGTTAACTCTGGGTTGCCTCCTCTGCTGTGGCACTGCAACATGGAGACCATTCACAACATCATTGAAGGCTAACCAGAAGGACTGAGGCACCCCAGGTGATGTTCCCAAGTGGCCTTGTGGATGCAATAGCTGGTTTCAGAGTGCTGTTTTTCACCTACTATTGTATGAATGCCTGTGGGCACATCCTAGAACAACCTGCCTATTTGTCCGGCATGGAGATGCTACTTTGACTGGAGTGGAGAAACACACAAGAAAAGAGCTCATCTTGTAAATAAGAAGAGGAAAAAGGGAGGACTGTCTACTTGGCAAAGAGGTTACTTCAGCTGACGTTTCATTAACCTCATTTAAGTGTCTTCTCAACTGCTACACATTTTAGCAGCAACATCTTTCCTCTGTCCTCTGACTTTTGTCTCCCTACCCCCCTCCCTAAAGTGTTCTCCATTGTTATTGGAGTTTCCATGCTTTGCATGGCTGGAGCATAACCATGGAGAGGCCAGGGTATCACAAGCTTATGCATTTTGACAAGAGAGGGGGCAAGGGAGAGACAGAAGAAGGGAGAAAGATGTCTAAGACAGCAAGCAGCAGGACTGGACATGGGAGCAGGAGTACAGGGACCAATTCTGGGGAACTTATGGTTGGCCCAAATTTCTGCGTGGGTAAAAAAAAAAAAAAATCAGTTGTGGAAACTTTGGAGAGCTGCGGCTGGGAAAAAAAATAATCTCTATACTGACAAATATGTGGTCATCAAATTGGAACCTATAAAGTCCAGGGTGAACAGCTCCATTTGGAATATAGATTTTACAAATAGTTGGGAAATTCAAAGAGAATCCCAGAGGAGTACTACAGTACTTTGGTCCATGTGGGACATACAATGCCATGGTGCTGGAGCTCCTTGGACCTAGTCTAGAGGACCTGTTTGACCTCTGTGACTGAACCTTCAAGAGTTCAAGACCGCTCTTATGATAGCCACACAGCTGATAACACGGATGAAGTATGTTCACACAAAGAGTCTGATCTACAGAGACATAAAACTGGAAAACTTTCTTGTTGGGTGACCAGAAAGCAAGAGGGAGCATGCAATTCACATCATTGACTTTGGTCTGGACAAAAAAATAGTGGTGTGAAAAAGTGTTTGCCCCCTTCCTGATTTCTCATTTTTTTGTATGTTTTCCACATTTAAATGTTTCAGATCATCAAACAAATTTAAATAATAGACAAAGATAACACAAGTAAACATAAAATGCAGTTTTTTAAAGGCCAAATGTCACGTAACAGGGTACTTTAAATATCTTGAAACTAGATATAAAAGGGAACTGATCTTTCCTTTTTTTTTTTTTTTTTTTTTTTTTTTTTCCTTTGAAAGACAAAAGTAAAATAGAAAGATGTCTTTACCTTCTATTTTACTTTTGTCTTTCAAAGGAAAAAAAAAAAAGGAAAAATAATTGAAAGAAGACAAAATGAACCTGTTTGACGTATTATAGGGAACTGATCTGTTCGGGTCTTGGTGCATATGCTTCAGTAACAATGGAATATTCGTTAATTTAAAACTGCCGCGCTTGGCCTGACATGGCCCCTGGAATCGCCTGGGGAAGAAGGCGGAAGTGACGAAATCGATTGTACCCTAGTTTGATGCTTGGGGTATTTCAATTGATTGTTTATATGGAGACTGGAAGGTTGAAGTGAGCAACAAGAAGAAAAAAATTGGATATTTCACCCATACCTTAAAACGGGACTATCAGGGACAGCTGGGTAATAAGGGACACTTCTCTGGGAAATGTTTTCATACCTGTCAAGTGAGACGTTTTCGCCGTACTTCAACACCGTAAAAAGCGGCTATAAGGAACGGCGGAGCAACAAGGGACACCTCTCTGGGAAATGCCCCAAATGCAACTCGTGTTGTTATTGTCAAATATTTTAAGGATTCATGGATATTTGACAATAACAACACAACTCAGCGTCCGGCGCTAAATAAAAAAAAAAGCAGAATTCTGTATTTGTCAGGCGATCTCTGTCTGTTCCGCAACCGCTGCACAGCTCAACGTGTTAAACCATTGTCCTAATGACTTCTCATTGTAGTGAGAATAGCTCAAGCTGAGCGATCAGCCCGCCCAGACAATTAGACTAATGAGTGACTCCACACTTCTCATGGTAGTGCGAATAGCTGACGCTGAGTGATCTGCCAGCACCAGCTGTGGCTGATCACACACAGGACGGGCTCCTCAACACACTGTTTTTTTTCCAGTATATTTTTTCTTTTGGGTGTACAGAAATGGCAATACGCCCGTTTTTGCTAAAATTGCATTTTCCCCGTATTTTCCTTAAAATATTTAAGATAAGATAAGATAAGCCTTTATTAGTCCCACAATGGGGAAATTCCAGGATTGCAACAGCACAGGGATAGCAACACTCAGAGCAACAATCAGAAGGCAAGAAAAAAACATCTAGTAAACATATGTCCATATTACTATAAATGTATATATATAGACACACAGTGCAGAGCATTATGGTTGGTTGGTGAATGTGCAGCAGAAAGTCTAAGCTCTCTCTCCGCGGATGCGGCGGGCCAGCTGGAAGTCTTTGGGCATGATGGTGACCCCCTTAGCGAAGAAGAGACCCACCAGGTGGGCCTCGCTGGTCTCCTGCAGAGCCATGACAGCGAAGCTCAGGAAACGCAGGACGGTCTTGAAGTCCTGAGCGATCTCCCTCACCAGGCGCTGGATGGGCAGCTTACGGACGAGCAGCTCCGTGGATTTCTGGTAGCGACGGATCTCTCTCAGAGCCACGGGCCTGTGACGGCGAGGCCTCTTCACTCATTCATTTGACAATAACAACACAAACTACATTTAAAACATTTCCCAGAAAAGTGTCCCAAACCACTCCGCCGTCTCCCACAGCCGCGCTTGGCACCAAAATACGGCGAAAACGTCTCACTTGACAGGTATGCGCCTCCATTTTCATATTGATCTGGTCAATTTCTTGACAGCAGCGGCTCTCCTCCACTGTAATAATAATGGCTTCCAAAAAATCAATATTTATGGGGCGCCCTGGACAGACCCCCTTCGGCTTCGCAATTCTGGAGGCGATTAATGTCCAGTTCAATGACATTTTTCACTGGTTCTGCTCTCTGGTCATCGTTGGAACTGTTGTCATCAGACAAAGCATCTGATTCCGTCTCGGACGGCTCGAACCTGTAAGGTTCTATGCCTCTGTCACTGTCTGAACCACTGACAAAAAAAAAGACAAAAAAAAAAAGACAAAACTAAACTAAATGGTCACAATCGCTGTCACTTTCCGTCATGATTGTCCAATGTTGATAAGTGTGAATGTGGATAGGCAGGGCAGCCAGGGTACAACTGGTGATGTCAAAAACATGGGCGTGGTCTGGACTGGCTGTCACAAGCCAGCAAGCAAGGTGGGGCCTTCACCTGGTGTATTTTGTGCAATTATGTAAATACAGGTGGGTGATATGGTCTCCGGTAAGAATATTTGGTTTAAGCTATGTGTATTTTATCTAAATTCATTGTCATTTAGAAAAAAAAATTACGTGACATTTGGCCTTTAAATGAAGGTGTTTATTATTGAGGGTAAAAAAAATCCAAACCTGCATGGCCCTGTGTGGAAAAAGTGATTGCCCCACTGTTAAAACATAAATTAACTGTGATTTATCACATCTTTGGAAAACTGAGTTCAATTTCTCTAGCCATGCCCAGGCCTGATTACTGCCACATCTGTTCTCAATCAAGAAATCACTTAAATAGGACCTGCCTGACAAAGTGAAATGGACCAAAAGATCCTCAAAAGCTAGACATCATGCTGCGAACCAAAGAAATTCAGGAACAAATAAGAAACAAAGTAATTGAGATCTGTCAGTCTGGAAAAGGTTATAAAGCCATTTCTAAAGCTTTGGGACTCCAGTGAACCACAGTGAGAGTCATTATCCACAAATGGCAAAAACATGGAACAGTGGTGAACCTTCCCAGGAGTGGCCGGCAGATAAAAATTACCCCAAGAGCGCAGCGATGACTCATCCAAGAGGTCACAAAAGACCCCACAACAACATCCAAAGAAATGCAGATCTCTCTGGCCTCAGTTAAGGTCAGTGTTTATGACTCCACCATAAGAAAAAGACTGGGCAAAAATGGCCTGCATGACAGAGTGTCATAAATACCCTTCAGGGTAGGAACGAAGGCCCAATCGCAGGTGCTGTGAGTTTGCAAACGTTTAATGAAAACACAAAATAAAACTGAGACAAAAACTTACAAGGCAGGATACGAAGAAAAGGTTGAATAGCCTGACAGGCTAAGACATGGAATACATGTCAGGAGACACGGAGTACAATGGAGAGACGTGAGACTCATGCCTGTAGACAAAGTGAAGGACGCTGTGCCGAACTGCGGTACAGCAGCCCTTAAATAGGACAAGGAGGAATCATCACAAGTGAGGACAGGTGTCGGTAACAAGAGCAACGATAATTACTCCAAAATGACAGCTGTGACAGACTGCAAACTTGAGCTAAAGAGGAAGTAATCAAAAGTGACTGTCAAAATAAAAGCACAGACTGAAAAAGAATGCTAAATCATGATCCAGAAGAAGAAAAAAGAATATACAAAGAATGATGACTATACACCAAGGCAAGACCAAGACGGAATACAACCAAGAGATACTAATAATGCAACACTAGAAAATTCCAACATAACAAAAAAAGGACTGAAGGCAAAGGTGAGGGTAGGCTCATGTCTAAAAAGACAGATAATATTCATAGTATTTTTTGGTATTAATCTTTTCCGGTTCCAGCGCCACACAAGTTGGCTGCCTTTTGCAACAGCGGCTCAATTTTGAGTCTTTTTATCTTCCTTCTTTCTGATCCGGTGATAACTTTCTGATCCGGCACACCTTTCACTCTATATATATCACGGACACACAGATCGCCCCAAAGGTCTCCCGAGTCAGCAGACAGAGCCTCTGTTTACAGCAGGAGACGATACAGCAGGGAAGAGCTAGCTAGCACTCAACCGCCACCCGGTGCTAACGGAGAAACTCGACATACCGGGAAAAACTGAAGCGAAAACGACACGGGTGCCGGGCTGGAGTTTAGGCGGCGTGCAAGAAATATAAGACAGAATAATAAAGAGCGATGGCAAGAACCAAGCAGACCGCAAGTAAATCTACTGGAGGAAAAGCCAGGAAGCAGCTGGCCACCAAGGCTGCTCAAAAAAGCGCTCCGGCCACCGGTGGAGTGAAGAAGCCTCACCGTTACAGGCCCGGTACCGTGGCTCTGAGATCCGTCGCTACCAGAAATCCACGGAGCTGCTCATCCGTAAGCTGCCCTTCCAGCGCCTGGTGAAGGAGATCGCTCAGGACTTCAAGACCGACCTGCGCTTCCAGAGCTCCACCATCATGGCTCTGCAGGAGGCCAGCGAGGCCTACCTGGTGGGTCTCTTCGAGGACACCAACCTGTGCGCCATCCACGCCAAGAGGGTCACCATCATGCCCAAAGACATGATGGTGTCCGCATCCGCGGAGAGAGAGCTTAGACTTTCTGCTGCACATCCACCAACCACAATGCTCCGCACTGTGTGTCTATATACAGTATATATATATACTAGCTGCTCTTGTGTTTTTCTTGCCTTCTGATTGTTGCTCTGAGTGTTGCTATCCCTGTGCTGTTGCAATCCTGGAATTTCCCCATTGTGGGACTAATAAAGGCTTATCTTATCTTAATACAAAGCTGGATGGTCATGGACGCATGATATAAATGACAAGATAATAGTAACTAAACTAAGAACAGAAACTTGCATAAACAGAAACAAATGGCAAACTCAAATAATATCCATCCATCCATCCATCCATCTTCTACCGCTTTTCCGGAGGTCCGGGTCGCGGAGGCAGCAGTTCAAGCAGAGAAGCCCAGACTTCCCTCTCCCCAGCCACCTGCTCCAGCTCTTCAGAGGGGATACCAAGGCGTTCCCAGACTAGCTGGGAGACATAGTCTCTCCACCGAGTCCTGGGTCTGCCCCGGGGTCTCCTCCCAGTGGGACGTGCCTGAAACACCTCAAGTGGGAGGCGAAATAATATAATACATCCAAAACCAACCAGATTAAATACTAAACAGAAATGGGCAAATTACAGAAAATAATCAGAATAACAAAAAGCGTGAGCACAGTTCCCCAACCGTGCTCCGCATCATGACAGAGTTCCAAGACGAAAACCACTGCTGAGCAACATGAACATAAAGGCTCATCTCAGTTTTGCCAGAAAACATCTTGATGATCCCCAAAACTTTTGGGAAAATACTTTGTGGACTGACGAGACAAAAGTTGAACTTTTTGGAAGGTTTGTGTCCCAATACATCTGGCGTAAAAGTAACACAGCAGTTCAGAAAAGGAACATCATACCAACAGTAAAATATGGTTGTGACAGTGTGGGGCTGTTTTGCTGCTTCAGGACCTGGAAGGCTTGCTGTGGTAAATGGAACCATGAATTATGCTGTCTACCAAAAAATCCTGAAGGAGAATATCCGGCCATCTGTTCGTGACCTCAAGCTGAAGCGCACTTGGGTTCTGCAGCGGGACAATGATCCAAAACACACCAGCAAGTCCACCTCTGAATGGCTTAAGAAAAACAAAATGAAGACTTTGGAGTGGCCTAGTCAAAGTCCTGACCTGAATCTGATTGAGATGCTGGGGCATGACCTTAAAAAGGTGGTTCATGCTTGAAAACCCTCCAATGTGGCTGAATTACTGCAATTCTGCAAAGATGAGTGGGCCAAAATTCTTCCACAGCGCTGTAGAAGACTCATTGCCAGTTATCACAAACGCTTGATTGCAGTTGTTGCTGCTAAGGGTGGCCCAACCAGTTATTGGGTTTAGGGGTAATCACTTTTTCACACAGGGCCATGTAGGTTTGGATTTTTTTTTTTTACCCTTAATAATAAACACCTTCATTTAACAACTGCATTTTGTGTTTACTTGTGTTATCTTTGTCTAATATTTACATTTGTTTGATGATCTGAAACATTTAAGTGTGACAAACATACAAAAAAACGAGAAATCAGGAAGGGGTAAACACTTTTTCACACCACTGTATATAGATCCTAAGACCAAAAAACATATCCCATACAGGTAGCACAAGAGTCTAACTGGGACGGCACGCTACATGAGCATTAACACACACCTTGGAAAGGAGCAAAGTAGAAGGGATGATCTGGAGGTGCTGGCATGTACTTTCTTCGAGGTAGTCTGCCCTGGTAGGGTCTAAAGGCTGACACTTTGAAGGAGAGGCATGAGAAAACGGGGGGGATACCAAACAATTGACACCTACTGAAGTGTTTTGTGAAAGTTTCCCTGAGATGGCCACCTACCTGCGTGATGTGAGAAGGCTGGACTTCTTTAAGAAGCCAGATTACAACTACTTAAGGAAGCTTTTCCCAGATCTGTTTGACAGGAATGGTTATGTCTTCGACTACGAATATGACTGGGTCGGCAAATTGCTTCCCACACCAATAGGCCCCATCTCCACTGACACTCCCCTGCAACCTGGCGGAGACAAAGCACAACCAAAAACCAGGTGATGAGCTCAATGAATGGCGAGCTAAACACGGACGATCCCACAGCCGGACACTCCAATGCTCCCATCACTGCTCCCCCCGGAGGTGAAGTGGCTGATGAAACAAAGTGCTGTTGTTTCTTCAAGAGGAGAAAGAGGAACGTGCTCCAGAATCTCAAGTGAAGGAAGCCCATGGAGGAAACTTGAAACACTGTGATCACTGTCATGTTTTAAATGGAGGCAACTACACAGAGCCCCCCCCCCCCCCCGGTCCTTTTATCTGTTCCCAGCTTCCCCCCACCTCCATACCCCATCTCACCTTTTCTCCCCCTTCCCCGCCATCACACTCCCACCCCACCCTTGTGCTCTCTCTCCTTCTCAGTGCTCCTCGGCTACTGGCAAGATAGTTATGCTGCAGTCCTACTGAGTCTGCAACAGACTCTTGATTCCTTTACCTGTACCTGCATTACAAGCAGGAGGCTTGAGAAAATGTTTTTTTTAAAAAAAAAGCTATAACAATGAAACTCGAATACCGTAGCATGAATATGAAAAAAAGATACTGTTTGAAACAGTTGTTGTATTCTAGATTCCATAAAGAAGGTGTATTGTTCAGTTGGCTGTTGAGCAGGGGAACCTTTGAAGTGGCTGAAATGAAAGAAATCTGCTCCTTAGCAATTTGTTTTTTTGTTTTTCCTCTTGTAAATGAATCAGTTTTCAAAAGTCATATCTTTACATTGAAGACTTTTGTATGTTGTAGCTTTCTGGAGTTCAATTCTTTCCTCACTCTGGCTTTCTTTTTGTCTTGGACTTTGTAGCAGTCACTGGCCTCAGTACAGTAGAAGAATGAAAGACACTGAGATTAAGCTCACTATAATTATTATCGCACTTTTGGAACAAAAAACAACTACAGTGGAAAACTTGAGGTTTGAAATTAACAATTAAGGAAACCTCTTAATAAAGACTGATCTAGGAAGAGTCCTTCACAATGCTTATATTTGAGTTATGGCTGAAAAATGTCAGTTTTCATGAAAAGGATATGCCTGACTTTTATTTTCTACATCAAAGTAATTTACCAGAAAATCATAGTTTGTGCCTTTCTAATAAAGATGTTTAAAGCTAAAAAAAAAAAAAAAAGTATTAAGGAGCGTGTCCACCAAACTTGTTTTTCCTGCTGTGGGCGACTATTTTCTATTCATTCTCTATGTAGTCCAGCGTTTACAGCGCTGAGCGCCCTCGGTGCTGAAAGGCTTTGAGTGGTGGCTACTTTTTGTTGTGGTGCTCAGGGCTGAAAAACGTTGAACGTACGTTTATGGATGTAAACGTGGTTTTATGAATGAAAGTGAACCTGTAACCAAGTGACATCTGATCCTTGGGACAGGAGCATTATACCAAATTAATAACACCTGTGGATGCACATCTTATATATACCCCTTGCATTCACCCATTCTTCCTCTTTCTAACGACTGGGAGGAGCCTGCCTGGACTGACGGACAATGAATGGTTACAGGTTCACTTTCATTCTTAAAACTGCATCTACATCCACAAATGTACATTTTATTTCATTTCAGTGAACCCGTAACCACGTGGCAACCATAAATCAAATGAGTCCTGAAGAGAATGGAGGTGGTATCACCCACAGGTCGAAGGAGCACAATTCCCCAAACACGCCATCAAGCACAAACGCAATCAATCAAACTTTATTTGTATAGCACCTCTTAAACATTAGATGCTGCATAAAGTGCTTTACACATTTAGTTGCATATTTTACATGATACATCCCCACCCCTTCCAACCCTCCGATAAACATACCCACAAACACAACACACACAGGCACATACATCACCCCCTACTTCTCTTACACACATATAAAATGAAAGAGACATTGCTCGGCACCGAGGCACCACATGAAGGAGCAACCATCCTGTGGAGCCCCCCATGCCGGGATACTACACAGCCAGTAGCCACAGAAGGCACCACAAGGGCCGCCCCAACCAGGACAGGCCGGGGCCCACACCACAGCTGTAGGCAGTGGTATAAACCCCCACCCACCCAAGCTAGAGAGACCCATGAGACCAACATCCCTGCAGATGGGCCAGGCAGCATCCGGCATGAGGGGCCCCACTGAGGAAATACTGGAGTTAAAACACATAAATACAAAATAAAACTAAGAACACAAAGAGCAAAGGGAACTAAAGACCCATACTTGGAAACTGAGCTAAGAGCACATCAAAATAAGAAAATCTAAAAGCAAATGGAGCTAAGAAGAATGTAAAAACAATAGAACATAAATGACTACTTCAATAATCGTTAAACGGTTTGTTAAAAACCAAAATTTAAAAAGGTACAAAAAGAAACTAAGAACACATAAAAACAGGAACTAAAAACCCATACTTAAAAACTGAACTAAACACATCAATAAGAAGATGAGAAAATCTAAGAACAAATGGCTCCAAGAAGAACATAAAACAATGGAACATAAATGACTATTTCTGTAATAGTTAAACAGGTTTGTTAAAAGCCAAATTAAAAAGGTGGGTCTTGAGCCTGTTCTTAAAGGGCCTATATCATGCAAAATCGACTTTTTTGAGCTTTTAAGCATGTTATAATGTTAATTCCTCACCAAAAACACCCCCAAAGTGGTATTTTGCTCCATTCACGCATCTCTGAGTATTCCTCCTCAACCCTGCTCTCTGAGCTGCTGCTCCGCCCTGTCCCTGATAATGACTGGGTCCCCACGTTCATACGTATGAACGTGGGAGAGCCACCCACTCCAGGAAGTGCCTGTGCTGCCAGCACCGCCCCCAGGCTAACGCACACACCCACTTTCTCTGCGCAGCTAACGGAGCGGTAATCGGCAAAACTCTTTCACTTTAACATTGACACTGTGAAGAAGTAGTTCCTCTCGCACCTAATCTGCTCAGTGACAACAACTGTTTGCTTTTTTACGTAAGACAATGTCTTCTAAGTTTTCATGGGCGGAACCCAGCGACACGCTGCAGCAGCCGGCTCAGGGGTTATGTCATGAAATGGGTGGCAGCCACAAGAAGGAGAGGCTGAGCCTCAGAGATCGAGGCATCTTACTTCCGGGTTGGAAAAGTAGCTTGCGAAAATAACTCGTATTTCATAAGAAATTCATTCTCCAGTGTACCAGAGGTAATATACTATCGCATACATGCATATAGTTTACTCTGAAAGGCTTAAAATGGCATGATATAGGCCCTTTAAAAACATCTATTGACTCTGCAGCCCTGAGGCTCTCTGGCAGGCTGTTCCACAGACGAGGACCATAGTAGTGAAAGGAAGCTTCACCAGAGGTCTTGGTCTTGACTTTGGGAACCATTAAAAGGCCAGTACCAGAGGGCTAATAAGATAAGAGCAGCTCAGACGGATAAGAAGGCCCAAGACCACTGGGGCATTTAAACTACTAAGAGAACCTTAAAATCGATCCTAAAATGCATGGGGAGCCAATGCAGCGATTCTAAAACTGGGGTAATATGCGCCCTCCCCTTGGTCCTCGTTAACACTCGTGCTGCTGAATTTTGGAGCAGTTGGAGATGTGATATTCTTTTTTGAGGAAGACCAGAGAGCAGGGCATTACAATGGTCTATACGACTAGTAATAAAAGCATGCATCAAGACCTCAGTGCTGGCAATAGAGAGAAAAGGGCGGACTCTGGCTATATTCCTAAGATGGTAAAATCTGATTTTTGTTACATTTTTAATGTGTGAAATAAAATTAAAGTCAGTCTAAAAGAATGCCCAGGTTCTTGACAATGTGAAGATTTTAGACCTAGGAATTTTGGTAGAAGTTTCTCTCTCTTGTCTTCAGGACCGATGATTAAGATGTTTGGTTCCCTTATTGCACTTAACTCCAGGTAACCGAAGCTGAAACAAAACCTTTCAAGCACAAGGCACATATGCTGGCTCACATGAGGGAAATGAAGATGCAACTTAACTTGCTGTGACCCCAGAACAGATGAGGGGATGACTGATGAGGCCAGATTGAGCCTATAGAAGCATGTGAACGTTGAGGAAGAAGCCCAGCCAGCGGCTGTGCATACATCCTCCATGGGTGCACCCCTAAACAACACCCATGTAGTGGCCATTCCCCGAGTCGAGTGAGCCACCAGCTGATCTGGTGGTTACGCTCCAATCTGCAATCAGGTCAACTATCCAATGAGACAGGTGCTGCTTAGAGATAGGCCTTCCCATAGTGGATTTCCCATAGGACACAAAAAGCTTGTCTGAAGAACGGACAGACCTCGTACGGTCAACATAAAGCTTAAGGGCCCTTACTGGGCACAAACTAAGGAGCCTCTCAGCCTCTGAAGATGTGTGTGGGGGAGGGTGGAAGGCCTCAAGCACAAGAGGGCAGGAAAACAATCCCACTAGTAGCACCTTGGGTTGAAAAGCTGGGTTGGGCCATAGGTGGGCCAACCAATCACCCTCACCAAAGACATGTAGTGTCCACAAAGATTGCATTCAGTTCCCTGACCCTCTTGGCTGAGACAACTGCCAAGAGAAAAGCAGTCTTCCCAGAAATCAGATGAAAGTCAGCAATGGAGAGTGGCTCAAAAGGGGCAAGCATAGAGCCCTGAGAACTGTCTGGGGATTCCAAGTGGGCAGCAAAGGGCACCGGAATGGACAGCTCCATCTAACACCTCTCAACAATCACATAGCCAAGGGATGCGCCTCAGGTGACAAGCCATCACATTTTCCACAGGCAGTTGACACTGCTACCAGGTACCCCTCATAGCTGACTCCACCCAACCTCGTGAGGAGGTACTGGAGGAAAGGTAAGATGACAGAGATGTGACATGTCAAGGGATTCTCACCCTTGGTCCAACACCAGTTCAAAACACTCTCCATTTCATATTGCATTGCAGCTGGGTAAATGGGGCTCGTGAAGCCTGCATGGTGACAATAACCTCCTTCTCCAAACCAAGTTTCCACAATTGCTTCCGTCCAAGGGCCATATATGAAATCTCAGGAGCTGGGGGTTCAGATCCCAACTCCCGCCCTGTGCCTGTGAGAGCATATCCCGTCTGATTGGGAGAGGCCAAGGACGGCCCCCCAACATCTCGTTGATCTCGGCCATCCATGGTCTTGTGGCCAATTCAGGCCATCAAAATTACTTGAACAGACAGTAGTCTCGCCTTCAAGGAAAGCTGGCAGAAGAGGCAGTAGTGGAACAGTTCTCTGGAGGCCAGGCATGCTCAGAGCATCTGTAGCCAGTGGACCTGGCAGGCTCAAGCCCACATGAGCAGATGACGCACCCTCACACGGCCAGGGGGAGACCCCAGTTTGTCCTGCTGGTTGATGTATGACACCACAACCACGCTGTCCGTCCATACCAGAATTTCTCTGCCCTGAATGACTGGAAAAAAAAAAATGCCTCAGAGCCAAACGCACCACTTCCACCTTGGGATGGTTTATATGCCAATACTGCTGTGCCAGAGCCCATTGTCCCCGAACAAACCTGCTCTCCCAGACTGCACCCCAGCCTGCTTGGGAGGCGTCTGTTTTAATGGTCACCCTGCAGTACTCTTGGCCCGGGGGAACACCATCCCGGACTGCTGATGAGTGTCTCCACCACCTGAGAACCATGAGGATCCTTTGGAAGAACTAGCCTCCTCCTCTTGTCTCTGGGCAAACCACCTTCTGAAGCGCGAAGCACTGTTGAAGGGGATGAGCGCATAAAAGACCCAGTGGCACCACCTAGGCAGCTGCAGCAAACAAGCTCTCAGTAGTGCCAGCACTGATACAGCCCTTTGTGAAAAGCAGCTCTTGATGCATTCCCTGATAGCATGTCCTCTCTTGGAGTCAGGGATGCCCTCATGGCAAACTGAATCCAGGGTGAGCCCCAAGTACTCGACAACCCTGGTTGGAACCAGGTAGCTTTCACCGCATTCAAATGCAACCCAAGTGCAGCCAGGTGAGCCAGCTTCTAATGGCACACAAACCAGCCAGTCGTCCAGACAATTGAACTTGAATGCCTCTCTGCTTCAGTGGGGCGAGAGCAGCATCCATGCACTTGGTGAACGTCCAAGGCCAGGGACAGGCTGAAAGGTAGGATGTTGCAGCCGAATGCTTGTCCTGATGGAACCCTGAGGAAGTTCCTGTGGCCGGATTTATGGGAATATGGAAATCAGCATCACGGAGGTCCATTGCCATGAACCAATTGCCTGGCCCTGTGGCCTGAACAATATCCTCAGCCTGAGCAACGGACAAGTGAGCACCTTGAGATACCTGCTCAACTGCCTCAGGTCCAAAACTGGACAGAAACCCCCGGTTTGCTTAGTTAGTTAATTCCCTCCCACAGCACATGGTGTATAGGGTGGCATCTCTCCTATTTCTCCAATCTTAGGCCACACAGCCACTGTAAGTAGCAAAGCTACAGTGGGGGGGAGGGGTCAGTCCTCTGGTAGCTCCGTGTGTCACGCATCAATCCTCTTGAGACAAAGGAATAGGCAATGTAAAAAGTCTTGCCTCTTTTCTCCTGGAGACAGAGACCGTATTATGTTCTTTCCCAGCAGGGCAGAGACCTCGCTGCCCAGAACCACGGAAAGAGTGTCCTCCTACTTCTGGTTCCAGAACACCTCGAAGTTGGGGAATGAGATCTAAATTGTAGGTGGTATCAAAACTCCAGTGCATCGATCACCCGTGGACATGAGGTGCACTGACACCAACTCATGAGGTGCACTGCGGAGAAGGTTGGCGTCAGGAGAAGCACACCGTGAGAGATGCTGGCTGGGCTTGGCAGGACCACAGCCTACACACTCCCGAGAGCACGGACATGAGTGCTGCTGAACCTGCACCCGCTGTCAGGAGGCCCTCTGCCTCTGCCCTCTGCCTCTCACCCCCTCAAGAGCTCTCCGGATGCTCGACCTGGATGGTCCTGGCCAACGAAGGACTGCGTGCGCAGTCTTACCTTCTGCACTTCATCCAACACTGCCTCTGCTGCCGGCTTAAAGACCTCACCAGGTGCTACCGCAGCCTTTGAACAGCAGCCTTGTCCATATCCGCCAATCCAGACTGACTCCACCACGTTTACCAACTCCGGAAGAAGGTCAGTTCCACTTTTTTGAGTTCAGGTCTCTTGTCAGGCCTTCTAAATACACTAAAGAAGTGTACTAGTATTAGCCAGCCTAGAGGCCATAGTCACTGACTGGTAGGCGCTAGATACTAACCCATCAGTGATGCGACACTTCCTGTTAGGGTGGTGTATAGACTTGCTGCCTGTGGGGGGAGCTCCAGCCAGCAATGCAAAGGTAGGGCCCACCTTCAATGCACCATCCAAGCCTTGCTCCACAGCACCACTCAGAACACTGAGCCTACAGCGAAGAGCAGCAGCCTACCTTGGACGAGCCCACAACTTCTGCAGATGACCCACAAAGTCAGGATAAACTGGCAATGAAACCTGCTTGCGGGCAGCGGGACACCTGTCTAAAGCCGAAGCCCTAGGTGGAGAAGATGGAGGAGGAAGCCGAGCAGCCAATGCTGCATTGTTCTCTAGAGCAGCTGATGCTGCTCTAGAGAGCAATGCCCAAAGACATATCATAGGGCTCAGGAAGGTCCTTCTCGACCGGAGGGTCACTGTCGACCTCATCATCATCATCCTCAGGCATCCATTCGCCCACTGGGTCCACAGCCGGAGCTGATGGTCTTACCCAAGTTATCAGAGGCCATGAGGGACACTGCATCAGGATGTGGTCCCAGGGCACAGACGGGAGCCTGGAGTGGCATACCCAAAAGGCGATGTTGATTTGCCGCCATATGTTCAATGGTCTTACGCATCTCCTCCAGTTGCCTCTGCATGAAGTTCACTCGTGGGTCGCGTAGCTGGCTTTCTTCAATATGCTTCCACTTCCTGCTGGCCTTCCCGGTTCCAACAGGAGCAGCTAAAGCTGGAGGAATAGAGTCCTGGGCTGGTGGCACACCAGTTCCCGGGCTATTTCCTCCTCCTTCACTCCCCGCACAATCCATTATTCCTCCAGGAGAACAATAGGAGAGAAAACAAGACCATTATTCTCATCATTATTATTATTATTATTATAAACAGGCCAGAATCAGAATCAGAATCAGGTTTATTGCCATTGTTCATGTAGTACACAAACTAGGAATTTGTCTCGGTACAATGCTGCAACATTAAACATGATAAGATAAGAGAAATAAACTATACATGTAATAAAGTGTAGGATAAGATTAAGTGATACTGGTCAACAGTTAAAATATATATTAGCCAGCAGCAGATACTGTGGAGAACTATATAGTGCAGTCGGTAATGCAGGAAGAAAACAGTGATGATTGACATGAGTCTGGTTGAGCTGCTGTACATGGTGCACGAGAGTCACTTAGTGTTCAGCAGTCTAATGGCAGAGGGGAAGAAGCTGTTCATGTGACGGGAGGTTTTAGTCTGGATGGACCGAAGTCTTCTACCAGAGGGGAGGGGGGCAAACAGTACGTGACCAGGGTGTGAGGGATCGGCTATGATCCGGCCAGCACGCCTCCGGGTCCTGGAGATGTACAGATCCTGGAGAGATGGGAGCTTGCAGCCGATCACCTTCTCAGCAGTGCGCACGACGCGCTGCAGCCTTAGTCTGTCCCTGGCAGTGGCTCCTGCGTACCACACGGTTATGGAGGTGGTGAGGATGGACTCGATGATGGCTGTGTAGAACTGCACTAACATCTTGGTGGGTAGCTTGAGCTTCCTCAGCTGCCGCAGGAAGAACATCCTCTGCTGGGCTTTTTTGATGAGTGAGCTGATGGTCAGCTCCCATTTGAGGTCCCTGGTGATGGTAGTGCCTAGGAAGCGGAAGGAATCAGCAGTGGTGATGGGAGAGCCTGAGAGGGTGAGGGGGGGCAGAGGAGTAGTGACTTTCCTGAAGTCTACAATCATCTCCACTGTCTTCAGAGCGTTCAGCTGCAGGTTGTTATTGCTGCACCAGGACGCCAGCTGGGCCACCTCTCTCCTGTAGGCGGACTTGTCGCCGTTGGAGATGAGCCCGATGAGGGTGGTGTCGTCCGCAAACTTGATCAACTTGACAGACTGGTGGCTGGAGGTGCAGGAATTGGTGTAAAGGGAGAAGAGTAGGGGGGAAAGTACACAGCCCTGGGGTGATCCGGTGCTGATGCTAGTATAGTCTGAGACAGTCTTTCCCAGCCGCACATGCTGCCTCCGGTCCGTCAGGAAGTCGATGATCCACCTGCAGAGGGAGTCAGGCACGTTGAGCAGGGACAGCTTGTCCCGGAGCAGAGCGGGGCGGATGGTGTTGAATGCGGAGCTGAAGTCCACAAACAGGATCCTGGCGTAGGTTCCCGGGGAGTCCAGGTGCTGCAGGATGGAGTGGAGGGCCAGGTTGACTGCATCGTCTACAGACCTGTTGGCTCGGTAGGCAAACTGCAGCGGGTCCAGGAGAGGGGTGGTGATGGACTTGAGGTGGGACAGGACCAGGCGCTCAAAGGACTTCATGACTACAGAGGTGAGCGCTACAGGTCTGTAGTCATTAAGTCCAGTGATCCGTGGCTTCTTGGGGACAGGGATGATGGTGGAGGATTTGAGGCAGGATGGCACGTGGCATAACTTAAGGGAGGTGTTAAAAATGTCTGTGAATACAGGAGCCAGCTGTTTCGCACAGAGTCTCAGGGTGGAGGGAGACACGCCGTCTGGGCCGGGGGCCTTGCGCGGGTTCAGTCTGGAGAACTGTTTGAGCACATCCTGCTCACTGATGATAAGGGGAGGGGGGGAGGAGGGGGGGGTGCCTTAAATGAAGTAGGGAATGTGGAGGCTGTGGAGCTGGAGGGAGGGGGGGAGTTGGACACAGATGACGAGGTGTCAAAACGGGCATAGTGTTGGGACAGTCTCTGACAAAGGGCTTTGTCATCCTGACCTTTAGGAGCCTGAGGCCGATAGTTGGTGATCTGCCTCAGTCCTCTCCACACGGAAGCCGAATCATTAGCAGTGAACTGCTGCTGGAGTCTCTCTGAGTACACAGATTTAGCCCTCTTCAGCTCTCTGTTAAACCGGTATTTAACCTCCCTGTAGCAGTCCCTGTCTCCACTTTTCAGCGCTGCTTCCTTCTCCTTCCTGATCTGTCTGAGCTTAGCTGTGAACCAGGGTTTGTCATTAGAGTAACTCACCCTGGTGCGTGATGGAAGAATGTTCTCTTCACAAAAGTGGATATATGAGTTCACAGTGTCCGTGTACTCATCCAGATCATGCGTGGCTCCTTTAAGCATGCCCCAGTCAGATATTTCCATGCACGTTTCCAGCTTCTCCTCAGCATCACTGGTCCGTATCTTCGTAGTGCTCACAACAGGTTTAGTGAGCTTCAATCTCTGTCTGTATGTGGGAATGAGGTGAACCATCACGTGATCAGATAATCCCAGCGCAGCGAACAAAATAAGGGAAACAAACAAAGAGCGCAGCGAAGCACCATGTCGACCGCTGTGGGCGCCATCTTGGATCGAAAAGATGCCAAACAGCCAAAGGGCTGTTTCATGAGATACAAGCGCGCCAATCATAAGACAACATAGAAATATCAGATTTCAGTTTCCATCTGTATGCAGTACCACTCCCCCACAAAAGGTGGCGAGAGTGCACCAAGCACAGGAGCGTTCAGTACCGAGACAAAGAAGACCTTTCCTTACTTTATAAGAAGACAAACTGTCAGTTGAGGAAAAAAAAAGAAACGATAGAGAATTAACAGCAAATTGTACCATGCTGTTAAAAAGTTAAGCAATTGCTCCTTGACGAAGGCAACATATATCACATATCCCAAGCAGATAAAGCATATTGCGTGCTGTTAAGCTGTTAAACAGTTCTGCCTGAAAAGAAGGCACAAAATGTATCACAAACCTTAAGCAGGTAAGGGTAGTACATTCCTCACACTGCTGAGTCAATCAATATCCCAGATGTTGAGGTACTCTGCCGTGCACACACAGTGTTCAAGCCCTAATAACCATGTCACAGCTTCGCTGGGCAGGGCATGCACGTCGGATGGCCAACAGCAGACTGCAAAAAGCTGTGTTGTATTCAGAACTGAGCCAAGGAAAAGGGAGCCATGGAGGACAAAAACTGTTTCAAAGATGTCTTACAGTGGCATATGAAGACAACTGCCATCCCCCATGATACCTGGGAGGAAGAGGCACTCCGGAGAGTCAAATGGTGGGGACTGTTGAGGAAAGCCACGTCAGCCGTAGAAGAGCAACTCCAGCAAGAATATCAGCGTGCACATGACCGACACTCGGCAGCTACTCCAAGAATTTTCTGTTGCAACAATTGTCAGTGTTTCTGCAGATCCCAAGCGGGTCTGACTGCCCACACGAGAGCCTGCTTGAAATAGACCTCAACTCAAACACAAGACAGTCATCTTTGGCAACAAAGGACAGTCATGATGATCTCACACTGCTAAACTGTTAAAAGTTCCAGCTGAAAAGAAGGCAAGTGTATATTACATACCTCAAGCAGGAACAGACAGTGCATGTCACGCTATACAGCCACTGCAAACCTTCTCTCATTCAGCAGAAAACACAACAATTTTATGACAGCGATGGGGTACCCAGGGTAAGGCAGCCTAAATGGCACAAAAAAACACAATGTTAGACTGGTATAAGCTCCTACTGACCAGGAGGATAGAAAGAGGAAGACTGGGTGAATGCAAGGGGTGTATATAAGGTGTGCATCCACAGGTGTGATTGATTTGGTATAATGGTCCTAATCCAAGGATCATAGTCACGTGGTTACAGATTCACTGAAATGAAGTAAAACTTGTCAGACTACTGTATAGCTGCACTCATCAACGTCAGACCTTTGCAAGCAGCCAATCAGAATTAAGGAAGGACTGGACATTGCACGCTGGTACAGGAAGATGAGAATGGGAGGTGATGGTGGAGGCTGAACTTTGCTGCATCAAACAACCCGGTGTCGTGCCAAAAAGTGATCAGCTGCCAAGAAAATGACTGCCAGGTGCCAGATTGTGGTTATGGGGTTATATTAGCTGTAAAATATATATTTCAACAGGTAAACAGTGGGTATAATAAGATATATTTAACACTTATGATGCATTATGAACAGGAAACAAACTTGCTCTAGGATTAAAAGCAATTAAAATAATGCAGTCACAAGGTTACATGGGAAAATACATAGATGTACATGTAGATACGGGCAGCACGGTGGTGCAGTGGTTAGCACTGTTGCCTTACAGCTAGAAGGTTCCTGGTTCGAATCCCCAGACTGGCAGGGGTTGGAACCTTTCTGTGTGGAGTTTGCATGTTCTCCCTGTGCTGCGTGGGTTTACTCCGGGGGCTCCAGTTTCCTCCCACAGTCCAAAGACATGCATGTTAGGTTAATTGGCTGTTCTAAATTGTCCCTAGATATGTTTCCTATAGGCCCTTAGAATAGAGGGTTAGTATTAGTGAAAGCGCTTTGAGTGGTCTTTGTGACTAGAAAAGCGTTATATAAGTGCAGGTTAGTTAGTTAGATACTGTATAAATATATATTGTGTGTCAACAATGGCCAATTAGTGTAGCTTCTAAACAACAGTGAGGTTTTTTCACATAAATATTATCAATTCCAATCTCATAAATTCTCTATGCTGTTATCCAAACTGTAACAGATTTATTTATTTATTTATTTATATTACTTATTTTGTACCCGGAGGTAGATTTGTTTTGCAGTCTGGTGACAAGCCACCAGCTGCCGGTCGCTGCGTGCGCAAGCGCCCCTTATCCCTAACCTACATGTTTTTGGCATGTGGGAGGAAACCGGAGAAATCCCGGAGTAAACTCACGCAACACGGGGAGAACATGCAAACTCCACACAGATCACTGTTGACCGGGGGCAGGGATCGAACCCACAATCTCACGATCCCCGCGATCCCCCGGCCGAGGGTAAACTGTGCTGTCACAGTGCTAACCACTGCACCACCGTGCAGCCCAGTTTGGCACACACTGTACTTTTTCAGATGTGATAAAAGCTGAAAACATTTAGACACATTATAGGGGGACTGAGACCAGACAGCACCTTTAATAAGCGGGTGGTCCTGGATCCTTGAGCCGGTGATCACTTTTTGGCACAACATCGGTACTCTTTGATCTGACACTAAAAGCACATTATGATCAAAATTTGAAAGCAACTGGAACATGCTGGGTCAGATTATCCGGAGGGCTTACCGGGGCAGGAGCCCTGGGGCCCCGCCTCGTTTGGGGCCCGAAATAAAAGCTATTTTTTTAATTTAATTTTATTTTTGCTAATTCTTCCCTGCCCAACGTTTATTGAAGGGTTTGTTTTGGCGTATCAACTTTTTATTTGCTGAGGTGTACATCTGTCCCACCTGCCTAATTTAATTGTTTAAGATTTGACATTTGATCTGATTGACATTAGACGTGGGCTGGTACTCATATGGCGGACGTTTGAAGATATTTCCCCAGCATGCTTGCCAGCAGAGAACGTTACTTTGTGTGTGTATTTGATGGAATTACTGAGTTATTATACTGCTGGGTCATTATAACTGCGTTATAATGACACAGCAGTGTTTATAGGCAGGATTAGGGCAAGATGTATCATGTGTTGTATAACCATGATTGAAACGGAGGTCTGGGAGGATGACCTCCCCTCCTGTCTGTGCTCAGTGGTGTGTTTGAATAAAGCCTGTTCGTCGCAACCATCTGCTCCTCTTTCTTTGTGTGAACCTCGCATACGTCACACTGGTGTCAGAAGTGTGTATGGAGCAGATGGAAGCCAGGATCCGAGCGGAGATCCAGCAGCTGGAGCGATTCATCGCTCAGCTGGGAACGGACGACAGAGCTGAGACACCGACCCCTGGAGTGGCTCACCGGGATGAATGAAGCAGCGGACCCGACAGGAACAGCGTACCCCGCCTTCTGCCTTTTTCAAGGCAGAGTGGGCTGAGCAGAGCAAACCAGCCCCGCTTCCCGCCCTTTTCAGGGCAGGACGGGCTGGCGATTCCACGGCGATCGGGAGCGGCGATCGACCAGGAAGCGACCGTTCCATCCATTCAGCAGCGGGCCAAGATTCCCCCCCCTTCAACGGCAAGACCATATTGGATGACTACCCGGTCCAGGTCGAGCTGGCCGCTGCGCTGAACGACTGGTCACCAGAGGAAACCACCATGCAGGTCGCGCTGGCCTTGGAAGGGAGGGCTCTCTGCACGCTCTCTGATCTCCGGCCCGAGGAGTGCTACAGCTGGCCAGCGCTACAAGGAGTGCTCCGGAGACGATTTGGGAGAACGGCTGATGCCAAGCACGCCCAGGAAGAGCTGACCAACCGCCGTCGAAGCAGCCAGGAAAGCCTAGGAGCCTACGCGGTGGACATACAGCTGCAAACAAGGCGCAGCTACCCGGACTTCGCACTGGAGGTGGTAGAGAAGCTCGCCCTCCGGAACTTCATCCAAGGTCTCCGCCCGGCCCAGCTCCAGAGCCACGTCTGGATCAACGCCGCGAGCGACTGGGAGACTGCGGTGGCAGAAGCGGAGCGGGTGGAGCTGCTGATGAATCGTACAATCAAAGCATTGACGCCAAGACAAAGAACCTTCCAGGCCATGGCTGAGAGCGAGGGGGAGGAGGAGGAGTTACGGCAGACCACGGCAGCGCGTCCACGGAGAAGACGGCTGCGGCGGCACGTGGAAGGGTGCCCCCGCTGCAGGGGGCCAGGACACATCGCACGGTACTGCCCTGCACCCACCCCACGACAAACTGATGAGCTGTCACCGCGCGTGGGCCGAATTGGACACTCGCCAGGGATGTATTTACAGTGCAGCCTGGAGAAGACGTCGATCCGGGCCCTGATTGACACAGGCTCTACAATCTCCTTGGTCCAACCCAGTGTGCTGCCAGGCACGAACGAGACGGCCCCACAGGGGTGGGAACCCACCGAGCGCTGCGTCACCACAGCTACCGGTGAGCGTGCCAGATTGGGGGGGGCAGAGAGTTCTCGTGGTGGTGGTGGCCGGTCAGAACATAAAACACCCGTTCTGGCTGGCTGACATCCAAGACCCTTGTATTATTGGACTAGACCTGCTCACAGCGTGGAATGCCAAGATCGACACCGCTGGACCGTCCCTCCAGCTGGGAAACCGGACCATCACACTCCACAGCAGAACCCAGAGAAGGAACACACAGGCCTGCACGATCGAGGGACCGCCAGGACGGACCGGACCAGGCGGGCCACCGCGAGGACCGGACACAATGACGCCGCCAGCGCGGGCAGAGAGAGCACGAGCACACACAAGGACAGCAAGGGGGGGGGTCAACGTGTCAGCAGAGATGCAGCAGGCGGTCAAGGAATTATTTCAGCAGAGCTGCAGCGGGCTGGAGCCGGAACAGAGACGCCAGTTGCGGGAACTGTTGGACTGTTACATGGGTGTCTTCGCCGCAAAGGATGAGGAATGCAACCGGACCGGCTTGGTGCAGCACGACATCGACACCGGTGAAACCAGGCCGATTCAACTCCGCCCACGCCGGCTGCCCTTTTCAAGGCGGGCAGCAGCAGAACAAAAAGTGCGAGAAATGCTGGAGGCAGACACCAGTGAGCCCTCCAGCAGCCCCTGGGCGGCGCCGGTGGTGCTGGTCAAGAAGGACGGGTCGTGGCGGTTCTGTGTGGATTACCGATGCCTGAATGACGTCACCTGTAAGGACTCCTACCCCCTGCCCCGCATCTATGACGCGCTGGACCATATTGCCGGCTCCAGCTGGTTCAGCTCACTGGATCTATGCAGCGGCTATTGGCAGGTAGAGCTGTCACCCGAGGCCCACCAAAAAACAGCCTTCTCCATTGGGCAGGGACTGTATCAGTTTAAAGGGTTCAGGTTCAGGTTACTTTATTTGTACCCATAGGTAGATTTGTTTTGCAGTCTGGTGACATCCATATTTACAAACCACAAATTACATTCAACATAGACAAAAACGCAGGCACACATGAAGCTGACTATAAACATGGTAAAAATACTCAAGGCTCCACCAATCAGGGTATAAAGACAGAGATGAGAGAAAAACCAGAGGTAAGAGAGAGTCATATTAAAAGTTAAAAACTAGTCACAGGTTAAAAACTCAAAGGTCTAAAACTCAATAAAATATTTAGAACCCAAGTTACGTCCTACAAAAATAAGTAAATATAAAATGGAGTTAATAAATAGGTACCTAAATTATGTGCAATATATTGTTACAGCTTGTTCAACTCTTTGACAGCAGCAGGAACAAAGCTGTTTTTGTAGCGCTGGGTTCTACTTTTTGGGACAGCAAACCTCCGTCTTGAGGGAAGAAGCTGAAAGTTGCAGTGCAAAGGGTGGGAGTCATCATTTAAAATGGAGGTAGCCATCCTCTGTACTTGTCTGGTGTACAGGGATGTCAGGCTCAGCTGTGACTCACCAAGCAAATGACTGGACCATCTAACTACCTGATCCAAGGATTTCCTCTGTTTCAGTTTTATCTGACCAAACCATGACACTAAAGAAAAGGATAAAACAGATTCAATAAAAGCCCGATAAAACATTGTCATTATGGTTCGGTCTATTTGGAAGCGTGCAATTTTTCTCAAGCAATGCAAATGTAGCTGACCCTTTTTGCACACCCTTTCACAGTTCTCTTCAAAGTTTAAATTACTGTCAATAATAGTCCCAAGATATTTGTAGGATTGTACACATTCGGTGGTCTGGTCTTTTAGTACGGTGACTTTGTGCCTGGGAGTTTTCCTCCTAAAGTCAATAATCATGTCTTTAGTTTTTGTCGTATTCAGCTGCAGGTAAGAATCCTCACACCAGTGAACAAAATCAACTACTGGGCCGTGGCCACTCTCACCATCCTGGAGGAGACTGACAATGACTGAGTCATCAGCATACTTTATGATGTATCTGTTGTCATGTCTGCTCCAACACATGTTTGTGTACAGGATGAAGAGTAGTGGTGACAACACACACCCCTGAGGAGAGCCAGTAGAAGAGCACTTTAGGTCAGACAATGTACCATTGACCCTTACTCTCTGTGTCCTGTTGGTTAAGAAATCCAGAATCCCACCCACCAGATTATTGCTCAAATCAAATTGTTGCAGGAGCCTTTCAACTAAAATATGAGGTTGATTGTATTAAAGGCAGAAGAAAAGTCCACAAATAAAAGCCTGACGTGTGTTCCATTAAAATCCAGATGTTTAAAAAGCATGTTAAACAGAGTGACAGTGGCATCCTCCACTCCTCTGTGAGGCCTATAGGCAAACTGCAAAGGATCCAATGCATGTTCAGTCTGCTTTAGGACCTCACATCTGACCAGTTTTTCAAAAATTTTCATTAAAATTGAAGTCAAAGCAACTGGTCTAAAGTCATTTACCATTTTAGGACAGCTGCATTTTGGAACGGGAACAACCACGGCTTCTTTCCAGATCTTAGGCACATGTTGTGTCTGTAAGGACTTATTGAAAATGTAATGAAATATAGGACTCAGTTCATGTGCACAGGACTTTACCAAGCGCCCACATATATTATCAGGGCCCTGACTTTTGTTCACTTTTACAGCGCAGAACTCCCTTTTAACATCCTGCACCTCAATATTAAAGTGCTGATTGTCTTTGAGTTTCTGTTTCAAATCTTGGGTTTCAGTGCTAAAATCAAAGGAGTCAAAATGACCATAAAAACAATTAAGAGCATTAGCCAGCTCTGAGTCTGAATTAAAACCATCTAAAAACACACGATTACTGCGCTCTGTGCTCTGAAGGCCTGCAATAGTTTTCATACTGGCCCAGGCTGATCCAAGTTTCTTTGTTGCCATCTTGCTTTCCAATTGTGATTTATAATTCTGTTTTGCTCTTAAAATTTCGGATTTCAGCTCTTTTGTGGCAACCTGTAGCTCAGAAACAGACCCCTGTTTAAAGGCAAGTGCTTTCCTCTGTAAGTAGGATTTAACTGATTTTGTAATCCATGGCTTGTTGTTGGGATATATTTTGACACGTTTACGTGGAGCGATCTTATTTTTACAGAAAGCCATGTAGGAGCATGTGACGTCCACCAAAGAGTCCAAATCATCCCCGCAGGACAGTGTGAATATCTCCCAGTCTGTACAGTGAAAGCATTCCTGGAGGAAGTGCACTGAATCTTCTGTCCACACATCAATGTCTCATCTCTACCTTGCCTCTTCTGAGAGCAGTTTTATATGTGGGCAGCAAATGTACACAGTTGTGATCTGAGGATCCTACAGGAGGAAGGGGGAGTGATTTATAGGCCCTCTCTATGGATCCATAGCACAGGTCCAATGTCTTTTTTCGCCTGGTTGGGCAGGAGACATACTGATAAAAGTTTTTAAGTGTCTTCTTTAAAGAAACATGGTTAAAATCCCCAAGAATGAAGTTTGGCGCCTCTGGAGAAATTGATTGCAGCTGCTGGATCACATCAAAGATAGTGCTGCAAGCGGAGTCAGAGTCTGCCCTCGGGTGAATATACACAGTTGTGATGAAAAGTTGGGGGAACTCGCGAGGCAAATAAAATGATGATGCCGTTTGGACTCTGCAACGCCCCGGCCACCTTTGAGCGCTTGATGGAGTGACTGCTGGCTCACGTGCCCCGGAGTCGCTGCTTTGTTTACTTGGACGACCTACTGGTGCATGTAGCTGATTTTGACAGCGCCCTGTCAAATCTCTGGGAGGTACTGGACGCCATCCGACAGGCTGGGCTACGGATACACCCGAGGAAATGCCACCTATTCCGGCGGGAGACCACCTTCCTCGGCCACGTCGTCAGCGCAGTGGGGGTCGCCACCGACCCAGGAAAAGTGGCGGCAGTGAGAGACTGGCCAGTGCCGCGGAACGTGGGAGAACTGGGGAGTTTTCTCGGACTGGCCTCCTATTATAGGAGGTTTGTGAAACACTTCGCCACCATCGCCCGCCCGCTGCATCAGCTGACATAGAAAGGACGCACGTTTCAGTGGAGTGAGAACTGTGCTGCTGCTTTTTCCCAGCTTCGCGCGGCGCTCATCAGAGCCCCCATCCTGCAGTATCCTGACCCGAACCACCCGTTCATCGTGGACACGGACGCCAGCAACCAGGGCATCGGGGCGGTGCTATCCCAGGAGGGAGAACACGGAGAGCAGGCAGTTGCTTTTTTCAGCTGCACTCTCAGCAGAGCCGAGAGGAATTACTGTGTGACTCGCAGAGAGCTGCTGGCTGTCATTCAAGGACTGCGTCATTTCCACCCGTATGTGTACAGGGGGAGGTTCCAGCTCAGGACGGATCAAGCTTCCCTGACCTGGTTATTGAACTTTACAGAGCCAGATGGACAGTTGGCGAGATGGCTGGAGGCACTGCAAGATTATAATTTCCAGACTGTGCATCGGGCAGGCCGCCTCCATGCCAACGCTGACGCGCCGTCTCAGCGCCCCTGTGCGACAGAGGAGTGTCGTCACTGCCAGCGGGCTGAGGATCGAGACCAAGCCGTCCCACGGGCTACTGCTCTCCGGACCGCTGCGAGCAGGAATAACACCGCGACACGCAGACCCTCTTCGGATGTTCAGGCAGCCTCCCCCAGCAATGACGTCACAAAGGTCCTTGGCACACAGCAGCTGCAGAGCGAGCAGGACAGAGACCCGGTCATTTCTCGGGTTCGGCAGTGGCTGGACGTAGGACAGCGGCCCGCCTGGGAGGTTGTGTCGGCGCTGGACCCAGAGACTAAGGCCCTGCACTCCCAGCGGGCCAATCTCCACTGTCACGAGGGCGTGATGTGTCGGCAGTGGCAGACTCCAGCTGGGCAGCGGCACGTCTGGCAGCTGCTGGTTCCTCGTCGACTCCGACCCAACGTACTCCAGCTGGTTCATGGGGCAGTAGGAGCGGGCCACTTCGGGGTGACAAAGACGCTGCAGCGTCTTCGAGCCCGGTTCTACTGGCCCGGGTGTCATCAGGACGTGGGGCTCCACGTCCACCGCTGCGACACTTGCACAGCTCAGAAAGGACCAACTCGGCGATCCCACGCTCCCCTGCAGCAGTACTGGGTGGGAGCACCGATGGAGCAGGTGGGAGTGGCCATCCTGGGCCCTTTCCCGACCACGGACCGGGGGAACCGCTACGTGCTGGTCGCAATGGATTATTTAACTAAGTGGCCAGAGGCGTACGCGGTCCCAGACCAGAGCGCCGCTACGACTGCATCAAAGCTGGTGGATGAAATGTTCTGTCGGTTTGGCGCACCGGAGGAGCTGCACAGCGATCAGGGTCGGAACTTCGAGGCGGAGGTCTTCGGAGAGGTCTGCAAGCGGCTGGGCATCCGAAAGACCCGGACCACCCCGTTGCATCCACTGAGCGACGGCCTGGTCGAACAATTCAACCAGACCCTCACCACCCAGCTCGCTGTCCTAGTGGACCAGCGACAGCGAGACTGGGACCTGCATCTGCCTTTTGTTTTGTGGGCATACCGGACAGCAGCTCAGGAGTCTACCCAGTGCACCCCTGCAGCGCTCATGTTTGGATGCGAGCTGCCACACCGGTGGATTTGGTATCTCCCCCCCCCCCCCCCCGAGCTGGAGGTGGAGGGAAAACCCAGGTTGGATTGTTTGTTTTGTTTAAAGGAACATCTCCACACAGTACATGAACTGGCTCAGGAGGCCCTGGCAGCAGCGGGGGGTCGGCAGAAGCGAGCGTATGACTCCCGCTGCCAGGGGAGGGACTTTGCACTGGGAGATCGAGTCTGGGTTTTCTGCCCTGAGAGAAAAAGAGGACGATCACCGAAGCTGGTGAGCCACTGGTCAGGACCATGTGTGGTCCTGCAGAGACTGTCGGATGTGGTGTACAGGGTGAGGCTAAAGAAAAGGGACCAGGTCGTGGTGCTCCACCGTGACCGTCTTGCCCCGTATCAGCCATCCGCCCCGCTGGTGGTCGAGCCGGAGCTTTCATCCCGACCAGATACTCCGACCGAGACTCAGATGGACACTGGGTCTGTTTTTTTGGACCGGGCCTGTACGTGCTGGTCGTCGACATCGAAGGCCTCCCCGACACCTGGACGGGTTTGTATTGAACTTCTGAGTTGGACTTTGATTTTTCTGGGGACAGAAACCAGTCCGGGGGGGGGGGGGGTGTAACATCGGGGCTCTGTTGGGGGGGGGGGGGGCAGGGATTTCCCCAGCATGCTTTGCCAGCAGAGAACGTTACTTTGTGTGTGTATTTAATGTGATTACTGAGTTATTATACTGCTGTGTCATTATAACTGCGTTATAATGACACAGCAGTGTTTATAGGCAGGATTAGGGCAAGATGTATCATGTGTTGTATAACCATGATTGAAACGGAGGTCTGGGAGGATGACCTCCCCTCCTGTCTGTGCTCAGTGGTGTGTTTGAATAAAGCCTGTTCGTCGCAACCATCTGCTCCTCTTTCTTTATGGGAACCCCGCATACGTCACAATATGATAGCGGCACCCGAAAAAGAAAAGAAAAAGACGAACGTGAAAAGGAGGGGGTTTTTTTTGTTTTTTTTTAAACGAAGTAGTGATACAGCCGGACAGACGTCAACTGTACAGTCAAAGCTAGATGTCTGTCAAACTGTTAGCACTGGAAATGCTAACACGGAGTACTAGTGGAGCTGCTGTCTGACAACCATCAGAGGGCGTCACTTTACCAGCCACAGAAGCGCCCCCCGGTCATGAAAGTTGTAAAACACCCAGAAAAGGTTTTTCTCAGTGTCACTTCGATCGCAAACTTGCAACCGGTGAGTCTGTGTCAAGACAATGGCTTCTCGATTCTCCTTCTACTGGCTGTTTATTGTTTTACCTGCCGCATATACAGCGATGGCAAGTTTGATAACTGACAGTCATGCTTTGAAACTGGCTTTAGTGACTAGAAACATACAGAGTGCATTTGAGACCACGAGAACAGTGAGCGTCATATAAAGGAAATTCGGACCTATGTCACCCTTGCATCCAGTAGAGGAAGAATAGACACTGAGTTGCAAAAACAGTTGGAGTCTGAATGTGGTTACTGGAACGAAGTTCTGAGAAGAGTTTTTGCTGTTGTCATATTTTGAGAAATATGGAAATGCAGGAAGAGGGATCCCTTCATATCTCTCCACAAAAACACGTGAGGAATTTATTTAGCTTATGGGGGACCGTGCAGTGGTGGTTTCAGATATGGGCCACATGGGCGGTTGCCCAGGGTGGCATCCACTATTGTTTTTTTTTTTTTTTAAGTTTTTACTTTGTAAGCTGTAATGCGCTAAATAGAAATATTGCATAGAAAAACTATTTCAATAAAGTAGTTTTTTTTAAGTTAATGTCTTTTTGAAAGATAATTCAGTAAGCATTCTAATATTCATTACAAGCAGAGTGAAACATTTCAGACTGTTCTGATTTAATACTGATGATTATGATTATAGTTTTTAAATTTAAATTATAAATTATGATAATGATTCATTGATGAAGAACCTCTTTACTGGTCTTGTGGTTATCAGTATTAACCACACCATTGCTGATCAACTTTCGTATGATGATGTCATTGACAATTTTGTATCAAGGAAAACAAGAAAGGTCGGTCTTTAGATTGAAGTTGTGTGTGTGTGTGTTTGGGGGGGAGGTCACACAAGCCGGGACCGCCCCTGGGACCGTGTTTTGTCAGATTGATAGTGAAGTAAAAATGGCCAAATGCTTTTCAGTCAGTGTTGATTCAACAGCAGATGTCTCACATGTGGATTGGCTGACATTCATTTTATGTTATGTTTCACCTGATTGACACATTCAGGAACGCTTCCTAATATTTCTGCCTATTGAAAGCCACACAGGAGAAGCTTTATGCGAGTCTGTGCTGCAGGTTTTGAAAGAGCTGAATATTGACATCATCAGCTCCAGGGGACAGGGCTATGCTGATGCTGCTAACATGTCTGGGGCTTACAGGCCCATATAAAAGAGATCAATCCACTGGTTGAATGGGTTCCATGTGCTGCACATGCATTGAATCTAGTTGGAGTCAACAGTGTGAGCTGCTATTTTGAGACTGCAGATGTTTTTCCAGTTTGTGCAAAATATCTTTAAGTTCTGCTCTAAGTCAGCTACAAGGTGGAGAGTAGTGACTGCAGGACTCCAACCCAATGCAAACAAGCGTACTGAAACGTAAAAGTCCCTCTGCAACAGAAGATGGGCAGCACATGCAGAGGCCGCAGAGGCATTATGCATGAATTATGCTAATATTCAAGATTCACTGAAGAGCACTGCTGGTGATACTAATCATAATGTTGAAAGTAGAAATGAAGTAAGGTCTCTCTTTAAAAAAAACGGACAAGCTTGAAATTGCTTTCCTGTCCAAAATGTGCCACTGCATTGTCCAGTATTCTGAAAGGGCAAGTGTTGCACTGCAGGCTGTGGATCTGGACCTGTGCAATGCTGTGGCTGTTGTTACATCCTTGAGGGAATGCATTACAAACCTGCGGGATGAGTTTGACACATTTGAAGCCCAAGTTAAAATCATGTCTAACAGTTTCACATGTCTACAAAGAAAGTGCAAAACATCACCAGGAGAAGCTGCAGCTCTCGAGGCTGCGTTGTCAGTCAGGGAAAAATTCTCTGCAAATGTTTTTTTGGTTGTTGTGGACAGGCTGCTTGCAGAAATTGACCGCAGGTATGTGTTATGTATGTAATTACCTCCGTAATGACGAGGCCAGGTGTACAGTTGAACGCAGCTTTATTGGGGTTTGACAACACAACACAGCCGCCAGGCAGGGGCATCGGCAAAGAGGCTGAATCAAGATGCCCGCTGGTATTTATAGGGTGGTGCACTGACGGAAGAGGAAGTGACCGCCACTACACCACACTTCATAATAAAATACCACATCACCCCCCCCAAGATATTTTGTCTGTTGTTAATCCTGATGACACAATATTTTTCTGCTGTTTAAGATAAACCGAGAATTTTGTGGTCATTCTTTATTTAGTGATTTAGGACCTTGAAGGTCCAGCTGATGCTTCAGTGACCCCGGCGACATGGCCGCAATAATCTGATAACTTGGAATAATCAGATAATGGTAATAATTGGATTTGACACGGTTGCATTAATGTCATTTCTCATAACACAATAATTATCTTTTATCTGCTTATTGTTTTTACATGACTACTTTAATAATCAAACAACTCTAGAAATCTGATTATAAACGGTATATTACCGTGCATGTAAACACAGCCATTTCACCTATCATACTCCCATAAATTATATGTGGGGGAGGAGGGGGCCCCCCCAAAACTGCTGAAGCCCAGGAGCCCACAGCCCCCTGAATTCAGCCCTGGGAACATGTCCGCATCGGTGGGCGTGCCAGGTGAGCCTTTGTGCCTTTGTCACGGTACCAGTTCTTACAGTTTTGTAGGTAAAATCGATACGATGTGAATTTGTAGTTGATGACTGCAAAAAAAAATGGTATGATACCGCTCTGTTGTGTAATATTGCTGAATAATTATGAAGCTTGTCAGTAAACTGAGATGGAGAGGAGGAAAAAAAAGAAAACTGACCTGAAGGATTCAATAAATCATGATGTTGATTTAAGGTGGAATTGCCCAGACTCAATGTAGGGTCAATACAGTTATGACAGCCTTGTTATTATTATTATTGTTGTTATTATTATTATGTGGTCATATTGCTGTTGCTTCTCTGTCTGTTCATAACAATGATGACGATAATAATAATAATGGATTGCATTTATATAGCGCCTTTCATTCAAATTTTCAGCAAAGGTGTGTCATGGCACACTGAACACATGATTAGATTTTGGTGGTGATCTCAGAAGGCATACCTCCACCAAGGCTCTCATCTTCTCACAGATGTTAGCAACAATCCTCCAAAACTCCTGGATGGATTTGGATGACATTTTCACTTTGGTTCTTGACCCAAAGATGAACTCATTAGATGATGGAGGTGATCAGTGAGTGCATACCTCCACCAAGGCCCTATCTCGCAATGTACAGATGGATGGCGATATGGACGGACAAAGGGACGGTGTCATGAATCCAGGTTTTGGAGGCCAAAGCCGATTCTGACTCATGGTTATGTTTTGACCTAGTTTCCTCCCGACAGCTTGGGCACGCCCCCTCCTCCTGTCAAAGTCCGTCAGCTGTACTCACCGGTGCACATACATACCGCGCACGCACTCCATTCACTCTCATTCACATGCGCTCTCACACACCTCTTCCCAATCAGTTTTGCCCACGCATTCACACCAGCAATCTCTTTCCTCGTTAGCGTTTGGAGTATTTGGTTGCCACCGCTGAGGAAGGAGATTATCAGGACATTCCCCTTCATACGTGGCAGCGTTTTCCTCCGCGTATGTTATTCACTCCCTGCGTTCTACTCAGCCGGACATTTTAAGACGATCTATACCTTGGTGTTTCCGCTGGTCTGCGTCTCTGCCTCTGCCTCCAGTCTGCACGGCTCGCCCCGGATTAGCTCCAGAACTGTAAGTGTACCTTAGCCTTCTCTCCTGTGCTAGCAGGCCTGCAGCATCAGGCTGCTCACCTTTCCTGTTTCATGCGTTACGCAGCCCTGCAGCACCAGGCTTTATATTCACCAGACTGAGCATTTTGGCAGGCGCCCTGTATGTTGGTGGCCAATACTGTCATTACACCCCCCCCCCCCCCATATATTGTGTGGTTGACTGAACTGCATTTGGTGACTGAACCAGTTATTTTGTGAACTTTAATAAACACGGCACTCTCTACTCCTGCGATTGGGTTTTTCATTCTCTCCCTCGTGTGCCGTGTAATGGTGCACAGGGGTTAACGACAGATGGAGGGACGGAGCCTTGGTGGAAGTATGTGCTCTCTGAGCTGCCCTTATACATTTGCTACTTTCTTGTCGATTTGCAACTTTTTCTTTTTTCCTTGTAAATTTGTGACTCTTTTTATTTGTACATTTGCTAAATTTTTCATGTATGTTTGTTCAGTTTGACAAGTTTTTTTTACCTCCGCCAAATGGGGAGGTTATGTGATCATCGGCATTGGTCTGTTTGTCTGTTTGTTAGCAAGATAACTCAAAAAGTTATGGACGGATTTTCATGAAATTTTCACAGATTGTCAGAAATGGGGTGTCCTACAGATGATTTGATTTTGGTGGTGATCCGGATCACCGTCCACAAGAAAACCGCCATTACGCAAAATGCCATTTTCGTGAATAACTACTAAACCACTAATCCTATCATTGTCAATCCAATTGCTAGTCATATGTTTTCATGGTCAAGGAATCTGAAAACGTACACACAAACACTGTATGGGGGGAACTGTGGCACTTGGCGGAGGTCTGCGCTCTGAGTGCTTTTCTAGTTCTTGTAAATGTGCAACTTTTTTATCATAAATTTTCACTTTTTTCTCATAAATTTGCCAGTTTCTTCTGTTAAATTTGTTACTTTTTTCCTTGTAAATTTGTGACTTGTTTGCATCATTCTGACACAAATGTTCCGGAACCCTGGTCACCCATTTTAATCCCATATGGGGTCCAGTGAGTAAACTGCCCATGAGACAAACCCACATCTGCAGTAAATCGTTCACAATTAATCCAAAATTCAGCTGCCAGGTTATTAACTAGAAGCAGCCGTCCGTCTCACGTTACCACCATACTTGCACCCCTTCTTTGACTCCCAGTAAACTTTAGGATCCAATTCAAAATTCTCATCGTGACATTTAAAGCACTGCGCAATCTCGCCCCCATGACATTTCTAACCTCCTGGTTCAGTACTGCACATCTCATCCACTCCTCACATACTGTTGTCTCATCTAGACCACGTTCTGCCTACAGCACCAGAGGTGGTGGGGCCTTCTCCGCTGTTGCACCTACCGTCTGGAATCAGCTACCCCAGTCCATCACGTGCACTGAAATCTGAATTGTTTCGAACGTCTTTTGAAAACCCACCTCTGCTGACAAGCAATTTTATAACCTCACATTATGCAGTGTGTGTGTGTGTGTGTGTGTGTGTGTCTTTTGATATTCTCAGTTTTGTTGTGTTGGAAATGTTGTCTGGTTTTACCTTGAAATACTTTATTTTATGCTTGTGCAGCACTTTGTAACCTCGTGTTTTATAAAGTGCTATATAAATAAAGTTTTACTTACTTATATGGAACCCATGAGACCCGTGGGCAGCTCGGTGGTGCAGTGGTCAGCACTGTGGCAACACAGTAGGAAGGTCGTGGGTTCCATCCCACCCCCCGACCATCAGTGACCCTTCTATGTGGAGCTTGCATGCTCTCCCTGTGTCTGCATGGGTTTACCCTGGGTTCTCAGGTTTCCTCCCACAGGCCAAAAACCTGCAGGTTAGTTTAACTGGAGACTCTGAGGTGGTCCTAGGTGGGAATGGTGAAGGGACTGGCTGCCTCATTCATCCGGGCAGATGCCCTGAATTTCCTTCTGGGATTAACAAAGTATACAAAATAAATAAAAATAAATCTCACATGGAACCCATGAGACAAACCCACATGGACACTGGGTGGGTAAAGTGTCTTGTCCACGGCCACAACGGCCCGATGTCTGGGGAGAGCAGGATTCGAACCCCCAACCCTCTAGTTACTGGACGACCCGCTCTACTTCCTGAGCCATTGCCGCCAACATTTCGCTCCTCTGTTCCATTTTTGCTGAGCACCAAGCTGGACAGCAGGAAGTTGCATTTTTATATGGTCTTTGGCATGACCCGGCCAGGACTTGAACCCCAACCTCCCATTTGTGAGGCAGATCCTCTGCCTCTCGGCACCGCTCCGGTATTACTGACCGACTGCTTCCTCTGCATGATCACTGGCCTGTTTCCTCCCTTTGAGTTCATTTAATTTCTCGCTTGTGTACGGCCCCAGCTCAGACTGAAAACTTTTTCTTTTTCTCTCTAGTTTTGTGCGGCGTTCTGCATCGGCGGGCCTTGACACGTATAACTTCTGAAAAAGAATGACGCAGTTTTAGTGAACGGCTTTGTTTTGCTCCTTTGCTTCCATTATAAAGCCTGTTTTCTGACTGTGGGGACCTCAAACAGCGAGACACTTTGCCTGTTCTGGCTCTGCCCTGAAAATCTCTCTTCACCAATGCTTCACTGAGCGCTCCACTCCCAGAGTCGCCAGCCGAGTCGACTGAGAGCGTCACGGCCCATTGGTGGCTGAGCAGAGGAGCTCGAAACTCATGCTTGACATGCTGCTGATGTAACCTTGTGATGCTGTGTGAGTTCAGAGGCTTCGACGGCGACTCCAAGATCATCTCAGCTGTGCTTCTCTGTGCTCGTTTTGTTGACACGGTGGCTGTTTTATATTGCAATGGAAAACTTTCTAAAGCCCAAACTTGTCATCGAGTGGCTCTAAGTCTGCAGACAATGAATCGTGTGGGTTATCCAGCAGGAAAAAATAAATGTGGGTCATTGGCAAGATAAAGAGGAAAAAAAACTTCATCAGCACCCCATATGAACATTGCAAAAAAAAGGTTACAAATTTACAAGAAAAAAGTTGCAAAGTTGCAAGAATTAAACTTGCAAATTTAAGAGAAAATTAGCAAAAATAAAAATGTTGCAAGTTGATAACAAAAGTTGCAAATTTAAAAGGAAAAATTTGCAAACTTACAAGAAAAAAAAAACTATAGATTTACAAGAAAAAAGTTGCAAATTTAAAGGAGAAAAGTGTCAGAATCTGGGCATGTTCTGGGGACTTTGCCCACACCTTCTGTTCATTTTGTTTCTCTGTGATTATTATTATTGGTAGTATTATTACTGCTGTTTATGTTCCCTTGGTTTCTCTGTTATCATCCTGTTTTCCCCAGTCTCTTGTGATTTCGGTTTATAATTCATCATTATTTGCATTATTATTAGAGTTATGGTCTCCTGTGTTTCGCCGGTATCCCTTGTCTGTCCTCAGTGTCTTTATTATGGTCTGGTGTGCATATTGGTTTCCCTATTGTCCCCAGCTCCTTATGTTTCCATCCCCATAGCCATTCCCTCACGTGTACCCCTGTTTAGCCCTTGATTGCTCCCTCCTGTCTGGAGTTTGTAATCAGTGGTCTCCCTATTTGTTACTTTGTGCTTGTGCTCTGTCTGGATTGTCGTCGCTGATTCCCCTTCAGTGCTCTCTGTAATTAGCCCATGTTCCCCTGCGTCCCCCAGTTCCTGTGAGTTTATTTTACCTCATTTGTTTAGTTTTATTTTCAGCCCCTGTGCTGCTATTATTTTGTTCCTGAGTTTCTAATAAATTATCACTGCACCATAATCCTCCCTGCACCCCAAGACCTCCTTGCTCCAAACCCTCATCTGCCCAAAGGGCAGATAAAGACAAAAGTTTCCAATTTTCAAGAAAAGTAGCACATGCGTGAGAAAAACACTGCAAGTTAATGACAAAAAAGTTGCAAATTTATGAGAAAAAAGTTCAAATATATAAGAAAAAACTGCAAATTCTCAAGAAAAAAGTTGGACATTTTCAAGGAAAAAAAATCACAAATTTATGAGCAAAAGAGTTGTGAATTTCAAACAGAAGTTTCCAGTTTTAAAGAAAAAAAGTAGCAAATGATTCAATTCAATTCAACTTTATTTATATAGCACCGTTTCACAACAGTCATCTCATAGCACTTTCAACTGTAGGGGAAACCCCCACAATTGCAGAAAGACCCCAGCAAACAGGCGATCCCCTGTGAGTAGCTCTTGGCGACGATGGAGAAGAAAAACTCCCTTTTAACAGGAAGAAACCTCCAGCACAACCAGGCTCAGGGAGGGGCAGTCATCTGCTGTGACTGGCTGGGGGGTAAAGGGGATAGAGAAGATGAAAAGAACAGACATGTAGAGAGCAAACAGCATGATGGGGACTCAATCTATGGGAGAGAACAAACAGATGTTAATGACCAGCAAAAAAAAAAGATATTTCATTAAGAGTGAAGAAAGGAGTGAAGCCCAGTGTAATTATTGGAGGTCCCCCGGCTGTCTAAACCTATTAGCAGCATAACTAAGGGAGGGTTCAGAAACACATGATCCCTCCCTAATTGTTGGCTATATCAAAAAGGAAGGTTTTAACCCTATTCTTAAAAACAGAGATCAAGTCTGACTCCCGAATCCAGATTGGCAGCTGGTTCCAAAAGAGAGGAGCTTGATAACTGAAGGCTCTGCCCCCCATTGTACTTTTGGAGATTCTAGGTATTACAAGTAATCCAGCATTTTGGGAGCATAGTGCTCTGTTAGGATAATAGGGTAATATCAGATCTTTTTAAGTAAAAAGGGGCCTGATTGTTTAGAGCTTTAAAAGTGAGAAGAAGGATTTTAAACTTATTTCTAAACTCTATGGGAAGCCAATGAAGGGAGGCCAGAACCGGAAAGATATGATCTCTCTTTCTAGTACCTGTTAAAACTCTTGCTGCAGCATTTTGGATCAGCTGAAGACTTTTGAGAGATGTTTTAGGACAACCTGATAATAGAGTTACAATAATCTAATCTAGAGCTAACAAAAGCGTGGATCAGTTTCTCAGCATCACTCTGAGACAAGATGCTCCTAATCTGAACAATATTATGCAAATGATAGAAGGCAGTCTTAGAAACGAATTTAATATGTGAAATGAAAAACAGATCTTGATCAAAAATAACTCCAATGTTCCTCACAGAGCTATTAAGAGAAAAAGTAACCGCATCAAAACTGAAAGTTTGATTTGGAAAGGTATTTCTAAGTTTTTTTGGACCAACAAGAATGACTTCAGTCTTATCTGAATTTAATAGCAGGAAATTACAAGTCATCCAAGCTTTGATTTCCTTAAGACAGGCTTCTAACTTGGCCAATTGATTACTATCATCTGGGTTCATTGACAGGTATAATTGTGTGTCATCTGCATAACAATGAAAATATATAAGATAAGCCTTTATTAGTCCCACAATGGGGAAATTCCAGGATTGCAACAGCACGGGGATAGCAACACTCAGAGCAACAATCAGAAGAAAAGAAAAAAAACAGTGCTTTCTAATAATGTTGCCTAACGGAAGCATATATAAACTAAAAAGAGTAGGGCCTAGCACAGATCCCTGTAGAACTCCATGACTGAGCTTTGAGTTGAAAGAAAACTCATTATTGACATGAACAAACTGGAACCTATCAGATAAATAAGATCTAAACCACTGCAACAAAGTTCCATTAAGTCCAACACAGTGTTCTAATCTATCAAGAAGAATATTATGATCGATAGTATCAAAAGGTGCACTAAGGTCTAAAAGGACGAGTACAGAAACAAGTCCATTATCAGATGCGATGAGGAGGTCGTTAGTGACCTTCACTAAGGCTGTTTCAGTACCATGATGGATTCTAAACCCAGATTGAAATTCTTCAAATAAACCATTTCCCTGCAAGTGGTCAAATAATTGCATAGCAACAACTCTTTGTAAGATTTTTGAAATGAAAGGGAGATTAGAGATTGGTCTGTAGTTAGCTAAAACGCCTGGATCCAGCGTTGGCTTTTTGAGTAAGGGTTTAATTACAGCAGTTTTAAAAGCCTGTGGTACATGGCCTAAAGTTAATGAAGAATTGATTATTTGAAGGAAAAAAGCTACCAATAAATGGGAAGACTTCTTTAAATAACCTGATAGGAATAGGGTCTAAAAATCAAGTTGAAGGCTTGGATGAGGAAACTATTCTGTCTAACTCTAAAAGGTCAATTGGAGTAAACTCATCCAAACACGTGTCAATTGAAGGAGTTGTAGTAGTTACTGTATTTAAGTTAACGGTGGGAAGAATCTGACTGATTTTATCTCCGATAGATGAAATTTTATTATTGAAGAAGTTTATAAAGTCCTGACTAGTAAGCTCTAAGGGAATGCTAGGATTGACAGAGTCCTGACTCTTTGTCAGCCTGGCTACAGTGCTGAAAAGAAACCTGGGATTGTTCTTATTATCTTCGATTAAAGCAGAATAATAACTTGTTCTAGCTTTTCAAAGATTTTTTTTATAAATTAAAAGTTGATTTCTCCAAGCTAAATAGATTTAATCTAAATTAGGGGAGTGCTATTTTCTTTCTAATTGACGAGCCTTCTGTTTTAAGCTACGCGTTTCTGTGTTGAACCAAGGAGTTAGAAATCTCTGAGTAGACTTTTTCTTTTTTAAAGGGGCCACCATGTCTAGAGTGTGATGCAGTGAAGCTGTAACACTATCTACCATGCTACCAATTACAGAAGGAGCAAGCTCTCCATAGCTTATTTCCGTTGTGTTGACACATGGCATAGAGGAAACAATCTGCATAAATTTGGTAACAGCATCATCTGAGAGGCATCTACTGTAGTAATATTTTTCCTTAGGAGCCAAATAGTCAGAAATAGTAAAATCAAAGGTTAACAGACAATGGTCTGAAAGTACAGGGTTATGAGGAGGCACTACCAGATTTTCTATTTCTATGCCATATGTCAGAACAAGATCCAACGTATGGTGGAGATAATGGGTAGAATTTCCTACTTTCTGAGAAAACCCCATCGAGTCTAATATTGAATTAAATGCCAAATTAAGGCAATCACTAATCTACATCTACATGTATATTTAAGTCCCCTACTATAATTATTCTATCTGATTTCAGCACTAAATCAGCTAAGAATTTGGCAAATTCGGATAAAAACTCTGAGTAGGCTGAGGGAGGATGATAAACTATGGCAAATAAAATTGGGTTTAGCCTAATATTGCTAAAAAGCCCAATACTGAGGACCAGGCCCTCAAAGGAATTATAACGTGTTTTTTTGCTTTACATTAACTAATAATTTAGAATGGTAAATTGTTGCTACTCCTCCTCCACGACCACAACTTCTGGGATTTGACAGTCTAAATAACCAAAGGGAGTTGATTCATTCACACCAACATAACCCTCTTGGTCTAACCAAGTCTCTGTAAGGGATATTAAATCAATCTGATGATCAATTGACAGATCATGGACTAGCAGAGACTTGGGAGTTAGAGACCTAATATTTAACAAACCACATTTAATTTTTACCCCTCATGGATCGTCACGTTATCATGGTGGGGGGTTTGCGTGCCCCAGTGATCCCAGGAGCTATGCTGTCCGGGGCAATTTGCCTCTGATAGGATCACCCAAGACAAACTGGTCCTGGGTGAAGGGCCAGACTAAGAACGATCCAACAGACTCTCATGATAAATTCTAGATCAAGGATTCAGTGTATCCCGCCCGGTATGGGGTTACCGGGGCCCCACCCTGGAGCCAGGTCTGAGGGAGGGGTTCGATGGCTAGCGTCTGGTGGCCGGGTTTCCACCCATGGGACCCGGCTGGGCTCAGCCCGAAGGAGTTACATGGGTTCGCCCTCCAGTGGGCTCACCATCTGCAGGAGGGATCATGGGGATCCGATGCTATGTGGATTAGGTGGCGGTCAAAGGCGGAGACCTTGGCGGGCTGATCCCAAGCTTTCTAAGCTGGCTTTTGGTACGTGGAATGTCACCTCTCTGGTGGGGAAGGAGCCTGAGCTGGTGTACGAGGTTGAGAGATACCGGCTAGATATAGTCAGCCTCACCTCAACACACAGCCCCGGTTCCAGAACCATCTCCTGGAGAGAGGCTGGAGCTTGGCCTTTTCTGGAGTTACCCCGGGCAAGAGGTGACGAGCAGGGGTGGGTATTCTTGTATCCACCCACCTTGCTGCCTCTATATTGGAGTTTTCCCCGGTGGATGAAAGGGTTGCTTCCCTGCGCCTTCAGGTTGGGAAACGGGTCCTGACCATCATTTGTGCCTATGCACCAAATGATGTTTCAGAGTATCCACCCTTTTTGGTGTCTCTGAGTGGGGTGCTGGAGGGTGCTCCTCTTGGAGACTCCATTGTCCTACTGGGGGACTTCAATGCGCACGTGGGCAACGACAGTGAAACCTGGAGGGGAGTGATTGGGAGGAACGGCCCGCTCGATCTGAACCCGAGAGGCGTTCAGTTATTGGACTTCTGTGCCAACCACAGTTTGTCCATAACAAACACCATGTTCAAGCATAAGGGTGTCCATATGTGCACCTGGCACCAGGACACCCTAGGTTGCAGGTCGATGATCGATTTTGTTATCGTGTCATCAGACCTGCGACCGTATGTCTTGGACACTCGGGTAAAGAGAGGTGCAGAGCTGTCAACTGATCACCACCTGGTGGTGAGTTGGATCCGATGGCAGGGGAGGATGCCATTCAGACCTGGTAGACCCAAACGTATAGTGAGGGTGTGCTGGGAACGTCTGGCTGAGGCCCCTGTCCGGGAGGTCTTCAACTCCCACCTCCGGAAGAACTTCAACCACATTCCGAGGGAGTCTGGAGACATGGAGTCTGAATGGGCCATGTTCTCCACCTCTATTGTTGAAGCGGCGGCCCAGAGCTGCGGCCGCAAGGTGGTCGGTGCAGCTCGTGGTGGCAACCCCCGAACCAAGTGGTGGACACCAGTGGTGAGGGGGGCCATTAAGCTGAAGAAGGAGTCCTATCAGGCTTGGTTGGCTTGTGGGACTCCTGAAGCAGCTGAGGTGTACTGGCAGGCCAAGCGGAGTGCAGCTCGGGTGGTTGCTGAAGCAAAAACCCGGGTATGGGAGGAGTTCGGTGAGGCCATGGAACAAGACTTTTGGTCGGCCTCGAAGAGATTCTGGCAAACTGTCCGGTGGCTCAGGAGGGGAAACAGCTCCCTGTCCACACTGTGTATGGTGCAGATGGGGCGCTCTTGACTTCGACTGGGGATATCATCGGGCGGTGGAAGGAATACTTTGAGGATCTCCTCAATCCCACTGATACGTCTTCCACAGAGGAAGCAGGGCTTGTGGACGAGGGGGATGACTCGCCTATCACAGGGGCTGAGGTCCCCAAGGTGGTTAAAAATCTCCTTGGTGTCCGGGCCCCGGGGGTGGACGAGATTCGCCCTGAGTACCTCAAGGCCCTGGATGTTGTAGGGCTGTCATGGTTGACACGCCTCTCTGCAACATTGCGTGGAGGTTGGGGGCAGTGCCTTTGGCATGGCAAACGGGGTGTTGGTTCCTCTCTTCAAAAAAGGGGACCGGAGGGTGTGCTCCAACTTTTGATGGATCACACTCCTCAGCCTCCCTGGGAAGGTCTATGCCAAGGTACTGGAGAGGAGAGTCCGGCCGTTGGTTGAACCTCGGATTCAGGAGGAGCAATGTGGTTTTCATCCTGGCCATGGCACAATGGACCAGCTCTTTACCCTCTTGAGAATTCTCGTGGGTTCATGGGAGTTTGCCCAACCAGTTTACATGTGTTTTGTGGACTTGGAGAATGCATTCGACCGCGTCCCTCGTGGTTTTTTTGTGGGGGGTGCTTCGGGAGTATGGGGTATCGGGCTTGTTGTTACGAGCTATTTGATCTCTGTACGACTGTTGTGAGAGTTTGGTTCGTATTGCCAACACTCGGTTGGACTCATTCCCAGTGAGAGTTGGACTCTGCCAGGGCTGCCCTTTGTCACTGATCCTGTTCATAATTTTTATGGACAGGATTTCTAGTCGCAGCCAGGGAACGGAGGGTGTCATGCTTGGTGACCACAGGATCTTATCTCTGTTTTTTGCAGATGATGTTGTCCTGTTGGCTTCTTCCAGCAATGACCTACAGCTCTTGCTGGGACGGTTTGCCGCTGAGTGTGAAGTGGCTGGGATGGCAATCAGCACCTCCAAGTCCGAGTCCATGGTCCTCAGCTGGAAAAAGGTGGATTGTCCTCTCCGGGTTGGGGACAAGCTCCTGCCCCAAGTGGAGGAGTTTAAGTGTCTTGGTCTTATTCATGAGTGAGGGGAGAATGGAGCGAGAGATTGACAGACGGATTGGAGCAGCATCTGCAGTGATGCGGACGTTGTACCGGTCTATTGTGGTGAAGAGGGAGCTTAGTTCTAAGGCAAAGCTGTCGATTTACCAGTCAATCTATGTTCCTACTCTCACCTATGGTCACGAGCTCTGGGTAATGACTGAAAGAATGAGATCGTGGATGCAAGCGGCTGAAATGAGCTTTCTTCGTAGAATTGCTGGACTCACCCTCAGAGATAGGGTGAGGAGCTCAGTCATCTGGGAGAGGCTCAGAGTAGAACCACTGCTCCTCCACATTGAAAGGAGTCAGTTGAGGTGGTATGGGCATCTGATTAGGATGCCTCCTGGACTTGAGGTGTTTCAGGCACGTCCCACTGGGAGGAGACCCCGGGGCAGACCCAGGACTCGGTGGAGAGACTGTCTCCCAGCTGGTCTGGGAACACCTTGGTGTCCTCTCTGAAGAGCTGGAGCAGGTGGCTGGGGAGAGGGAAGTCTGGGTTTCTCTTCTTGAACTGCTTCCTCTGCAACCCGGACCTCCGGAAAAGCGGTAGAAGATGGATGGATGAAATTAATTTTTAAATTATGAAGAGGAACAGAGGCCAAATCATTAAATTTAGAGGCTTCATGTTTAACTGGAGTTTTACCAATTTTTTTGTTTAATCACTTTGGAATGCTTATACTTTATATTTTTACAGTATTTACTTTGGAGGGAGCAGACAATGATTCTCTGAAGGGGAAGACAGGGGCTAAGTTGAGGGGTGGCGGATGAAGAGGAGCTGCAGAGAGGCGTGTAAGACTGCGACTGTGCTTCCTGGTCACAACTCTGAGTTGTCAAGATTTTGGAAATTTGGATAAAAATGATGCAAGATTGTTAGATAAATGAGACGCACCATCCAAAGTGGGATGGATGCCATCTCGTCTAAGACCAGGTTTTTCCCCAAAATGAGCTCCATTTGTCAATGTAGCCCACGTTGTTTGCAGGACACCACACAGCCAGCCAGCGGTTGAAGGATGACAAGCGGCTAAACATGTCATCACTGGTCAGATTGGGGAGGGGCCCAGAGAATACTACAGAGGCAGACATTGTTTTTGCAAAGTCACACACCGATTCCGCTTTTTTTGAGACTTCCTACTGCCGGAGTCGGATGTCATTAATGCCGGCGTTGATAACAATTGTGGAGTATTTAGTTACTTTTGGCCAGCATTTTCAAATTTGACTCGATGTCGCCTGCTCTGGCTCCAGAAATGCATTTGACTATGGCTGCTGGAGTCTCTAGGTTCACATTTCTGACTACAGAGTCGCCAATGATCAGTTTTTTCTTCAGCGGGTGTGTCGCTGAGCGAGGAAAAATGATTAGAAACATGAACAGGTTGGTGGTGAACCGGGGCTTTGCAGCTAGGCTTCCTTCTCACCGTCACCCACCCAGTCTCCTCGCTGCTGAGGAGGACCGGAGGACCGCTAGCAGGCCGCCCTAAGCTAGGGAGCTCCACTGCAGCTAGGGGATGTTCGTTGTTATTAACTAGTGCAGACGGTGTTTCAATGCAGCGGAGCCGGGATTCCAAATCAGACAACCTCACCTCGAGCGCCTCAAAAACACAACATTTATTACATTTACCATTATCACTAAAAGAGGCAGAGGTGTAGCTAAACATCTGACAGAGAGAGCACACCAGAGGAGAGGAAGGAGAGCTAGTAGCCATAGCTAGTCGCTAACCCGAAGATAACAAAAGCACAAAGGTGCAAGAGGCTTGTTAAACAGAAGTGAGACGTGACGGTACATGGAAAAAAGTGGTTAAAATACAAATAAAGGCAAAATTCTCGGGAGAATGAGGAGAGCAAACCACACAGACAACCAGCAACACAGGAAGTGACGATACGTTACCACAGGAAGGTCGCTCTCAAGAAGTCTGGGTAGAAAATATGTTTACTGCACATGTCTGAGAGAAAACACTGCAAGGCTATGACAAAAAAAACTGCAAATTTACAAGGAAAAAAGGTACAAACATAAGAGAAAAAAGCACAAATTTATGAGGAGAAAGTTGCAAATTTCCCCCCAAAAAAGTCACAAATTTGAGAAAGTTTCAGATTTGCAAGAAACAAGTTGCAAATTTAAAAATGTCTGAGGTTGCCCTTTACATTTACATGCTCACCTTTGTAGAAACATTTACTGGAGTGTTGCAGAAGTATAATAATTAATAACTCCACATCGCTGCACACGTTCACTGAGTCAGGGAATGCTGAATAAATATTAGAGAAAATGGCACTCCACTAAGTTAGATGAAATCTATTTAGCTTGGAGAAATCATCTTTTATTAAAAAAAAAAAAAAAATGTTAGAAAAGCTAGAACAAGTTATTATTCTGCATTAATAGAAGAGAACAAGAATAATCCCAGGTTTCTTTTCAGTACTGTAGCCAGGCTGACATAGAGTCAGGACTCTGTCAATCCTAGCATTCCCTTAGAGCTTACTAGTCAGGACTTTATGAACTTTTTCAACAATAAAATTTCATCTATCAGAGATAAAATCAGTCAGATTCTTCCCACCGTTAACTTAAATACAGTAACTACTACAACTCCTTCAATTGATATGTTTGGATCAGTTTACTCCAATTGACCTTTTAGAGTTAGACAAAATAGTTTCCTCATCCGGGCCTTCAACTTGTCTTTTAGACCCTATTCCTACCGGGTTAGTTAAAGAAGTCTTCCCATTTATTGGTAGCTCTATTCTTCAAATAATCAATTCTTCATTAACTTTAGGCCATGTACCGCAGGCCTTTAAAATTGCTATAATTAAACCCTTTCTCAAAATGCCAACACTGGATCCAGGAGTTTTAGCTAACTACAGACCAATCTCTAATCTGCCTTTCATTTCAAAAATCTTAGAGTTGTTGCTACGCAATTATTTGACCACTTGCAGGGAAATGGTTTATTTGAAGAGTTTCAGTCTGGGTTTAGAATCCATCATAGTACTGAAACAGCCTTAGTGAAGGTCATTAATGACCTCCTTATCACATCTGAAAATTGACTTCTGTACTTGTCCTTTTAGACCTTAGGCGGCTTTTGATGCTATTGATCATAATATTCTTCTTGATAGATTAGAACATTAAGTTGGACTTAATGGAACTTTGTTGCAGTGGTTTAGATTTTATTTGTCTAATAGGTTCCAGTTTGTTCATGTCAATAATGAGTTTTCTTCCAACTCAAAGCTCAGTCACAGAGTTCCACAGAGATCTGTGCTAGGCCCTATTCTTTTTAGTTTATATATGCTTCCGTTAGGCAACATTATTAGAAAGCACTGTATACATTTTCATTGTTATGGAGATGACACACAATTATACCTGTCAATGAAGCCAGATGATAGTAATCAATTAGCCAAGTTAGAAGCCTGTCTTAAGGAAGTCAAAGCTTGGATGACTTGTAATTTCCTGCAACTAAATTCAGATAAGACTGAAGTCATTCTTGTTGGTCCAAAAAATCTAAGAAATACCTTTCCAAATCAAACTTTTAGTTTGGATGAAGTTACTCTCTCTTAATAGTTCTGTGATGAACCTTGGAGTTATTTTTGATCAAGATCTGTTTTTCAATTCACATATTAAAATTGTTTCTAAGACTGCCTTCTATCATTTGCGTAATATTGCCAAGATTAGGAGCATCTTGTCTCGGAGTGATGCTGAGAAACTGATCCACGCTTTTGTTTGCTCTAGATTAGATTATTGTAATTCTTTATCAGGTTGTCCTAAAACATCTCTAAAAAGTCTTCAGTTGATCCAAAATGCTGCAGCAAGAGTTTTAACAGGTACTAGAAAGAGAGATCATATCTCTCCGGATCTGGCCTCCCTTCATTGGCTTCCCATAGAGTTTAGAATTAAGTTTAAAATCCTTCTTCTTACTTACAAAGCTCTAAACAATCAGGCCCCTTTTCATTTAAAAGATCTGATACTACCCTGTTATTACCCTAACAGAGCACTACGCTCCCAAAATGCTGGATTACTTGTAATACGTAGAATCTCCAAAAGTACAATGGGAGGCGTAGCCTTCAGTTATCAAGCTCCTCTGGAACCAGCTGCCAATCTAGATTTGGGAGTCAGACTCGATCTCTGTTTATAAGAATAGGGTTAAAACCTTCCTCTTTGATATAGCCTTTAATTAGGGAGGGATCATGTGTCTCTGAACTCTCAATTAGTTATGTTGCTAATAGGTTTAGACAGCCGGTGGACCTCCAACAATGCATTGGGCTTCACTCTCAATGAAATATTTTTGCTGGTCATTAACATCAGTTTGTTCTCTCCCATAGATTGAGTCCCCATCATGTTATTTGCTCTCTACATGTCTGTTCTTTTCTTCTTCTTCTCTATCCCCCTCACCCCCCAGCCAGTTGCAGCAGATGACTGACCCTCCCTGAGCCTGGTTCTGCTGGAGGTTTCTTCCTGTTAAAAGGGAGTTTTTCCTCTCCACCGTCGCCAAGCGCTGCTCACAGGGGATCACCTGATTGCTTGGGTCTTTCTGCAATTGTGCAGTCCCTCCAGGATTTTGCGATGTTGCGATCACACCAATTCATGCGAAATCAGCCAATCAGCGCAACTATTGCATGACCTTGCAACTTTGTCCAATCACCGCAACTTTCTGCAAATTTGGCCAATCCTCGTCAACTTCCGTCAATTTCACCAATCAAATTTGTCTAACTGGCGCTGAAACGCTCAGTCTAACCAATCAAATGCATTGTTGCACCGCGTTCACTTCCGTGTTTACAGTGAGTACTAACTACTAACTAACTAACCTGCACTTATGTAGCGCTTTTCTAGTCACAAAGACCACTCAAAGCGCTTTCACTAATACTAACCCTCTATTCTAAGGGCCTATAGGAAACAGATATCTAGGGACAATTTAGAACAGCCAATTAACCTAACATGCATGTCTTTGGATTGTGGGAGGAAACCGGAGCCCCCGGAGTAAACCCACGCAGCACAGGGAGAACATGCAAACTCCACACAGAAAGGTTCCAACCCCTGCCAACCTGGGGATTCGAATCAGGAACCTTCTAGCTGTAAGGCAACAGTGCTAACCACTGCACCACCGTGTGAATTTATAGTTTACAGTGAGTAACAGAACACATCTGCAGAGTGTGTGATTTAAAAAAAACAAAACAAAAAAAACCCTCACCCGTGAGGTTTTCAACACCATCCCTTTCTCCGTCTCCCCAGGCTTCCCATGGACTCCTCTCCACATCTCCATCCTGACTGCATGTGCGAAGCGCTGGGTTTGTGTTGAAAAACATGAGCCTTCCCGAAAGTACCCCGTCGCGGGAGCGTGCATGAGGAGAGTACACTACATTACAGCGAGTGTTTGAACATCTTTAGACTAAATCATTACTACATTAATGAATGTACATAAATGTACAGCCTATGACCCCAGCGTGGACGCTGGAGCCGTGTGTCTGGCAAAGCCTGAAGCCAGTAAGCCTTTCCCCAGTTTCTCTGCGTTCTCTTATATAGCTTTATTGACCTGCACATAGGAACTGGGGGCTGGCGCATATTACGTGGGGTTTGACAAAGGCCATGTGTGGCACGAGATATCATAACACGTTACCTTCATAACAATACATTCGCCTCCCTGCGCTGCAGCTTAGAGCACCAGGAGGCAAAGGCACCTTAAAGTCTGGTCTAATTACCCCTGTGGGGGGCTACCCTCTCAGTCCATTGTTCATCCCCTCTGTCTGCTTCTGGGTGTGAGATAATGTCCACCCGCAGTGTCTAGTGTCACCACAACAACAGAATAATTTATTTCTTCCTCTCTGCTCGATACCAAGTGGTTGGGAACCGTAGGGAGTTTTCTAATGAAGGTGCTGCCAATAATTTCCAAATCTCTACTCTTTAACATGCATTCATTGCAATTTCGCTGTTATAATGGATATTGTGTTAATGTTTGTGTATCGAAGTGGCGACAAGGAAGCTCTTCAAATCAATTTTCCAATTTTTATTTTCACAAACTTACAGGTAATAAAATGACACCGACATCAATAATCCAATGACACAATCTTCAATGATCCACAATGAAAATCTCACAGCCATCTCTCAGACAACAATCAACCACCACCTGTTATATACTATCAGAGATAATTTAGCGTTAATTAGGACTGGCGATCTGTCCAGGGTGGACCCTGCCTCTCGCCCAAAGATGCTGGTATAGGCTCCAGCCCCCCCGCGACCTGAAAAGGATTAAGGGGAAGAAGATGGATGGATGGATGGATAGGACAATACCATATCCCAGGTAAAACAATAACATTTTCCTTTTTCCCCACACATACCCATTAATATCTAAAAGCCCATAATACTTCCCCCAGCTATAAACAGAATAAATATAAATAACACAGAATAAATACTATAAATAATTCACTAAATATTTTAATCCCCTATTTACAAATTTTAAATCTCCCCTATGACTCACCATCGCATGCTTCCTTCCTGCTGGTGTCCTTTAAAAGCCATTCAACCTCTGACAGAGTCTTTTGCCTGGACACCCTCAGGAAGCATGTTGGCAAAGGTATGTGAATTAATAATTATCAGTTGTTTACCCCAAATAATTAACCCAACAATTATCTCACAAAGGCATTCAGTTAGTCAAAGACAGATACAGTAATGTGCACTTTACAAACAATCAAATTGACATTTACAGTACTACACAAATAATACAGTTACACATACAAGAAATCATAACAGTGGCGACACCCCGTCATCAGTTTGTATTTGTTGTTGCACAAAAGAGTTTTTCTGTATAGCAGAAGTTTCTGCTTAATTTACAAATAATTGGAATAGGAAATTTTTGATAATCCTGTGCTTTTCTTGTATTGTTGTATAGAATATCACTGCAGTAAACTGGAAAAAAAGCATCTGCTTTAAAATTTGGAATTCTTCCCACTACTTTTAGTGCAGCAAACACTCTACAAATATTCCAACTTTTACTGCAACTTTTTTAAAAAAGCTCCCACGAAATCAAATATCCCGCAACATCCTGGAGTGACTGATTGTGGGGGTTTCCCTTACAGTTGAAAGTGCTATGAGATGACTGTTGTTGTGGAATGGCGCTATCAATGAAGTTGAATTGAAATAAATTTCCTTACTGTAACAAATTGTTGTGTTAACATATAATTTTCTTAAATTTATTGTCAACCTCTTTCTGACCACAAAACACTTCCAGTTGCATTATTTTTGAATAAGAGATCTGCTGTAAGCAGAAACTGTGGCTTCTTTTTAAAGCTGTTATCATTTTAAGCCATTTCACAGCTGCATCAAACTGCAGGTTACAGACACTCAGTGCATTTTTCATGCAATTCTGTTCAATAATAGAAAATTGCTGGTGTTATCTTTGAGACAGAATTGGATTTTGTCACAAGCTGAGCACGGAAGGTTCCGCCAGGCTCAGTCTCATGGCTTTTTCTTTGTATTTATATATTTGTTGTATTTTTTGAGCCTTTTGGGTTTTGTCATCCCTGCTTGTTTTTTTTTAATTTTCCTGTTCATGTCTTTGTTTACTACGTTCTGACCCTGTATTTATTGGTATTTATTTCTGTTTATTCTTGTTCATATTTGATCCTAATTCCTTATTATTGCGGTTGACAGCTGTCAGGGCATTTCCTGGTTGGTGTTCCATGTGGACATTGCCCTGTCAGGTGTCAGCCGATACGCTCTCCTCTCATTATTTCCAGCTGATCCCAATCATTCACCATTATTACCTTTTTGTCCGCTCATGTGATCCCACACCTGTCTTCACTTATGTTGTTGGTTCTGAACCTATTTAAGGACTGTTTTTTTTCATTATTGCAGCAGTCTTCATGATGCTAATTCTTTCTCCTTGCCACCAGAACCCCATCCCTGTTCTGGTGTGTTTATCCGCTACGTGATCTGTAAGTTTACTGTACCTTATTATCTGTGTTTGGATTTTTGCTTGTTGCACTTTTGGAACTTAGTTTTCAATAAATGCCACAAACTGTAGTTGGCTCGTGGGTCTGTCTGTCTCTCTGCCCTGAGGGGCAAATCATGACAGTAGACTGCGACCAGTAAAAAGACCCAGCCACTGCAGTCTGTGGATTTTCACCTTTTTTTTGTTTTAACTCACCTGTCCTGTGGAGTAATTATGTCACCAGTGCGCCGATCTCCATCAGCCAAGGGTAGATCGGCAACAGGATCTCCAAGTGTCGAGGAGCAGTGGGCTGCCAAGTTCATCCAGAGCTTGGTGGACGAGGCTCTCACCTCCCGCAGCCCAAATAAAATCTGGAAGAGCGTGGATTCAGCGACCGCCATAGTCAAGGCACATCCGGGGTTGTGGAAACATACCCAGTTTGGGTCTTGTTGGCCACGCTCTCAGTCCGACAACAATCCTTCCCTGGGCTGACGTGGGGGCCGTCTCCATCAAACCCGGCACACACACAGAAGCGCACTCCGCGGAAGACGCCGCTGCTTTGCCTCCAGTGTACCCATTCCTGGTCCTGCTCTGCCAGCTCCATCCGCTCCACGGCCCCATAATCCAGCTTTGGATCGCCGGAGGGTTACTCCTGCCTCTCAGCCAGCCTTTCCTTCTTTGCCGAGGCAGAAGACTCCTTCAGTAGCGCATCCCCCCTGTTTTTCCTCTTCAGCTGTTCCACCAGCTCCTTGTTTTCCCGCAACTGCTGTTTTTCACTTCTCCTCACCATTCTCTTCCGTTGCTGTGGGGCCGCCTGCTTCCTTTTTGGCTCTTCCCGTTGCTGTTGCTGCAGGTGTTGTTCCACCATGTTCCCTTGGGAGGCCCTCTCCAACTGAAGTCACAGAGGGTTGGCCCTACACCGTCTCCAACAGGAAACATCGAGCTCCCGGAAAACAGGCAAGAGTCTTTTCATTCTCCCACATCTTATGATAGTGTGCCTTGCCTTATTCCCGGTAGTGAGGCTCAGGGTTTGCAGTCCCTTGAGCCCTCACCACCTGCTGCAACTATTAATTTCTCACCTGCCCTCTCCGTGTCTCCTCCTATCACCCCTGAGTGTCCGCGGGCCCCAGTTTTGGTCCGCCAGATGTGGGAGGAGCCTGTGGCCCTTGAGGACCTAGTTCCAGCCCCACAGCCACACTTTGGATGGAGGGAGAGCGCTGAAACCGAGCTGATGCCTGTTACCAACTAAGAAGAGTCCCTGGGCTTCATCTGAGCACGAAGCAGCACCAGCAGGGAGCCGACCTCCTGTCACCATGCCGGGTGAGCCATCTTGCGTGGGCCACCTCACTAGAGGCTCCCAGGACTGCACTCATCACCATGCCTGCTGCAGGGGCCACCACAGCAGAGTTGGAGCTGGATCTCCAGAGGGCCGGGCCTGAGGCACCATCGCATGGATCGACGGAGTCCTGGACGGTGGTGGGGCTCCAGCTCAGGCAAGTGCTCTCCTTCATTTTTCTTGTGTCTATTTTGGAGATATCTTGTCTGGCTCTTGGTGAGGGCAGCCGGGTGCGGCAGTCAGCTGCACCTGAGCTCACTTCACCAGGCTCCACTGCTGCCGGTGACCCAGGACCTTGTTTCTCTGCCTGTCTTGTCCGAGCTCCCCCCAGGGTCACCGACAGAAGTTCCAGCTTTGCCAGATGTCTCCGTGGGTCTGACCTCACCACTTGAGATCATCATGTGTCCAGCTCCTCCCGCTGAGGTCGTTGCAGGCGCTCCGTCCCAGCCCGGGACCTCCGTGGGTGCTGCTCCCACTCCTGGTGAGGCCAACACGGGTGCTCCGTCAGAGCCTGGGACCTCCGTAGGTGCTGCTCCCCCTCCTGCTGAGGTCATCACAGGTGCTCTGTCCCAGCCCGTGACCTCCGTGGGTGCAGCTCCTCCTCAGTCCGAGTCTCCATGGGTGCTGTGTCCCAGTCGGGGACCATCATGGGTGCTGCACCCCAGCCTATAACCAACTCGGGTGCTGCGCTCCAGTGTGGGCCCGACTTGGGCACTATGCTTCAACCCAGGGGCCACCCTGGGTGCATCATTGGCCCAGTCCTGGCCCCCCATGGGTGCTGCTTTGCTCCAGGCCAGAGCCACCGCGGGTGCTGCTTTGCTCCAGGCCAGAGCCACCGCGGGTGCTGCTTTGCTCCAGGCCGGAGCCACCGCGGGTGCTGCTTTGCTCCAGGCCGGAGCCACCGCGGGTGCTGCTTTGCTCCAGGCCGGAGCCACCGCGGGTGCTGCTTTGCTCCAGCCCGGAGCCACTGCGGGTGCTGCTTTGCTCCAGCCCGGAGCCACCGCGGGTGCTGCTATGTCCCAGTCCAGGACCACCAAGGGTGCTGCTCTCCAGTCCGAGGGCATTGAGGTTCCCCCTCCTCTGCCAGACACCGTCCTGGTTCCCCTCCTGTGCCAGATGACGTCATGGTCCCCTCTCCTGTGCCAGATGCCGTCGTGGTTCCCCCTCCTCTGCCAGATGCTGTCGTGGTTCCCCCTCCTCTGTCTGATGCCGTCGTGGTTCCCCTTCCTCTGCCCGATGTCGTCATGGTTTCCCCGACTCCTCCATCCTGCCCGCCATCGACTCTTCCTGCTGGGTAGCCACCCCCTGTACCACCTTTACTGTTCAGGTGGCTGAAAAGCTCCGGTTGACTGCCTGATGGACTGAGCCGTTGGGTTGGGTGGCCCATATTCTCCAGCAGTCCACCCGACTTGAACCACCTCACCGTCCGCAAGGCCTGGGACTTTGGTCGCCCACCTGAACTTTCTAGCTCTTTGGTCCGGGGGGCCTAAATCATTGATTTTGACTGGTGTGGGTTCTGAGCGGGGTTGTTGTGTTCCCTCCTAGCCTGTTCCCCCCCACCACCCACCCTGGGTGGGTGATTGTTGTGCTCCTGTTGGGGGAGGGGGGATTCTTTCTTTTTCTTTTGGTGTTACCCTGGGGTGTCTGGGGTCCACCCCTTGACAGGGGGGTTCTGTCATGAGCTGAGCACTGAAGGTTCCGCCAGGTTCCGTCTCATGGCTTTTTCTCTGTATTTATATATTTGTTGTATTTTTTGTGCCTTTTGGGTTTTGTCATCCCTGCTTGTTTTTTATTTTCCTGTTCATGTCTTAGTTACTACGTTCTGACCCTGTATGTATTGGAATTTATTTCTCTGATTGTTCTTGTTTATATTTGATCCTAATTCCTTATTATTGCAGTTGACAGCTGTCAGGGCATTTCCTGATTGGTGCTCCGTGTGAGCGTAGCCCTGTCGGTTGTCAGCCGGTGCGCTCTCCTCTCATTATTTCCAGCTGATCCCAGTCATTCACCATTATTACCCTTTTGCCCACTCATGTGATCCCACACCTGTCTTCACTTATGTTGTTGGTTCTGAACCTATGCAAGGACTGCTTTTTCATTTCATTGTTGCGGCAGTCATCATGATGATTCTTTCTCCTTGCCACAAGAACCACATCCCTGTTCTGGTGTGTTTATCCGCCACGTGATCTGTAAGTTTACCTTATTATCTGTGTTTGGATTTTTGCTTGTTTTGGAACTTTGTTTTCAATAAATGCCACAAACTGCAGTTGGCGCGTGGGTCTGTCTCTCTCTCTGCCCTGAGGGGCAAATCAAGACTGATTTACCTTTATGTATTCCATAAAAAGCGCAGAGAAGTGGAGCGGCGGCTGTGTTGTGTGGGGTTTTGGCATTTGAGGCTTGCCATAGCCTGTGCCGTGGGGTTGGGGATGATGATGTCAGGTGGGCTACGGCCAGTGGATATATTGTGTTGTGTTACTTAATAAAGTTTCCACTAGCCCAGCACACCTTGGTACGGCTCGATTCACTTCAGTACGACTCGGAATGCTTCTGTCTCCATTAGCACGGTGTTGTGCTTGTGCTGTGATGGTTTGTGTTAGGAGGTTTTAGAAGCGGGGCAGCGGCAGATTCTCAGCGAGGCGGGGCCACACTCCCGTGACGTTACGCACCCGACTGAGTCCTTATTTACACGAGACAAAAAAGGATCCAAGGATTATTGCCTTGCTCGCTCTGTGGTTTTATCTCACAATTAATTTTATCTCATAATTAAGCTGCAACAACACAAGTCACTTTTGTTTTGAATTAACTGCCAAATGACCTAGAAATAATGAGCTGAAACTTGTTTTTATTCGTATTAAATAATGAGACGGTGGCACACTGCCCAACACCAAATTGTATTATTTTTTACATCCTAGGGCATTTTGGATGTACTGAATTAAAAAAATTCATGTTTTTCACCTTCAGGTCAACGTTTGGAACAACAGTATTATTTTCCGTTTAGATGATGCTACACTCCTTCTAAAGTATTGTAAATCTCTGAATTTGGAATGCCGATAGAACATTCAATTTACATATACTTGTACCTACTTTGACTTGGTGCTAATTTTTTATGATATTTCAATAAAAAGAACAGAAAGCTTACAAAATTTCTTTTTTGGTCTAGTTAAAAATTACATTACCTTTACAATGGTTGACCCCTGACAGGAAGATCAGCATCATTTTGATCAGACTAGGCAATGGAATTTCTATGTAATTATACTGTTTTATAATTCAGTGTTATAACAGACAAACCACACTTTCCAAAACAATTCCATTTTATTATATACAAAATATTAAAAGAAAAAAAAAACTTTGCAACACAACATGAAGGTTAATCGACATTTTATACACGCCGACCACTGAGTGCCTCTACACCAGCTTCCCAAACTGGGTCACGACTCGGTTGAATGAAGGCGTCTCTGCCTGCTGTGGGTCAGGATGGCTCGGTTGAATAATCCGTGCGGGCTGTCGCGGCAGACGCGTGGGATGATTCTACAAGGAAAATGCACACAATAAAATACAGCACGAAAGTGCAATATATACAGAAAAGACAATAGTTTTTAACAAGAATACATAAGCTTATTTCAGCGTATTGTTCACATGAATAATTAAAATAAAAGCTTTAGTCCGCAGTGTGCTGCAATAAAGCAGCGATCCATCCACAAATGAACAGCTTTTTTTATTGCATAAATAAACTGAGCGTCTTACCGAATATATTTGCGAAAAAACGCACAATAAAAAAAAATTAAAACTCACCGTTAAAGGACTCCGATGTCGAGACCTCCCGGTATATTTTTTCATTCCGGGCGGCTCCGTCTAACTCGCGCTGCATACGTTCGTCTGACAGTGCAGTGAGCAGACACTGCACCTCCTTATTGGTCCTGGACCTGAGCATGACACCCAAAATCCAACTATTACACCGGCTTCCCCTCGCTCTGCAGGATGATGTCGCGGCAGAACTGAACAGACTGCTCAAAGCTGGCATCATCAAGAGGGTGGACACTTCACCCTGGATATTGAACATCATTGTGGCCAGGAAGAAGACAGGTGGCATCTGGCCGTGTATTGACCTTAGGATGGTGAATAAGGCAATTGTTCCAGACAAATATCCACTCCCCATGATGGAAGAACTTACCGCAACATTCAGCGGCTCAAGGGTATTTACAAAGCTGGATCTCCGCCAGGGTTACCTACAGGTGCCCCTTCACCCAGCCAGCAGGAACCTGACAGCATTCATGACCCACATGGGCATTTTCAGGTACACCCACATGCCTTTTGGGCTGAGCTCAGCGCCTAGCTGCTTTCAGAAGATCATGGCCACAATTCTGGCAGGCCTCAAGGGTGTAGTGGTGTACCTGGAGGACATTGTGGTCCACGGCGCATTGTGGGAAGAGCACGATGGTCTTTTGAGACGGGTGATGGAGGTGCTATAGGAGCACGGAGTCACAATGAATGGGGGGGGAAGTGCATTTTCACGGCAGACTCCATCAAGTTTGTGGGATTCCGGCTGGCGGCCAAGGGTCTGAGGCCCCTGCAGTCAAACATGGAGGCGGTCCTGCGTTCCCCAGATCCCATGACACCTGCACAAATTTCCTCGTTCTTGGGCATGGTGAACTTTTACGGACATTTTCTTCCCAATTATTCAGAGACAATCGAACCTCTCCAGGCTCTTCTGAAACAGGATGCAATGCAGCAGTGGACCTCTGCCTGCTCAGTGGTGGTTGCTAGGCTGAAGTCCCAATTCACCACCCCTCCAGTGTTGGCCCACTTTGATCCAAAATGGCCAATTTTTGTGACCTGTGACGCATCTGGTTCGGCGGTGGAGGCAGTTATATCTCAGGTGCAAGATGGTACCGAGTGCCCAGTGGCGTTCGCATTGAGGTCTCTTTCAGCAGTTGAACAGAAATATGGCGTGGATGAGAGGGAGGAGCTCGTCTGTGTCTGTGCATGTGAACGGTGGCACATCTATCTCTGCAGGCGCCACTTCACCCTGCGAATGGACCACCGGGCACTGACAGCACTACTGGAGATGACTCAGGACACAGCCCCCTACAGATCCACGGGTGGACGGAGCGGCTGAGGGCCTACAACTTTACTGCCCAGTTCACTCCTGGAAAAGAGAACATGGTGGCGGACCTCCTGTCCCGTGCCACAGCCAACACCGCGCAACTGGATGATGACGGTGACGACCTCATGGAGGCAGATCTAGTCAACATGCTGCACGGACCCCTCCGGGACATGGTATCCCTCCAGGAGCTCCGGACAGAATCGGAACGGGATCCTTTGTTGTCACAGATGTGCTCGGTCATCGGAGAGTTGGCCCACAAAAGTACAGGGTGAGCTGCCACCTTTTCGCCGGTTTAGGGACGAACTGAGCTGTTGGAACAGTGTGTGTGTGGCAAGGGGATACTACACGTTGATCCCGGTGTCTCTGAGATCACAAGTTCTGGTGATGCTCTACGATGGTCACCTGGGCATGGTCAGGGTGAAGCAGTGTTGCCTGGATTCAGTTCGGTGGCCTGGTATTGACAAGGACATTGAAACCATGGTAAAGAACTGTGTCCCGTGCTTGGAGAGCGGAAAGACTGGCGCATCCCCCCCCAACCCCTGCGACCATTACCGTACCCAGAGGGCCCTTGGAAGCACATCCAATTAGACCTCTGCGGCAAACTGCATACAGCACCCCCAAACAGCCGGTTTTTGCTTGTGGTCCACAATCTGTTCTCCAAATGGCCAGAGGTGTTGCCCACTAATTCAGTCACGATGGATGTGGTTACAGGTTTCCTCTTGTCACTGTTCGCCAAGTGGGGGGTCCCGGATGCCATCACTACAGACAATGGCCCACAGTTCACCTCTGGGAGGTCTGAGGAGTTTTTGTGTGTTAGGGGCGTGGAACACATTAAAACCGCATTATATTGCCCCAAAGCCAATGGGGGCGTAGAATGTTTCAACAAGACTCTGAAAAATGGTCCGAGAGTTCATTTGGCGGACAGTTTCACGTTCTCTGATGCCCTCCAGAACACACTCCTCCACTACAGGGCAATGGCCCATGCCACGACAGGGTGCTCCCCGGTGAAACTCATGCTGGGGCATGAACTCCACCTGTCCCTGGACCGACTGAGGCTACCCATGACCTCTTCTCTGGGGAACACAGATCCTCCACGAGACCGGGTTGTTGCCCAGCAGCAGAAGATGGTTCGACAGGAAGCACAGGGTGAAGGCCCACAGACTTGAGGTGTTGGACTGGGTCTGGATTAAACATCCCAACCGCACGCATAAACTGCAGCCTTTCTGGACGAGGCCCCTACAGATCGTGAGGCGGCAGGGCTGGGACACGTTCGAGCTATCGGATGGGTCACTGTGGCACTCCAGCCAACTCAGGAAGTTGTTGCCTGCACAGAGTCCAGGAGCTACAGCAGAGCAGACTGGTGTGGGTGTAATGTTTATTTACTTATAACAAAGACATTTAGTCTTAAGCACCATGCCAGCAAGACGTGCTGCCTTTTTATTATCACTTCCGGTTCACATATTTTACTACTTCCTGAATCTACCTGCTATCTTATGTGATCGTACTGCCACCTTGTGGTAACACCTATCAGTACATCCCCTTTCCTGAGCAGGTTAGTGTAACTTTGTAATTCTAACACATATACAGCATTTCAAGACTGCAACTGAATAAACCTTCTTACTAACATTCAAGATGTCTTAATGCAGTACACAGAAAACTTTTCTTTTTTTTCACAAATACAATGCATACTGATAACCAAACAAAACAAGAAAGCCACAACTATTCCATTTGTAACAAATAACGTAACTGTCAACTCTTTTTTTTTTTTTTTTTTTTTTTTAAACAACTTCAACAGTTCACTGTTCTATGAGTCTCTAAGACAGCTTCCTGTTTCTGGTGGATCGTCTCAGAGCTGGAGTGACAACATCTGGGGAAGATGAAGGAGGCTCAGTGTGCTGCAAATCTACAGTAGTGTCACATTCGCATCCTTTCCAGACTCAGTTTCCTGAGGTTGCCCTTCAGTGTCCTCCAGAATCTTCGAAAGACTCTTCCTGTTTCTTCTGAACACTTGTCCATCCTCTGTTCTCACCGTATAGGATCTGGGACCCACCCCACTGAGAACTGTTGCCTTTCTGGTCCAAGTATTAGGATCTTCAATTCTCACAATGTCCCTTTCACAAAGAGGTTCCAGTCTCCTTGCTGATCTGTCATAGTTCATTTTCTGTTTGAGTTTCAGTTTCTTTCTCTTGTTAGTCAGTTCTCTGTTGTTGTCCTTGTCTTTCTCTGCGATAATGTGTGGTAAAGTGGTGCGCAGCCTATAACGCATTAGCAGCTCTGCTGGTGATGCACCACACTCTAGTGCTGCTGACCTATAACTTAGCAAAGCAAGATACGGGTCAGTATTGCTATCTCTTGCTTTTTTCAAAAGTCTTTTTCAGCTTGTCCGTTAGCCTGTGGATGCAGTGGGCTTGATGTAGTGTGATGAAATCCATACTGCTTGGCAAACTCCCTGAATTCTGCACAGTTGTACTGGGGGCCATTGTCACTCACCACACACTGTGGGATTCCATGTCTAGAAAAGAAGCTTTTTATGTGTGTGATGACAGACTGTGCTGATGTACTAGTGAGCTGGGCTACCTCAGGGTAGTTTGAATAATAGTCTATGACTAAGACATAGTCCTTGCCATGCAAATGGAAGAGATCAGTGCCCACTTTTTGCCATGGTGCAGTTGGTTGCTCTGCAATCAGCATTGGCTCTTTTGTCTGTTTGTAGTGGTGTGTGAGACATGTTACATTTCCCTATCATGTTCTCGATATCCATATTGATACCTGGCCAATAAACTGCTTCTCTGGCTCTCCTTTTGCATTTTTCTATTCCAAGATGCCCTTCATGGATACGATGCAGCATGTCCTGGCGCATAGACTGAGGAATAACAATCCTGTTCTGTCTCAGCACAAGGCCATTTGCCACACTCAGATCTGCTCTCACTGAGTAGTACTGTGGGCAGCTTCCCTTTGCCCAACCTCCATGAATCTGCTGGACAACCTTTTGCAGCACAGCGTCCTTTGCCGTTTCCTGTGCAATTTGCTCTAGCATCACATCTGATGCAGGACGTGAAGCTGTCACCATGTTGACATGAGCTTCCACATCATCTGTTGTGGAGATGGACTCTGTGCAACTGCTTGATACAGGTGCCCGTGACAAAGCATCCGCTAGCACTATATATTTGCCTGGCATGTAGATTAGCTCAAAGTCATATCGCTGGAGTTTCATCATCATGCACTGTATTCTTGGAGACATGTCATTGAGGTTTTTCTTTACATTTGACACCAGTGGTTTGTGATCAGTCTCTGCAGTAAAGGTTGGCAAACCATAGACATAACTGTGAAACTTACTACACCCAAACACTAAACCCAGAGTCTCTTTTTCAATTTGGGCATAGCGTTTTTCCGTCTCTGTCATTGATCTCGACGCGTATGCTACTGGCTGCCATTTATCCCCTGTAGCTTGAAGCAGAACAGCTCCCAAACCATCCTTTGAGGCATCAGTGGAGATCTTTGTTGGTTTTGAGGGGTCAAAGAATGTGAGGACAGGCTCTGTGGTTAGAATTTCCTTTAGCTTATTCCATTCTTTTTCATGTCGTTTTGACCACTCAAATTCCTTGTTATGTTGGAGCAACTCTCTGAGGCATGCTGTTCTGGAAGAAAGATGAGGAATGAATTTTCCAAGGAAGTTGATCATTCCCATGACTCTCAGGACTCCTTTTTTATCAGTGGGAGTAGGCATGTCCAGTATAGCCTGCACTTTTGACTGATCAGGTTCAACCCCTTCACCTGAAAGTTCGTCTCCCAAAAAGGTAATTTCTGACACCAAACTGACATTTTTTCCTGTTCAGTATTAGTCCACTGTCCTGAACCCTGTTAAGGAGTTTTTTGTCTTTCATCATGCTGCTGGCGTGTCGCTCCCCAGACCACCAAATCATCAATGTACACTCTTGTGCCCTCTAGACCCTCAATTATGGACTCCATCGCCCTGTGGAAAATCTCTGGAGCTGAGATAATACCAAATGGAAGCCTCAGAAAACAGTACCGCCCAAATGGTGTGTTGAAGGTGCAGTACCTGCTACTTTCTGGATCCAGCTTCAGCTGCCAAAATCCCTGCGAGGCATCCAGCTTGCTAAAATATTTAGCACCTGCCATTTCACTGGTTATCTCATCTCGTGTTGGGATTGGGTAGTGTTCTCTTTTAATATTCTCATTCAAATCCTTAGGATCAAGACAAACTCGTAACTCTCCATTCTGTTTCTTGGTACATGTGATGGAATTCACCCAATCAGTGGGCTCCTCCACTCGCTCAATAACACCCAGTTGTGTCATTCTGTCCAGCTCTTTTTTCAAGCCAGCTCTAAGTGCTGCTGGCACTCTCCGTGGGGCGTGCACTACAGGCTTGGCATCACTCTTGAGCTGAATCTTGTAGGTGTATTTTAATGTTCCATGTCCTTTGAAGACAGAGGGGAACTGTTTTACAATGTGTGCAGCTCCTTCATATTGCAAGTGTTGTATTTCTTGGCTATGATTGTCCATCTTTATGTTTTCACTGTTTATCTGGTAGATCCTCTTAACCAAACTTAGGTCCTCTAATGCTTTGTCCCCTAGGAGTGATTCATGTCCATTAGGCACAATGACAAACAACAAGCTGTGCTGCTTGCCTTTCACTTTCACAGTAAGTTTACATCCTCCTAATGTCTCAGCTGGCTGACCATTGTATGCAGTCAGTGTTGCGGTCTTGCTGGTGATTATATTAGGCTTTATTTTCAGAGCATTGACATCATTCTCATTTATTAGGTTAGCTTTAGCTGCTGTGTCAATCCTGAATGGCACAGTTGTCCCATTTACCCACAGTGGTGCAATCCACTTATCACTTTTCACTGCACTCACTGTCTGACCAGTGCCTCCAGTTTGTGTGAGTTGTGCGTGGTCATCATTGTTACTGCATGACACCATCTTGATGAAAAATGTTTCACTTAGATCATCACTGTCATCCATTTCTGCCACTGTGTGCACTTGTCCTTTTTTAATGTCTCTAGTGCGACACATTTTTGCATAATGGTTTTTTCCTTTGCACTTTGCGCATATTTTTCCATAAGCAGGACATTGTCTCTGTGTTTTTCACCGCATCTCTTACAGGAATATACCTCTTTTTCATTGCTTTTAATTCTGCCCTGCTGTTTCCTTTTCATGGACAAAGCATGGACTTTCTCTTCACCTTGGCTCACTGCTCCCAAAGCAGGCTCATCAAAAATCATTACAAGTTGGCGTGCTAGCCCACTGGCTTGACATATTTTTATGGCACTTTCCAATGTGAGCTCTGTTTCTCTCAGTAGTTTCTCTCGGAGCTTCTTATCTTTTGTTCCAAACACTATCTGATCCCTTACCATAGAGTCTCTGAGATCACCAAAATTGCAAGACTGAGCTTTTAATTTAAGGTCTGTCAGAAAGTTATCAAATATTTCTTCTTGGTGCTGCATACATGAGCGGAAGACATACCTTTCATAAGTTTCATTTTTCTTTGACAGACAGTGCTCATCAAACTTTTTTAAGACTTCTTCAAACTTGTCTTTGTCCTCTGGCTGAGCAAACACAAAAGTATTGAAGACTTCTATGGCTTCTTTGCCCGCAACAGTTAGCAGCATGGCTATTTTTCTCTCATCTGCCCGTCTATCCACTCCGACAGCCGAAAGATACAGCAGAAATTGCTGCCTGAAAGCCTTCCAATTCGCATCCATGTTTCCAGTCAGTTTCAGCGTCCCTGGCGGTTTCAATGCATCCATCATTATTTTGTGTCACTCCTGACAAAGTTTACCCGTCCTGGTACCATGTAATGTTTGTTATTTACTTATAACAAAGACACTTAGTCTTAAGCACCATGCCAGCAAGACATGCTGCCTTTTTATTATCACTTCCGGTTCACATATTTTACTACTTCCTGAATCTACCTGCTATCTTATGTGATCGTACTGCCACCTTGTGGTAACACCTATCAATACAGTGGGTTGGGACTCATCTGATGTAGGTGTTAGGGACTCGCAGGTGCGGCCGACGGAGCCTGGAGCAGGTTCCCCTTCTGTGGGGCGCTTGGCTCGGATGCATCAGAGGCCCAAATACCTGGATGACTATGTCCTGAAAGTAGCTTTAGCAAATGCGTGTTGGGACTGGGCGGCAGAATAATGCACCCAACAATGGAGGGTGTCCTAGTAGTCTACCCAGGTACCCATTTAATTGATTAGTTTTGCTGTTCTGTGTTAAAAAAAAAACAACAAAACTGTTGCATTTGTTCTAAGCAGTCCATCATATACGTACACATATATATCAGTCCCTCCAGGATTTCGCAGGATTTTTTTTTTCTATTGTTGCTGGGTAAGTTGCGGGGCTCTCCTTGGAGATTGCCTGAATCGCGCAGTGGCTCATTTCCAAACCGGCCAGTCCCAACTTTAAGACTCACTGACAAGCTGTAGTAGTGACTTTTACCCCTAAAGACGTATAAACTGTTACAACGCTTGCTGTAATATTAGATTCACTTGTTTTTTGTGTGGTTTTATGGCGGGTCTGGGTGCACACACTCCAGAGACGAGGTGATTTCAGGCAGGTGGACGTTTTTCAACACAAACCCGGCACTTCATACACGTGGTCATTATGGAAACTCGAGGAGACGTTCACCGGGGGAGACGGATGAAGGAATGATGTGGGAAAACTTGCAGGTGAGTGTGTTTTTTTTAAAATCACACACTGTTTTTTGCTGATGTGTTCGGTATATTCTCACTGTACTGATAACGTACACATCTGCGCACTACTGAGAGACAAATTTGATTGGCGAAATTGGTGCAAGCTGACAACAATTGGCCAAAATTGCGGTAATGTTGCGGTGATTGGACAAAATTCAAATTATACAGGACCTACTGAAGTTGCGGGAACTGGTTGAATCGCAACTTTGCAAAATCCTGGAGGATATATATATGTATATACTGTGTGTATATATATATATATATATATATACACACACACACTGTATGTGTATATATGTGTGTGTGTGTGTGTGTGTGTGTGTACTGTATGTGTGTATATACTGTATATTGGTCAACCTGTCAACCTGCTGTCAGATCCTGTCAGTCGGTGGATTTCGGTGGATTTCTGTGTTTTGGTGCTTGGTTTTTAACTATTTTTTTTGGCTTCTGAGAACTGAATTTGGATTACGAACTGGACATCCTAGTTTCGACCCCTGCCTGATTTAAGACGCCAATAGCGGCATCTACGGACTGGGAAACGAGAGCGGAGCGGCCCGCCATTCAGCTAGCTAAACAGCTGTTTGTTAGCTGTTTAGTCAACATACATCGTCCGGGATCATGGGTCCTAAGAAAGCTCAGCAGACTGAGGAGGTGGACGATATTAAAAGATCGCTCGACTTCTTGGCTGAAGAGATTTCTGCTGTTAAGCTGCAGCAAAAAAACATCCTGGGCCTGCTCGAGGAGGTGAAAGTGCTGCGGATCTAGAACGCCAAGAAGGACAAGAGGCTGGCATATCTGGAGAGCAGAGTGTTGGACCTGGAGCAATACACCTGGGTGAACAACGTGATCATCACAGGGCTCTACATTAAACCCCGATCATATGCTCGAGCGGTGACAGCGGAGGGATGCTCGATGAGCTGGAAGCCGAATCCACAGAGCAACAAGTGGCGGCCTTCCTGCAGTCCAAAGGAATCCAGCTGGACTGTAACACCATTGAGGCCTGCCACCCTCTGCCCAGGAAAAACAGCGACAAACCAGCTGTCATCATGAGGTTTGTCAATAGAAAACACAAGACTGTGCTGCTAAAACAAGGTAGAAAACTGAAAGGAACGAACATTTATATAAACGAGCACCTCACTAAAGAAAACACAGAAATAGCCAGAAAAGCTAGATACATGAGAAAGCAGAAAAAGATTCAAAACACCTGGACATCAAACTGTAAAATCGTCGTCGTCAGCTCCAGCTCGTGTCCGAGCATTGGTTTCATCTTAGTTTTCAGGACGTTGCCATCTGTGATCGATGGCGGCTGTGGCTCTTAAGGCCCAGCCTATGATAGAACTGTCATGGGCAGAAGCCACATTTTATTGTGGGTGGGGGACGTGGTTGCTTTTGTTTTTCTTGTCTTCATTTGTGTTTAGCATCATCCTGTTTTTTTCTGAGCCTCTCAAATGAGTCTGTGCCTTCCCAAGTTCTTCTTCTCCAGGCTGCTCTGTCGGTGGCAAGTTGTTCCCAAGATCTTTTGTCTATGTTAGCTTGCTTCAGGGAACATTTTAGCTGGTCCTTGTAGCGCAGTTTTGGCCTACCATGTGGTCTTTTTCCTGTCTCAAGCTCCTCCTGGAGCATGATTCGTGGTAGTCTGGTGGGGTCCATCTGTACGACATGTCCTGTCCATCGAAGGCGGTGCTGTAAGATGGTAGCTTCCACACTAGGCAGCAGAGCACGCTTGAGAATCTCATTGTTTGAAAGTCGATCCTCCCAACGAATGTCAAGTATTTGTCTGAGCTTTCTCTGTTGGAAATTCTCGAGGCACTTGATATTGTGACGATATAGGGTCCAGGCTTCACAGGCATAAAGAAGGGTGGAAAGAACAACGGCCCGAAAAACCATGATTTTGGTGCAGATGGTTATCGCATGATTATTCAAGATTCGATGACAAAGGCGTCCATATGCGGAGTGTGCAGCTTTTATGCAGTTTTCGATGTCCTTTGCACAAGTTGGTATTTTTGAGAGGATGCTACCAAGGTAAGAAAAATGCTCCACTTCATCGACAGGATTTCCGTTAATCTTAAGGTTGGTCCTTGAGGAAGTTTGACCAGGTGCTGGTTGGTTGAGGATTTTGGTTTTGTCAGTTTTAACTTCCATTCCAAAATGCTCATAAGGGTCATTATAAATGGTAGCTATCCTCTGGAGGTCATCAACAGTCTGAGCTGGTGTGGCATTATCGTCTGCAAACTGCAATTCATGAACACTGGTGACCAAGGTTTTGGATTTCGCGCGAAAGCGAGCAAGATTAAAAAGCCCCCCATCCAAGCGGTATTGCAGATTGATACCAGGGGTTGTTGTTGGTATTTCATTTAGCATTGCAGCCATATACAATGAAAAGCAGGTTGGAGCAAGGACACATCCTTGCTTGAGACCACGAGTGATGGGAAAAGGGTCTGAGAGGGTATTTTGGTGGCAAACCCTACCAACCATGCCATTGTGGAGAGCACGAACGAGAGCGATGAAATCACCTGGACATCCAAAACGAGCAAGAACAGCCCACATAGCAGGGCGAGGAACTCGATCAAAGGCCTTCTTGAGGTCCCAGAAGATAAACATGAGTGGTTGTTGTTGTTCTTGGCTCTTTTCCTGGAGTTGTCAAGCACAGAATATCATATCTACTATACCACGAGAGGGTCTAAAGCCACACTGGGACTCAGGAAGTACATCCTCGGCTACTACAAGAAGACGGTTGAGAAGGATACGAGCAAAGATCTTGCTTGCAATGCTCAGTAGTGAGATGCCGCAGTAGTTAATGCAGTTGCAGTTTGTCAATAGAAAACACAAGACTGCGCTGCTAAAACAAGGTAGAAAACTGAAAGGAACGAACATTTACATAAACGAGCACTTCACAGAAGAAAACACAGAAATAGCCAGAAAAGCTAGATACATGAGAAAGCAGAAGAAGATTCAAAACACCTGGACATCAAACTGTAAAATATACTGTACATCAAATTAAATGGATCACCTGAAGAAGCCAAGGTTATTAACATCCGTAATATTATGGAACTGGACAAATACCAATGAACATTATGAACTGGAGTCGACAGCAACAAATGATAACTGTAAGACATTGAAGGATTATACTCATCTGCATCAGGACATTTAACAACATGAAACAAAAGATCAACAAACAGGAACAACAGGAACCACGTCAAATAGGTTCATTTTGTTTTCTTTTGACTGCAGCCTTCGTCAGAAGAATCAGATTCTTCGAACGAAGGCTGCAGTGCAGTCGAAACATGTAAAGACATCTTTCTATTTTATTTTTTGCCTTTTATATGAACAAAAGATAAATAACAACAGGAACTGAAAGTTTTTGAATATACGGATCACAACCCACAGGACGTAGAATATAACACAGACCCTGATAATTTTTGCTCCATCAATAATAACTGTAGTTACTACACGGATGAACAGTTTAACACAATGGTCACATCTGATTTCAATATTTCTATGATCCACTTCAACAGCAGAAGTCTCTATGCCAACTTTAATTACATTAAAGATTATTTACATCAGTTTAAAGAGCCGTTCAATATTGTGACAATATCAGAGACGTGGCTCTGTGAAGAGAAAGGAGTGGATTTTACCATGGATGGCTATGAATTAAATTATATAAATAGAAAAGTGAAAAAAGGAGGAGAAGTTGCAATTTATGTTGACAAGAGCTTGCAATACAAGGTTGTTGAAAATCTGTCAGTAACTGTGGATGATTTATTTGAATGTACTACAATAGAAATCTGTCTGGACAATGTGAAGAATATAGTAGTGAGCTGTGCATATAGAACACCTGGATCAAACATTGACTTATTTAAGGACTGGATGGAAAAAATGTATGCAAAACTAACTCATAAAGTTGTGTTCGTCTGTGGGGATTTCAAAATAGATCTTATGAATTCAAAACAGCATAGTTTGACAGAAGAATTTATCAACACAATGTACAGTATGGGCTTACATCCAACAATCACCAGACCTAGCAGAATCACGTCACACAGTGCTACACTAATAGATAACATATTCACAAACATTATGGAAAATAATATCAGGAGTGGGCTTTTATTGAATGATATCAGTGACCACCTGCCAATTTTTGTTGTCTGTCAATGTGATTATAGGAAGAAAAAGTATACCAACAATATTAAATATAAAAGAATAAGAACTGAAGAATCTATGTATTTACTGGCAAAGGAATTATTAATAAAAGACTAGAAGATAGTTTGTGATGCAAACGATATAAATAAAGCGCATGATAAATTTTTACAAATATTTCAATCATTGTACCCTGCCTCTCACCCAAAGATGCTGGGATAGGCTCCAGCCCCCCCACCCCCCCACCCCCCGACCCGAAAAAGGATTAAGCGGAAGAAGATAGATGGATGGATGTACAATAAAAACTGTCCTAGTGGGGCAAAAAAGTATTTAGTCAGCCACCAACTGTGCAAGTTCTCCCACTTAAAAAGTGAGAGAGGTCTCCAGTTTTCATCATAGGTATACCTCAACTATGAGAGACAAAATGAGGGAAAAAAAATCCAGAAAATCACATTGAAGGATTTTTAAAGAATTTATTTGCAAATTATGGTGGAAAATAAGTATTTGGTCACCTACAAACAAGCAAGATTTCTGGCTCTCACAGACCTGTAACAACTTCTTTAAGAAGCTCCTCTGTCCTCCACTTGTTACCTGTATTAATGGCACCTGTTTGAACTTATCAGTATAAAAGACACCTGTCCACAACCTCAAACAGTCAGACTCCAAACTCCACTATGGCCAAGACCAGGGGTCACCAACGCAGTGCCTGCGGGCACCATGTCGCCCACAGGGATCATATGTGTCGCCCGCAGGCCTGTTCTAAAAATAGCACAACTCGCAAGTGAGCTGCAGATGTAATTTTTTCTGCCGCTACTTTTTATTTTATATTTTTTAAAATCACACTTGCATTTATATAGATTTTAAAATGACAATGTCTTAAAAATAAAAAAAATAAAAATATGTTTATTATACGTAAAGTTAAGGTGAACTCTGACCTAGTTCAAAGGTCAGTATTGTGCGCATGACAAAACCTTCGCGCTTGTGGAGCGTAAGCTTAGCTAGCGGGCAGTTAAGATGGTGGGCGCAGTGCGGTTTCCAAGCCCAAAAACATGGCAAAAAAAAGACAGAAAATTTATCATTTTCAAAGTGAGCGGGAGGAAGAGTTCTTTTTTACTACCGTGAAAGGAAGCTGCGTGTATTTCATTTGCGGGGCGATGGCGAAGCGCTACTTCACTACCCACTCTTTTTTTTTTTTTTTTTTTTTTTTGGACTTAACTTGTACCCGTAGGTAGATTTGTTCTGCAGTCCGGTAACAAGCCACCAGCCGCTGCGTGCGCAAGCGCCCCTTAACTCCCGAACCTGCATGTTTTTGCAAGAAAAATGAGAACATGCAAACTCCACACAGATCACTGTTGGCCGGGGTCGAACCCACGATCCCTCGGCCGAGGGTAAACTGCTGCCGCGGTGCTAACCACTGCGCCACCGTGCATATAAGCACTCTCAGTGCTTGTTTAGTTTCTTCTCATGAAAGGACAGTGCTGGTTATTACTCCAGCATGATTCTTGGCAAGAACTGTATGGATATAATTCCAGTGAAGAAGAACACACAAAAGTGTGTTTATTAAATGTAACAGATTTTGAGCAGAATTGCAGCAGATTTGTTCAGTTAAAAATGTGATAAGATTTATTTAATATGAAAGTTGATTTTTCTTAAATGTTGCATAACTTTTTCAAACATGGTTCAACATAGTTCATGAATTAAAGGGGTTTAGTTTTTTATGGTTAAAAGGGACTGGTGAAAACTGGACATTTTTTTTTATGAAATGTAGAAGGGATCATCTGAACAATTGCTGAGATTAATAAAAATAAAGTGTTGAATACTGATCTTGTCTGTTACCCGCTCTAAGTTATTGATAATTATTTATTTATGTGTATATATATATATATATATATATATATATATATATATATATATATATATACACACACACACACACACACACACACACACACACACAATTTGTTATTTTAGAGGAGTGTGTCAAGCTGGTGCCCTTCACATGACTCGATACCCATGAAGTAGCTCTTGGTTTCAAAAAGGTTGGTGACCCCTGGCCAAGACCAAAGAGCTGTCAAAGGACACCAGAAACAAAATTGTAGACCTGCACCAGGCTGGGATGACTGGAATCTGCAATAGGTAAGCAGCTTGGTGTGAAGAAATCAACTGTAGGAGCAATTATTAGAAAATGGAAGACATACAAGACCACTGATAATCTCCCTCGATCTGGAGCTCCACGCAAGATCCCACCCCGTGGCGTCAAAATGATCACAAGAACGGTGAGCAAAAATCTCAGTACCACATGGGGGGACCTAGTAAATGACCTGCAGAGAGCTGGGACCAAAGTAAAAAAGGCTACCATCAGTAACACACTACACCGCCAGGGACTCAAATCCTGCAGTGCCAGACGTGTCCCCCTGCTTAAGCCAGTACATGTCCAGGCCCGTCTGAAGTTTGCTAGAGAGCATTTGGATGATCCAGAAGAGGATTGGGAGAATGTCATATGGTCAGGTGAAACCAAAAATAGAACTTTTTGGTAAAAACTCAACTTGTCGTGTTTGGAGGAGAAAGAATGCCGAGTTGCATCCAAAGAACACCATAGCTACTGTGAAGCATGGGGGTGGAAACATCATACTTTGGGGCTGTTTTTCTGCAAAGGGACCAGGACGACTGATCCGTGTAAAGGAAAGAATGAATGGGGCCATGTATCGTGAGATTTTGAGTGAAAACCTCCTTCCATCATTGAGTGAAAACCTCCTTCCATCAGCAAGGTCATTGAAGATGAAATGTGGCTGGGTCTTTCAGCACGACAATGATCCGTAAGTATTCGTAAGAAGCATTTCAAGGTCCTGGAGTGGCCTAGCCAGTCTCCAGATCTCAGCCCCATAGAAAATCTTTGGAGGGAGTTGAAAGTCCGTGTTGCCCAGCAACAGCCCCAAAACATCACTGCTCTAGAGGAGATCTGCATGGAGGAATGGGCCAAAATACCAGCAACAGTGTGTGAAAACCTTGTGAAGACTTACAGAAAACGTTTGACCTCTGTCATTGCCAACAAAGGGTATATAACAAAGTATTGAGATGAACTTTTGTTATTGACCAAATACTTATTTTCCACCATAATTTGCAAATAAATTCTTTAAAAATCCTTCAATGTGATTTTCTGGATTTTTTTTTTCCTCATTTTGTCTCTCATAGTTGAGCTATACCTATGATGAAAATTGGAGACCTCTCATCTTTTAAGTGGGAGAACTTGCACAATTGGTGGCTGACTAAATACTTTTTTACCCCACTGTAAAACAATACAGTGACAGACAACCAAACAAAAATATTCCTTGGGTCACCAAGGGATTACTAAATGCACATAAAAAGAAGAATGCATTATATAAACAATTCATTAAGTGCAGAACGGTGGAAGCTGAGATCAAATATAAAAGATATAAAAACAAGCTTACTAATATAATGAGGACTTGTAAGAAAGAATACTACAACAGAATATTAGAGGATAATAAAAATAACTTAAGAGGAATATGGCAAGTACTCAATGGGATTATTAGTAACCAATCTTAGAATGCTAATTATCCAGAATATTTTATTGAAAATGACAATTTGATAAATAATATGGAGGATGTGGTCAGTGGTTTCAATAAATTTTTTGTAAACATTGGTCCTGAATTAGCAAATTCAATAGTGACACCAGAAACAAACAACAGTGGTTCTGTAAATGAGATAGAAGATAGAAATCCAAACAATCTTTTTGGGTGCAGTTACTGAAAAGGAAATTATCGAGACTGTGAGTAAATTTAAGAACAAAAAATCAACGGACTGGAATGAAATTGACATGACAATAGTGAAAAAAGTAATTGAAGGAATTGTTAAGCCACTCACCCACATCTGTAACCTGTCATTTCAAACTGGTAAATTTACAAACAAAATGAAAATAGCAAAAGTAATACCACTATACAAAACAGGAGACAGTCATTATTTCACAAATTACAGGCCAGTCTCTTTACTCTCACAATTCTCAAAAATACTCAAAAAAATCTTCACTAAGAGACTGGATGATTTCATTGAAAAACACAACCTCCTTACAGACAGCCAGTATGGTTTTAGAGCAGATAAATCTACATCTTTGGCACTGATCGAACTTATAGAAGAAATTACTAGTTGTATAGATAAAAAGTTTGCTGTAGGAGTATTTATAGATTTAAAGAAAGCTTTTGACACCATTGACCACATAATTTTACTGAGGAAATTGGAAAGGTATGGGATAAGAGGGGTTGGACTGAGTTGGGTGGAAAGTTATTTAAGTAACAGACAACAATTTGTACAATTTGGTGAGCACAAATCACCCTTCATGGACATCACTTGTGGTGTGCCCCAGGGGTCAGTTTTGGGACCCAAACTCTTTATCTTGGATATAAATGACATATGCCAAGTATCAAAAGTTCTGAAATTTATTTTGTTTGCGGATGACACAAATATCCTTTGCACTGGTGAGAATTTGCAGCAGGTTTTAGAGGTGGTCACAACTGAAATGAAAAGGTTAACGCAGTGGTTCAACAAAAATAAATTATCTCTAAATCTGAAAAAAACAAAGATTATGTTGTTTGGAAATTATAAAATAAATCATGAAATAATGGTAACGATAGATGAAACCAGAATAGAAACAGTACAGGAAAATAAGTTTCTGGGGGTGACGCTAGACAAATTCTGCTGGAAACCTCACATCAGTCACATCCGGGCCAAGCTGGCAAAATGTATAGGCACACTGGGGAAAACAAGACACATCTAAACTATAAATCATTGTTCTTACTGTACAATTCACTGTTTCTACCTTATCTTAACTACTGTGTAGAGGTCTGGGGAAACACCTACAGGACCAACCTACAGCCAATATGCACATTACAAAAAAAAGCTATAAGGATAATAAATAATGTTGGATATAGGGACCATACCAACTCGTTGTTTTTAAAGTCACATGCCATAAAGTTCACGGATTTAGTTAAATTTAAGACAGCACAAGTAATGTACAGGGCAATTAATAATCAACTCCCAACTAATAGACAAAAAATATTCAAAAAAAGAGAATGATTATAATTTGAGAGGAGACTTAAACTTTATAAAACTTAAGGTACAAACAACAAAGAAAAGTATGTGCATATCTGTCTGTGGGGTGGATTTGTGGAACAGTCTGGAGCCGGAACTGAAACTATGTACAAACAGAAATCAGTTCAAAAATAGGTATAAACATTATTTGCTGAAAGAATATATGTTAGAAGGGTAGTATTTATACTGTATGTACGATTCACTATGCTCACTCTGGGACACTATGGAATGGTAGGTGGGACAGTACTGTGTATATCTGTATTGTTTGGGGCTGGGTTTTGATGTATGGACTACGTTGGGATGGATGGGTGTTAAAACCACTTGCGCTCCGTTGTTCCGCGGGCGGGCAAGTCTCTGCGTCCTAGGACGCACGAGGGCGCAGGAGTGCGCCCTCGTGCGCACTCGGACGCATAGTCCAGATTGTGGTGATGTAGGTGGTGTTGGCGTCCAAGCGCCACTGAAAAAAAAAAGCTGCAGACACAGCCGCGAACAGATTAGTTCATCTGACTGACCTCTCATTCGACTAATAAGAGCCTTGAATTGGGTTTCTGAAACCTTGAAGAACCAATGAATGAAAACCTAGGAAGGAGGACCCGCCTACTGTGAATGCAGGAGCCAATTGAAGCACAGAAGTTCAGGCTGGGTGAAGAGAGACTGACTGCTGCAGCTGATGAAAACAAAGGATGCTGGACGAATCTGCTACAGACCCCGCAGCATGGAGACCACCCACAAGTGGGACCTGCATTCATTCCAGCAGAAAAGACGTTTAGGATTCTCTTCAGTCATCATAGACAGACGGAGGCCGACGACAAAAGTCGTAAATCATTCGCCAAAATGGCAATATTGGAATTATGTTTTGATCGGGATCCACGAGCGGACCAGCGTCGCGTTTGTCTGACAATGGGGAAGAGAAGTTCGCCAGGACTCTGCTGCTGTGAAGAGGTAAGGTGTTATAAGCTAAATTATTATTTCTCCCTGAAAACTGTAATCCAAAAATGACTTTTGACCGATCGGTAAATTACAACTATACGGCGCACGCACTGCGCCGCGATAAACGGTTTATTTACCGTGTTCGGACCGTGAACGCCCCCCCCACACACTGCAGAAGAGGAGCCGAGGGGGAGGGCGTTCACGGTCCAAACGCCCCCCGGTCCGCGGGGGGAAGCATATGAGTCTATTCCATCATGTAGCGATGGCCGTCTTCTGTAGCGAGGTGGGGGGGACAACCCCCCCCACACACACACACACAGTAGCGAGGGGGGGGGGGGCGCTGTGAAAACATGCAAGGAGTGTAATCCGTCATGTAGCGAGGGCCGAACTCCGTCCTTTGTAGCGGGGGGGGGGGGGGGGGGGTTGTCCCCCCCCAACGCACACACACTGACACAGCCCTGAATGTGACCTTTCATTAGAGCCCAAAATGAAGATTCTACATTGAATTATTCAAAAGTTAGACGTTTTTCCAAACTGTGCCATTTGGCACAATTTGGCACAGTTCCGAAACGCCTGGGAACAGCCTGAGAACAAAGCTGTGTAAAATATTCATTTTTTGTGGTATTGCTACCAAATTTGGATCTCAGCTTGATAACACTTGGTTCTACATTTCTGTTGCATTTTCCAGCCAGATCGGACAGCTGTGTGTTATTTGCAAGCATTTGTATCCAAAAAAACACCGTGTCCAAATTTATTTTCTTCAAGTTCAGTATGTTTAGATGACTGTAACTCAGTGGCCAGAGCACTTAGAGAGATTGTTTTTTTTTTTTTGCCAAAAAATTCAAAGTGTTTTCTTTTAAATGAGACCAACCCCATGAAGATGCTGCAAAGGGTTGAATAACAGCTTTCGATTTACTTTGGGCACGTTATTTTTTGGCATTTTTAGGAAAATTGCCCGGAGTGCAAGGGGTTAATGTTGATATGTACAAAATATAGTTAATTGTTTACTTGTGGTCTTAAATGAAGTAATTTGTATTTATTTCACATGGGTTGTATTTAGGGAAAAGAGGAGTTGGAGTTAATAAGTGTTCACTTCTTCCTTCGAGCACTGTATACTGTCACTTTATCGCACTTGTCATTTGTTTAGTTTTTTAAATTTTTTGTTCGAAATAAAGTATCTGTCTATATATGTAAACAATGTATGCATACCTGTCAAGGCATACCTCATGCCTCCCTTATTGGGGGGGCTTTCACTCCTCTACTGAGTACTTAAAAACTGTATTTATCGGCAGATGAAAGAAAACTGAAGCAAAAAGAAACCAAACAAAAACCAAACAAACAACAACAATTGCAACATGAACTACAGTGGGGCAAAAAAGTATTTAGTCAGCCACCAATTGTGCAAGTTCTCCCACTTAAAAGATGAGAGAGGTCTCCAATTTTCATCATAGGTATACCTCAACTATGAGAGACAAAATGAGAAAAAAAAATCCAGAAAATCACATTGAAGGATTTTTAATGAATTAATTGGTAAATTCCTCGGTAAAATAAGTATTTGGTCATTAACAAAAGTTCATCTCAATACTTTGTTATATACCCTTCGTTGGCAATGACAGAGGTCAAACGTTTTCTGTAAGTCTTCACAAGGTTTTCACACACTGTTGCTGGTATTTTGGCCCATTCCTCCATGCAGATCTCCTCTAGAGCAGTGATGTTTTGGGGTTGTCACTGGGCAACACGGACTTTCAACTCCCTCCAAAGATTTTCTATGGGGTTGAGATCTGGAGTCTGGCTAGGCCACTCCAGGACCTTGAAATGCTTCTTACAAAGCCACTCCTTCGTTGCCTGGGCGGTGTGTTTGGCATCATTGTCATGCTGAAAGACCCAGCCACATTTCATCTTCAATGCCCTTGCTGATGGAAGGAAGTTTTCACTCAAAATCTCACAATACATGGCCCCATTCATTCTTTTCTTTACACGGATCAGTCGTCCTGGTCCCTTTGCAGAAAAACAGCCCCAAAGCATGAAGTTTCCACCCCCATGCTTCACAGTAGGTATGGTGTTCTTTCTTCTCCAAATACGACAAGTTGAGTTTTTACCAAAAAGTTCTATTTTGGTTTCATCTGATCATATGACATTCTCCCATTCGTCTTCTGGATCATCCAAATGCTCTCTAGCAAACTTCAGACGGGCCTGGACATGTACTGGCTTAAGCAGGGGGACACGTCTGGCACTGCAGGATTTGAGTCCCTGGCGGCGTAGTGTGTTACTGATGTAGCCTTTACTTTGGTCCCAGCTCTCTGCAGGTCATTCACTAGGTCCCCCCGTGTGGTTCTGGGATTTTTGCTCACCGTTCTCGTGATCATTTTGACCCCACGGGGTGAGATCTTGCGTGGAGCCCCAGATGGAGGGAGATTATCAGTGGTCTTGTATGTCTTCCATTTTCTAATAATTGCTCCCACAGTTGATTTCTTCACACCAAGCTGCTTACCTATTGCAGATTCAGTCATCCCAGCCTGGTGCAGGTCTACAATTTTGTTTCTGGTGTCCTTTGACAGCTCTTTAGCCTTGGCCATAGTGGAGTTTGGAGTCTGACTGTTTGAGGTTGTGGACAGGTGTCTTTTATACTGATAACGAGTTCAAACAGGTGCCATTAATACAGGTAACGAGTGGAGGACAGAGGAGCCTCTTAAAGAAGTTACAGGTCTGTGAGAGCCAGAAATCTTGCTTGTTTGTAGGTGACCAAATACTTATTTTACCGAGGAATTTACCAATTAATTCATTAAAAATCCTTCAATGTGATTTTCTGGATTTTTTTTTCTCATTTTGTCTCTCATAGTTGAGGTATACCTATGATGAAAATTGGAGACCTCTCTCATCTTTTAAGTGGGAGAACTCGCACAATTGGTGGCTGACTCAATACTTTTTTGCCCCACTGTATTTCAAACATATTTATTCAAATGTACACTTATATGGACACAATCTTGAGCCATAACTTTTTGGTAATGTGAAAATAATAAGCCAAGTAGCACAAAAAATAAATAAAAAAAATAAAAAATAAATTGATTAAAAAATGATAATATTAATAATAAATAAATAAAAATAAACAATATTTTTCAACTTTACATTAGCACAAGGTAGATTGCTTAATTTGAAAGTACACAATAAGAATAATTCTGAATATAGTTCTTAATTGTCAGCTAGATATATACACTTGGAATTAAAGAGTTTTTAATTGTCAGCTTTGTTACACTAATGCACTTGGATGAACTTGAAACAAGAAAATGTTCACTGATGCTGCTTGTTATAGTTCCAAGTAGCAGTCTTTGCTGACTCTAGCATTTCTTTTGAAAGCTTGACCTTGAAGCATGGAGTGTCACAATTCATTTTCACTTGCATGAAAGAAGTCAGAGTTTCTGGGATCATACTTTTTCTGAAGTCGGTGTGAATTTTCCTGACCATGCTGAAAGCCCTCTCACTGTCAGCATTGCTGTGAGGAAGGCAAAGCAGTGCTGAGTACACTTTGAGGAGCTGGGGGAAGCGGGGCCACAATTACCGGGACTTACTACACTTCACTGCTGCAGAAATTGCAGAAGGTCATCAAAAGCAATCATCATGCTGACCAAAGGTGTCTGTTTCCTGCAAGATAATGCCGGGTTCACAACTTACACGTTGTCCAGAGGGAAGCACAGTCCTGCAGCTATTTAATCCTTCCTCACCCCACTTCCCCTCCCTACCTTACACCATTGACTTCCACCTTTTTCCAACAATGAAGTCATTTTTGAAGGGCAAGCCCTTCCAAGACAATGAAATGCTGATTTCCATGGTCAAGTTGTGGCTTCTGGCACAACCTGCAGACTTCTACAGGTGAGGTCTCCGCAGCTGCACAAAGCGATAGGAGAAATATGTAACCCTTGGTGGTAACTATGCAGAGAAAGACTAATAAATGTGCCAAGGTTGAGTCTTCTCAGTCCATGGAACATGACTCAGGGGAAATCTCTTATGAACAGCCCTCATAAATGTGTAACATTTCTATCCATCCATCCATCTTCTACCGCTTTTCCGGAGGTCCGGGTCGCGGAGGCAGCAGTTCAAGCAGAGAAGCCCAGACTTCCCTCTCCCCAGCCACCTGCTCCAGCTCTTCAGAGGGGATACCAAGGCGTTCCCAGACCAGCTGGGAGACATAGTCTCTCCACCGAGTCCTGGGTCTGCCCCGGGGTCTCCTCCCAGTGGGACGTGCCTGAAACACCTCAAGTGGGAGGCGTCCAGGAGGCATCCTAATCAGATGCCCATACCACCTCAACTGACTCCTTTCAATGTGGAGGAGCAGCGGTTCTACTCTGAGCCTCTCCCGGATGACTGAGCTCCTCACCCTATCTCTGAGGGTGAGTCCAGCAATCCTACGGAGAAAGCTCATTTCAGCCGCTTGTATCCGCGATCTCGTTCTTTTGGTCATTACCCAAAGCTCGTGACCATAGGTGAGAGTAGGAACGTAGATTGACTGGTAAATCGACAGCTTTGCCTTAGAACTAAGCTCCTTCTTCACCACAACAGACCGGTACAACGTCCGCATCACTGCAGATGCTGTTCCAATCCGTCTGTCGATCTCTCGCTCCATTTTCCCCTCACTCGTGAACAAGACCCCAAGATACTTAAACTCCTCCACTTGGGGCAGGAGCCTGTCCCCAACCCGGATAACATTTCTATAACATTCCTATATTTTAGCTAAATTATATAAAATTGAAAAGCCTGTTTTTTAGTGCCATAGCTATCATGGAGCAGCATATGCCCTGCTGAATCTGAACAGCGCTGTCAGTCAAAGATGGTGTTTCCCTATTCTCACCTACTGTAAATCATCACCTTCATTGGGTTTGATCTACTGAAAGCTGAAGTTTGATACTTTATATCCAGTGTGTCTAGGAAGCGTGAAGGACTAAAAAGGCGCGACCTGCAGTGTGGGTCTGGCTGTCAGGTACGATCTGATGCAGATGAGCATATTTTCCCTTCTCGAAGCTCGGACTCTCCCATTCTTTTCGGTGACGTCCAGTCCCTCGATTTCCCTTTTCTTCAAGCTTTTCTTCAAGCCATTTTGAAAATCACAAAAAGACTGCTTAGGTGCGCTCAATTTTGCCAGGCATCGAATTACTGTTCAGTTGATTTTAGGTTCTCTCAATAATTTTTTTTTTTGCTGTATATTTTTCTTTTTGGCTTACAGAAATGGCAATACGCCCATATTTGCTAAAATTGCATTTTCCCCGTATTAAAATACGGCGAAACCGTATCACTTGACAGGTATGTGTATGTATGTATATATGTGTGTATATATACATACACATATGTGTGTATATATATGTGTGTGTGTCTATATATGTATACTGTATATGCGTGTGTATGTATGTGTGCATATACACACATATGTATAAATATTGTGTGTGTGTATGTATGTGTGTATATATATATATATATATACTCTGTGTGTGTACACACATATGTGTATACACACATACACACTAGTCCTTAATGCTGGCAAAACTAAACTGATGTGGTTTTCAAATTTTAGGAAGAGTCCACAAATTTTTCCCCCAGTGTCCACTTTTGAGGGAAATGAAATTGAGGTGGTTCACTCGTACAAGTATCTTGGTATCTTGCTTGATGACGCTCTGACTTTTAAGCCCCATGTTGAAAATCTTGTGAAGAAACTTAAACTGAAACTGGGTTTTTTATTTCGAAATAAATGTTTTTTCTTTTGAGGTTAAAAAGCGTCTTGTTACTGCAACTTTTTTATCTATTTTAGATTATGGAGACCTCTTGTATATGAACGCTTCAGCTCAGTGTCTGAGTAAGATTGACTCTGTATATCATGCTGTTTTGAGGTTTGTTACAAACTGTAGAGCCTTGACCCATCACTGTGAACTGTATTCTAGAGTGGGATGGCCCTCTTTGTCCACCAGGAGGTTGACTCACCGGTACATTTTTATTTACAAGGCCATGCTTGGACTGTTGCCCCCTTACATTTGTAATTTGATCACACTGAGAAGTGTTTATTCTTATGGTTTGCGTTCTAATGATCATTTGTCGCTTTCTGTTCCATTTGCCCGTACTGAGCTGGGAAAAAGAGCTTTTATGTTCTCAGCCCCCTCTACATGGAACATGTTGCAAAAAGACTGGAAACTAACGGAACTTGTTTCATTGAACGACTTTAAATCCAGATTGAGAACACTTGAGACGGCCTCACTAATTTGTAACTGTTTTATATGATTTGTATGTCATTGTAAGTGTATTTGTGATTTTTTTGCTGCCTCGTGGCCAGGACTCCTTTGAAAAAGAGGTTTTTAATCTCAACGGGGTTTTTTTCCTGGTTAAATAAAGGTAAATAAATATGTATGTATATGTGTGTGTATATATACCTGACCCGGAAGTCCCACCCTTAAACCTGCCCTTGGATAAACCTTGTGAAGTGATTTCATGTCTGTTCAAAAAAAATGAGTTGGATTTATTGTCTCTATAAACAAACCACAACACCTTTGTGGTGATGGAATCATTGTTTCATCTGAAAATGTGAAGAAAAATGAGCAGAGTATGCTAAATTGCTAGCATGCTAACTACTAGCCACCAACTAGCTACACTGGTATTGGCTACGTTTTGATCCGGGGTCTTCTGCAATACCGACTCAACAGGTATATGTTTAATAAACACTAATTACTTTTGCACTTGATGATATTTAATTTGTTTACATGTGTGGGAAATGTTCCCAGCTGGTCTGGGAACGCCTTGGTATCCTCTCTGGAGAGCTAGAGCAGGTGGCTGGGGAGAGGGAAGTCTGGGCTTCTCTGCTTGAACTGCTGCCTCCGCGACCCGGACCTCCGGAAAAGCGGTAGAAGATGGATGGATGGATGGTGTGTGAAATGACAATTCATGTCAGGTCAGGCATTGGTTTGCTTGCTACCGGATAACCATGAAAACTGGTACTACCTGTCTCATGGGTCGGGCCATCGGCGACTCAACTGGCAACCCCGCCCTTCCGAGGGTGTGGAGGGTGAAACTGGACATCCTGGCAGAACTAAAAACAATCTGTCACAGGTCTGTGGTGGACCACTCGCAGTTACACGGGGTGAGACTGGACATCCTGCCAGATAAGCACATTTGTCGCAAGGTCTGTGGTGGACTTTTGACAGTCGGTGCATCATGACATGCACTATACAAAGAGCAGAGATAAACAAACCTATCTGGTCAATCACTGCAACAGATACTGGAGTCAGTTTATCTTGGCCTGTCCTTGCCACTGATAATACCTCTATTTGCCAAGAATGTGCTGCTAGTCCAGCAAAAGCTAGTGATACTCAAATACTTTGCAAGCAGTTTCATGAAATGGTCAGTCAGAAAGCAACTTATACCGGCTCGGACGTCACCCAGGTTAACAAGGTCAGGAGTTCCTGGCCGTAGAGGGTGAAGGACAGAGCTGTGTGGAGGAATCTGATCAGACCTAAATGAAACAGTCATTGTCGCCCCTGACAGACTGCTATGATGATGATGAGTGGTGGCTCAGTTGGTAGAGCATCCGCGCCACACCCGGGAGGCAGGGGTTCAAATCCCGGCCGGGTCATGCCGAAGACCATATAAAAGCGGAACTTCCTGCCGTCCAGCTTGGTGCTCAGCAATAATGGAATAGAGGAGGAAATCTGTGGCTGTGCCTTGCATGGCTGCGGCCCCTCTGATTCTATATATGGGGTGTGTGTGATTAACACTGTAGATAGGAGAAACACAATTTCGTTCTACTGTACATGATTGGTTGTATGGTTGACAATAAAGGGTGAGTTAATGATGATGATGTTCCTTAATAAAGTTAGTTTGGTGTTTAGTTCAACACGGCTTCGGTCTCATGTTATTTAGACATAACAGGCTGTATGGTCAGTTTTAGGGCCGTTTCCAGGGTTTTGGAGCCTATGCAAGAATGAAGATGAGTTCAAAACATTTAAAGCAACACAATGTGAGATTTTCACCTTAAGATAATGTTACCAAAATTATTGTGGTGGTACGTCAACCTTTGACCTGGCCAAGGTGACTTCCACCAGAGCCTGGGTGGGCAGCTCTGGTCTTGGTAGGGACTTGGCCCTGTGATTGGCTGTTGGGACTGAGGTCATAGTTGCCATAGTTGTAGTCTTTTCAGTGTTCCCACCCTGAAACAACAATGCAGTTCTGCATTAAAATGAAACTAAAAACAAAAACATTAAAAAATAAAGTTGGTTATTGTTGTGTTAGAGTTTGGGCTTTTATTTGTGAGGTACAGGTGGCAACTCCACCTTCTGGTTCCACCACCACCTGTGGCTATAAGAGGGCAGCGGGCAGGAGGGGCGGTCTCTTTGCCACCTCTTCTGCCTGACGGCTGTGTGTGTGCTGCATAGTGCCTCTTTAATAAACGTGTTCAGTTGGACACCTGGCCTTGTCTTTGGCTCTATATACAGATATAACATTTGGCAACAAGAACAAAAGTGGATTCCATACAATGTATGGAAGTACGTGGGTTTGAAATTCGGCCGTTTTTGGAGCCCCCCGGCGAGCCACCGGTTCCCTGGCCAAGGTGGTGCACCGCTTTCCGGACAAACATGGTGGCACTGAACCTTGGGAAGCTGGAGCGGTTGAGGGCACGTGAGTTGTTGGTGCACAATCTTGGAGTGGGGGAACAGCGAGTTCTGAGCATGCTGGGTGACTGTGATAGTTTTGACAAAGTGGTTGAGCTAATGGCACGCCATTTTCGCGCCCTTGAGAACGTCATAGTTTGCAAGATTGTTTTGACAGTGCCGCCAGCAGGTGGGCGAGTCTATTGAGCGGTTCATGGCAGACTTGGAGCTGTTGGTCAGTGGGTGCCAGTCCGGATCGTGGGAGGAGGAGATGGTTCGCAACCAGTTGGCGGAGTATATTAACTGCGCTATGACTAGGTCGAAGCTGATTATGGTTCAGCTGTGGGCAAACTTGACGCTGACTGTGGGCGAATTTGACGCTGCCCACAGTCATCAAGTTAGCTCAACTGCTGGAAGCTGCAGATGGACTGTCACGGGAGCTGAGTGAGAGCTTGTCACACCGACATCTGGAATCACCGCAGACCATGCATGCAGTGGACCCGGTCAGCGTTGGAAGTGTGGAGGATGATGTGGATGACGCCAACACTGTGAATGTGAGGTCTGCCCAGGGAAAGCCCAAATGTGTGGGTCGTGGGTCCACGAAGCACCGTTTCAAGGCCAGAGACTGTTCAGCAGGAGTGAAGCACTGCAGCAAGTGTGGCCACTTGCTTCATTTCACCAGGGTATGCCACGGATCTGAGTGGGGAAGTCCATGACACAGAGAACTCTCTTGCCCCTACAGTTGTCCATGCTGTGTTCCCGAGTACCAACGGACACACATACTGTATGGTGGAGTTGGATGGGGTGGAGGTGCCTTTATGAACTGACATGGGAGCGGTGGGCTCCGTGCTGGATTGGACGACTGTGAGATGTTTTTCCCTGCACTACAGGATTGGGGGTGACCAAGCGCCGCTTTGTGGTTGTGGAGGAGGACGGCTGGCCACGGTGGGAAAATTGGAACTGATGGCCCGATGCAAATCGGCCGAGATGTGGGACCGTCCGATCCCAAGAGTGGTAGATGGCACAGTGTGGGATGGGGAACTGCCTGGCACCCTGGAGAGTGAGCAAGACCAATATCGCTCAGGGTCATCACAGGAGGGTCCCTGTGCCAGAGCTCAAGTCGCCCTGGACGAAGGTGCTGGGCAGCACAGCAGGGTGCCTGTGACGACGGGTGACGTTGATAGGCTGGTTCCACCTGTTCCTGGATCTTGGCTGAAGTGGGCTGGTGAACAGGGGGCCACAACGCTGATGGTGGCAGCGAAGTTAAGAGGTCGGGGCCGAACTGTCAGGCATGGTAGAAGGACGTGCCAAGCAGAGACCCTGCAAGCTGAGCGGGACCCCTCTGGGTGTCAGGGACTGGATTTGGGAGGAGAGGCGACCACGGCAGGTACGGGCAAGTCGGCGGTTGGAGGAGCGCCAGGGACAGTCACATGCTGTCACCAGATGGGAGGACGCTCATCTCCAGCTGCCGGACGGTTCACGGGGGCATCCGAACATGCTGTGGCATGCCCGGGAGGAAACTTAGGGACGTGGGTCTGGACGAGCGGAGCAGCCGTGGTGATGAAGAGGAGGCGCACCGGTGCTGAAACGACCTGCTGCGGCCCGGAGACTGGCTGTCTCCAGGGGCAGACTGATGACAGGGCGGTCCGGGGGGGGGGGGCCCGGACTTGTTTCCTCCAGCCGTTTGTATATAAGTTTAAATGCTATGCATGTGTTTGTATTTTGAATGTCATGGGGTCACTGTTATAACTGAATTCTTTGACATATTTATGTTCTATGTGTTTGCCGTTCATAAAAGTTCATGGTGGTTTATTTGTTGTCATATTTAGATTAGGAAACATGGCAGTATTTTGTTTTAGTTTGACTTGTTTGAAGTATAAGCAGCAGAATAATCCACTCTGCCGTGCGGGGTGAGGTGACGGTCTACCCATCTCCCCTAGTTTTAATTGTTTTGGAGTGACTGTTAGGCCGTTTGTGTTGTATTGTTTAATTACTTGTAGTGCGTGACTTGGGTTCTAAATTGAGGCGAGTCTGAATTGTGTGTGTGTTTGTGGCTTTTGTGAAGGAGGGGTATTAGAATTTGGGCTTTTATTTGTGAGGTACGGGTGGCGGCTCCACCTTCTGGTTCTGCCACCACCCATGGTGATAAGAGGGCAGCGGGCAGGAGAGGTGGTCTCTTTGTCACCTCTTCTGCTTGACGGCTGCGTGTGTGCTGTGTAGTGCCTCTGTAATAAACGTGTTCATTTCAACGCCTGACCTCGTCCTTGGCTCTATATATAGACATAACAGTTATTGCCTAGATCTGGGTTGGAAACCTCTGCTCCACAAAGAGCCACGGCAAGAGATTTTGGACCAACAAAATCTGCATGGAGCCACAAAAATATTGTAGCCTGGAGCCAAGCACAAACTGTCTTGACACTAACAATATTAAGAAGGTTTTCCCCCAGAATAGTACAATTTTCTTTCCAAAATACTTAGGTTGAAAATTTATGATAAAAATCTTTTCTCATAAATTTATCTTTTGAGTAAATGTATATTTATATATTTATATTCTCTTTTTTATTTATATTATATAGCCAAAAGACAAATATACAAATAAATACACTACTCAGAAAAAGTTAGGGATATTTGGCTTTTGGGTGAAATTTATGGAAAATGTAAAAAGTTCACGCTACAGTGATATTATATCATGAAAGTAGGGCATTTAAGTAGAAACATGCAATGGTGATTTCCTCATCTCAGATAATGTATTGAAACAAAAGCCAACAACAGTGGTGGGTATACCACAACAAAAAATGTCAATGTCTCAATAACTTGTCATGTGCCCTTGAGCATCAATTACAACTTGACAACGACGTCTCACGCTGTTCACAAGTTGACTTATTGTCTGCTGAGGCATGGCATTCCACCCTTCTTGAAGGGTGACCCTCAGGTCATTGAGGTTGTCGGGTGCAGGGTTATGAGCCTCAACACGGTGATTCAGCTAATCCCATAGGTTTTCTATGGGATTCAGGTCTGGAGCAAGTTAAATGCCACTCTATTTAATGTACCCCAGCCTCCAGCAGCTGTTCCCTGATGATGTGACCTTGAAGAGTTGGAGCACTGTCGTCCATGAAGATGAAATTAGGCCTGTGTTGTTCATGCAGGGGCATAATGACTGGATTAATGATGTTATTCAGGTAGTATTGGCTTGTCACTGTACCATTCACAAGGTGTAGGACAGTTCTGTTGACTAAACACACCTGCCCAGACTGCAACACCACCACCACCAAAGGCAGATGCATAGTGCTCTCCTTGACGTCTCTAACATCAGGGGAGGCCATCATTTCTGCTCAGTGTGAATCGACTTTCATCAGAGAACAGCAATGAGGTCCACTGGTCCCTTGTCCAGCATAAATGCACCCTGGCCCACGCCTGTGCTTTTTGGTGTGGTCAGGTACCCTTGCAGATCGTCTAGCATGCAGACCACACTGATGTAAACAGTTTTGAACGGTTTGACATGACACTTGGGTGCCTCTCACCTCACTTAAATGTGCCTGGAGTCGAGTAGCTTCATCATGCAGTTCCGCAGGGCACTGTTCACAATGAAGCGGTCATCGGTGTGGGTTTTGGCCAAAGGTCGTCCACTTCTATACCTTTCTGTGACTCTTCCAGTCTCTCTGTATCTCTGTTGCAACCTGCTGATGACACCCTGTGACACTCTAAGCTCAGTGGCCACTTCCTTCTGAGAACATCCTGTTTGAAGCCTTGTAATAGCAAGGTACTGTTGATTAATTGTTAGGTGTTGTCTTGGTCTCATGGTGTCAAAATGTGAACAACATGATGAAGAGGACTGTTTAAATACCAATTCTAATTGAACCAGAAAATTTATTGGTCGATTCATGGATCAAACACCTGTTGTAAATTTTGCTGTTAAGCACCTTGTTAGAGAACAGAAAGTTATGCAAAAAGTACTGAAACACTGAACGGTTGGACTTGTGCATTCAAAAGGTTAGAGAAGGTCAAATTCAGTTCACCTGGAAAAGTTATAGTGCATTTTAGGTGCAGCTTGAAATTTAACTTGAAAGATGAATATCCCTAACTTTTTGTGAGTATTGTGTATATGTACACTACCGTTCAAAAGTTTGGGGTCACCTCAGACAATTTTGTGTTTTCCATGAATAGTCACACTTTTATTTACCACCATGAGTTGTAAAATGAATAGAAAATATAGTCAAGACATTGACAAGGTTAGAAATAATGATTTGTATTTGAAATAATAATTTTTTCCTTCAAACTTTGCTTTCGTCAAAGAATCCTCCATTTGCAGCAATTACAGCATTGCAGACCTAACATGATTGCACAAGGGTTTTCTAATCATCCATTAGCCTTCTGACGCAATGAGCAAACATTGTACCATTAGAACACTGGAGTGATAGTTGCTGGAAATGGGCCTCTATACACCTATGTAGATATTGCACCAAAAACCAGACATTTGCAGCTAGAATAGTCATTTACCACATTAGCAATGTATAGAGTGTATTTCTGATTAGTTTAAAGTTATCTTCATTGAAAAAAAGTGCTTTTCTTTCAAAAATAAGGAAATTTCTAAGTGACCCCAAACTTTTGAACGGTACTGTATGTATGTACATATATATATATATACACACATACACACACATGGATCACCACCTTATCATGGTGGGGGGTTTGCATGCCCTAGTGATCCCAGGGACTATGTTGTCTGGGGCAATTTGCCTCTGGTATGGTCTTCCAAGACAATCTTGTCCTGGGTTAAGGGCCAGACTAAGAGTGATCCAATAGACTCCCATGATGAACAAAAAAATCAAGGATTCAGTGTACCCTGCTTGGTATGGGGTTACCGGCTCCGCCCTGGAGCCAGGCCTGGGGGAGGGGCTTGATGGCTAGCTCCTGGTGGCTGAGTTTCTGCCCATGGGACCCGGCCTGGCTCAGCCCTGAGGAGTTACATGGGTCCTCCCTCCAGTGGGTTCACCACCTGAAGGAGGGACCATGGGGGTCCAGTGCTATGCGGATCACAGGTGGCAGGCAGAGGCAGAGACCTTCGCGGTCTGATCCCAGGCTTCCTAAACTGGCTTTTGGGATGTGGAACGTCACCTCTCTGATAGGGAAGGAGCTGAAGCTGGTGCACAAGGTTGACAGATACCAGCTAGATATACAGTAGTTGCGCTCACCTCAACACACAGCTCCGGTTCTGGAATCAGTTTCCTGGAGAGGGGCTGGAGCTTGGCCTACTCTGGAGTTGGCCCGGGTTAGAGGCAACAGGCAGGGGTGAGTATTCTTATGTTCCCCCACCTTGCTGCCTCAACATTGGAGTTCTCCCCGGTGGATGAAAGGGTAGTTTGCCTGCACCTTCGGGTTGGGAAACGGGTCATGACCATCATTTGTGCCTATGCACCAAGTGATGGTTCAGAGTACCCACCCTTTTTGCAGTCTCTGACTGGGGTGCTGGAGAGTGCTACTCTTGGAGACTCCATTGTCCTACTGGGGGATGTCAATGCACACGTGGGCAATGACAGTGAAACCTAGAGGGGTGTGACTGGGAAGAACAACCTGCTTGATCTGAACCCGAGTTGTGTTCAGTTATTGGACTTCTGTGCTAACCACAGTTTGTCCATAACAAACACCATGTTCAAGCATAAGGGTGGCCATATGGGCACCAGGATACTATAGGTCGCTGGTCGATGTTCGATTTTGTTATCGTGTCATCAGATCTGTGACCACATGTCTTGGACACTCGGGTAAAGCGAGGTGCAGAGCTGTCAACTGATCACTTCCTGGTGGTAAGTTGGATCAGATGGCAGAGGCGGACGCCATCCAGACATGGTAGACCCAAACGTATAGTGGGGATGAGGTGGGAATGTCTGGCTGAGGACCCTGCCTGGGAGGTCTTCAACTCCCACCTCCAGAAGAACTTCAGCCACATTCCGAGGGAGTCTGGAAACATGGAGTCTGAATGGGCCATGTTCTCCATCTCCATTGTTGAAGCAGCTGCCCAGAGCTGTGGCTGCAAGGTTGTTGGTGCATCTTGTGGTGGCAACCCCAAACCAAATGGTGGACACCAGTGGTGAGGGGGGGCATTAAGCTGAAGGAGTCCTATTGAGCTTGGTTGGCTTGTGGAACTCCTGAAGTAGCTGAGATGCACCAGCAGGCCAAGCGCAGTGCAGCTTGGGTGCTTGTTGAAGCAAAAACTCGGGTGTGGGAGGAGTTTGGTGAGGCCATGGAACAAGACTTTCGGTCGGCCTCAAAGATTCTGGCAAACTATCCAGCGACTCAGAAGGGAGAAGAAGCTCCCTGTCCACACTGTGTATGGTGCGGATGGGGTGCTGCTGACTTTGACTGAGGATATCGTTGAGCGGTGGAAAGAATATTTCAAGGATCTCCTCAATCTCACTGACACGCCTTCCATAGAGAAAGCAGGGCATGAGCATGAGGGGGATAACTCACCCATCACAGGGATAGGGCTCGCTGAAGTGGTTAAACTCTTTGGTGGCCAGGCCCCAGGGGTGGATGAGGTTCACCCTGAGTACCTTGAGACCCTGGATGTTGTAGGGCTGACGTGGTTGTCATGCCTCTGCAATGTTGCATGGAAGTTGGGAACAGTGTCTTTAGCATGGCAAACTGGAGTGGTGGTTTCTCGTTTTAAAAAGGGGGACCGGAGGGTGTGTTCCAGTTTTAGGGGTATCACACTTCTCAGCCTCCCTTGGAAGGTCTCTGCCAGGGTACTGGAGAGGAGAGTCCGACCACTGGTTGAACCTCGGATTCAGGAGGAGCATTGTGGTTTTTGTCCTGGCCATGGCACATTGGACCAGCTCTTTACCCTCTCGAGAATCCTCGAGGGTTCATGGGAGTTTGCCCAACCAGTTCACATGTGTTTTGTGGACTTGGAGGAAGCATTTGACCACGTCCTGGTGGGCTCTTGTGTGTGTGTGGGGGGGTGCTCCAGGAGTATGGGGTTTCAGACTCGTTGTTAGGAGCTATCTGGTCACAACACGACCATTGCAAGAGTTTCGTTCGTATTGCCAACACCTAGTCAAACACATTTCCAATGAGACTTGGACTCCGCCAAGGCTGTCCTTTGTAACTGATCCTGTTCATAATTTTTTTGTGGATAGGATATCTAGGCTCAGCCAGGGAACGGAGGGTGTCATGTTTGGTGACCACAGGATTTCATCTCTGCTGTTTGCGGATGATGTTATCCTGTTGGCTTCATCAAGCAATGGCCTACAGGTCTTACTGGGACAGTTTGAGTGTGAAGCGGCTGGGATGAGAATCAGCACCTCCAATTTCCGAATCCATGGTCCTCAGCCGGGAAAAGGTGGATTGTCTTCTCCGGGATGGAGACAAGCTCCTGCCCAAAGTGGGGAGTTTAAATATCTGGGGATCTCATTCACGAGTGAGGGGAGAATGGAGCGAGGGATTGACAGATGGATTGGAGCAGCATTTGCAGTGATGTGGACGTTGCACCAGTCTGTTGTGGTGAAGAGGGAGCTGAGCTCTAAAGCAAAGCTGTCAATTTACCAATCAATCTAAATTCCTACCACTGTGGGTTACCCCCACAACAGACTGGGACAAGCAGAGCGCTCAGCTGGAGCAATTAGCAGAACAATGAGATGTATGTATTGAGATCAATAGGCAGCTTCTCTTTGTCTAGCTCTTTCCTGCCAGTATCTTGCTGTTATGTTGACTCAAATGCAGGTGTTCATGACTTCCTGCTCTGTACTGTGATGCAAATGTCCCATGCCTTCCTGCATTTACTGTGATGCAAATGTGCCTTTCATGTATTGTCTGTAGTGGGGTATTTAAACTGCATATCACTCTGTAACTCTCGCTCTCTGACCACCGCTGCTTACGGGAGCCTGAGAGCTCGCTCCGGCACACCTGCACGGCACTGGAGTGAGTTCTGTGATGGCGGAATGAAATAAAACCCACTTTTAAACCTCAGTTCGCTCCTTATTATTTCATGCCGCCACACTGGTGACCCCGAGAAAGCACACACTTTGTGCAACGCAACCTTCTGGTCTGGACAGCCACACTGGTGACTCGACCCAAGAAAAGAACACGCTGGCAGCCCCCGGCGGTGACTTTCCAACGACAAGCGAACGAGTGTAGAGGATGTGCTCAAGGATGAGGCTGAGTTTATTTCTCAGGTTCAGCTTTATTAACAGCACACGTACTCTAACAATCTCCAAGCAAGAAAAGAGACAGATCAATATCACATCGCTCTTTTACACTCTGGAAACATCGAAACTCAAGTCAGATGGTGTCTTAGCAAACATACAGTCACATGGTACTTCATCCCAGTCACGCTGTAACCCTTTTGATCTTCCACCACTGTCTCTTAGCCTTCGATGGTCCGGAAATCCTTCCAGGGCTTCTCTCTGAGACAAAGGCCAAATCTCACACCTTCTCGATATCTCCTGCAGACTCAGACCTTTTGTCCCTTGAGACGTGAAGCACACAATAAACATACAGCAATACATTTGTGGAAAATATGTACCCAACATATGTGCCACATGACCCCCCCCCCCCAAATGTCTAATATGGGACAAACATAATCAGAGATGCATGACATAAAAACATTACTACATATCACATATCAATCCACCAGTTGCCTAGGTCTAAACCTCCTGCCGTATCTGCTGTAAGCCGGCCTTGCTGCTTCTGCAGTGGCTTCCTGCACCTGTGGATTAGAACTGTTAGCCAATCTCTGTGGGAGTTCTGGAGAATGCCTCTCGGAGGTCTGCCGCGACGGGGGGCCCTCGCCAACTGCACTTGTTCATCCGCCAAAACAAAAGCAGGTTTGAGTCTGTTTATACAAATCAACTCCTTCCTGTCTCCCAAATCTAGCAAAAAATGCTTCTCTCCTGTTTCCAGCACTCTGAAAGGTCCGTCATAAGGTGGCCGCAAATTTGGGCGATGAGCATCATGTCTAACAAAAACAACCTCTGCATTTTTTAAAGCCTTCGGCACAAAAATGCGTGGGAAACTGTGATGATCGGGGCCAGGGAGCGTGTTTGGTCCTGTGTCGCTCTGCAACAGCTGAGCGGGGGGGGGGCAATTTGGCGCAGGATTGTCGGGGAGAAATTCAGCGGGTAAACAGAGAGGTTGTGCAAACACTAACTCAGCTGAGGAGGCGTGCAAATCCTCCTTAGGTGCAGAACGCAACCCCAATAAAACCCAGGGAAGTTTGTCAACCCAATTTGTATCCGTAAGCGACGCTCTGAGGGCTGCTTTCAATGACCTATGAAAATGTTCGCATAAACCGTTAGCCTGGGGGTTATACGCGGTAGTGCGGTGGATCTTCATCCCTAGGCTGCGGGCCATCGATGACCAGAGTTCGGAGACAAATTGAGGACCCCTGTCAGACATTATGTCCGACGGGACTCCAAAACGCGCAACCCAAGATGATAAAAACGCGTGCGAAACTTCCTCCGCTGTGGTTGATGCCAGAGGAACCGCTTCTGGCCAACGCGTGGTGCGATCCACCATCGTCAAAAGGTGTGTGTGCCCCTGTGACAACGGAAGGGGGCCCACCAAGTCAACATGCACATGATCAAAGCGCTTAGCCGGGATGTGAAAAGGCTCCAAAGGAGCTCTAGTGCACATGCCTTTTGGACTCAAGGGTGCCGCGCAGACATTCCAGCGTATGATGGACGCTGTTCTACACGACCTCCCTTTCGTGTTCGTCTACTTGGATGACATTTTGGTAGCCAGCACGTCCGAAGACGAACACGAAAGCCACCTCACAGAAGTTTTTCGGAGGCTGGCAGAGCACGGGTTAATAATTAACCCAGCAAAGTGCCAGTTTGGGGTGGTGCAAATTGATTTTTTGGGGCATCGCGTTTCGCCAGAAGGGGCGGTCCCTCTGCCCGATAAAGTACACGCAATAACAGATTTTCCCCGACCTCAAATGGTCAAAGCGTTACAGGAGTTTTTGGGAATGGTTAATTTTCATAACCGTTTCCTCCCAAGCGCAGCACAGCTCATACAACCATTGTATGCTGCACTAAAGAAGCAAAAACCCACAAATAAAGATAAGATAAGATAAGCCTTTATTAGTCCCACAACGGGGAAATTCCAGAATTGCAACAGCACAGGGATAGCAACACTCAGAGCAACAATCAGAAGGCAAGAAAAAAAAACAACAAAAAAAAACAAACAAGCAAGCAAGAGCAGCTAATATACATATGTACATATTACTATAAAATATATATATATACACACACACAGACACACAGTGCAGAGCATTGTAGCTGGATGGAATAAATATATGAATATGTAAACACACAGTGCGGAGCAATGTAGCTAGATGGAATAATATGTAGATATATAAACACACAGTGCGGAGCATTGTAGCTAGATGGAATAAATATGTAAATATATAAACACACACAGTGCAGAGCATTGTTGCTAGATGGGAGGAAACAGCACAACCGTCTACTTAGTTATCCTACATGGTATGATTATGTGCCCATACATATTCTCACTCTCCATAGCGACCGGTATTTTCCTAGTTGTATGCCGGAGGGGGACCATTGTGTAAGTCTATTGCATCTTTTGCATTCAAAAAAACTATTAGTTTGTTACGTCTTTTTGCTATCTCTGCGAGCAGCCCTGCTTAGGTTGTACAGTCTGACAGCCGTTGGTAGGAAGGACCTGCGAAACCTCTCGGTTGTGCACCTGGGATGATGTAGTCTGCTGCTAAATGAGCTCCTCAGTGCATTCAGTATGTCCTGCATAGGGTGGAACTCGGACTCCAGCAGAGATGACAGTTTAGCCACCGTCCTTCTCTCTCCTATCTCCTCCACCGGATCAAGGCGCTGCCCCAGGATAGAGCTAGCTTTCTTGATCAGTTTGTTCAGTCTCTTCCTATCGGCTGCAGTAATGCCACTGCCCCAGCAGACCACTCCAAAAGTGATGGCTGATGCCACCACCGTGTCATAGAATGTCTTCAGCAGCGCGCCTTGTACACCAAAAGACCTGAGTCTCCTCAGCAGGAACAGCCTGCGCTGTCCCTTCTTGTAGAGTGCATCAGTATTGTGTGACCAGTCTAGTTTATTGTTCAGATGAACACCCAGGTACTTATAGGCTGTCACCATCTCGATGTCTGTTCCCTGTATATTTACTGGTGCTGTGAGGGGTTGTCCTTGTTTGCGGCAGTCCACCACCAGCTCCTTAGTTTTTCTCGCGTTGATCTGGAGGCAGTTCCGATGGCACCAGTCCACGAAGTCCTGGATAAGCCCTCTGTACTCAGCTTCATCTCCATTGGAGATGAGGCCAACGATCGCAGAGTCATCAGAGAACTTCTGTAGATGGCAGTGTGTTGTGTTGTGTGAGAAGTCTGCAGTATAAAGAGTGAACAGGAAGGGAGCCAGCACCGTTCCCTGGGGGGCCCCCGTGCTACTGATGATCGTGTCGGACACACAGTCCCGGGTTCTCACAAACTGACGCCAGTTCGTGAGGTAGTCCAGGATCCATGATGACAGGTGCTGGTCCACCCTTGCGCGCAGCAGCTTGTCCTTCAGGATCATCGGTTGGATGGTGTTGAAAGCACTGGAGAAGTCAAAGAACATGATCCTCACCATATTCCCGGGCTTCTCCAGGTGGGACAGAGAACGGTGAAGGAGGAAGATCACCGCATCCTCCACCCCAATGCCATGCTGGTAGGCGAACTGGAGTGGATCCATCGCTGGTTCCACCAGGGGGCAGAGGTGAGCAAGGAGCAGTCTCTCCAGGGTCTTCATCAAGTGGTACGTCAAGGCCACCGGTCTGTAGCTGTTCAGGTCTTTGGGGTGGGAAGTTTTTGGTACAGGTACCACACAAGATGTTTTCCACAGCTGTGGTACCCTCCCCAGTTTCAGGCTCAGGTTGAAGATATACGTCACAATCCCACACAGCTGGTCTGCACAGGACTTGAGGAGCTTTGCGCTGATGCCGTCCGGTCCCGACGCCTTCCTCGCCTTGATCTTCCTCAGCTCCGTCCTCACCTGGGTCCTGGTCAGGGTCAGGATGGGGGGCTGTGTGTTGGGAGTGGGGGGGGGTGTTGGTGGAGTGGGGAGTGGGCAGCAGGACTTGATTTCTTTAGAGGCAGCAGTGGTTGTTGTGCAGACAGGGGGGAGGGTGGTTGGTCAAACCTATTGAAAAACAGATTCAGGTTGTTCGCCCACTCCCTGCCCCCCCGTGGCCTGGGGGGAGGTATTCTGGAGCCCAGAGATGGTTTTGAGGTTTCTCCAGACCCCGCTGATGTCGCTCTGTTGCAGCTTGTCCTCCATCTTCTTCCTGAAGCTGTCCTTGCCTTCTCTGATCTTTCTCCTCAGCTCCCTCTGTACGGACTTCAACATCTCCCTGTTCCCCGACCTGAAGATCCTCTTCTTCTCTCTCAGAAGTGTTTTTATCTCAGGGTTGATCCAGGGTTTGTTGTTTGAGTGATGCCGTATGGTCTTGGTGGGAACGGATTTGTCCACACAGAAGCTGAGGTAGTCCATGAAGGTGTGAATGAGGCCATCGATGTCCTCACCATGTGGATCGCAGAGCTGCTTCCAGGCTGTGGCTTCAAAACAGCCCTTTAGAGTGTCCATTGTCTCCTCAGACCATAACTCCACAGTGTGCATGGCCGGAGGTTGTCTGTGTACTAGGGGTTTGTACACCGGCCGGAGATGAACCAAGTTGTGATCCGATCTCCCGAGTGGGGGGAGTTGTGATGAGGTGTACGCCTCCTTAGTGTTTGCGTAGAATAAGTCCAGTGTTTTATTGTCTCTAGTGTGGCATGTGACATACTGGGTGAACGTGGGTAGAATGGGAGGTAGTGAAACATGGTTGAAATCGCCTGAGATGAGGAGAAGAGCATCTGGGTGTTCTGTCTGCAGCCTGCTGGTTACTGAATGGATGACGTCACGCGCTGTCCCAGCGTTCGCCGTCGGATTTGCATAAACAACAATGCAGATCACGTGTGAGTGTTCTCTCGGGAGATATGTAGGCCTCATGCTAACAGCTAGCAACTCAATGTCTTTGTTGCAGTGTCGTTGTTTAACAGTGATGTGTCCCGGTCTGCACCAGTTGTTGTTAACATACATTATCACTCCACCGCCCCTTGCTTTGCCACTGTCTGGTGTTCGGTCAGCCCGTATCATGTAGTAGTAGTAGTAGTAGAGTGAAAACCCTCCAGCTCAATGTTAGCATCTGCTGCTAGTTCAGTTAGCCACGTCTCAGTAAACAAAAGGAGAGAGCACTCCCGGTAAGTGCTATCGTAACGGGAGATAGCCGCTAGCTCATCTACCTTTCCCAGTATCGACCGTACATTTCCCATGACAATAGATGGAAGGGAGGGTCTGTACCTTATATTTTTTGTCCTCCGCCTTACTCCAGCCCGGCAGCCGCGGCGTTTTCGCCTCAGTTCTCTCGGTATGTCGAGTTTTTCCAATGGGACCGGGTGGCGGTTGAATGCTAGCAGCTCTTCCCTGCTGTATCGTATATATAAACAGTGGCTCCGTCCACCGGATCAGGAGATATTTGGGACGATCTGTGTGTCCGTGATATAAGTGGAGTGAAAAAAGACGGATCAAAAAGAGAGGAGGGGAAAAAAGACTCGGAATCGAGCCGCTGTTGCAAAGGGCAGCCTACTCGTGTGGCGCCGGGAGAGAATGAATGGTCTCCGGAGCGGGAGCGCACATTCTTCCAAGTCAAATCAGCCCTGGCAAACGCGGTTTTGTTGGCACACCCAGTCCCAACGGCCTGCATGGCACTCACCACTGACGCTTCCGATTTAGCGGTGGGGGCGGTCATTGAACAGTTCGTTGCAGGGACCTGGCAGCCGCTCACGTTTTTCAGCAAAACCTTGCGCGATAGCGAGCGAAAATACAGCGCGTTCGACGGGGAGCTGTTGGCCACACAGCTACACTTGGCCATCCGCCATTTCCAGTTCTGGCTGGAAGGGTGCCGTTTCACCGCGTTTGTGGACCACAAACAATGAGATGTATGTATTGAGATCAATAGGCAGCTTCTCTTTGTCTAGCTCTTTCCTGCCAGTATCCTGCTGTTATGTTGACTCAAATGCAGGTGTTCATGACTTCCTGCTCTGTACTGTAATGCAAATGTCCCATGCCTTCCTGCATTTACTGTGATGTAAATGTGCCTTTCATGTATTGTCTGTAGTGGGGTATTTAAACTGCATATCGCTCTGTAACTCTCGCTCTCTGACCACTGCTGCTTACGGGAGCCTGAGAGCTCGCTCCGGCGCACCTGCACGAGCCCGTGGAACAAAGATCGTCTCCTCCCTCTCACCGCTCCAACGCATCTGCACGAGCCCGAGGGACAAAGATCGTCTACTTCCTCTCACCGCTCCAACGCACCACGAGCGAACGACGCAAAAGCTTCAGCAGGGATGACCATCGGCGCTGACGACGCTGATCTCCAGCAAGCTCCCTGACCCTGACTCGCCTCTACAGCGGACCTGCCATGCACCGAACCCCACACGCACACCAGGGGGTTATGAGGACAGCGCACCACGCACGGGACAATACCGGCTTCACACAGACCACCATCGTCCTTCGCCGCTGCACACAGAACCTTCAGGGCTGCTCACACACCTGAAGCACACATGCAGCTCGCTCACAGGATTTTGTAATGGTCTCAGCCACGGCGCACAAGGGAATTCAGCCGTCAGCTGTCCCCGAGGACTTTAGGACTGCGCGCACACCTAAAGTCAACACGCCAAGTCCCTCACTGCTGCAGCTCCTTTTTTTCTTCATGGCCGCGAGAGGAGTCAGAGACTAATTTTTCTTCTTACAGCTGCTGTGGACCTCCACACGTTCAACGGGACAGCCCCTCAACATCGCGGATCCACAGGCAATTTTTGCGCGGCCCAGACAATTTCGCCGTCCCGGGCCGGCACTTGCTACCCCCACCCCGCCTCCCTCCACCGCCGCCTGCAGCGAGCTTTCCCCGCAGCTCGGTCCCAAAGCCGGACTATCGAGGCCTCAGCTTCCCGCTGAGCCCTCTGGGGGGGGGGAGTACTGTGGGTGACCCCCACAACAGACTGGGACAAGCAGAGCGCTCAGCTGGAGCAATTAGCAGAACAATGAGATGTATGTATTGAGATCAATAGGCAGCTTCTCTTTGTCTAGCTCTTTCCTGCCAGTATCCTGCTGTTATGTTGACTCAAATACAGGTATTCATGACTTCCTGCTCTGTACTGTGATGCAAATGTCCCATGCCTTCCTGCATTTACTGTGATGTAAATGTGCCTTTCATGTATTGTCTGTAGTGGGGTATTTAAACTGCATATCGCTCTGTAACTCTCGCTCTCTGACCACTGCTGCTTACGGGAGCCTGAGAGCTCGCTCCGGCGCGCCTGCATGGCGCTGGAGTGAGTTCTGTGATGGCGGAATGAAATAAAACCCACTTTTAAACCTCAGTTCGCTGCTTATTATTTCATGCCGCCACACCATCACCTATGGTCATGAGCTTTGGGTATTGACCAAAAGAATGAGATCACGGATACAAGCGGCTGAAATGAGCTTTTGCCGTAGGATTGCTGGACTCACCCTTAGAGATAGGGTGCGGAGCTCAGTCTTCCAGGAGAGGCTCAGAGTAGAACCGCTGCTCCACATGAAAGGAGCCAGTTGAGATAGTTTGGGCATCTGATCAGGATGCCTCCTAGACGTCTCCCACTTGAGGTGTTTTGGGCACGTCTCACTGGGAGGAGACGGTGGTGCAGACCCAGGACTCTTGGGCGCATGCGCACGCAGCGACCGGCAGCTGGTGAAAAAGTACGTCGTCTGTGTGTCTTGTTTTATGCACTTTAATGTGTTTTTACGATATTCTCTGTGTCGTTTCTGTCCTGGAATGTTTGTGGACTGTATGGTGAAGAGCTCCCTGGTTCCATCAACATGGACTACCTCCCCTTTTTTGCACTGCTGCTACTTGTCCTCTGGCTCTTTGTCTCTGAAGTAAACGCGTTCGGCACCATGGTGGGCAGGATACATTATTCCAGGGACATGTTGCTGCATTTAAACATGGTTGATGCAGTGGCTGTGATTGAGCCTAAGCCGCAACTGCCGGACTTTATTTTGAGAGACGTTCATGGACACGGCGGTGAAAAGAGAGACGGGAGAGACGGAAGAAAAAAACGCGGAAAACATGGAGGAGTGAAATTGCGCCTGAGAAGACGTCAGTTTGGTAACATTCCTCTTCCTTCTATGATTTTTGGGAATGTACAGCCTCTGAGAAACAAGGTGGATGAAATTCAAGGGAATATACACTACCAGAAGGACTTTAAGAACTGCTGCGTCATGGCCTTCACCGAATCTTGGCTTACTGCACATGACCAAGATACAGACCTGTGGATTGACGGCTCTGGAGCCCCGCTGCGCTCGGATCGGCAGGAAGAGGTAACGGGGAAACGTCAGGGGGGCAGCGTATGTTTATACATTAATAAGTAGTACTGCACATCTGTCACGGTCAGACAGCGCATCTGTACACCTGATGTGGAGCTGCTGTCTGTGTCACTACGCCCCTTTTATTTGCCTCGCGAGTTCCCCCAACTTTTCATCACAACTGTGTACATTCACCCAAGGGCAGACGCTGACTCCGCCTGCAGCACAATCTCTGATGTGATCCAGCAGCTGCAATCAATTTCTCCAGAGGCGCCAAACTTCATTCTTGGGGATTTTAACCATGTTTCTTTAAAGAAGACACTTAAAAACTTTTATCAGTATGTCTCTTGCCCAACCAGGTGAAAAAAGACATTGGACCTGTGCTATGGATCCATAAAGAGGGCCTATAAATCACTCCCCCTTCCTCCTGTAGGATCCTCAGATCACAACTGTGTACATTTGCTGCCCACATATAAAACTGCTCTCAGAAGAGGCAAGGTAGAGATGAGACATTGATGTGTGGACAGAACATTCAGTGCACAGCCTCCAGGAATGCTTTGACTGTACAGACTGGGAGATGTTCACACTGTCCTGCGGGGATGATTTGGACTCTTTGGTGGACGTCACATGCTCATACATGGCTTTCTGTAAAAATAAGATCGTTCCACGTAAATGTGTCAAAATATATCCCAACAACAAGCCATGGGTTACAAAATCAGTTAAATCCTGCTTACAGAGGAAAGCACTTGCCTTTAAACAGGGGTCTGTTTCTGAGCTACAGGTTGCCACAAAAGAGCTGAAATCCGAAATTTTAAGAGCAAAACAGAATTATAAATCAGAATTGGAAAGCAAGATGGCAACAAAGAAACTTGGATCAGCCTGGGCCAGTATGAAAACTATTGCAGGCCTTCAGAGCACAGAGCGCAGTAATCGTGTGTTTTTAGATGGTTTTAATTCAGACTCAGAGCTGGCTAATGCTCTTAATTGTTTTTATGGTCGTTTTGACTCCTTTGATTTTAGCACTGAAACCCAAGATTTGAAACAGAAACTCGAAGACAATCAGCACTTTAATATTGAGGTGCGGGATGTTAAAAGGGAGTTCTGCGCTGTAAAAGTGAACAAAAGTCAGGGCCCTGATAATATATGTGGGCGCTTGGTAAAGTCCTGTGCACATGAACTGAGTCCTATATTTCATTACATTTTCAATAAGTCCTTACAAACACATGTGCCTAAGATCTGGAAAGAAGCCGTGGTTGTTCCCGTTCCAAAATCCAGCTGTCCTAAAATGGTAAATGACTTTAGACCAGTTGCTTTGACTTCAATTTTAATGAAAATTTTTGAAAAACTGGTCAGATGCGAGGTCCTAAAGCAGACTGAGCATGCATTGGATCCTCTGCAGTTTGCCTATAGGCCTCACAGAGGAGTGGAGGATGCCACTGTCACTCTGTTTAACATGCTTTTTAAACATCTGGATTTTAATGGGACACACGCCAGGCTTTTATTTGTGGACTTTTCCTCCGCCTTTAATACAATCCAACCTCATATCTTAGTTGAAAGGCTCCTGCAACAATTTGATTTGAGCAATAATCTGGTGGGTTGGATTCTGGATTTCTTAACCAACAGGATGCAGAGAGTAAGGGTCAATGGTACACTGTCTGACCTAAAGTGCTCTTCTACTGGCTCTCCTCAGGGGTGTGTGTTGTCACCACTACTCTTCATCCCATACACAAACATGTGTCGGAGCAGACATGACAACAGACACATCATAAAGTATGCTGATGACTCAGTTATTGTCAGTCTCCTCCAGGATGGTGAGAGTGGCCACGGCCCAGTAGTTGATGATTTTGTTCACTGGTGTGAGGATTCCTACCTGCAGCTGAATATGACAAAAACTAAAGACATGATTATTGACTTTAGGAGGAAAACTCCCAGGCACAAAGTCACTGTACTAAAAGGCCAGACCACCGAATGTGTACAATCCTACAAATATCTTGGGACGATTATTGATAGTAATTTAAACTTTGAAGAGAACTGTGAAAGGGTGTGCAAAAAGGGTCAGCAACATTTGCATTGCTTGAGAAAACTTGCACGCTTCCAAATAGACCGAACCATAATGACAATGTTTTATCGGGCTTTTATTGAATCTGTTTTATCCTTTTCTTTAGTGTCATGGTTTGGTCAGATAAAACTGAAACAGAGGAAATCCTTGGATCAGGTAGTTAGATGGTCCAGTCGTTTGCTTGGTGAGTGACAGCTGAGCCTCACATCCCTGTACACCAGACAAGTACAGAGGATGGCTACCTCCATTTTAAATGATGACTCCCACCCGTTGCACTGCAACTTTCAGCTTCTTCCCTCAAGACGGAGGTTTGCTGTCCCAAAAAGTAAAACCCAGCGCTACAAAAACAGCTTTGTTCCTACTGCTGTCAAAGAGTTGAACAAGCTGTAACAATATATTGCACATAATTTAGGTACCTATTTATTAACTCCATTTTATATTTACTTATTTTTGTAGGATGTTACTTGGGTTCTAAATATTCTATTGAGTTTTAGACCTTTGAGTTTTTAACCTCTTTGACTAGTTTTTAACTTTTAATATGACTCTTCTCTCTTACCTCTGGTTTTTCTCTCATCTCTTTGTCTTTTTATACCCTGATTGATGGAGCCTTGAGTATTTTTATCATGTTTATAGTCAATTTCATGTGTGCCTGTGTTTGTGTCTATGTTGAATGTAATTTGTGGCTTGTAAATATGGATGTCACCAGACTGCAAAACAAATCTACCTACGGGTACAAATAAAGGAACTTGAACCTGAAGACCCAGGACTCGCTGGAGAGACTGTCTCCCAGCTGGCCTGGGAACATCTTGGGTATCCTCTCTGCAGAGCTGGAGCAGGTGACTGGGGAGAGGGAAGTCTGGGTTTCTCTGCTTTAACTGCTGACTCCACGACCCAGACCACCGGAAAAGCGGGTGATGTTCGAGCCGGTATGAGTTGCTTTCTGACTGACCATTTCATCAAACTGCTTGCAAAGTATTAAATATTCGACAAAGACAACACAAACGCAAAATGCAGTTTTTAAATGAAGATGTTTATTATTAAGGGTAAAAAAAATCCAAACCTACATGGCCCTGTGTGAAAAAGTGACACCCCCCCCCCCCGTTAAAACATAAACTGACTGTGGTTTATCACATCTTTATAAAGCTGAGTTCAATTTCTCTAGCCACATCCAGGCCTGATTACTGCCACACCTGTTCTCAATCAAGAAATCACTTAAATAGGACCTGCCTGACAAAGTGAAGTAGACCAAAAGATCCTCAAAAGCTAGACATCATGATAGATGGTTTGGACTTCCGGTCTGGACGCCATGGCGACTGCAGCTTAACACTGAAGCTCTCAGACTCAATCCAGGATAACACCTTGAAAATCAAACTTAACGGATTTTTGGAGGAGTGAAAATCAAAAGACAAAATCATCATGTCTAAAGGAAAACAGAAGAAACTGAAATTCTCCAGGCCAGGACACGTATCGGCCGGAGAATCTGAACTGGAAGATCTCCGTTCAGAAGACGAGGAGCTGGTGATAGCTAACAAAAGGGTTAGCCTGAAATCACTATTTGAGGAACTACGACGATTTCGCCGAGATGTTACGGCCGAATTTCGGGAATTCAGAGAAGAATTGAAAAGGACAAACAGCAGAGTGGACCAGGCCGAGAACCGAATCTTGGAAACAGAGGATCGAATAAAAGTGCTCGAAGATTCTGTGCTGGACCTACGCAAAAGACAAGCAGCTATAGAGGCTAAGCTAACCGACCAAGAAGGAAGACAGAGAAGAGACAACATAAGAATTCATGGTCTGATAGAAGGAACCGAAAATGGTTTTAACTCAATGGCAGAATGCGTGGAATCCTTACTAAGAGAGAAATTGGATATTCCACAAACCACCGACTTGAAGATAGAAAAGGCACATCGTTCATTAGCCGCTAGGCCGGCGGCGGAAGCGCCCCCACGTTCGGTGTTGGTAAGATTTTCCAATTTCAAAATAAAACAAGAGGTTGTAAGACTGGCCTGGCAGAAAAAAGGATTTATGCACCAGGAGAGAAAAGTCTACGTGGAACACGATTACGCCCCGGAGGTCCTTAAAAAGCGCAGGGAATACAATGACGCGAAAAAGGTGTTAAGAGAGAAGAAATTGCGCTTTCAGACACCATTTCCTGCGAAGTTAAGGGTCTTCTACGGCGATGAAACGTGTCTCTATAATTCGGCGGAAGAAGCAACAGCTGACATGGCGAAAAGAGGGCTCCCGGTAACGGTATTTAAACCCGCGGCAGACCCGAGTGTGAAGATCAAAGCGCAAACATGGACAACACAAAGACCCTCAAAATCCACGGACCAGCAGCGGGAAACCCAGCACCAGAGCGTCGCGGACAAACTATCCGTTTTCAGGTTGGAATAGCGACCTTTTTTTTTTTTTTTTTTTTTTCTCTTGAATCAATCTGCACATCCAACCCCCCTCATACAAGGTAACAAACATTAAAGGAGATGCATATTCAGCATGTGGTAAAACATTTCATGGAACAATTATATTATTTGAAACAAATAAGTCTTTGTAATAAAAAAAAAAACTTGTTAAAATAGAAATGTGACAATAATCCACATGTTCTCCTCATACTAACAAATACTGTTTTTGCGTGAATGTTTGATGTGATGGGGGTGGGAGGGTGCACACAATTTCACAGCGTTTAGGCATAAAAGGAAAAAAAAAAAAATCATTACAAGTTTGGATTGGGTTCTGAAACTCACGTTAAAAGCATGGGACTACTTTCAGTGGTAAGAGAGGGCCCTCAACACGTAACAGAGTTTGAGGAATTTCCCTCAGAGCCTTCACTCCATCAAGGCTCTTACAGGGTCTTTAAAAAGACCTCAGCTCAGGAAGTTCTTATGACAGCTTTTTGTTTTAAAGTTTTTTACACTATGTTCTTAATGTTTTTCTTGTTTTTAATGTTCTTTCAGTTTCTGAGTAGCACAAAAGAGGGCCACCACACAGTTATACTAAACAAAACAACACAATGGAGAAACAGGGTGTAACCAAAATAATTTCATATAATGTAAAAGGAATCCTGAATCCAGTTAAAAGATCCAAGATTCTAGGCAAAATGAAAAAAGACAAAGCAGGAATAATACTTTTACAAGAAACCCACCTAACAGACGTGGAACACAATAAACTCAGTAGACAAGGGTTTAAAATGATCTCTTCATCTTCATATAAATCAGGGAGGAGGAGGGGAGTAGCGACATTGATATCAACCAAAATTACATTTGAAAAAAAATCAGAACACAAAGATAAAGAAGGGAGATACAGTTTGGTAACTGGGCGGCTAGAGGGAGAAGATATCACCCTGCTGAATGTGTATGCTCCCCCAGGGGCTAACTGGAAATTTTATAAAAATGTATTCGACCTAATGATAACTAAAGCTCAAGGTTTAGTGATATGTGGTGGGGACTTCAATCTTAGACTGAATCCATACTGGGATGCTTCTGGTAATTCCCCACATCAAAATAACACCCAAAACAGGAAGACTCGGATGCTACTAAAAGAATTGGGAGTCTGTGACGTGTGGAGGGAACTCAACCCCAGTGTAAAAGACTACACATTTTACTCAACTCCACATTCATCTTACTCAAGGATTGACTATTTTTTTATGTTTAATAGAGACATTGGTAGAGTAAAAACATGTAAAATAGGACTGATGGATCTCTCCGACCACAGTCCGATCTACATGGACTTAAATATCCAAAAATACACAAATAATACATTTTCTTGGAGGTTAAATTCAAATGTCCTGAAAGGACCATTGAAAGATGAATTGGAGTCAGATATTCTCAGATATTTGGAAGATAACGATAATGGAGAAGTATCCCCTTTAATACTGTGGGATGCATGTAAAGCTGTAATAAGAGGAAAGATTATTGCAAAACTGGCAACCCAAAAGAAACTAAGACAAGAAAAACTATCCACATTAGAGTCAGAACTTAGGAACCTAGAAAAAGAACACAAAGGCAACACTCATTCTACTGACTCGCTCAAGATTAAGGAAATTAAAAACCAAATAAATGAGATCTACACAATAGAAATCCAGAAGAAACTTACATTTCTGAAACAAAAATACTATGAAGCAGGCAGTAAATCGGCAAAATTGCTAGCCTATAAATTGAGGAAACATCAAACAGAAAGAGCAATCTACAAAATCAGAGACCCAGTATCAAAGGAAATAAAATTCAGAATTCAGGATATTCTTAAAAACTTCGAGAATTACTATAAGAACTTATACTCCCACAAAAAACATAAAAACGCATCCGAGGCATTCCTAAACACATTAAACCTTCCCCAACTTACGGAGTCACAAAATAAAACACTACTGTCAGAAATACATCCTAAAGAATTGGAAAAAGCAATTATGAAACTTAAAGCTAACAAATCCCCAGGAGCTGATGGCTATACAGCAGAGTGGTACAAAACCTTTAAACAGCAACTATCTCCTCTCCTCCTGAAAACATTTAATTATGTCCTCCACACAGGGGAAATCCCCCCCTCCTGGAGAGAAGGGGTCATTACAGTTATACCTAAACCTGAAAAGGATAAACTAGAGTGCTCCAACTACAGACCAATCAGTGTACTAAATCAGGACTATAAGCTTTTTACCATTATCCTTGCCAAAAGGTTAGAGAATATACTGACAGACCTAATTCATTTAGACCAAACAGGTTTTATAAGACAAAGACAGACACAAGACAACATTCGACGCACTTTACACATAATTCATCATATAAAAAAATATAACTTAAATGCAGTCATATTAGGATTAGATGCTGAAAAAGCATTCGATTCGGTTGACTGGTCTTTTCTATACAGAATTTTATCCAGTTTCAATTTTCATAACAAATTCATTAGAACTATACAGGCATTATATAAAAAACCAACAGCTAAAATAAGGATTAACGGTAATTTATCATCATCTTTTGAACTGGAAAGAGGATGTCGTCAGGGCTGCCCCCTGTCTCCACTGCTCTTTGCAATCTTCATAGAACCTCTGAGCCAATGGATAAGACAAAACCAAAAAATTCAAGGTATTACACTTGGTCAGAAGGAACATAAAATAGCACTCTTTGCTGATGACATTTTAATATACCTAGGGCAGCCGGACACTTCTTTACCAGAACTAACCTCAGTTTTTTCAGAGTATGGAGATTTATCGGGGTACAAATTAAATATGCATAAAACCCAAGTTTTAACATTCAACTATGACCCAAATCATTATTCACTAAGCAAACTCAAAACTAACTGGGAGTCGGAATCTATGAAATATCTGGGGGTCAATATCCCGAAACAACTCAACAAAATTATATCACTATGATCCACTGGTGACAAAAATAAAATCTGACCTAGCAAGATGGAATATGATACCATTCTTGGGTACTGCACAAAGAATTGAAGCAGTCAAAATGAATATACTTCCACGTCTTCTATACCTTTTCCAAACAATACCGGTAGAACCTCCCAAAAAAACATGGCAGGAGCTGGACAGAAGGATCTCAAGATTCATATGGCAGGGCAAGAGACCTAGAATCAGATATAGAACCCTACAGCTAAACAAAGACAAAGGTGGGCTCGCGCTGCCAAATATCAGGGACTACTTTAAAGCCGCACAAATTAAAACTTTAGTAGAGATATGTAACCCAGTCTACTCTGCACAATGGAAGGAGATCGAATGCCAAATAACAAGTGACATCCCCCTACAGGCGATAATAGGGAACAATGTCTTACCTAAGCTTTTGAATAACACTAACCCGTGGATAGAGACCCCGCTAAAAATTTGGTTTAAGATAGTCGGAGAGAATCAAACTAAAGAGCCCTATCGACTTCTGCAATGGATCGCCTATGATCAGGACTTTACTCCTAATAAAACAGACACCAGATTCAAAAAGTGGAAGGAGAAAGGGCTGATAAAATATTACGATTTTTTTAAAGGGCAAATCTTAAGAAGTTTTGAAGATTTGAAAAAACAAGGCCTAATAAATCAAGACCTTTACAGGTTCTTCCAGCTTAGACACCACATAAACAATATACTTAAAAAGGAGGTTTTGGAAAGGGCCCAGTCAGGTGTTCTGAAGGTCTTCTTAATGGCATATAAAGGGATCCCAGGGATCAGATACATTTCTAAAATATACCAAGGTCTTCAAGACTTAAAAGGAGACAACACATCTTATATAAAAGAGAGATGGGAAAAAGAGGGGAATTTCACTTTACATCTGGAAATATGGGAAAAGCTAAATAAACAGCAATGGAAAAGTACCTCATCCCTGCAGTGGAGAGAATTTGGATGGAAAAACTTGGCAAGATTTTTCAGAACACCTGCACAAAACAAATTTACCCATAAGGGATTGAACTGTTGGCGCTTGTGTGGTGAAAAGACTGCAAATCATTTTCATGTGTTTTGGTCATGCCCAGTTATCCACCAATATTGGACCAATGTACAGACAATATTGGGGAAAATATTCAAAATTACAGTTCCCTTTTCTTTTGTAACTTTGTATTTGGGTTTACTACCGGACTCACTGGAAACACGAGGAGAAAAATACTTATTCAATGTTTTAATATTGGCAAGCAAAAAAGCTCTAACTAAAAAATGGATGTTGAAGGACTGTCCTACACCTGAAGATTGGACTAACGTGATCCAAGACATTTACTCGATGGAAAAGTTGACATTCGCACTGAGACAGGACATGGATGGGTTCATGAACTTTTGGCAACCCTGGACCGCATATGTGTCTTCCATTAGATCTAATCTTTGACAAATACCATTTCAATAATGGTTCCGCTCTTTGTTCCAACGCTACTCAGATGCTCTTTTATCTTTATTTACTTACTTTTTCTTTTTGTTTGTTTTTTACTGGTTTGTTTGTTTTTTTTTATTTGTTTTTTGTTTTTTTTTCTCTTTAATTTCACTTTTTCTTTCACTTTAAAAAAAAAAAAATAAGGGGTGTTGTAAGAATTAATCTTCCAATGTTGTCAGATATCAGAAAATAAGGGAACATGTGATGAAAATGTAAACACTGCATTGCTGTAACGGCCTGTATACCCTTTACAAAAACTTAAATTAAAAAAAAGCTAGACATCATGCTGCAATCCAAAGAAATTCAAGAACAAATGAGAAAAAGTAATTGAGATCTATCTGTCTGGAAAACGTTATAAAGCCATTTCTAAAGCTTTGGGACTCCAGCAAACCACAGCGAGAGCCATTATCCACAAATGGTGAAACCATGGAACAGTGGTGAACCTTCCCAGGAGTGGCCAGCCGACCAAAATTATCCCAAGAGTACAGCGACGACTCATACAAGAGGTCATAAAAGACCCTACAACAACATCCAAAGAACTGCAGACCTCATTTGTTCATGACTCCGCCATAAGAAAGACTGGGCAAAAATGGCCTGCATGGCAGAATTCCAAGACGAAAACCACTGCTGAGCAAAAAGAACATAAAGGCTCGTCTCAGTTTTGCCAGAAAACACCTTGATGATCCCCAAGACTTTTGGGAAAATACTCTGTGGACTGACAAGACAAAAGTTGAACTTTTTGGAAGGTGTGTGTCCCATTACATCCAGCATAAAAGGAACACAGCAGCACGGTGGGGCAGTGGATAGCACTGTTGCCTTACAGCTAGAAGGTTTCAGGTTTGAATCCCCAGGCTGGCAGGGGTAGGAACCTTTCTGTGTGGACTTTGCATGTTCTCCCTGTGCTGCGTGGGTTTGCTCTGGGGGCTCCGGTTTCCTCCCACAATCCAAAGAGATGCATGTTAGGTTAATTGGTTGTTCTAAATTGTCCCTAGATAGCTGTATCCTATAGGCTCTTAGAGGGTTGGTGCTAGTGAAGCACTTTGAGTGGTCTTTGAGACTAGAAAAGCGCTATACGTATAAGTACAGGTCCTTATCCCTTATCCTTATTTCAGAAAAGCAACATCATACCATTGTACCATTGATGATGACCACACTACCACCATATGATGGTGGTAGTGTGATGATCTGGGGCTGTTTTGCTGTTTCAGTACATGGAAGACCTGCTGTGATAAATGGAACCATGAATTCTGCTGTCTACCAAAAAATCCTGAAGGAGAATGTCCAGCCATCTGTTCGTGACCTCAAGCTGAAGCACACTTTGGTTCTGCAGCCGGGCAGTGATCCAAAACACAGCAGCATGTCTACCTCTGAATGGCTTAAGAAAAACAAAATGAAGACTTTGGAGTGTCCTAGTCAAAGTCCTGACCTTAATCCGATTGAGATGCTGTGGCATGACCTTAAAAAGGCGGTTCATACTTGAAAACTCTCCAGTGTGGCTGAATGGCAACAATTCTGCAAAGATGAGTGGGCCAAAATTCCTCCACAGCACTGTAAAAGACTCATTACCAATTATTAGGTTTAGGGGGCAATCGCTTTTTCACACAGGACCATCTAGGTTTGGATTTTTTTTTACCCTTAATAATGAACACCCCCCCCCCCCCCTCATGGATCATCACCTTATCGTGGTGGGGGGGTTTGCGTGCCCCAGTGATCCCAGGAGCTATGTTGTCCGGGGCAATTTGCCTCTGATAGGGTCTCCCAAGACAAACTGGTCCTGGGTGAAGGGCCAGACTAAGAACGATCCAACAGACTCTCATGAATTGTATATCAAGGATTCAGTGTACCCCGCCCGGTATGGGGTTACCGGGGCCCCACCCTGGAGCCAGGCCTGGGGGAGGGGCTCGAAGGCTAGCGTCTGGTGGCCGGGTTTCCACCCATGGGACCCGGCCGGGCTCAGCCCGAAGGAGTTACATGGGTCCGCCCTCCAGTGGGCTCACCACCTGCAGGAGGGATCATGGGGGTCCGGTGCTATGTGGATCAGGTGGCGGTCAAAGGCGGAGACCTTGGCGGACTGATCCCAAGCTTTCTAAACTGGCTTTTGGTACGTGGAATGTTACCTCTCTGGTGGGGAAGGAGCCTGAGCTGGTGTACGAGGTTGAGAGATACCGGCTAGATATAGTCGGCCTCACCTCAACACACAGCTCCGGTTCCGGAACCAGTCTCCTGGAGAGGGGCTGGAGCTTGGCCTTTTCTGGAGTTGCCCCGGGCGAGAGGCGACGAGCAGGGGTGGGTATTCTTGTATCGCCCCACCTTGCTGCCTCTATATTGGAGTTTTCCCCGGTGGACGAAAGGGTTGCTTCCCTGCGCCTTCGGGTTGGGAAACGGGTCCTGACCATCATTTGTGCCTATGCACCAAATGATGTTTCAGAGTACCCACCCTTTTTGGAGTCTGTGACTGGGGTGCTGGAGGGTGCTCCTCTTGGAGACTCCATTGTCCTACTGGGGGACTTCAATGCGCACGTGGGCAACGACAGTGAAACCTGGAGGGGGGGTGATTGGGAGGAACGGCCTGCCCGATCTGAACCCGAGTGGTGTTCAGTTATTGGACTTCTGTGCTAACCACAGTTTGTCCATAACGAACACCATGTTCAAGCATAAGGGTGTCCATATGTGCACCTGGCACCAGGACACCCCAGGTCGCAGGTCGATGATCGATTTTGTTATCGTGTCATCAGACCTGCGACCGTATGTCTTGGACACCCGAGTAAAGAGAGGTGCAGAGCTGTCAACTGATCACCACCTAGTGGTGAGTTGGATCCGATGGCAGGGGAGGAAGCCATTCAGACCTGGTAGACCCAAACGTATAGTGAGGGTGTGCTGGGAGCATCTGGCTGAGGCCCCTGTCCGGGAGGTCTTCAACTCCCACCTCCGGAAGAACTTCAACCATATTCCGAGGGAGTCTGGAGACATGGAGTCTGAATGGGCCATGTTCTCCACTTCTGTTGTTGAAGCGGCGGCCCAGAGCTGCGGCCGCAAGGTGGTCGGTGCATCTCGTGGTGGCAACCCCCGAACCAAGTGGTGGACACCAGTGGTGAGGGGGGCCATTAAGCTGAAGAAGGAGTCCTATCAAGCTTGGTTGGCTTGTGGGACTCCCGAAGCAGCTGAGGTGTACCGGCAGGCCAAGCGGAGTGCAGCTCGGGTGGTTGCTGAAGCAAAAACCCGGGTATGGGAGGAGTTCGGTGAGGCCATGGAACAAGACTTTCGGTCGGCCTCAAAGAGATTCTGGCAAACTGTCCGGCGGCTCAGGAGGGGAAAGCAGCTCCCCGTCCACACTGTGTATGGTGCAGATGGGACACTGTTGACTTCGACTGGGGACATCGTCGGGCGGTGGAAGGAATACTTCGAGGATCTCCTCAATCCCACTGATACGCCTTTCACAGAGGAAGCAGGGTTTGGGGACGAGGGGGATGACTCGCCTATCACAGGGGCTGAGGTCGCCAAGGTGGTTAAAAATCTCCTTGGTGGCCGGGCCCCAGGGGTGGACGAGATTCGCCCCGAGTACCTCAAGGCCCTGGATGTTGTTGGGTTGTCATGGTTGACACGCCTCTGCAACATTGCGTGGAGGTCGGGGGCAGTGCCTTTGGCATGGCAAACCGGGGTGGTGGTTCCTCTCTTTAAAAAAGGGGACCGGAGGGTGTGCTCCAACTTTAGAGGGATCACACTCCTCAGCCTCCCTGGGAAGGTCTATGCCAAGGTACTGGAGAGGAGAGTCCGGCCGTTGGTCGAACCTCGGATTCAGGAGGAGCAATGTGGTTTTCGTCCTGGCCGTAGCACATCAGACCAGCTCTTTACCCTCTCGAGAATTCTCGAGGGTTCGTGGGAGTTTGCCCAACCAGTTTACATGTGTTTTGTGGACTTGGAGAAGGCATTTGACCGCGTCCCTCGTGGATTTTTGTGGGGGGTGCTTCGGGAGTATGGGGTATCGGGCTTGTTGTTACGAGCTATTCGGTCTCTGTACGACCGTTGTGAGAGTTTGGTTCGTATTGCCAACACTCGGTCAGAGCCATTCCCAGTAAGAGTTGGACTCCGCCAGGGCTGCCCTTTGTCACCGATCCTGTTCATAATTTTTATGGACAGGATTTCTAGGCACAGCCAGGGAATGGAGGGTGTCATGCTTGGTGACCACAGGATCTCATCTCTGTTGTTTGCAGATGATGTTGTCCTGTTGGCTTCATCCAGCAATGACCTACAGCTCTTGCTGGGACGGTTTGCCGCTGAGTGTGAAGCGGCTGGGATGAGAATCAGCACCTCCAAGTCCGAGTCCATGGTCGTCAGCTGGAAAAAGGTGGATTGTCCTCTCCGGGTTGGGGACAGGCTCCTGCCCCAAGTGGAGGAGTTTAAGTATCTTGGAGTCTTGTTCACGAGTGAGGGGAGAATGGAGCGAGAGATCGACAGACGGATTGGTGCAGCATCTGCAGTGATGCGGACGTTGTACCGGTCTGTTGTGGTGAAGAGGGAGCTTAGTTCTAAGGCAAAGCTGTCGATTTATCAGTCAATCTATGTTCCTACTCTCACCTATGGTCACGAGCTTTGGGTAATGACCGAAAGAACGAGATCGCGGATACAAGCGGCTGAAATGAGCTTTCTCCGTCGGATTGCTGGACTCACCGTCAGAGATAGGGTGAGGAGCTCAGTCATCCGGGAGAGGCTCAGAGTAGAACCGCTGCTCCTCCACATTGAAAGGAGTCAGTTGAGGTGGTATGGGCATCTGATTAGGATGCCTCCTGGACGCCTCCCACTTGAGGTGTTTCAGGCACGTCCCACTGGGAGGAGACCCCGGGGCAGACCCAGGACTCGGTGGAGAGACTATGTCTCCCAGCTGGTCTGGGAACGCCTTGGTATCCTCTCTGAAGAGCTGGAGCAGGTGGCTGGGGAGAGGGAAGTCTGGGCTTCTCTGCTTGAACTGCTGCCTCCGCGACCCGGACCTCCGGAAACGCGGTAGAAGATGGATGGATGGATGGATGGATAATGAACACCGGGCAGCACGGTGGCAGAGTGGTTAGCACTGTGGCAGCACAACAACTCACCCTTGGCCAGGGGATCCTGGGTTTGATCCCAGCCCCTGACCAACAGTGATCTGTGTGAAGTTTGCATGTTCTCCTGTGTCTGCGTGGGTTTACGCTGGGATTTCTCCTCCCACATGCCAAAAACATGCAAGTTAAGTTAATTGGCATCAACTGGGGATTCTAAATTGTGATGGACTAGCGATCTGTCCAGGGTGTACCCTGCCTCTTGCCCAAAGATGCTGGGATAGGCTCTAGCCCCCTTCGCAACCCGAAAAGGATTAAGTGGAAGAAGATGGATGGATGGATGGATAATAAACACCTTCATTTAAAAACTGCGTTTTGTGTTTACTTGTTAGCTTTGTCTAATATTTAAAGTTGTTTGATGATCTGAAACATTTAAGTGTGACAAACATACAAAAAAATGAGATATCAGGAAGGGGGTAAACACTTTTTCACACCGCTGTACAGGACAAGAAGCAATTGCTCGATTCTGTGGTGGCGATCTCAGGGTGTTGCATGGAGTCGCCACTAGAGGGCGTGTAGGGTTTAGGGAATACAGGAAGCCCACAAGAGGCATCACAAGCTCCTGTTGTCTCTCTGTTTTAAGCTAACAGGTGGGTTTATGTTTCTGAAATAGAAGTCATGCTATCACAGAACAACTGCTGAGTGTAGGAAAAACATACAGAGATGACCAATGGTGTGTTACGCTTGGTAAATTTGGTCATATGAATGTCTCTTCTCCTCATCTGTGACGATGGGATGTCACCACTGTATGTCTGGTTATATTGTGTGATCATCTTATATTTGTAATGGTAAATGTTATTATGAATATTTGTTAAAGTACACACATTTATTTGGGATCTGTCTTTGTTTAATTTGAATGCCCTTGGGAGATAATTAGTATGGTTAAGTATTGTGGGTAAAATAATGGATGATGAGTTATTTCACATACCTTTGCCAACATGTTTCCTGTGCGTGTCCAGGCAAAAGACTCTGTTAGGAGTTGAGGGCCTTTTATAGGACACCAGCAGGAAGGAAACATCTATGGTAAGTTAGAGGGGTGGTTTAGCTTTGTAAATAAGGGTTTTGAATTATTTATTGAATTATTTATATTGTTATTGTTGTTAGTGATTGTTATTTATTATGTTATTTATATTGTATAGTTGGGAAAATATTTATGTATTTTAGAGATTAGTGGGTATGTGTAAATGATGGAAGGCTTATTGTTTTACCTGGGATTATGGTAGGGGCTAATCAGCCCTAATTATCTCTGTTAGTATAAAACAGGTGTGGTGATTGTGACCTTAATGGTGAACCGGTGATCATTGTTGTTGAGGCAGAACTTGAAGGATTGTGTCGGATGTCCTGGAACGATTTACATGTAAGTTATATTGAAAATAAAAAATTGACTAATTGATAAAAGAAGATCTTGCCTCGCCCTGCTGTTACTTCTTGACATCATCCTCGACCGCTTTGCTTGTCTGGACCCGCAGTGCTGCTACCCGGCATGCAGTCCCTCCATGCCTGTCGGTCTGCCTCCGACCGCCTTCGGAACCACTGCAGCTGCCGCCGTTGTTGCTCCAGACGCTCCGGCCCACTTTGGCCGAGCTCCGGGGAAAACCAAAGCTCGCTCGTCACTAGGGATGGGCATTCGGTGAAATTTTCTTCACCGATCGTCGGGAGAATTAATGATTAATAATCGGTTAATCATTAACATTTTTAGGTACGTAACAAGGCAGGTAGACTACATTAGAACATCAGGTGCACGGACAGCCGCACAACTCAAATCCACCTCTCTCTCTGTTCGCTGTTGTCATGTTGGCTCGGCTCGGGAATCTCGCAAGCTGATTGGCCGAGACGTTTCACCCCGCAAGCTGATTGGCCGAGACGTTTTACCCAGCTTCTGTCCCTGCCGAGCGGCCACCCAACAAACGAAGACCGCATTCATTGCTCTATCGCTCGTGTTACTTAGTCTAGCCGCGCGGAACTTTTTGCTGTTCTCTTGTGCCATTTTGTGCGAAATAGTCTTCCCGTCGAGCCACGACGCCGCCTCCTGCAGCTTCCCTCGACGATCCTGCGCCTCTAGCACCTGAGGAGCAGTAAAGCTCTCATTAACCTGTGCAGTAAATCATTTTCATCTTGAGTTACGTATCTTGTTATAAGAATAAAAGAGTTCTAAAAACATATTTATGTACACTTTATTTACATCTACGTATGTATGTACACTTACACGTGTGTGTGTGTCTTCTACCGAATCTTCATGACCTTCTCAATAAAGTTTCTGAAAAAAAAAAAAAAGAATCTTCACCGACCGCCATTACTCAGCGCGCAACCACTGTTGGCGGTTTCTTCGCGTAATAAGGGTGTTCCATGGACCCTGTCGATGAGGTATATTTGTATGCTGCATTGCAGTGATTGCAGTACACCTGGTCATTTTTTAAATTGAAATGGTCCCACGCAACACTTCGCCGTAATCGCTTCATGATTTGGCGATTGCCCTACGGAAGCGCGCATGTATCAACTGAGGCACGCCAGGGTACGGCGATGGTGTAATGTTGCCCCCTGGTGCCCAAATTTTGCCATTGCATTGTTTGAGGACGGCCGTGCACTAATAACCTCGGATTGTTTAAAAAAAAAAAACGGTTTGTCGACGAAAATGAACTTCCTCGGTGAAATTCTTAATGATCAATTATCGGTTAATCGGTAAATTATGCCCATCCCTACTCGTCACTGTCACACATCGACTCAGGCACCTTGCTGTAAGGCCCAGCACCCTCATCCAAGGCACTTTGAGCCCCGGCACTGAGGTCCTGCCCGACCTCTGTGGCGCCCGGCACCTCCTCTCTGTCGTCTGAGGTGCTTCGCTGTGCTGTCTCTGTGTCCGGCTGTCGCTTCTGCTTCCCAGGACTTTCAGCATCACTCTCGTTGGTGTTGCTCGTTGACCCAGGTGCCTCATCGCTGCGCCCAGCAACGTCATCCAAGGCGCTCCGCTGTGCTGCCTCTGTGCCCGGCTGTCGTTGCTCTGACTCCAGTGTGCTGAGCTCCTCTGCTGGCATGCCGTCTCAGGTGACCGGGAGCTCCAACATTCGTGGCCCCGGTTCTACCTTGAAGTCTAGCTGATAGCTTGTAGCTTAGTTTTGGCACGCACCTAGCTTCATGGCTAATTACCCCATTGTCACTGACTGAGCAGGTAGCTTCCCTTAGATAGCTAGCTTAGCCTCTTTTGGTGCTGACAGCTCCATTACCCGCAGTTTCGTGGTCCTCGTATGTTCGGCAAAATATTCCGCCAGCCGCCCAACAGCATTCGCATAAAACTCGGTTTCTCCCAGCATACAGAGAATTTTCCGACCTACACCGAGATGGTGAGCCAGAAGTGCTCGTCTTCGTACTCCGTCAAGTCTACTTAGGTCCAGCGCTGCGATGTAACCATCAAACATGGCCACCCAGTTCGGCCACAGGATCGCTGGCTCTCTCGGATATTCCAGAAACTGTGATAATGGTGGAGGTAGCCCTTATGCCCCCATAGTTTCTCCTTGTTGTCAAAATGTTGTCTGTAATGATGGTTGGAGTCAGTCTTATGCCATGCAATGAACTCCCTTTATTGAACACACACAGAACTATTTATAGTGTTGCCGCAGCTCACCTGATGTCACACCCAGGGTGGGTACAGCAGGACACACACACTACACACTCACTACACATCAGTAAGCTCACGAACTTCATGCTAATAGTTGAATTTGGGTGTAACCGGTAACATGAAGTTATTGCAAAATGGCAGTTAATACTGCCATTTATTGGAGTTAATGGTTTTATTGAAGTTGATCAATTTATTGAGTGTTTACCTAAAGAGATATTGCACATTTTCATTTGTATTTTTGGTTTTATTTGTGTGTTAAGAGTAAAATGAAAGTCACTGGTGTTTGTACATATTTGTTTGGGCAGAATAAATACTGCAGCCATTGCACACAAGGTACGTATTGATTGAGATTTAAAATTATGATGAATAGAATGTAGTCAACTATGCTAATTATGCTTGTATGACCAAAAAACACACAGCCACCACCGCTAGCATCCGGATGCTAGCGGTGCTTGCTAACAGATGCTAATGGCTGCTAACGGCTAGCGAAAGAAACTTTATGATGTAACGTACCGTTTAAAGTTCTATGCAATAAACATTGCAATAAGCATTGCAATAAATGTGCACTTATGTTATTGGGTATGTGGTACAATTACTACTGCTCTTTAGGAAAGAAAGTTCCACAAATGTTGGTCTATGCAAGTTTCTTTAAAAAAAGTATTGTGGAGAGTGTAAATAATGGAAGCAGATTTATGCAGCAGACGACTTTATTCACTCTCACATCAGTCATACACAGAAAAAGAATGTCTCAATACACCAGGGGTCCTCCTTTTATATCAACCGCCCATCTCACATCTGCATGACATCTCGCATCACAATACATTCATCCCTTCTCCCCCAACACCTTCTTCCTGCTACCTCACCATAATCTCTCTCATCGCCTTACCTATTGTCCTTCTCTGTTTATACTCTGCATCCAGTCTGAGATGATTAACCCAGCCTCTACCCCCCCCCCCCCGAATCTCAGACCGAGTTTCAGTCCTCACGTCCTTTTGGCTTCACTCTCCTCCCATATCTGCTGTAACGGGGGTTTTCCGCCTCCGCTGCGCTGCTGTGCCAGCAGGGGGCTCCTGGGGGTGTGTCTGTCTGCGGGTGGGCCATGGTGAGTGGGGGGGGGGGACCTTCAACTTGCTCGTGTGGCTGCTCTGATGAATCGTTTACCTGGGGAGTTCCCAGTGGGGGTCTTCCACGCCGAGGGGCCCCAGCCAACAGCACTTGCTCGTCCGCCACCACAAAGGCGGGCTTAAGTCTGTCTATGCATATTTTCTCCCGACGACCCCCCAAGTCTAACAAAAAATGTTTGTCCCCTGTTTCCAGCACTCTGAACGGGCCATCATAGGGTGGGCGCAATGGAGGGCGGTGGGCATCGTGCCTGACAAACACGAACGCTGTGTTCTTCAAAGTTTTTGGCACAAAAGCGCGTAGAAAACAGTGGTGGGCCAGGCCGGGCAGCGTGCCTGTGTCTGCGCTATACTGCAAACGCTGAGACGGGCAGTTGTCCGGCGCGGGATTATCTGGCAAAAATTCCCCAGGCAGCCACAGTGGCTGAGAAAAAACAAGCTCCGCCAGGGAAGCCTCCAAATCCTCTTTTGGTGCGGAACGCAACCCCAGTAAAACCCACAGCAACCGGTCTACCCAATTTGCATCAGTCAACGAAGCCCTGAGCGCTGCTTTCAGTGATCTATGGAAACGCTCGCATAACCCATTGGCCTGTGGGTTGTACGTGGTTGTGCGATGAATTGCGACACCCAGGCTACAGGCCATCGCGGACCAGAGGTTGGAAACAAACTGAGGGCCCCTATCGGACGTGATGTCCAACGGGATGCCAAAACGTGCCACCCATGTCGTCAAAGCGCGCGCCACGTCCGCGGACGTGGTCGCCGCCAGCGGGACTGCTTCTGGCCAGCGTGTGGTGCGGTCCACCACTGTCAGAAGGTGCGTGCACCCCTGCAATGGCGGGAGGGGGCCCACAAGGTCCACATGAACATGGTCGAACCTCTTCGCCGGTATACGAAATGGCTCCAAAGGAGCCTTCGTGTGTCTGTACTTTGGCTCATTGGCACGCAACGCAGGCTGCAGCCCACTCTTTCAATTGTTTGCGCAGGCCTGGCCATACGAACTTTGCTCCCACCATTTTGACTGACACGCGCACTCCTGGGTGCGCCAGAGCGTGAACTGACTCAAACACTTGGCGGCGCCAGGCAACTGGGACCACCGGGCGCGGACGTCCCGTGGAGACGTCACAGATTGGGGGGGGGCTGCCGTCTTGCAGTACTCTGCTCTCTAGCCTTAACCCTGTTGGTTAAGACTGGAGCGCGCACACGTCCGTATCGCCAATCTGCTCTGTGGCCATGGCTGTATAATCTATCCCCACGCAGACCAGGGCCACTACTGCGCATGAGAGGCAGTCCGCCACCACATTCAGTTTGCCCGACACATGCTGAATATCGGTCGTAAACTCCGAGATCGCGGCCAGCTGTCTCTGCTGCCGGCCCGACCATGGTTCCGAAACCTTGGCCATCGCAAACGTTAGCAGCTTGTGGTCCACAAACGCGGTGAAGCTGCGCCCTTCCAGCCAGAACTGGAAGTGGCGTATGGCCAGGTGAAGAGCCAGCAACTCTCTGTCGAACGCGCTGTATTTACGCTCACTGTCGTGCAAAGCCCTGCTGAAAAAGCAAGCGGCTGCCAAGAACCGGCGACACGTTGCTCCACGACGGCCCCATGGCTATGTCCAAGGCATCGGTAGTGAACGCTATCCGGGTCCGGGTGCGCCAACAGTGCGGCATTTGCCAGGACTGTTTTAACCTCAGAGAATGCCTGCTCCCGCTCTGGAGTCCATTCGACTCTGTCCGCAGGTTTCTGTTTCTTGAGCGCGGCATACAATGACTGCATGAGCTGAGCTGCGCGGGGGAGGAACCGGTTATAAAAGTTAACCATCCCCAAAAACTCTTGCAGCGCCTTGACCGTCTGAGGCCGGGGAAAATTTGCCACTGCGCGCACTTTGTCGGGCAAGGGTATCGCTCCCTCCGGTGAGACGCGGTGCCCCAAAAAATCAATCCCCGTCACGCCGAACTGGCATTTCGCCGGGTTAATTATTAACCCGTGCTCCTCCAACCTCCAGAAAACTGTCCTGAGGTGGGTTACGTGTTGGTCCTCGGATGCACTGGCCACCAGGATGTCGTCCAGGTAGATGAACACAAACGGCAGATCGCAACACCGCATCCATCATGCGTTGGAATGTTTGTGCCGCTCCTTTTAATCCAAAGGGCATTCGTAAAAACTCAAACAAGCCAAACTGAGTTATTACCGCTGTTTTGGGTGTGTCCTCCGCGCGCACTGGGACCTGGTGGTAACCACGGACCAGGTCTATTTTAAAAAAAATGCGTGCCCCGGCAAGGTGAACGGAAAAATCCTGAATATGGGGAATCGGGTAGCGGTCGTGCGCTGTGGCATTATTCAACCTGCGGAAATCTCCGCACGGTCGCCACAATCCCTCGGCCTTAGGGACCATGTGTAGCGGGGATGCCCATGGGCTGTTTGAGCGCCTGATGATGCCCAACCTTTCCAAGTTGGCAAACTCCTCGTGCACTATGGCCAGTTTAGCTGCATCCAGGCGCCGAGGTCGTGCGAAAACGGGCGGCCCAGTGGTAGTGAAATTGTTCCACCCCGTGTTTAGTGCTGGTCGCCGAAAACGTCGGGACCGTGAGTGCTGGGAACTGAGTGAGCAGTGTGTGGAAATTACTGCCTGGAGCTGTGACGTTGGCTTGTGTTATTGGCCCGGCCCCTCGAGCTGTACAGGGGAGAGACTCAAAAGACATTGCATTAACCAAGCGTCTGTTAGCAACATTGACTAGCAACCCGTGTGCACACAGAAAATCAGCTCCCAGGATTGGGAAACTCAATGCCGCTATGACAAAAGTCCACTTGTACATACAGCCGTGTAGGGATAAAGTCAGTGTTCTCTCACCAAAAGTCTTAATGTCCGAGCTGTTTACTGCTACCTGCTGGGGGCCGCTAGCTCCCGCTAGCCGGTCGGCGTAGGAAGGCAGGATGAGGCTCTTTTGGGAGCCAGTGTCTACAAGGAACAGTCTCCCCGAGCGCGAGTCCGTCACATAGAGCAGCTTGTTTTCTTCACCGGTGGTCGCAGCTGCTACTGACTGCTGGCCTTGGCGTTTCCTGAACGCTTGAATTGGCACGGTGGCACACATCTGCGTGTGTTCTCTCCAAAGCGGCGGCGGTAGAAGCAGAGCTACCGTTGCCAGCTCCTCGCCTCCGCTGGTTGTCTCGCTGGGTTCTGACGCCGCCGCGTTCACTGTGAGGGCTCTGGTGGTGAGGATGATCCGATCTGCCTCCTGGGCTAGCACCCGGTAGTCACGCGCGGCCAGCAACAGCGAATTGGCAAGAACCGCTCTCGCCTCTGTTGGGAGGTTCCAGAGGAACAGGTGGGCAAACAGAAAAAGCCCATCATCCGTGCCCATCAACGCCAACATCTTCTCCATCAGTTCGACCGCCGACCCATCTCCTAACTCGGAGCGCCTCGGGAGCCTCTCTGCTCTCTCACAGTCCAAGAGCGTGTAGCGCTAGGTCAGCACGGCCTTGAGCGCCCCGTATTTGTCGTGGGCTGGAGGCTGTTGGAGCAGGCTCGCTACTTGCTGAGACGTGCGAGCGTCCAGCGCTGCGACCACATAGTAATATCTGGTGTCGTCTGCCGTTATTCCCCGGAGGGCGAACTGAGCCTCGGTGTGGTGGAACCAAGACCATGGGTCGTGCAGCCAAAAGTCCGGTAGTTTGACCGAAACAGCGCACGCGTTACTGGGGGTTCCCATCCGGGCCGTCTCTGGGATGCTTGCCGCGTTGCTGGGGCTTCCCGTCCGGGTCGACTCCGGGGTTCTTGCCTCGTGTTCCATAATTCGTCAAGGGGTCACCAGTGTGGAGAGTGTAAATAACGGAGGCAGATTTATGCAGCAGACGACTGCAGACGACTTTATTCACTCTCACATCAGTCATACACAGAAAAAGAATGTCTCAATACACCAGGAGCTCTCCTTTTATATCAACCGCCCAGCTCACATCTGCATGACATCTCGCATCACAATACATTCATCCCTTCTCCCCCAACTCCATCTTCCTGCTACCTCACCATAATCTCTCTCATCTCCATACCTATTGTCCTTCTCTGTTTACCCTCTGCATCCAGTCTGAGATGATTAACCCAGCCTCTACAGTATCATATTACTTGAGTAATCTTCGATTAGAATGGGTGATTACCTGAGCTGTAAAATAGTCATTAGCTGCAGCCCTATTTAAATGCTTCCCTTTTGACATAGCCTATCCACCTTATTCCTAGGCCCCATGATGCTTTGTGTGAATTATGGTAGCAACTTCCGGTACTAGTTTAGAACATATGGTTGTCACTGAAAACAGGACACTTTTCCTTTTTCAAAAACAATGACTTCGGCATCAAAAATGTGGGAACACTGCCTCTTGCACCTCAAAACAGTAATATTGTGAGGGATCTAGACATTACATTCTCCACTCAGACTGAATGGCACAGGAGGAGATGCTAAAAGGCTGTTAGACAGATATGCAGGGCAGACTGTGGTTTTCTCCATAGGACCGCATGAGAATACGCATTCTCCACCGGACTGCATAATAATGTGCCGACAGGCTGGGTAACAAAGGGGATTGTAATTGTATGTATTGTGATGTGAACCCCCCAGGTTGCTAGGCGAGGATGTAAGGTATAAAAGAGAGATGCCAGCAACCTGGGTTAGGCTTCTTGTTGACTGATGGATAGAGAGAGAATAAAGTCTACTCTGATCCAGCTCACTGCCTTGCCTGCTCATTTCTCTCTCTACACTGGTGACCTTTGACATATAATGGAACTCAAGGCAAACAAGGTTCCAAGGTTGTCATAGCCAGGAGCGGCACTGGGGTTAAGCTCCCAGTGCCCATAAAATGCTCCTTACGGCATGCGTCTCAAAAAGCCTCTGACAACTAAGTCCAACTCCTAGCCTGCCCGTGTGGTTTAGTCTCTAAGCCCGGCGGAACTGCTTTTACTAATAGGAGAAGAGGCGAGGGCGGATCTCTGGCGCCTTAAAACCAGATGCTTCGGATAGATGGTGGCTCGTCAACATGAGAAGGTAGCCCATCTAGGGGAAGGTAAACCCTGATTTCAAACCTCCGCTGCCTTGCAGCACACCCGGTCACGGGAAAGGCTTCGGGAGTCAACCCTGAGGAAAAATCCAGAGTCGGAGCCCCTAAGGCAGTTCTCTGTTGTGCTCAACATCGTTCTGGCAGCTCCTGCGACGGCGCTGGTGCCAAACTATAGCAGCCCTGCTGTTCCTTTGGATTCATCAGTGACGTGGAGAGGGAGGACATGCTGCATGGGTAACATCTTGTCCTCCATATCTTCCTGCCCAGGCTTGAATCCTACCAACGCCCAACGCTGGAAGGTAGAACACCGGTGCGCATCGGCCTGTTCAGCCACAGGCAGTGCTGTTCCAGCAGAGTAGACGTTTAGGATTCTCTTCCATGGTCATCATAGACCGACGGAGGCCGACGACGAAACTAACAAGGCAAACACCCCGGAGACGACCCGGACTGGAGGCACCGCGTGCACCGTTTCGGTCAAGCTCCCAGACTTTTGGCGACATGACCCGAAGTCTTGGTTCCTCCACACTGAAGCTCAGTTTGCGCTCCGTGGAGTGACGGCGGATGACGCCAAATACTACTACGTGGTTGCAGTGCTGGATGCACGCACAACACAGCAGGTGGCAAGCCTGCTCCAACGGCCCCCAGCCCACGACAAATATGACACTCTCAAGACCGCGCTGACCCAGCGCTACACGCACTTGGACTGCGAGAGAGCAGAAAGGCTCCTGACGTGCTCTGAGTTGGGAGACGGGTCGGCGGTCGAATTAATGGAGAAGATGTTGGCGTTGATGGGCACAGATGACGGGCAGTTCCTCTTTGCCCACCTTTTCCTCCGGAACCTCCTGACAGCGGCCAGAGTGGTCATCGCCAATCCGCCGCTGCTGGCCACACGGAACTACTGGGCGCTGGCACAAGAGGCAGATCGAATTATCCTGGTGACCAGAACCTTCGCTGTGAATGCTGTGGCGTCAGAACCCAGCGAGACGGCCAGCGAGGGTGAGGAGCCAGCGATGGTGGCCGCAGCGGAGGCCAAGAAGCACCGGAGGGACATGTTCTGCTTCTACCACCACCGTTTTGGAGAAGACGCACGCCGATGCGTGCCACCGTGCTAGTTCAAGCGCTCAGGAAACGCCAGGACCAGCAGTTGGTAGCAGCTGCGACCACCGGTGACACAACCAAGCTGCTCTATGTGACTCACGCTCGGGGAGACGGTTCCTCGTGGACTCCGGCTCCCAAAAGAGCCTCATCCTGCCGTCCTATGCAGACCGGCTGGGGGAAAGTAGCGGCCCCGAGCTGGCGGCTGCAAATGGCTCAGACATTTGGTGACTTTTGGTGAGAGGACACTGACTATATCCTTGCACGGCCGTACATACCAATGGACATTCATCATAGCGGCATGTATCTCCCCCATTTTGGGCACAGAATTTTTGTGTGCACACGGACTATTAGTTGATGTGGCTAACAGACACCTGATTAACGCTATGTCTTTTGATTCTCTGCCCTGTACAGCTAGAGGAGCCGAGTCCACAACACTAGCCAACGTTGCAGCTCCAGTCCCGATGTTTTCGGCAACCGTCACTAAACACGGGGTGGAGCACTTCATTACTACCACGGGGCCGCCCATTTTCACACGACTTCAGCGCCTGGACACAGCTAAACTGGCCAATGCGTGCGAGGAGTTTGCCAACTTGGAAAGGTTGGGCATCATCAGGAACTCAAACAGCCCATGGGCATCCCCGCTAGATATGGTGCCTCAAGCCGAGGGATCGTGGCGACCATGTGGAGATTTCCACAGATTAAACAACACCACAGCGCACGATCGCTACCCAGTCCCCCATACTCAGGATTTTTCCGTTCACCTCACTGGGGCACGCATTTTTTCCAAGGTGGACCTGGTCCGCGAGTACCACCAGGCCCCGGTGCGCATGGAAGACATACCCAAAAGGGTGGTAATAACCCTGTTTGGTCTTTTTGAGTTCTTACGCATGCCTTTCGGGTTAAAAAGCGCGGCACAGACATTCCAACGCATGATGGATGCGGTGCTGCGTGATCTGCCGTTTGTGTTCGTCTACCTGGACGACATCCTGGAGGCCAGCGCATCCGAGGACGAACACGTAGCCCACCTCAGGATGGTTTTCCAGAAGGTGGAAGATCACGGGTTTATAATCAACCCGGCGAAGTGCTAGTTTGGGGTTATGGTAATCGACTTTTTGGCCATCGCATCTCACCGGAGGGCGCGATACCCTTACCGGACAAAGTGCGCGCAGTGGCAGATTTTCCCCAGCGTCAGACAGTCAGGGCACCACAGGAGTTTTTGGGGATGGTTAACTTTTACAACCGTTTCCTCCTCCGCGCAGCCCAGCGTATGCAGCCATTGCACGCTGTGCTTAAGAAACGGAAACCAGTGGACAGACTCGACTGGTCTCCTGAGCGAGAGCAGGCATTTTCCAAGGCCAAAACAGCCCTAGCGAATGCCGCACTACTGGCGCACCCAGACCCAGCGGCTCAGATAGTGTTTACTACTGACGCATTGGACGTGGCCATAGGGGCTGTGGTGGAGCAGCACATCACCAGTTCTTGGCAGCCGCTCGCCTTTTTTAGCAGGTCTTTGTGCGACAATGAGTGTAAACACAGCGCGTTCAACAGGGAGTTACTGGCTCTCCACCTGGCCATACGCCACTTCCAGTTCTGTGTGGAAGGGAGCAGCTTCACTGCATCTGTGGACCACAAGCTGCTAATGTACGCTATGGCCAAGGTTTCTGAACCGTGGTTGGGCCGGCAGCAGAGACAGGTGGCCGCGATCTCGGAGTTTACGACTGACATTCAGCATGTGGCCGGTAAACTCAACGTGGTGGCAGACTGGTGCCACTAATGCACACGAGAGGCAGTCTACGTAGGGATAGATTACACGGCCATGGCTGCCGAGCAGAACGGTGATGAGGATGTTTGTGCGCTCCATTCTGGACCAACAGGTTTAAGGCTGGAGAGCAGAGTACTGCAAGACGCCCCCCCTCCCCCCCAAAAAAATCTGTGACGTCTCCACAGGCTGCCCGCGCCCAGTGGTTCCATGCACTTTGCACCGCCGCGTTTTCGAGTCAGTTCACTCCCTGGTGCACCCGGAAGTGCGTGCGTCAGTCAAAATGGTGGGTGCAAAGTTCGTCTGGCTGAGCCTGTGCAAACAGGTGAAAGAGTGGGCTGCAGCCTGCATAGCGTGCCAATGAGCCAAGGTTCACAGGCACTCAAAGGCCCCCCTTGAGCCGCTCCATGTCCCAGCTAAGCGGTTCGACCATGTTCACATGGACCTCGTGGGCCCCCTCCCACCATTGCAGGGGTTTATGCACCTCCTGACAATGGTGGACCGCACCACGCGCTGGCCTGAAGCGGTGCCACTAGCTTCCACCGCGTCCGCAGAAGTTGCATGCGCTTCTTTGGTGACATGGGTGGCATGCTTCAGCGTCCCTTCGGATATCATGTCCGACCGGGGCCCGCAGTTCGTTTCCGACCTCTGGTCCACGATGGCCCGGAGCCTGGGCGTCACCATTCATCATACGGCCGCGTACAACCCCCAGGCCAATGGGTTATGCGAGCGTTTCCATAGGTCGCTTAAAGCAGCGCTCAGGGCTTCGCTTACGGATGCAAATTGGGTGGACCAGTTGCCATGGGTTCTATTAGGGTTGCATTCAGCACCAAAGGAGGATTTGGCTGCCTCCCCAGTAGAGCTTGTTTTTTCCCAGCCGCTGCGGCTCCCCGGAGAACTTTTGCTGGACAACCCTGTGCCAAACATCGATCCATCCCCGCCTTCACTACATAGTGCAGAGGCAGGGACGGTACCCAGCCTGGCCCGCCATTGTTTTCCCTCGCTTTCGTGCCAAGGACCTTGAAGGATGCATTGTTCGTGTTTGTCAGGCACGATGCCCACTGGACCCCGTTGCACCCGCCCTACGATGGCCCGTTCAGAGTGTTGGAACCTGGGGATAAACATTTTGTGTTAGACTTGGGAGGGCACAGAGAAACAATGTAAATAGACAGGCTTAAGCCCGCCTTCGTATTAGCAGAGGAGCAGGTGGTGTTGGCCCAAGCTCCTCGGCGCGGACAACCCCCACTGAGAACTCCCCAGGTAAATGACTCGTCAGCTCAGTCACAATGGCATGGTGAAGAGGTGTTTCCCCCCCACCCCCCCATTGTTCCCCCACAGACGGACGCGCCTCCAGGAGTGCCTCACCGCCACAGCAGCGCCTCAGAGCCAGCGACCCCCCCCCCCCCCATTACGGACGTCGGCTGAAGCCCACTTGACATGAGGGTTAAGGCCCATTCTGAGTTTTCGGGGGGGGGGAGCGTGTGGGGGACCTAGACATTACATTCTCCACTCAGACTGAATGGCACAGGAGGAGACACTAAAAGGCTGTTAGACAGATATGCAGGGCAGACTGTGGTTTTCTCCACCGGACTGCATAATAATGCGCCGATAGGCTGGGTGACAAAGGGGATTGTAATTGTATGTATTGTGATGTGAACCCCTCAGGTCGCTAGGCGAGGATGTAAGGTATAAAAGAGAGATGCCAGCAACCTGGGTTATGCTTCTTGTTGACTGATGGATAGAGAAAGAATAAAGTCTACTCTGATTCAGCTCACTGCCTCGCCTGCTTATTTCTCTCTCTGCAATATAATCCTACCACTTTCCATGACTATCGAGGGATGGGAAGAAGACCTTAAAAAGTGGCCTGGTAGAGAGTAGCTCCGTTAGTTAGCGCCACTGCTAAGATGCTACCGCTGTAAACAAATGACTTGTGCTGGCAAAATGAGTCACTTTGAGGACATTTTCAAAACTGATGTAATGCTATTTCCATATTCTGTATTGAAAGACCAATAAAGTCGGCTGCATTTTGTTAAAATATGTTGGATATAATCAAATTTACCTGAGAGCAGACGTACGCCACAACACCGTGCTTGGATGTCATCTGTCACCGTGTGGTGAGAAGCCTCCATTTATCCAGTCTATTGACACAACCAGCAAGTGCCAGAACTACGCCAAAAAATACAAAAACTAGAAGAGCTGAAATTAGCTGCCACTTGGGTGCAAAACACGTATGTGGACTATACATTAAAATGAATTTGAAAAACTTTTAAAAATGCAATTTTAAACACCCCTGCTACTCCACTTTTACTGACTGATTTAACACTAGGTCAGCCAAAACCAGAAGCTCCGCCCATAATCGTTCCTACAGCCGCACCCCCAGGAATAAGGTGGATAGTTAGGGTGGGATCAGGTGACCAGCCGGGGGACCTCCAACGATGCACTGGGCTTCACTGCTTTCTTCACTCTCAGTGAAATATTTTTGCTGGTCATTAACATCTGTTTGTTCTCTACATGTGTCTTCTTCTGTTCAAACATTTTGGTTTGAACAATGTCAAAAACTGAATATCCTGAAAAATGATTTTCTCATTCAGAACAGTAAATATGGTAGTCTCCAGCTCTAACCCCCTCTCACACCCTTAAAGTTGGTTTTATAAAAGTTAAGTTGGGACTTTATTGATCAGAAATGTGTGGATTCATCTTTGTTTTATTCAAACAGCAATTTGCAATAAACCTTTATTATAGAAAAGTTTGGTTAAAGCCAGGTTTGACCTTTAACCCTTTATTAGGCGAAGAACCATATTTGGCAACTTTAGGAGGCATAATATATTGTAACACTATTTTAATAATAATAATAATAATAATCATCATCCATGGAACAATCTTCTAATATCTAGCAATAATGGTCTAGGATTGAAATTTTTAAATTTCAAGTGTATTAATGAGTGCCCTATAAAGGGTTAAAATTTTGACTTGTTTTATGAATTCGCAAATTTTTTCTGTTAAATTTGCAACATTTTTCCTGTTTATGTTCAGCTTTTTCTCGTAAATTTGTAACTTTTCTTAAATTTGTGATTTTTCTTCCTCATAAATTTGCAAATTTTTTTCGTATAAATTTGCAACTTTTTTCGTATAAATTTGGTGACCTTTTTTATCATATATCTGCAACGTTTTTGTTGTAAAATTGTAACTGTTTTCTTAACCCTTTATTAGTGAAGAACCATATTTGGCAACTTCAGGAGGCATAATATATTGTACTATTTTAATAATAATAATAATTAAAGCTGCGAGCAGCAATAAAGGGGCCCTCACATCCTTGCTGGACCTCGGCCTTACCACTCGGAGTGCGTAACTCCGTGCAGGCTCCATTCCTCCTTCCCCAGCTCTCTCCCTCTCACTCTCTGTCCATCCTTCCATAATGCCATACCCCCATCCATCTGCCATCCATTTGACCATCAATCCATTCGCCCGTCCATCCATCCATACCGCCATCCATCATCACTCCATCCATCTGTACATTGCAAGGTAGCACCTCGGCAGAGGTACTGTATAAGCTCGTAGATTACCTCAAAAATCTGATGTTAATCCATAGCCTAAAGGCCACTTCTAGTAAAAAATTCAACAGGAAATTTGTTTGAATTTAGACAAGCTATGCTATTGCTATAAATGTGTTTTGTTTGGGTTTTTTTTACCTAGGGGGCACTATAACTATATGTGATATAGTCATATAACTTTGTTCTGGGTGGTACTAGTACCATGTATATTAAATGTGGGTCCATTTGGACAATGTACATGTGAGTCATGACAACTTCCTGTCCATTGGCAATAGGGGGCACTACTGCTGCGTCTCATTGTATATTATAGAAATGTTCACCATTGGCTGCCTATTCAATACACTAAATTTGGTTGACTTCGGACAAAGTATGCCAGAGTTATTAAGCTTTGTTCTTCTGCGAGGGGAAACTATAGCTATGTGTCATTGTTCATTAAAGAAACGTTCAATGTGGGCTACTGATCCACCACACAAAATGTGGCTGAATTTAGGCAAAGCATGACTGAGTTATAAAGCTTTGCTTTTTCCTTGGGGTCGCTATAGGTATGCCTGTTATAGTTACATAAATCTGTTTGGGGTCTGACTAGTATCTTACAGGAGAACTTCTCAATTAAATCACTTCTTGAATGCCTTAATGACATTAAAGATTGGATGGCAGTGAACTTCCTAAGTTTTAATGAAAAGAAGACAGAAGTGATTGTGTTTGAACCCAGTGGCTCCTGCGAGTCCCCACCTGTTGACTTGGGTCCCTTGACAGGGTTTGTCCAACCTACTGGCACTAATCTGGGTTTTAAGCTGGACAGTGATTTTAGACTGGATCGTCAAATTGCTGCAGTAGTGAAGTACAGCTTTTTTCATTTAAGGCAACTGGCAAGGGCTAAACCCATTCTCTCTAAACAGCACTTTGAGACAGTAATCCATGCCTTCATCGCATCTCAGCTGGATTACTGAAATGCACTTTATTTTGGAGTCAGCCAGTCTTCCCTCGCACGTCTCCAGTTGGTTCAGAATGCTGCTGAACGTCTTTTAACTGGAACACGTAAGAAGGACCACATTACTCCTATTTTAGCTTCCCTCCACTGGCTGCCTGTACACTTTAGGGTTCATTTTAAAATTCTTTTGTTTTTAAATCATTGAATGGCCTTTCCCCGCCTTACCTCTCTGAGCTTCTTTACTTTTACACTCCTTCTCGGTTTCTCAGGTCAGCTGTAACAGTATATAAATTAATAATTATGATCAGGTATGAAAATTATTTAATTTATATTAATGTCTTGGAACCTGAGATGAATTCTTGGTTCACACACACAGGAAGAATTAATAGAACACTCGTGGGGCACCAGCTTCTATCTCTAAGAAGCAATTTAACCTTTAATTTCACTTTATACCTGTTTAATCACTCAATAAATTAATCAATAATCAGTCTCAAAATTTTAGTGAATTCGATACTGGGGACTTGAACCAGACTCAGAATGAAATAAATTCTCAACAACTTCTCTCATTTTCACATATTTATTAAATGAAATGATAATTCAAAGACATTGCAATGATTTTGTTAACCATGAAATTAAACTTGTAAATGATAGATTAACAGTGTCAACATTTTCAGAACCAGGGTTAACTGTGAAATGAATTTAGATCAGTTTGAAGTTACCAGATTATGGAAAACAATGCAAATTTATGGGGAAAGTTTTACTAATTATATGAAAAGTTCTGGATTACTCTAAGAAAATAAAAACGGAATTTTAATGAAAAGAGGAGTTATGTTAATGGGGCCTTAATTTTGCATCTGATCAGATATTAAAATATTATTGATCCTCAGAAGTTTAACTCAGCAGATGAACAAGAATGTCGCTCACGTGATTCCTTGCGTGGCAGTTGGAAATGAAGATCCTCCTGTGTCGCCGTCTGGAAGTTTTCGATGTGGAAAAGTGCCAAAACCCAGAATATTTGTCTAGCAAATATTCGGCTGTCACAAGATGGGATTTTGATGTGCTGATCACTTGGGCTGCGATCTGGCCCAGGGCGTCTCCTCCTCGTGGCGTGGTGATTTCTTCAGCTGCGCGTGATCGTGGCGAGCTGCATCTCCTTTCCTCTTCGTTGGCAAGCGGCTTCCCAGAGGAATTCGATAATAATTAAATATATCTGATCTGATCTCAAGTAAAAGAGTTTCGGACTTTAGATAAAGAAGCTTCTGGTGTGGGATTGGTCAATAAAAATATTATAAAAATAAAGTCAAGATTAAAATTTAAATTAAATTTAAAAACGGTGGTTTTACAGAAAGTTTAACAGGAAAAAGTGATAGAAATAAATGTCTAGGATTGGAGTTTAACTCCTAATTAGAATTTGAGCTCAGAGAGAAAGAATTCCTAGGCATTTAAAGAAACATTAAGAAACAAAGAGATTACAAAAAAAAACAGGATACTTCAGGCTCTATGATTGGAGAAAAGAAAACATGTGGGATAAGTTCCTTTGTTCTCCGGTAGTTCTCTGCTGTAGACATGAAGACAATAGAAGTGAAAGGCCGAAAAAGAGATGGTGAAAAGAGGATGAAAAAGGGCGTCATTTCCTTTTTATCTGGGGGAAACTTTCGTGGGCCCTGGTGATTGACAGGAACTCGGACCAATAGCCTTCCTTCATGGCCGGGCTTTAAGAACTTTAGTCCAATAAACAGTCTTTTGTCTGGAACTTAGAGCTGCTGTTAAGCAGAGATTGGCTGAGATCGGTCACATGATTTGAGAGATATATTGGCAAATCTTTAACACTTAATATTCATCTATACATTTATGTATATAAACTAAGCTAACCTTAGTGATTAATATAACTTATACCCAGTGCTTATAAATTAACATGCAGGATTAAACATTTTTAGCATGCACATATATATAAAATCACGGATTAATATATTTCACACCCACTGATTGATTTTCACATTAAAACATAAGGGTCCATTTACTTTTCCTGGCGTCTCTGGAAAAAGAAGAGAGATGTTGAAAAGTGAGTCCTAAAGATGTGGTTAAAAGGTTTGCTGGTTAAATTCGGCATGTCCCAGAGTTGCCAGAAGGGGGCAATATTGAGCTGTGGATCTCTGTAGTGACCATATGACGTACTCCAGGGTTCTGTTCCATGTCTCCATGTTTATGGGGCCATAAAATTCAACACAGGAAATGCATTAGGGTGAATTCCTTAGACTGGTTTTAACAAAGGAATGTGAGTTGAGCCGTGGCCTGGGGGATGCAAGAGCAGTTTCCTGGCTGTTTTTTTTTTTTTTTTTCCTGGGTGAAACAATGTCTTTAAGCAGAAGAATAATCCTATTGATGAGCCAAAGTGAGATGATGCTTCACAGCTGAACAGCTGATCAGCTGCTCCTGGAGATACCAAAATCTCAGAGGAAGCTCAGAGGGGACAGAGCTTCTTTTTTTTTTTTTTTTTTTTTTGTCTGTCCACTGTCTGTCCATTGGCGGTAGGGGACGCAGACGCTATGTGTCATTCTTTATTATAGAAATGATCAGTATTGGCTGCCTATTCACCACACAAAATTTGGTTGAAGTCAGTCAGTGTATGCCAGAGTAATAGCCACAAGGATAATGGCGATACAGCAAGACCACACACACGTAATAGGTCAAATAGGTTCATTTTGTCTTCTTTTAATTATTTATCTTTTGTTCTTATTAAAGATCTAGGATCCAGATCAAGGAGAAAATGGACATTTTCCAGAAACACTACCCGACCGACCAGGAAACGCAGGAGCAGATTAAAGCACAATTAAAACACGCACATGAACAAGAATTCATTATAACGAAAAACCGCCAATTAAAAAGACTAAAAAACTTACAGAAAGGAAGAACGGACGAAGACAGAACGGACGAAGACAAACACACACGGAAACGAACGCTAAGTGGGTCAAAAACTTGTCAAAACGCACACTCACAGACACGGAGAAAACAGTGCTGAGCAGAGGACTGAACTTCGCCATCACACCAGCCAGAAAACCTCATGAAGAATATATCCTCGCAACAGAAATGGCATGTGAAAAAATCCAGGACCAAGGGGATAAAGAAGCACTCCGGAACGCAGTAGCAGGAATCCTCAAAACGGCCAAATTACCACAAAGCAACGTCACAAAAGAAGAAAAAGCATTAAACTCACTCAAGACAGATAAAACAATCACAATCCTCCCATCAGATAAAGGCAGAACGACAGTAATATTGGACACGGAAACATATGGAAAAACAGATGGAAACCGTGTTGACAGATGAAAGCACATATGAAATCATAAAAACAAATCCCACAGAAGAAAAGAAAAAAATGCTAAAAGCCCTTCTCAAACCCCTATTAGAAAGCAAAAAAATCACAAAGGACGCATATGGTCACCTGATACCCACAGCCAGCATCACCCCTCGGATCTATGGAACTCCAAAAATACATAAAAAGGACATCCCACTGCGGCCAATAATAGACAGTATTGGATCAGTCACGTACAATTTATCAAAAGCCCTGGTTGAAATCATCAAACCCCTCCTTGAACTATCAGATTTCCACTGCAAAAACTCAAAAGAGCTGGCACAAGAACTCAAAAATATGAAAATAAAATCAGATGAAATCCTCATTTCACATGACATCATTTCATTATTCACAAAGACACCTGTTGACGTTACACTACATATAGTGCAAGAACGTCTCAATAATGACAGTACCCTAAAAAGACGCACCAATCTCACAGTTCATGACATATCTGAATTATTACAGTTTGTTGCAAAATCCACCTATTTTCAATACAGAGGAAAAATTTACAGACAAAAAGAAGGATTTGCAATGGGAGACCCACTATCAGCCATTATGAGCAGCTTTTTCATGGAGGCTCTGGAAAACAAAGCCATCAACACAGCACCTACATAATGCAAACCCACCCTTTGGAAGAGATACGTGGATGACATTCTGGAAAAAATAAGGAAAGGACACACAAGAACTCACTGACCATCTGAACAGCACGGACAGCACTGGGAACATAAAATTCACACACGAAGAGGAGGAAAATGGCACCATAACCTTTCTGGACATGAAAATCCACCACGACGATGACGGCAGCATAAAAATCACAGTCTACAGGAAACCAACCCACACAGATCAATACCTACTATGGACATCGGAACACCCCAGAGCACACAACCTATCAGTTGTCAGGACGTTATATGAACGAGCCACCATCATCTCAGACCAAGAAGACAGACAGGAGGAGGAAAACCACATAAAACATGCACTTATACGCTGCCAATATCCAGTATGGGCTATAAACAAAGGGAAACAGCAAGTCAAAAACAAAGAAAACAAACAGGAAATAAGACACAGAACAAAAGCCGAAATCAAAAACAAGGACACCATAACTATACCATACATACAAGGGATCACAGAACCAATTCAAAGGATCATGAAAAAATACAAAATAAACACAGCAGTCAAACCACACAAAAAATTAAGACAGTTATTAGTACACCCCAAGGACAGAAGAGAACAAGACAAAAAATGCAATGTAATATATGAAATATCATGCAGATCATGCAACAAAGCCTACATTGGAGAAACTGGAAGACCATTCACCACAAGAAAAAAAGAACACCTGAAGGAATGTGAGAAGGAAACACAAGGACGACTCACAAGATCACAAAAAGAAAAGGCAGAACAAGAAACATTAAAATCAGCAATATCAGATCACTGCAAAAGAAATAACCACATCATGGACTGGGACAATGCAAGGATTATTGGATCAGAGAGCAACAGACACAAACGCTGGATCAAGGAGGCCATAGAGATCAGGAAGCGGGAAAAAGACACCATGAACCGAGATGAGGGGGCCTTTATGCTTTCCCACACCTGGGATCACATTCTCCAGAGACCATCTGACGGCGGGAGGCGGGGCCAACTTGGTGGATCTGACAGATCTGCTGAGCTGGCCCTGCCTACAAAAGTCAGCTGATAAATGTCACCTGGCAGCAATCAGCTGACTTTTCTGACAAAGGCTGCAGTGTACAGTCGAAACATGTTAAGAAGGTAAAGACTTCTCCTTTCTATTCTATTTTTGTTTTTAATAAGAACAAAAGATAAATAAGGCCACACCCCTTCCACCAAACCATCTGGCATTTGGAAAAACTTTTCAACAACTTTTGATGACATATGGGTATAGATGACTGGTACCATTTTTGGTGACAATCAGACCATTTATTTCAGAGATATTGAAGAAAACCTTTGGTGTAACCTTCATGTCTCCAAGAGAGGGCGCTATTGCTACTCATGAATATTCATAGCTATAATTGTTCAGAGGCATACCCATGTACAGTACATCATACCCATCTTGGAGCCAAGCTGGCATTCCATTCCCAAGGTATTAAAAAAACATGATACAAGCTTTCTGATGCAAAACTTTCTGCCTCCTATAGGTGGCACTGTAGATTTCTATGAATAGTGTTCTGTAGAACTGTTTGGAATTGGACTGATGTCCATAATACTGAATTTGGTTGAAATTCGACAATGCATACCAGAGTTATTGACATCATAATGGTCATAGAATGATCATGGCGAGGCATTAAACTTTGCCACACCCCTACGGCCAAACCGTCAAGTGTCATGAAAAGTTTTCAATAACTTTAATGGCACATGGGTATAGATGATTGTCACCACAAATGAGCTCAATCAGACTAAAACCCTAGGACAAGTTTGATCAAATGCGCAAGGTGGAAATCAGGTCACCGCCACTTCCTGCCAAAATGGCCAACTTTCTGTTTGGTGTAGATCATCACTTCTATTGAGTTTTTTGCATGTCTTGACATGATAAACATCTCACCCGATTTTTATCTTTCTACACGAAAGTAAGCGTGTGCCACTCCCCATTGACTTCACATGTTAGGTAGCGCTGTAGAGCCATTTTTGTGGGGTCATTCATATTTCCTACAAAATATTAATTTTTTTGCCAGTCTTGAGGTCCCTGAGATGTTGTCAGTGGCTCAGGCCCTAATAATACCAATCTTCTAATATCTGGCAATAATGGTCTAGGATTGAAATTTTTAATTTTCAGGTATGTGTAATGACAATAAAGTTGAATCTCAATCTCAATATTTATGAATGCCGTATAAAGGGTTAATCCCAATAGAAAATCATATTTGGGGAACAAGACTGAGATAAAGATTCAAAGATTTTTATTTGTCAATACTTCTATATGTACAGGACATACAAGAAAAGTGAAATGGTGTTTCTTTCTCTCCAGTGGTTCAATTCAATTCAACTTTATTTATATAGCACCATTTCACAACAACAATCATCTCATAGCACTTTCAACTGTAGGGGGAACCCCCACAGTTGCAGAAAGACCCCAGCAATTAGGCGATCCCCTGTGAGCAAGCACTTGGCAACGGTGGAGAGGAAAAACTCCCTTTTAACAGGAAGAAACCTCCAGCAGAACCAGGCTCAGGGAGGGGCAGTCATCTGCTGTGACTGGCTGTGGGGTGAAGGGATAGAAAAGAAGAAAAGAACAGACATGTAGAGAGCAAACAGCACGATGGGGACTCAATCTATGGGAGAGAACAAAAGCCTGTTTTCCACTAGCCCAGCACACCTCGGTACGGCTCGGTTCACTTCAGTACGGCTCGGAATGCTTCTGTCTCCATTGGTGTTGTGCTTGTGCTGTGATGGTTTGTTAGGAGGTTTTAGAAGCGGGGCAGCAGCAGATTCTGAGCGAGGCGGGGCCACACTCCCGTGACATTACGCACCCGACTGAGTCCTTATTTAGACAAAAAAGGATTCAAGGATTATTGCCTTGCTCGCTCTGTGGATTTATCTCACAATTAATTTTATCTCATAATTAAGCTGCAACAACACAAGTCACTTTTGTTTTGAATTAACTGCCAAATGACCTAGAAATAAAGAGCTGAAACTTGTTTTTATTCGTATTAAATAATGAGACGTGGCACACTGGACTACACCAAATTATTATTTTTTACATCCTAGGGCATTTTGGATGTACTGAATTAAAAAAAATTCATGTTTTTCACCTTCAGGTCAACGTTTGGAACAACAGTATTATTATTTTCCGTTTAGATGATGCTACACTCCTTCTAAAGTATTGTAATTCTCTGAATTTGGAATGCCGATAGAACATTCAATTTACATATACTTACTTTTGACTTGTAAGCTTGATCAGTCTCTCCTGCTGCATTTTAAAGTCCAACTGTGCAACTTCTTATAAGTTAACATAAAAAATGTACCCAAAGTTTAGAACTGGATCATGTGGGGCTAATTTTTTATGATATTTCAATAAAAAGAACAGAAAGCTTACAAAAACATTTGTTTTTTGGTCTAGTTAAAAATTACATTACCTTTACAATGGTTGACCCTGACAGGAAGATCAGTATCATTTTGATCAGATTAGGCAATGGAATTTCTATGAAATTATACTGTTTTATAATTCAGTGTTATAACAGACAAACCACACTTTCCAAAACAATTCCATTTTATTATATACAAAATATTAAAAGAAAAAAAAAACTTTGCAACACAACATGAAGGTTAATCGACATTTTATACACGCCGACCACTGAGTGTCTACACCAGCTTCCCAAACTGGGTCACGACTCGGCTGAATGAAGCGTCTCTGCCAGCTGTGGGTCAGGATGGCTCGGTTGAATAATCCGGACGGGCTGTCGCGGCGGACGCGTGGGATGATTCTACAAGGAAAATGCACACAATAAAATACAGCACAATAGTTTTTAACAAGAATACATAAGCTTATTTCAGCGTATTGTTCACATGAATAATTAAAATAAAAGCTTGAGTCCGCAGTGTGCTGCAATTAAGCAGCGATCATCATCCACAAATGAACAGCTTTTTTATTGCATAAATAAACTGAGCGTCTTACCGAATATATTTGCGAAAAAACGCACAATAAAAAAAAATTAAAACTCACCGTTAAAGGACTCCGATGTCGAGACCTCCCGGTATATTTTTTCATTCCGGGCGGCTCCGTCTAACTCGCGCTGCATACGTTCGTCTGACAATGCAGTGAACAGACACTGCACCTCCTTACTGGTCCATGGAACACCCTTATTACGCGAAGCCATTTTTGATAGACAATAAATGAAAATAGCACAGCAATACACTGAAAGGAACTGCCAACAGTGGTTGCGTGCTGAGTAAAGGCAGTCGTGAAGATTCTTTTTTTTTTTTCAAAAACTTTATTGAGAAGGTCGTGAAGATTTGGTAGATGAGGAGGAGGAGAGGGGCGGTTACAACCTGACCAATCAGCGCCGGTTACGACCTGACCAATCAGCGGCGACCAGTCTGTTAACGTCACAACACGGCACAGCTCAGCACTGCTGTACCCTGCCCTTCAGCGGGGCTGAGAATTGCGGCTGTTAAACCATGTTGGGGCTTGTGGAAAAGCGTACAAAGCGTGCTGAGCCGTCCCGTGTCGCGCTAAAACGTGCTAGTGGAAAAGGCCCTAAACAGATGTTAATGTCCAGCAAAAAAAAAAAAAAATATTTCATTGAGAGTGAAGAAAGGAGTGAGGCCCAGTGCATTATTGGAGGTCCCCCGGCTGACTAAACCTATTAGCAGCATAACTAAGGGAGGGTTCAGAAACACATGATCCCTCCCTAATTGTTGGCTATATCAAAAAGGAAGATTTTAACCCTATTCTTAAAAACAGAGATCAAGTCTGACTCCCGAATCCAGATTGGCAGCTGGTTCCACTGGAGAGGAGCTTGATAACTGAAGGCTCTACCTCCCATTGTACTTTTGGAGATTCTAGGTATTACAAGTAATCCTGCATTTTGGGAGCGTAGTGCTCTGTTAGGATAATACAGTAGTATCAGATCTTTTAAACAAAAAGGGGCCTGATTGTTTAGAGCTTTGTAAGTAAGAAGAAGGATTTTAAACTTAATTCTAAACTCTATGGGAAGCCAATGAAGGGAGGCCAGAACCGAAGAGATATGATCTCTCTTTCTAGTACCTGTTAAAACTCTTGCTGCAGCATTTTGGATCAGCTGAAGACTTTTTAGAGATGTTTTAGGACAACCTGATAATAAAGCGTTACAATAATCTAATCTCGAGCTAACAAAAGCGTGGATCAGTTTCTCAGCATCACTCTAAGATAAGATGCTCCTAATCTTGGCAATATTACGCAAATGATAGAAGGCAGTCTTAGAAACAAATTTAATATGTGAATTGAAAGACAGATCTTGATCAAAAATAATTCCAAGGTTCCTCACAGAGCTATTAAGAGAGTAACCGCATCCAAACTGAAAGTTTGATTTGGAAAGGTATTTCTAAGGTTATTTGGACCAACAAGAATGACTTCAGTCTTATCTTAGCGCGCAGGGGTGGACCAGCACCTGTCATCATGGATCCTGGACTACCTCACGAACCGGCCTCAGTTTGTGAGAACCCGGGACTGTGTGTCCGACACGATCATCAGTAGCACGGGGGCCCCCCAGGGAACGGTGCTGGCTCCCTTCCTGTTCACTCTTTATACTGCGGACTTCTCACACAACACAACACACTGCCATCTACAGAAGTTCTCTGATGACTCTGCGATCGTTGGCCTCATCTCCAATGGAGATGAAGCTGAGTACAGAGGGCTTATCCAGGACTTCGTGGACTGGTGCCATCGGAACTGCCTCCAGATCAACGCGAGGAAAACTAAGGAGCTGGTGGTGGACTGCCGCAGGCATGGGCAGCCCCTCACAGTACCAGTAAATATACAGGGAACAGACATCGAGATGGTGACATCCTATAAGTACCTGGGTATTCATCTGAACAATAAACTAGACTGGTCACACAATACTGATGCACTCTACAAGAAGGGACAGCGCAGGCTGTTCCTGCTGAGGAGACTCAGGTCTTTTGGTGTACAAGGGGCGCTGCTGAAGTCATTCTATGACACGGTGGTGGCATCAGCCATCACTTTTGGAGTGGTCTGCTGGGGCAGTGGCATTACTGCAGCCGATAGGAAGAGACTGAACAAACTGATTAAGAAAGCTAGCTCTGTCCTGGGGCAGCGCCTTGATCCGATGGAGGAGATAGGAGAGAGAAGGACGGTGGCTAAACTGTCATCTCTGCTGGAGTCCGAGTTCCACCCTATGCAGGACATACTGAATGCACTGAGGAGCTCATTTAGCAGCAGACTACATCATCCCAGGTGCACAACCGAGAGGTTTCGTAGGTCCTTCCTACCAACGGCTGTCAGACTGTACAACCTAAGCAGGGCTGCTCGCAGAGATAGCAAAAAGACGTAACAAACTAATAGTTTTTTGAATGCAAAAGATGCAATCGACTTACACAATGGTCCCCTCCGGCATACAACTAGGAACATACCGGTCGCTATGGAGGGTGAGAATATGTATGGGCACATAAACATACCATGTAGGATAACTAAGTAGACGGTTATGCTGTTTCATTCCATCTAGCAACAATGCTCTGCACTGTGTGTGTTTATATATTTACATATTTATTCCATCTAGCTACAATGCTCAGCACTGGGTGTGTTTATATATTTATATATCTACATATTATTCCATCTAGCTACATTGCTCCGCACTGTGTGTGTTTATATACTTGCATATTTATTCCACCTAGCTGCAATGCTCCGTACTGTGGGTGTTTATATATTTACATATTTATTCCATCTAGCTACAATGCTCTGCACTGTGTGTTCATATATTCATATATTTATTCCATCCAGCTACAATGCTCTGCACTGTGTGTCTGTGTGTGTGTGTGTATATATATATATTTTATAGTAATACGTACATATGTATATTAGCTGCTCTTGCTTGCTTGTTTTTTTCTTGCCTTCTGATTGTTGCTCTGAGTGTTGCTATCCCTGTGCTGTTGCAATCCTGGAATTTCCCCGTCGTGGGACTAATAAAGGCTTATCTTATCTTATCTCTTATCTTATCTGAATTTAATAGAAGGAAATTACAAGTCATCCAAGCTTTGATTTCCTTAAGACAGGCTTCCAACTTGGCTAATTGATTACTATCATCTGGCTTCATTGACAGGTATAATTGTGTGTCATCTGCATAACAATGAAAATGTATACAGTGCTTTCTAATAATGTTGCCTAACGGAAGCATATATACAGTTAGGCCCAGAAATATTTGGACAGTGACACAATCTTCATGATTTGGGCTCTGCATGCCACCACATTGGATTTGAAATGAAACAACTACAATGGAATTGAAGTGCAGACTTTAAGGTTTAATTCAAGGGGTTGAACAAAAATATATGATTAAACATGTTATTTTATACAAACGCTCCTCATTTCATGGGCTCAAAAGTAATTGGACAAATAAACATAACCCTAAGTAAAATGTTACTTTTCAACATTTTGTTGAGAATCCTTTGCAGGCAATGACGGCCTGAAGTCTGGAACTCATGGACATCACCAAACGCTGGGTTTCCTCCTTTGTGATGCTTTGCCAGGCCTTTACTGCAGCTGTCTTCAGTTGTTGCTTGTTTGTGGGTCTTTCTGCCTTAAGTTTTGTCTTGAGCAAGTGAAATGCATGCTCGATTGGGTTGAGATCTGGTGATTGACTCGGCCATTGCAGAATATTCCACTTCTTTGCTTTAAAAAACTCCTGGGTTGCTTTTGCAGTATGTTTTGGATCATTGTCCATCTGTACTGTGAAGCGCCGTCCAATCAATTTTGCTGCATTTGGCTGAATCTGAGCAGAAAGTATATCCCTATACACTTCAGAATTCATCCGGCTGCTTCTGTCTTTTGTCACATCATCAATAAACACAAGTGACCCAGTGCCATTGGAAGCCATGCATGCCCACGCCATCACACTGCCTCCACCATGTTTTACAGAAGATGTGGTGTTGCGGCGGCATGAAAAAATAAGCAGCGATGCTGTGGTTTTAAGTTGGTTTTATTAAATCATACTGCCGTCACGAGCTCTGCTCCCGGCGCCGTGCATGCGCGCCGGGAGCGAGCCCAGCGGCTCTCGGAGAAGGAGGACACAAAGTCTGTGTCCAGCAGCAGCAGTTGAGGAAGTGGAATTGAGAGAGTGAGTTACAGAACCTGTGCAGTATTTATACCCAACTCAGACAATACATCAAAGCGGATTCACTCCATGACTGATGGTGGTGGTGGTGGAGTGGTGTGCGTAATACGTAAGAAGAGAAAGCATAAGAATGAAAAACAGCAGTCTAAGTACAGTAATGCTACCTGTAGTGCAAATAAAGATAAAAGACAAAACCCAGTAATCTTATGTATAGAAAAAGTAGAGCCGTAATACACGTAATTGTAGGTTCAGTGTGGTAGTGTAGCTGCAGACAATGACACATTGGATTGCACAAAAAATTCTGTCTTCAATCTAAATTGAATGCGACATGAAAAAAATCAGGGTTTTTATTTTTAGGCCATATCACCCAGCCCTAAGTATGTTTTAAAAAAAAGAGCATTTTTTAGTCATTTCATAGCTGCAGGAGACACCAAAGTGTATCATTTATTAAAGAAAGAATATATTTTACTCCCATTTTTATCTGCTATTGACAATAAAAAGAGTGACAGATGGGAAAAACCAATGGTTTTCTGACAGCAAATACTTTTTGTTTTGTTTTTTGTTTTTTTTAATTAACAAAATTATGTCAGTCATGTGATGAATAGGAATTTCAAAGCCCAAAATAATCCAAACAGGGTGTTAAAGTGAGTGTGAGCCAAGGTAAACATGAATATTCTGAAGGTTTGCCAAAGCACAGGGCGGGTCAATCAGATGACACCCACTGCTGAGTCATTGCTGTGCTGGCCGTCATACCAAAGTTATTAGTGGATCATTCATAACAATGACAGGCTTTTACAGCTGAGAACAAGTAACAAACACACCACACAGGTGTGGAACGCAACTGAAGTCATTCGTTCACTTTGAGAAGGAAAGATGAAAGCTATGTTCCGATCCACAGTGTACTTCAACTGTATTCTCGACTCCCTGCTCTGTTCTCAGGGAATCAGAATCAGAATGAACTTTATTGCCAAGCATGCTTTTACACATACAAGGAATTTTACTTGACATTAAGGTGCGCTCATGTTAAGCGCTCACTAATGACGCGGCAGCCGACAGGCGCCTCATATAGTGGGGGTAAAGAGGGGGAGGGGAGGGGGTGACACATTGGGCAGAGAGAAAAAAGCATAGTTATCAAAATAGAGCTCAAGTGAGCAAGATTATGATCACATAGAAAAAAAAACCCTCTAATTGCACACTTAGCAGACAAGTTACAGTTCCACACATTAACAGAGCAAGTTGAGAGAGACCAGTGTGTGTGTATCAGTCATGTGATAATCATGGATGCAGTGTGAAGTGTCAGTTACTGGTGAACAACAAAATTCCTCCCCTAAGCAACGACTAGATGTTACGTCCATGGTATCCTAAACATAGATAACATGTCTACAAGAGTTCATCTCTCTTCAGTGCATGTCAGATGGTAAAATTCCATGCTAGTCACATGATGACGCTGTCCATAGAGAGTTCAGATTGCTGCACATCAGAATGTTTGGGTTAGAGAAAAGCCAAAACTCCCTTCTGCCTTATCTTTTCTCCTGGAGGAATGAGTTCTCCCAAGGACGCCGAATCAAGGCCTGATGAGCACAGTTCACTTAGAGCATAGAATTTTCACCTCTCATGCGATTCTGTGCATCCCAATTTACATTTACATTCCCAGGCTTTAAAATCATTCCCTGGAGAGCACCCAGCGACTCCGAGATGTTTCCCACCTTCCAATTCAGTTCGCCATTAACCGCTATCAGTGCCCTCCCCAACTGGTCGAATTGTTGAAGGAGCTTCGCCGGGTCCGCATTTTGACTAGCTCTTTCCAACTTCTTTAGTTTCCGATACGCCAGGAAAACTCCAAAGCCAAACAGCAGAAATCCTGTGATCATGAAGCCAAACAGGTAGATGTCTTCCACATCTTCAATCGAAAGATCACACAGACACATGAGTTTCCAATTGTCCCATGAGTCTCTCACATAACCCGCAGCCGAAGTGCCTGCAGGACACTTGGGCTCCCCCGGGCCCGAATTTCTGTTTGAAAAAGTGGTGTCAATTGCATTTAAAGCCCAGCTCACCAATTCCATAATTTTCTGTTTGGATCGAGATGCAGCGAGAAGAAGAGCGAGACACAGACAGGACACAGCAAGCTGGGATCAGTGAAGGGAGGAGAGGAGAGAGGAGAGGAGAAGAAATGCGTCTGCTCTCTCTGACAGCTGGAAGAAGAATATCAATTAACTCCCCTTCACAAAATTTCTCCATTTGAAACTAGGGCTGAAATGATTAGTTGACATTGTTGATAACGTCAACAATAAAAATTTGTTGACAAATATTTTTATTGTCGACAAATCATTTAATTATAAAGTTTATATGCTGCTGCAGTAATGTTCAGTTGTAACTGCAATGCATGACCGGAACTGCTGAGGGCAGTAGCGCCTCTGTTGTCCGGCATGCATGAACAATTTCCAGCGAAGAAGCAGAGGAGCACATTTACAGCTCTGAGTATGGTGAATGTCGAAGTGGATTAAAAAAAGCAGACCCAAACTTTCTGTTGTTTAGGAACATTTTCCAGAAGACAAAAAACAAAAATAAAATGCAGACTTTCCAAAGCAGACCTCTCTTACCACGGCAGCACTACAGTGATGTATGAGCGTCTGAAACAACAGCACCCAGGAGCCAGAACATTACCGTCTGCTGGGTAAGTTTTAGCGAGTAAAGAAAGTTAGTACCACTTATTTCCAATGGCCAACTGTTTCAAGCTTTAGAAAAATGACAATACTGTTAGTATGTGCTGTTAATGTTAGCTTAACTTTTTGACAATAAGCTCTCTGGTTGCTGAGGGTTGAGCTGTCATGGCTAATGTGTTGAATGCAGTAAATGACTGAATTACAGGAGGTGCTATTGCTTTTTCATCTTTGTTAATATTAACCCTCATTCTGAATATTAGTTACATGGTGTTACACTGTCCAGCTGAGACAAAATGGCATTTAAATGCCTCCCGCCCACGGGAGACGGAACGTTAAGCAATATTAAACAGTCCCTCCAGAATTTTGTGATGTTGCAATTGTGCCAATTCAAGCGAAATCAGCCAATCAGTGCAACTATTGCATGACCTTGCAACTTTGTCCAATCATCGCAACTTTCCCACAATTTTTGCCAATCCTCGTCAACTTCCATCAATTTCACCAATCAAATTTGTCACTGACGCTCAGTCTAACCAACCAAATGCATCGCTGCACCACGTTCACTTCCGTGTTCACAGGAGTATTAACAGAACACATCAGCAAACAGAGTGTGTGATTTTAAAAAAACCACTCACCCGCAAGGTTTCCAACACCATCCCCTCCTCTGTCTTCCCCAGCCTGCCGTTGGACGTCTCGCTGTGTCTCCATCCTGACCACATGTGCGAAGCGCTGGGTTTGTGTTGAAAAATGTCCGCCTGCCCAAAAAGCACCCCCCCCCCCCGGTCCTGCCGTAAATGAAAGATGCGAGTCAAGACCGACATGCAGCAGGCAGACAGGTAGGAGTTAGGCACAGGAAAGAGAGAGAATATTCTCTGTAATTTTTTTCAGAAAAACACAGACTCCTATAGAAAATACAGACTAACAGAATAAATTATTTCTTTTTTCCTCTCCGCTCAGTACCGAGTGGTTGGGGACCGTAGGGACTTTTCAAATGAAGCTGCTGCCAATAATTTCCAAATCTCTACTCTTTAACATGCATTCAGTGCAGTTTAGTTGTTGTAATGATATTGTGTTAATATTTGTGTTTGTTGTTGCACGAGAGTTTTTCTGTATAGCAGAAGTTTCTGTTTAATTTATAAATCCCTATAATAAGGAAATTTTTGACAATCCTGAGCTTTTCTTGTATTGTTATATAGAATATCACTGCAGTAAACTGGAATAAAACATCTGCTTTAAAATTTGTAATTCTTCCCACAACTTTTAGAGCAAAAAACACTCCAAAAACATTGCAACTTTTATTGCAACTTTTAAAAAAAAAAAAAAAAAAAAAAAAAAAAAACCTCCCGCGAATTCAGGCTTTTTGGGCCACAACAATCATAAAAACATCCTGCAAAATCCCGGAGGGACTGATTAAACAGCGGCTGAGGTAAAATATGCACTAGACTAGAGCCCCAACAAGAAGCAGAGATGGTGGACATGAGAAAAATAAATGTGATTAGTCGACTAGTTGAAAAAAATAGTAGATTAGTCGACTACTAAAATAATCTTTAGTTGCAGCCCTATTTGAAACACCCTGTAACAATCGGCTCCCTCCTCCATGCGTTACCATGGTAACCATGGACATGTACTAATACTACGGCAGATAATTTATAATTCTTAAATAAAATTCATTCATTCATTCATCTTCTTCCGCTTAATCCTTTTCGGGTCGCGGGGGGGCTGGAGCCTTTCCCAGCATCTTTGGGCGAGAGGCAGGGTACACCCTGGACAGATCGCCAGTCCATCGCAGTCTTAAATAAAATATAATAGTAATAAAAATATATTTGTATTTATATCAGTTGATATAAACAATAGCCAACATCAGTTTAGCTTGTTAATAATGTTAGCAACAATGATTTGTTACATTTGAGGTGCAATGGCTTATGGGTATTCTTTTTGTCAACTTCTGGTGAAGTGATGTATCGTTGTTCACTTCTTCCCTGCTCAGTTCTCAATTCCCTTTAAACTGAAGACCGTTCGCTCCCTTTGGTTTGGAATCTCAGTTAATATGGCAGAATACCCTGTGCAGTCCACTTCTGAGTACACTATTGGGTGATCAGAACATTTCTTTATCTGATATTATATAAATATTAGTTCTGTCCTTGCAATCTGATCGGATAATTCTCCAATAACCACACTTGGACATTTCTCCTGACATGTATCACTCTGCTTCAGTGGAGTTGTAATAATCTTTAAATTGTAGGAGCTGTGGGTGGCTTCTGACACCATGGAAGAATTATAATGCTGTGTTGTACAACTTAATTCGAAAGCCGGGGATCAGACCGTGAAGGTCTCTGTCTTCGCCTGCCACCTGATCCACATAGCACCGGACCCCCATGGTTCCTCCTGCAGTTGGTGAGCCCACTGGAGGGTGTACCCATGTAACTCCTTCAGGCTGAGCCCAGCCAGGTCCCATGGGCAGAAACCCAGCCACCAGGCGCTAGCCACCGAGCCCCTCCCCCAGGCCTGGCTCCAGGACAGGGCCCCGGTAACCCATACCGGGCAGGGTACACTGAATCCTTGATTTATTTATTTTTTATTCATCATGGGAGTCTATCGGATCACTAATTTTTTGTGGACTTGGAGAAAGCATTCGATCGCATCCCTCATAGTCTCTTGTGGGGGGTGCTGCGGGAGTATGGGGTGTCGGGCTTGTTGTTATGAGCTATCCAATCCCTATACGACCGTTGCAAGAGTTTGGTTCATATTGCCAACACCCAGTCAAACACATTTCCAGTGAGAGCTGGACTCTGCCAGGGCCCTTTGTCACCAATCCTGTTCATAATTTTAATGGACAGGATATCTAGGCACAGCCAAGGATCGGAGAGTGTAATGCTTGGTGACCACAGGATCTCATCTCTGCTGTTTGCAGGTGATGTTGTCCTGTTGGCTTCATCAACCAATGACCTACAGGTCTTACTGGGATGGTTTGCCACGGAGTGTGAAGCGGCTGGGATGAGAATCAGAACCTCCGAGTCCATGGTCCTCAGCCGGAAAAAGGTGGACTGTCTTCTCCAGGTTCGGGACAAGCTACTGCCCCAAGTAGAGGAGTTTAAGTATCTCGAGGTCTTATTCATGAGGGGAGTGAGGGGAGAATGGAATGAGAGATTGACGGACTGATCAGTGCAGCCTCTGCAATGATGCAGACATTGTACCAGTCTGTTGTGGTGAAGAGGGAGCTGAGCTCTAAGGCAATGCTGTCGATTTACTAGTCAGTCTACGTTCCTACCCTCACCTATGGTGATGAGCTTTGAGTAATGGCTGAAAGAATGCGGATACAAGCGGCTGAAATGAGCTTTCCCCGTATGATTGCCAGACTCACCCTTAAGGTGCCTTCACACCAAACACAAACGGGTGGCGTGAATCCATACAAAGTCAGTGGAAAGAGGCGAGCAAACACAAAATTGCGCATTCGCTCGTTCACAAGATTCTACCATCACCACAGTAAAGGTATCAACACTGGAGAGTAAACTAGGTTTACTGGAGAGTAAACCTAGAGACAGAAGGACTGGGAGCTATTCAGCTGAATCAGGATGTCAAGGTTATTTACCCACGGATTCCCATACCCACATGCTAACAAGGCTAGCAAGCTTGCAACAGAAACACTCATCATCTTGTAAAGTTTTTACGTTATTCTGGGGATTTCCAGAGCATTTTGAACACTGCTGCAGAAGTTATAAAGGCAACTTTGCCTGTCTGCATCTCATTCAGACGGTGAATTCATGTGTATTCGTGTGTTTGCATTGAGTAATAATGTAATCGTGCTGCGCAAAAAATTTGCCCGTTTGCGTTTGGTGTGAAGGCACCTTTAGCGATAGGGTGAGGAGCTCAGTCAGCCGGGAGAGGCTCAGAGTAGAACCGCTGCTCCTCCACATCGAAAGGAGCCAGTTGAGGTGGTTTGGGCATCTGATCAGGATGCTTCCTGGATGCCTCCCACTTGAGGTGTTTCGGGCACGTCCCACTGGGAGGAGACCCCGGGACAGACCCAGGACACGCTGGAGAGACTACGTCTCCCAGCTGGCCTGGGAATGCCTTGGTATCCTCTCTGAAGAGCTGGAGCAGATGGTCGGGGAGAGGGAAGTCTGGGCTTCTCTGCTTGAGCTGCTGCCTCCGCAACCCAGACCTCCGGAAAAGCGGTGGAAAATGGATGGAGAGATGGATGGCTGTACAACTTAATGTCCACAGTGAGGCACTGTTTGAAAAGAGATGGTTCTTAACATCTAGACCTCCTTCTTCTGGGTGGAAAAAAAAAGCTATGTGTCGGCTCCATGTTTCCAAATCTCATATCTGTTTCCAACAGAAATCCTGAAGCAAAGCATGGTTTATCATCTTGATTAGTCGACTGTAATACCTGTGTGGTGATAGGTGAAGAAGCCATGAAGAAACAGGTGAAAAGTGCAGAAACGAACACAGTAATGTTCCAAAGCTAATTTTCTAGATCAATGACCAGAAGGATGGATGGATGTTTGGATTTACCATCTTGATCAGAGACTCATTATATTGTGGCAATAACGTATTTGTGGCTTTGTAAAAGACTACATCAATGCAGCTGTTAAACTGACTAGAAGCCATCAAGATGGTGCGAGTCATGTGACCCATAAATCAACTCAAGAGGACTGGGTATGTACAGCTGCAATCAAAATTATTCAACCCCCACTGAATTTTAGGCTAATTGACAAAATTTTAAAAATTTTAGGTGTTTGCAATAAACAAATTACATGACAACAGTTTAAATAGTTAAATAAAACTAACATTACAAGGATTTTATCCAAATTCAGCATTAAATCCTACTTTCAATAACTGCTGCAGTCTCAGAATTATGGATCAGTGGTATGTCTGGAGGAGGCAGAATGAAGCATAGACCACCCTGCCTACAGTGAAGCATAGTGGTGGCTCAGTGATGCTCTGGGGCTGCTTCACTGGAAACCTGCAGTATGTGGAGGAGAAGATGGATTTATTCAAGTATCAGGAAATCCTGGGAAAAAAAATGTCATGACATCTGTGAGGAAGCTGAAGCTTGGACGTCATTTGACCTTCCAACAGGACAATAATCCGAAGCATACCTCAAAGTCCACCAAGGCTTGGTTTCAGGAGAAGTCCTGGAAGATACTAGAGCGGCCATCACAGTTGCCTGACTTGAACCTCACTGGAAAATCCCTGGTGAGATTTGAAAAATGCGGCTGCAGCACACAAACTCAAGATTATTAGTGAACTGGAGGCCTTTGCCCATGAGGAATTGGCTAAGATTTCTCAGAACACTGCCAGAAGCTGGTGTCTGGCTGTGCATCATATCTACAGCAAATCATAACAGCAGAAGGGTGAAGGGGTTAAATAATTTTGAGACTATAGTAATTAAAAGTGGCATTTTGTGTTGAATTTGAAGAAACCACTTGTAATATTAGTTGTGTTGAGCTAGTTAAATTGTTCTGATTTGTTTATTGCACACAGCTGCTAGTTTGTACATTTGCCAATACATCTAACTGGCTGTGGGGGTTGAATAATTTTGAATGCAACTGTATATGAACTAGTACTGGGAATATTAACACATTAATGAAATTCATTACAGCAGCCCAATTAATGGATATTTAAAAATTTATACAAATCAACACCCTTACATCACTTCCTGTTATGGCCAGACACGGTACGTAATAGAGTTGTGTGAAGTCCGTGCACAAACTCCTAATTTTATTTAATTCTGTGTGTTCAGATCAGTTTGTTGGAATACTGCTGTCATACTATGTGGACATTTGGACCTTAGATTACATTTAATTAGTCACTGAAATGAGCAACTGCAGCAAGTGAATGAATCTCTTCAGTGAGTTTGGTCTGCTAACTGGAAGTTAGCATGAGGCTAGCTGTAGCAGACCAACACAAATGCTCTATTTTTGGACTGCCTGTGGGTGTGAATAAAGCGCTAGAGATAGACGTTTCGTCAACTCAGTTTACTCCAAAGGACCGCTTTTTTTTGTTGTTGTTTTTAGCATCAACGATGGATCATGGGCCACAAAATAGTTCCCAGAAGTTAGCAACTAGTAATGTAAAAGATTAGGCCTAGTTTTTCAGGCATGAACTTTGCAAAGTTTGCACAAGTCAAACTGCAAACTGTTAAAGTAACTGTTAAATGGAAGTGTTTGTAGCTCAGGTGGAGCTTTGTTAAAATCTCAGCTGTTGTAATTACAAAGCAACAGAAAGTTGCCTACAAATACTTCTTTCCTTTTTCAATATAATTTTAGTGATTAATGCAGTGAACTAATTAATCAGTCAAAATCATGATTAATCACAACTAATTATAAAAAATGGGTGCAATATTGAGGTACTCAGGGCACCCTGAGTATCTCAAGGCCCTGGATGTTGTAGGGCTGTCATGGTTGACACACCTCTGCAACATTGCGTGGAGGTCGGGGGCAGTGCCTTTGGCATGGCAAACTGGGGTGGTGGTTCCTCTCTTCAAAAAAGGGGACCGGAGGGTGTGCTCCAACTTTAGAGGGATCACACTCCTCAGCCTCCCTGGGAAGGTCTATGCCAAGGTACTGGAGAGGAGAGTCCGGCCGTTGGTCGAACCCCGGATTCAGGAGGAGCAATGTGGTTTTCATCCTGGCCGTGGCACATCGGACCAGCTCTTTACCTTCTCGAGAATTCTCCAGGGTTCGTGGGAGTTTGCCCAACCAGTTTACATGTGTTTTGTGGACTTGGAGAAGGCATTCGACCACATCCCTCATGGTTTTTTGTGGGGGGTGCTTCGGGAGTATGGGGTAGCGGGCTTGTTGCTACGAGCTATTTGGTCTCTGTACGACCGTTGTGAGAGTTTGGTTCGTATTGCCAACACAAGGTCGGACTCATTCCCAGTGAGAGTTGGACTCTGCCAGGGCTGCCCTTTGTCACCGATCCTGTTCATAGTTATTATGGACAGGATTTCTAGGCACAGCCACGGAACGGAGGGTGTCATGCTTGGTGACCACAGGATCTCATCTCTGTTGTTTGCAGATGATGTTGTCCTGTTGGCTTCATCCAGCAATGACCTACAGGTCTTACTGGGACGGTTTGCTGCTGAGTGTGAAGCGGCTGGGATGAGAATCAGCACCTCCAAGTCCGAGTCCATGGTCCTCAGCTGGAAAAAGGTGGATTGTCCTCTCTGGGTTGGGGACAGGCTCCTGCCCCAAGTGGGGGAGTTTAAGTATCTTGGGGTCTTGTTCACGAGTGAGGGGAGAATGGAGCGAGAGATTGACAGACGGATTGGAGCAGCATCTACAGTGATGCGGACGTTGTGTCGGTCTGTTGTGGTGAAGAGGGAGCTGAGTTCTAAGGCAAAGCTGTCGATTTACCAGTCAATCTACGTTTCTACCCTCACCTATGGTCACGAGCTTTGGGTAATGACCGAAAGAATGTGATCGTGGCTACAAGCGGCTGAAATGAGCTTTCTCCATAGGATTGCTGGACTCACCTTCAGAGATAGGGTGAGGAGTTCAGTCATCCCGGAGAGGCTCAGAGTAGAACCGCTGCTCCTCCACATTGAAAGGAGTCAGTTGAGGTGGTATGGGCATCTGATCAGGATGCCTCCTGGATGCCTCCCACTGGGAGGAGACCCTGGGGCAGACCCAGGACTCGGTGGAGAGACTGTCTCCCAGCTGGTCTGGGAACGCCTTGGTATCCTCTCTGAAGAGCTGGAGCAGGTGGCTGGGGAGAGGGAAGTCTGGGCTTCTCTGCTTGAACTGCTGCCTCCGCGACCCGGACCTCCGGAAAAGAGGTAGAAGATGGATGGATGGATGGATGGGTGCAATATTTTAATTGATTCCCAGCACTAATATAAACAATGACTTCATTGCACTTCATCTAATTTCATTGTACACGTTGCTGGCACTTAATTAACTTTGAGAGGTTGTTTTTCTTGTACCGACTGGGGACTCTTCCATAACTTGGAGTTGGAGGAGGCCACAGATACCATAACTGAGTACATAAAATTCTGTAAAGAAAATGTTTTACCTCAGAAAGTAATCACTATGTACCCCAATAATAAGTCTTATATTTCCAAGGAATTAAAACAGTGCATAGTACAGAAAAAGATTGCTTTTAAGAATGGGGGCATGTTAAGTATGAAAAATGTACAGAAAGAACTTAATTCTAAACTAAGAACAGCTAGAGATGAGACGAGGAAGAAATTTGAATCTGAATGCCTAGGAAAAAGTTCTAGGAAACTGTGGGACTCAGTTAAAGTAATGACAACGATGACTCCATCCAAAAGCTGCATTAATGTAATGAATGAGGAAGAAAAGGCAAACGGGTTGAATAATTTCTTTTGCAGATTTGAGACTAGAGATTTTTCTCATGAACACAAAGCTGCTCTGGACGCTATACCAGTTTTAGGCTCTGCAAAAATTATAGTTGACCAGCATGTTGTGGAAAGATTTTTCTCACGTATGTGCCCCAAGAAGGCATCTGGACCAGATGGGATCTCTGGGCGCTGACTGAAGTCATGCAGTGAGGAGCTAGCAGAAGCCTGGAGTCCCATCTACCAGAAGTCTTTAGATATGTGTTCTGTCCCAGTAATTTGGAAAAGATCTATTATAATTCCTGTACCAAAAAAAGCAAGCTGTAAAGAGAATAATGACTATCATCCTGTTGCACTGACCTCACTGGTAATGAAGTGCCTCGAGAAGATTGTCACTGACATTTTGAAAACTGATTTTGGAGGACTTTTGGATCCTCTGCAGTTTGCGTACAAAAATAATAGAAGTACAGAGGATGCCATTTTAACCTTAACCCATTCTGTGTTTAAACATTTGGAGGAGACAACCTCATATGCTCGTCTTTTATTGGCTGATTTTAGTTCAGCTTTTAACACATTGCAGCCACACCTTTTAATTAAGAGGTTAAATGATTTTACAGTGCATCCTGTCATTATTAAATGGTACCACTCATTTTTAACTTATCGTAAACAGCAAGTTAGTGTAAATGGAACTTTATCTAAATTTGGAACCATCAGCACAGGAGCTCCCCAAGGCTGTGTTAGTTCACCATTTTTGTTCACCTTGTACACTGATGAGTGCAGAAGTGTCCATCCAGGCAATCGAATTATTAAATTTTCTGATGACACTGCTATTCTTTTTTTTTTTTTTTGTTACTTATTTGTACCCGTAGGTAGACTTGGTTTGCAGTCTGGTGACAAGCCACCGGCTGCTGGTCGCTGCGTGCGTGAGCGCCCTAAACCTACATGTTTTTGGTGTGCGGGAGGAAACCGGAGAAATCCCGGAGTAAACCCACGCAACACGGGGAGAACATGCAAGCTCCACACAGCTCACTGTTGGTCGGGGGCTGGGATCGAACCCACGATCTCATGATCCCCGCGATCCCCCGGCCGAGGGTAAAACTGTGCTGCCACAGTGCTAAACCACTGCGCCACCGTGCAGCCCAATTCTATCACTACTTCAGAAGACTCATGATCTGTCAAGCTATTTTAAGATAAGATAAGATAAGCCTTTATTAGACCCACAATGGGGAAATTCCAGGATTGCAACAGGACAGGGATAGCAACACTCAGAGCAACAATCAAGAAGACAAGAAAAACAAGAGCAGCGAATATACATATGTACATATAAATATATAAACACACAGTGCGGAGCATTGTAGCTAGATGGAATAAACAGCATAACCGTCTACTTAATTATCCTACATAGTATGAATATGTACCCATACATATTGTCACCCTCCGTAGCGACTGATATTGTCCTAGTTGTATACTGGAGGGGACCATTTGTGTAAGTCTACTGCGTGTTTTGCATTCAATACTATTAGGTCGTCACGTTTTTTTTTTTGCTATCTCTGCGAGCAGCCCTGCTTAGGTTATACAGTCTGACAGCCGTAGGTAGGAAGGACCTGCGAAACCTCTCGGTTGCGCACCTAGGATGATGTAGTCTGCTGCTAAATGAGCTCCTCAGTGCGTTCAGTATGTCCTGTATAGGGTGGGACTCGGACTCCAGCAGAGATGACAGTTTAGCCACCATCCTTCTCTCTCCTTTCTCCTCCACTGGGTCAAGGCGCTGCCCCAGGACAGAGCTAGCTTTCTTGATCAGTTTGTTCAGTCTCTTCCTATCGGCTGCTGTAATGCCACTGCCCCAGCAGACTACTCCAAACGTGATGGCTGATGCCACCACCGTGTCGTAGAATGTCTTCAGCAGTGCCCCTTGAACACCAAAAGACCTGGGCCTCCTCAGTAGGAACAGCACTGTCCCTTCTTGTAGAGTGCGTCGGTATTGTGTGACCAGTCTAGTTTATTGTTCAAATGAACACCCAGGTACTTGTAGGATGTCACCATCTCAATCTGTTCCCTGTATGTTTACTGGTGCTGTGAGGGGTTGTCCTTGCCTGCAGCAGTCCACCACCAGCTCCTTAGTTTTTCTTGCGTTGATCTGGAGGCAGTTCCGATGGCACCAGTCCACGAAGTCCTGGATAAGTCCTCTGTACTCAGCTTCATCTCCGTTGGAGATGAGGCCGACGATCGCAGAGTCGTCGGAGAACTTCTGTAGATGGCAGTGTGTTGTGTTGTGTGAGAAGTCCGCAGTATAAAGGGTGAACAGGAAGGGAGCCAAAACCGTTCCCTGGGGGGCCCCCATGCTACCGATGATCGTGTCGGACACACAGTCCTGGGTTCTCACAAACTGTGTCCGGTTAGTGAGGTAGTCCAGGATCCATGATGACAGGTGCTGGTCCACCCCTGCGCACAGCAGCTTGTCCTTCAGGATCATCGGTTGGATGGTGTTGAAAGCACTGGAGAAGTCAAAGAACATGATCGTCCCCACATTCCTGGGCTTCTCCAGGTGGGACAGAGAACGGTGAAGGAGGAAGATCACTGCATCCTCCACCCCAATGCCATGCTGGTAGGCGAACTGGAGTGGTTCCATCGCTGGTCCCACCAGGGGGCGGAGGTGAGCATGAGCAAGGAGCAGTCTCTCCAGGGTCTTCATCATGTGGGACGTCAGGGCCACTGGTCTGTAGCTGTTCAGGTCTTTGGGGCGGGATGTCTTTGGTACAGGTACCACACAAGATGTTTTCCACAACTGTGGTACCCTCCCCAGCTTCAGGCTCATGTTGAAGATGAGCTCCACAATCCCACACAACTGATCTGCACAGGACTTGAGGAGCTTTGCGCTGATGCCGTCCGGTCCTGACGTCTTCCTCGCCTTGATCTTCCTCAGCTCCGTCCTCACCTGGGTTTTAGTGAGGGTCATGTTTGGGGGCTGTGTGTTGGGAGTGGGGGGGGGGGGTGTTGGTGGAGTGGGGTGTGGACAGCAGGTCTCGATGTCTTTAGAGGCAGCAGTGGTTGTTGTGCAGTCGGGGGGGAGGGCGATTGGTCAAACCTATTAAAAACAGGTTCAGATTGTTCGCCCACTCCCTGCCCCCCATGGCCTGGGGGGAGGTATTCTGGAGCCCAGAGATGGTTTTAAGGTTTCTCCAAACCCTGCCGATGTTGCTCTGTTGCAGCTTGTCCTCCATCTTCTTCCTGAAGCTGTCCTTGCCTTCTCTGATCTTCCTCCTCAGCTCCCTCTGTACGGACTTCAGCATCTCCCTGTTCCCCGACCTGAAGATCCTCTTCTTCTCTTTCAGAAGTGTTTTTATCTCAGGGTTGATCCAGGGTTTGTTGTTCAAGCAACACCGTATGGTCTTGGTGGGTACGGTGTTGTCCACACAGAAGCTGATGTAGTCCGTGATGGTGTGAGTGAGGCCATTGATGTCCTCACCATGTGGATCGCAGAGCTGCTCCCAGGCAGTGGTTTCAAAACAGTCCTTTAGAGCGTCCATTGCCTCTTCAGACCATAACTTCACTGTGCGCATGACCGGAGGTTGTCTGTGCACTAGGGGTTTGTACACCGGCAGGAGATGAACCAAGTTGTGATCCGATCTCCCGAGTGGGGGGAGTTGTGATGAGGTGTACGCCTCCTTAGTATTTGCATAGAATAAGTCCAGTGTTTTATTGTCTCTAGTGTGGCATGTGACATACTGGGTGAACGTGGGTAGAATGGGAGACAGTGAAATATGGTTGAAATCGCCTGAGATGAGGAGAAGAGCATCTGGGTGTTCTGTCTGCAGCCTGCCAGTTACTGAGTGGATGGCGTCACGCGCTGTCCCAGCGTTCGCCGTCGGATTTGCATAAATAACAATGCAGATCATGTGTGAGTATTCCCTCAGGAGATATGTAGGCTGCATGCTAACAGCTAGCAACTCCATGTCTTTGTTGCAGTGTTGTTGTTTAACCGTGATATATCCCGGTCTGCACCAGCTGTTATTGACATACATTATCACTCCTCCGCCCCTTTTCTTCCCACTGTCTGATGGTCGGTCTGCCCGTATTGCATGGAAACCCTCCAGTTCAATGTTAGCATCTGTTGCTATTTCTGTTAGCCATGTCTCCGTGAATAGCATCAGGCTACACTCCCTGTATATACTCTCGTAGCGGGAGATAGCCGCTAGCTCATCTGTTTTTCTGAGTAGCGATCGTACATTCCCCATAATAACAGATGGGAGGGCAGGTCTGTACCTTATATTCCTCGCCCACTGTCTTATTCCAGCACGACACCCACGTCGTTTCCGTCTTATTTCTCCCGGTATGTCGAGTTTTTGTGTTAGCATCGTGGGCCGGTTAAGTGCTAACAGCTGGTCGCTATTGTACTGCCTCCTACAAGAAACAGTGGCTCCGTCCACTGGCTCAGGAGACATTTGGGCGATCTACATGTTCGGATGGAATAAAGGTGACGCTGGATCATAAAGATTGGCAAGAGAGCCAGATAGTAAATAGAAATAGGCAGAAATTGATCCGCTGTTGCAAAAGGCAGCCTACTCGTGTGGCGCCGGAAGTAAGAAAATATTTTATAGAAATTCAGAGGTTTGTCAATTGGTGTGATGACAGTCATCTCATTTTGAATACTGATAAAACAAAGGAGATGGTGTTTGACCCTCGGGGAGTTGGTGACCACAAGCCTGTGGTCATCCACAACCACACTATAACACAGGTTAGTTCCTATAAATATTTGGGAGTATGGATTGACAATTCATTAACCTGGAGCACACATATTGATTACCTCTGCAGTAAACTACAACAGCAGCTGCATTTCTTGCGTAGATTAAGAATACATGGCGTTGATAAAAGGATTGTTAATATTTTACCAGGTTGTGTTGGAGAGCTGTGTTAGATACAGCATTACAGCTTGGTTTGGCAACCTCTCTGTGAAACTTAGGTTAATTGCATCAAAACTGGGGATTCTAAATTGTCCTTGCATATGAATGTGAGAGTGAATGGTTGTGTGTCTCTCTGTGTTGGCCCTGCGATGGACTGAAGATCTGTCCAGGGTGTACCCTGCCTCTCGTCCAAAGATGCTGGGATAGGCTCCAGCCCCCCCACGACCCGAAAAAGGATTAAGCGGAAGAAGATGAATAAAGAACAGAGTGTTGCGTTTAATTCATACTGCATGGAAAATTATTGGAGTTAAAGAGTATTTATCCTTACAGATCTTATACGAACAGGCAGCCCGTAGACAAGCCCAAAAAATAATCAGTGACATGAGCCATGTACTAAACAATGAATATGAGCAGCTGCCCTCAGGTAGGAGATACAGAGTCCCCAAGTGTAGGTTCAGTAGATATAAGAACTCATTTATCACAACGTCAGTAAAACTTCTAAACTGAAATAGATAGGTCAGGGACACTATAACTCCTATTCTTAATGACTGCCTGTTATATATTTATTTATGTATGTACTTGTATTATTTATTGGGTTTTATTTCACTTATATATAATTTTATTATGTACTACATCCATTGTGTATGTGTGGATTGTGTGGTTGCAGCACGGGTGATAAACCCAAGACAAATTTCCCCTTGAGGGACAATAAAGTTTACTTGATCTTATCTTAACTAACTGTGGCAGCGTTGCATAAAAGCAACGTCACAGTTGAGGTTGTGCAGACGTGCAGAAGAAGTCAGGCAGAAAGTCGAAGCTCAGGAGAGCCCCAGTGCCCAGCCTTTCTATGACTCACCTGTGGGGAGCCGGTGAGGTCATCATCAGCAATGATTAAGACGCACACGCATACTGCAGGCTCGGGCTGTTTACAGTATGTGGAGCGGGGACCTAATGGGCTCTGCGATGGACTGGCGATCTGTCCAGGGTGGACCCTGCCTCTCGCCCAAAGATGCTGGGATAGGCTCCAGCCCCCCCGCGACCCGAAAAGGATTAAGGGAAGAAGATGGATGGATGGATGGGGACCTAATGGGAGTGAGAGGTGGCAGAGCAGCAGCAAGAAGACAATAGGACTGAAACATAATGGAGGACCAAAGCTGCCATCAATAGAAACAACAAACTGCTGTGCCCTTTAATGCACTGAAGTACTGCAGGATAACTACCAAAACAAACACATCTATTCATGTGAAAATAATGAATGGCATGCTATTATCATATTTTTAGGCACTTTTGGAGCTGCAGGGTGATCTCAAAAGCTAAAAAGGATTTAGAAAGTCAATTAATCCTAAAAGATAATTCTAAAAAACAAAAGATAAAACACAGTAGTCAATAATAAACAGTTATGTTTGTACCACTGAGGACTTTAAAATCCAGAACATGGTAAAAACAAAGTAAGAATTCACATTTTTGCAAGAGTCAGAAAAAATGTTGCTTATGCTGCATGGACAAAAAAAAACAAAACAAAACATAGTTTTAACAAGAGCACTGTGAGGTGAGTCCAATATCCCCCACCTCTGTTTTCTTTGAAGACCCAAATACTCACTTTTCAACTTTTCAATATAATTACTGTGGCAGAACCAATTATGATAAACCCATCATCCACGAATATACAGCAAAGTATACAACCCATAGCTGTAGGTCAGGGTCCCGAGGTGAACCTGTGTAGCAGGTTTGGTGACCCTAGCTTTCTTGGTTGTTGTTATAATAAATAGTGAACATTAGTTAATTAGATATTACACAAAGTGTTTGCATACACATATCTCTTAGATCCACACACACATACCCCCCCCCCACACACACACAGACGTGAGTTAAATGCTCTCCCAACCATTCACACATAAACACCAGTTGCTTACACACACATAATACACACATACTAAATGCACATGCACACACACATCATAGCTTCACAGGAAAAGTCTCTGTTCTTGTTTCCATATATGGGCATATGTAAGGTTGAAGCTGAAGAAAGGAAAGCAGACATCTGGACAGAAGGAAGTCATAAAGGCAGAAACAAGAGGGGAGCCATCTTGATGCCAAGTGAACAGTTTGAAACAATGTACATGTATTGTGGGAAAGCCACACCCACTAATGGCGAGCCTTTATATAGCTGTGACTTCCTGTATATGGGGTCCTCCCCAGGAAACAGCTGGGGGGGAATCCATGGCCATGTGATTCCTTGCATGTCCCAATAAAGTTAAGCTGAGAAATAGTATTTCTTCTGTGATTGTTTGTTTGGTTAACTTAAAAGATTCTGCTAACTGTCCAAAAAATTATTTTTTACATCATTGAGATATAGTTTGTCATTTTAATGTTGACTTTGACCTTGCGATCCCAAAACCATAGCCACACTTCAGGGTCACAGCGTGAACCTGTGTACCAAATTTGCTGGCCCTAGCTTTACTCGTCTTCTGGTAATTGTGCAAATGGAATGGTACCCTTGACTTTTGACCTCAAACCCATAGTGTGAGGGCAGGATCCCAAGGTGAACCTGTGTACCAAGTTTGGTGACCCTAGCTTTACTCATTTTATAGTAATAGTAAATTTAGCATTTAGTATTTACCATAGTACAAATGGAATGTGAAATTAGACTTTTGACCTTTTGACCCCAAACCTATAGTCAGGTCAGAGTGTACATCGCCCAACATGCATGTTAGATACACGTACTGTATCGATTTGATAAACCTACATCATTTCTTTCAGTAGTTGTTGCATTTAGAAGACTTAGTGAAAATCTGACCTTTGACCTCACGGTCATCTGATGAGAGTGAAACTGCAATATGCACATCATTAGAGTATATCAAAACCTTCGGAGCAAAACTGTAGGAGTTGTTGATTTCACAAAAGTGGACAGACAGCCGGACGGACAGATGGACAAAAACCCCCTTCGGCTTAGCCCAAAGAACTCTTTAACCTCTTTGGGCTTTGACCAGTGGGGAAAAGAAGGCACATTCTAATGTCTTGTTGATCTATATCTTAGATTACAGCATGCTTTTGCTGTGGCATTGTTTCACGAAGCTTATGCACAACATTTATTTCCACCCAGAATTTCATTTTTTTTCTCTGAGATCTTGTAACAACAGGAGATGTGATGATGATGGTTCTCCGCTCGCTTTTCAGGTTTTTATAACAGGTAGGACAGTTCTCAACTCAATTTTAGTATTTGGGCTGAACAGTGGTGGGCAGTGGTGGTCTAATGGTTTGGGATGTGGACTGGTGAGTGGAGGATCGTGGGTTTGATCCCTGGACCAGCAGGATCACATCTGGGTGGGACAGATAACATAGCAGTGTTTTCCCCACCCTCCTTAATCCCACTGTGGTGACCTTGAGCAAGGCCCTTAATTCCATCTGCTCCAGTGGAGCTGCTCAGTGGCCACAGGTCAGTCTGTGGTTGTACTGGGCAGCTTCCTGGTGTGAATGTGGAAGTGTGTGAGAGTGAACAGGGCATCCTTGAAAAAGAGAGGTTGCCTCTCAATGGAACTACCCTGTATAAATAAAGGTTAAAAAAATAAAAGCGGTGATCAGCACTACTGCCTCACAGCTTGAAGCGTCCTGGTTGAAATCCCCAGGTTGGAAGATGTGGGAACCTTTCTGTATGGAGTCTGTATTCATGTTCTCCAAGCTTGTGTGGCTTAACTGGAGATTTGAATTTGGCCTTAGAAATCTGTGTTAAAGTGAGGGTTCACACAGTTGTTAACACATGTGCATGTGTATGAAGGAACGCTTAGTTTTTATTGTCTGTGTTTGAAACTGTGCCACTGCCTGTCTTGGTCAGGACACTCTTGAAAAAAGGAGATTTTTAATCTCAAGTCTTTCCTGGTTAAATAAGTAAAAGAAATAAATAAATGTCCTTATCCTGAGTTTTACCAGGCTTCTTAATCATTTCTTTATTCAGTGCAGGGTAGTAAGGTAGCATCTCACTGGACTGCACCAGTGCATGACTAGTGGATATAACAAGACCACTCTGAGGTGAGTGCAACACCCCCCACCCCTGTTTACTTTGAAAATCCCAACATCTTACTGAAGGAGAGCAGTTTCCAACTTTTCCATGCACATCATCAGCGTATATCAAACATTTGGAACAAAACTGTAGGAGTTGATTTCACAAAACGGTGGGAAAGAAGGACAGACAGACAGATGGACGGACATCGCCATAGCATGATCTTCCTTTGGTTTTCAACAGGTGGGGGGGTAAAAAAAACCTTGCAACAAATACACAAATTAGCAACAGTTTTCACTTGGAATCATATGAATTGGCACATTTGTGCAGGTTGCACAAATATTGCATGAATGTCACACGAACTTCCTGTGAAATATGGGCCATGCATACATGCCATGCGTGTGCTGCATGACATTCATAAAACATACGAATGACAAAATTGTGCTTTTTTTGCACTCATGACCACATGAATCCTGTGTTACAGGTATCAGTGGAAGTATACATTTAATGTTGGTACAGGATTCATTTTGGTTTACAACACATTTTTCTGCTCCTAAAAGAACTTTTTTTTAAATGCATCATATTGCAAAATGTTTCAGCTCTCTGTACAGCAGCAGTAATGGTAAGAGTATCCATTTTCTTCCGCTTAATCTTTTTGGGTTGTGGGGGGGGGCTGGAGCCTATCCCAGCATCTTTGGGCGAGAGGCATGGTCCACCCTGGACAGATCACCAGTCCATCGCAGAGCCAACACAGAGAGACAGACAACCATTCACTCTCACAGTCAGACCTAAGGACAATTTAGAATCCCCAGTTTGATGCCAATTAGCCGGACCTGCATGTTAGTGAGAACAATCAGCAGTAATTTACTCTTTAAGTACTGATATTTAAAGTCTGTGCAGGTTGTATTGACCGCTGAGTCATCATGGCATTTGCTCTTCCATTTTATCTGAACAGAAACTAAAAGTTTCTGCTGGTCCCGCTCACCTCTGGCTTTTTACTTCCCTTTGTTATTCAACGGAGACTGCATGTTGTTACTTTATTGAAATGATTAAAGAAAATCTGGACAAAGGGGGGGGGGGTGGTAGGAGCCATCTTTTTAGACTTGCGTAAAGCCCTTGATACAGTCAGTCACTTAGTCCTTTCTAAACTACCAGGATATAAACTGTCCATGAATACCCTTAGCTGGTTAAAATCTTGGCTATCTCATTGCTCCCAGTGTGTGTGCATAAACAATACTGTATCCCAATCAAAGGCACGCACCATGGGAGTACCACAAGGTTCAATTTTAGGCCCACTGCTGTTCACTTTGTATATTGATGACTAGCTATCAGTATGTGAAAATGACATAAAAATTCAGATGTATGCAGATGACATAATCATCTACACACATGGGAATGAAGCCAAACAAGTGGCTGACAAGTTAATGATAGCAATGGAGAAAGTGTCAAAATGGCTTAATCAATCATGCCTCACTCTGAACGTAGGGAAAATATCGACCATGTACTTTACCAACAAACAAAATCATACGCACTATCCAACTATAACTGTAAATGGAGAAAATATAGAAAATGGAACAGAGTTTAACTATTTGGGTGTCACATTAGATCCCACACTCAGCTTTAAAAAGCACATAAAATGGATGAGCCGCACTCTGAAATATAATCTTGCAAACTTTTGTTGCATTAGAAACTTACTCTAAAAGGATCAAAAACCTTTCTGCCCCGGGGTCTCCTCCCAGTGGGACATGCCCAAAACACCTCAAGTGGGAGGCATCCTAATCAGATGCCCAAACCACCTCAACTGGCTCCTTTCAATGTAGAGGAGCAGCGGTTCTACTCCGAGCCTCTCCTGGATGACTGAGCTCCTCACCCTACCTCTGAGGGTGAGTCCAGCAATCCTATGAAGAAAGCTCATTTCAGCCGCTTGTACTTTGTGATCTCATTCTTTCGGTCATTACCCAAAGCTTGTGACAATATGTGAGGGTAGGGACGTAGATTGACCAGTAAATCAACAGCTCTGCCTTACAGCTTAGCTCCCTCTTCACCACAACGGACCGATATGTCTGCATCACTGCAGATGCTGCTCCGATCTGTCTGCCAATCTCTCGCTCCATTCTCCCCTCACTCATGAATAAGACCCCGAGATACTTAAACTCCTCCACTTGGGGCAGGTGCTTGTCCCAAACCCGGAGAGGACAATCCACCTTTTTCTGGCTGAGGACCATGGAGTTGGACTTGGAGGTATTGATTTTCATCCCAGCTGCTTCACACTCAGCGGCAAACCATCCCAGTAAGACCTGTAGGTCACAGGTTGATGAAGCCAACAGGACAACATCATCTGCAAACAGCAGAGATGAGATCCTGTGTTCACCAAGCATGACAACTTCCGTTCCCTGGCTGCACCTAGAAATTCTGTCCATAAAAATTATGAACATGATCGGTGACAAAGGGCAGCCCTGGCGGAGTCCAACTCTCACTAGGAATGAGTCTGACCGAGTGTTGGCAATATGAACCAAACTTTCACAACTGTTGTACAGAGACCAGATAGCTCGTAACAACAAGTCCGATACCCCATACTCCCGAAGCACCCCCCACAAAAAAATACGAGGGGCACGGTTGAATGCCTTCTACAAGTCCACAAAACACATGTAAACTGGTTGGACAAACTCCCACAAACGCTCAAGGTTAAAGAGTTGGTTCGATGTGCTACGGCCAGGATGAAAAATACATTGCTCCTCCTGAATCCGGGGTTCGACCAACAGCTGGACTCTCCTCTCCAGTACCTTGGCATAGACCTTCCCAGCGAGGATGAGGAGTGTGTAAAGTTGGAGCACACCCTCCGGTCCCCTTTCTTGAAGAGAGGAACCACCACCCCGGTTTGCCATGCCAAATGTAACACCTTCACCAACTTTAGGAGCAGTCTTGTACCCTTTTGGTAGTACTGGGTATGGCAGTGTAGTTACCTTTAACCTTACCACCTAGACAGAAGGGGCAATTGGGCCAGATCAGATAGACTCTAAGTTCGTAGGAGCCTGGAGGGCGTAACAACAGATGACACACACAGAAATATGGGAACTTGCAAATATGTGTATTTTTTTTAAAGTTGTGTACACTTAAACAAACCTAGAGCACTCGTGAAATACAAAATAAAAAAAATAAAATAAAACAAAATACCGCTTGTATCCGCTTGTACAAGCGTCATTTTGTAGGTGGCGCTGCTGTGCCGGTGGGGGGCTGCTGGGAGTGTGTCTGACTGCGGGTGGGCCGTGACAAGGGGGGGGAGGGCCGCTTCGGTCTGTTCGTGTGGCTGCTCTGGTGAATCGTTTCCCTGGGGAGCTCTCTGTGGGGATCTTCCACGCCAAGGGGCCCTAGATGTAGATCGCGGATACAAGCGGCTGAAATGAGCTTTCTCCGTAGGATTGCTGGACTCACCCTCAGAGATAGGGTGAGGAGCTCAGTCATCCAGGAGAGGCTCAGAGAAGAACCGCTGCTCCCCCACATTGAAATGAGTCAGTTGAGGTGGTATGGGCATCTGATTCGGATGCCTCCTGGACGCCTCCCACTTGAGGTGTTTTGGGCACGTCCCACTGGGAGGAGACCCTGGGGCAGACCCAGGACTCGGTGGAGAGACTATGTCTCCCAGCTGGTCTGGGAACGCCTTGGTGTCCTCTCTGGGGAGCTGGAGCAGGTGGCTGGGGAGAGGGAAGTCTGGACTTCTTTGCTTGAACTGCTGCCTCCGCGACCCGGACCTCCGGAAAAGCGGTAGAAGATGGATGGAAAACAAAATACCCCAAATATATTTACAGTGTGTTCAGTCCTTTTGTATCTGTTCCAGGTGACCAGTTGGATCACCTCTACTAGTTAAATGGGTTCGGGCTTTGGCTCGCCATCCAGATCTGGAGATCCACGTTCTACTGAATCCAGGTAAAAAAAGAAACCTGACCTACAAAATAGGTCAGAACACAGGCTTAAGCTATGCTCTATAGCTTGTCACACAGGTTTCAAATACTTCTAAGTTGTACAACAAATAATTCAAATCTCTTCACATTACTAAATGTGCATAAAATAGGCACATCTGAATACCTGTAAACCACAGATTTAATATCCACCCTTAAGTAACTGTCAGTAGTAAGTGAAATGAAACCTTTGCTAGTTACCACAGCCTTGAAAAATGACATTTCCCCCATGAAAAACCTAGTCGGAATTGGCATCGGAGGTTAGCATTTTAAGCTAGCGGTTAGCATTTCACACACACACTGAATGGCACTCACCATGCTAAGCAACACGTGCTTCACAGGATTCCCGCGCTCACGTGAGTTCACAGCCTTTGGGTTCAAATCTTAAAATTTAACAAAAGAGGTATTATGAATTTGATAATACAGCAATACCTCGTTTCTCATGTTGGTTTTGGCTTACCATTCTCAAGAGTTTTATCCAGGCAAAGGCTGCTACTAGCACGTTAGCTCACCGTCTCAGTAAGGGATCGCGCTCTCTCGGTCGATGTCTTTGCCACGACTGAAAGAGTTCTGCAGGTTACACTAAGACTGAGTGAGGGAGCGCGTGACCCCATTGGCTGGCGTGACCCCATTGGCTGACGCTACCAAACAAACGACGCAGCCATTGGTTGCTCAATATACCAAATAAAAACACTAGGAACTCCATCAGAGCCCCTTAGAAATGTTTTTAACTAATTATGGGTATATTTTATGAACTTATATTTATTTATATATTTATCCTCAAACTATCCATTCCCATTGTGAAATGAGTGCTTTTTTTTAAAGTAGTATCGATATTTATAATTTTATTTACGTTTTTAATACTGGGTTACACAAAGGTACCACGACCTCCACGCAATGTTGCAGAGGTGTGTCAACCACAAAAGCCCTACAACATCCAGGGCCTTGAGGTACTTGGGGCAAATCTCATCCAGCCCCGGGCCCTGGCCACCAAGGAGCTTTTTAACTACCTTGGCAACCTCAGCCCCTGTGATAGGCGAGTCGTCCCCCTCGTCCACAAGCCCTGCTTCCTCTGTGGAAGGCGTGTTAATGGGATTGAGGAGATCCTTGAAGTATTCCTTTCACCGCCCCACGATATCCTCAGTTGAAGTCAGCAGCGCCCCATCCGCATCACACACAGTGTGGACAGGGAGCTGCTTCCCCCTCCTGTGCTGAAAGACAGTTTACCAGAATCTCTTCGAGGCTGAAAGTCTTGTTCCATGGCCTCACCAAACTCCTCCCACACCCGAGTTTTTTGCTTCAGTAACCAGCCAAGCTGCACTCCACTTGGCCTGCTGGTACACCTCAGCTGCTTTGGGAGTCTCACAAGCCAACCAAGCTTGATAGGACTCCTTCAGCTTAATGCCCCCCTCCCCCACCACTGGTGTCCACCACTTGGTTTGTGGGTTGCCACCACGAGATGCCCCAACAACCTTGCGGCCACAGCTCTGGGCACCCGCTTCAATAATGGAGGTGGAGAACATGGTCCATTCAAACTCCATGTCTCCAGACTCCCTCAGAATGTGGTCAGAGTTCTTCCGGAGGTGGGAGTTGAAGACCTCCTGGACAGAGGCCTCAGCCAGATGTTCCCAGCACACCCTCATTATACGTTTGGGTCTACCAGATCTGAATGGCATCCTCCCCTGCCATAGGATCAACTCACCACCAGGTAGTGATCAGTTGACGGCTCTACCCCTCTCTTTACCCGAGTGACCAAGACATACAGTCACAGGTCTGATGACACGATAACAAAATTGATCATTAACCTGTGACCCAGGGTGTCCTGGTGCCAGGTGCACATATGGACATCCTTAAGCTTGAACATGTTTGCTATGGACAAACTGTGATTCGCACAGAAGTCCAATAACTGAACACCACTCGGGGTCAGATCGGCCACCCCCCGCAATCACCCCCTCCAGGTTTCATTGTCGCTGCCCACGTGTGCATTGAAGTCCCCCAGTAGGACAATGGCGTCTCCAAAGCCACATTTCCACTATATAGTTCTGCGCTACTCTTTCTTTTCTTTTTTACTTGTTTCTCCCGCGGCTGCGCCTCCATCACAACCGCGGAAAGCCGAGAATTGCTGGGGTGGGCGGGATCGAGGTGGCGCTACACTGCTGACGTATAAAGGACGAGACTGACTCCTCAACAACACAGAAAAAAATAGCGGATTACGAGCGGAGGATTTCCACGGTTTTTAACACAATGAATGTCTTTAACGAGACAAGAGAATTTTACAGGAGAAGACGACGTGGATTGAGACAACACACGTTGGAGCAGGAGAGGAGAATAGCGGTTGCCCAGGAGGAATCTGAAGCAGCTGCATATGAAGCAGAGATCATTCAGAGATCATTTCATTTGTTCAGTGTTCATGTGCATACATATGTCAAACGTCTTTTTTAAATAAAATGTTGTGCACTTTTAAACTACGTCGCCTCTGTTGTTCAAAACGGTTAAATGTTAACAGACGGTTAATTAAATGCTGAAACACCGGGGTAATTTAAAATTATGCAGAAGCTTAATCCTAAACCCCTTTAACTTACCAAATAATTTATAGTATTATAAAAAAAAGCCAATCCAAATCTAGACCCATTTTGTATATTGTGTAATAATGATACACTGATGATAAACTGACTTCCCAAAAAAAGCAGCAGCTATACAACGCACTTTTGGTTTGATGGAATTGCCAATTGACCTTGGAATTATATGTGGAAACTTGTTATACTTCCAGTTAACTTTAACTTACAAAATAATTGATATTATAAAAAAAAGCCAATCCAAATCTAGGCCCATTGTGTATCATTTTTCCAATCTATTGTTATTTATAAGGGTTATCTGTTCAGTGGTGGCTAATTACACACTAAAACAACGTAGAAATGACTCAAAAAAAAATATGCTGCAGCTAGATAACTCACTTTTGGTTTGATGGAATTGCCAATGAACCTAGAAATTTTATGATGAAACTTTTTTTAATCCTACTAAATACACTGACATTGTCACACTGCCAACACCAAATTATAATTTTCTTTTTCAAACCAAAGATCACTATGGATCTATTGAATCACAATCGCGTAGGTTTATCATATACATGTCAACGTTTACAACATCGAAAATGTTATATTTGGGTTTACATGTATGGGTATTTTCGCTTTATATTATACTAGACTGCTTATAATTTATTGGAATTCTCAGAATTTGGAATGCCGATATAACATTCAATTCACATGTACTTACCTTTTACCCAATTCGACTTTCACCTTTATCAGTGTCTACTGCTGAATGTAAATTACACCTGTGCAACTGCTTACAATTTTACTTAAAAACTGTACCCAATGTAGAGCAATGGATACAGCAGTGGTAATATTTATTAAATTTAACAATAACAATTACATTACCATTAAAAATCTTGACACCTTTATGGCTGAACAGCAGGATTAGGGTCATATGAGGCAATGGAATGTGTATGTAATTATTCGCCTTTATCATCCAGTGTTATAATATACAAACCACACTTTTATCCAAAAGACTAACATTTTATTACATTACAAATATTCCCAAAACATGTTAACAAATGGGGAGCTTTCAGTACTTCGACCAGACTGCCAAAATGGTTTCGGAAGGCTCCGTGGAAGGAAGCCGTCTCTGTCAGCTCATCCCTTCTTAATGCGGCTAACTGCAGGTGTCTTTCGCGCTGTTCGAGCATCCTTTCATGGATCCGCATCTCCTCAGCATGATTCTGGGCCATCAGTGATGCAAGGTCTGCAATGTTGCTGGACCTCTTCAGCTTGCCTATATGAAAGACAGAAGTCATTGTATTTAGATAACACCGGATCAAAACATGTCAGAAAAAATATTATGGAATTAAACTGTTGAAAGCCTGTGGTGGGATGCTTCGTTGCTGTATTTAAGCTCAACTGTCATGTCGTTGCCCCTCAGTAGAGTGGACTTTAGAAACTTCTGTGGAGATGTGGTTAGGCCCCCCTTCATTTCAAAAAGGATTAATTGTAAAAAGTATTTTGATTTAATGGGTTATTTTTAAAAGAATTTCTTTGTACTGTGGCCTCATAAATCAGAATGGGTTAATAGTGTTAGCTGACTTGAAGAATTTCAATCAAGCATTTTGATTTGAAGTCGGTACATGTGCTCCTTTTTTTTTGTGAAAATACAACAGTATTTCACCACCAACACACCTATAACACTGGGCCACTGTGGCTATGAACACCCCTGAATCTAGTATTTTTATAAACGTAGAAAGACATTTTAAATTCCTTGTTATGCGTCTATAGCAAACAATCACATATAAAAACAACCGGGTGGTAATTTTCAGTTTGTTGTGCCTTACCAGCACTTGACCGGGAGATGCCGGGGCAGTCCAGTGAGGCGGACCCAAGGGATTTGAAAACTGTGTATAGAAGGAAAAAAACACACAATAACGCTCACAAACAAAGTGCAACATGTACCGCAAACACAAAACTTTTTAACCAGAATAAAATTAGCTTACGTCAGCGTTTTGTTCACGTGAATACTGAAATAAAAGCGCGATTCTGCAGCTTGATGCCAGGTAGCAGCAAGGTACAGAGGTAGCTAGCTATTAGCGGGCTAGCCATCACCACAATTGCCCACAATCAAACAACTTTCTTTATTGCTAAAATAAAGTGCGCTTTTGACCAAAAGGCAAGAAGACGGACAATAACAAAACAACACTCACCGTCACCGTTTTCCAATTCCGTGGCCATGTCGAGTCCAAATTCTCTGCCAATAATAGCAGGCCGGACACTTCCTGGTATATTTTTTCATTGCAAGTTGCCCCACCAACTCGCTCTGGATGTAGTCATCGGCTACGAGGGACAGAAAAGTCCGCACCTCCTCGTTTGTTCATGGAATAAACTTGCGCGTGGACATCGTTATATGAGAACACAATTTTGAATCCAGTCACCGCGGTTACTCGCTGAAATTACAAATGGTGGACGTGTAGCTTCAACAGAAAACAAACGGACGCGTTTGGTGACGTTACGCCCTGACCAATCAGCGTTTAGCAGTCGATTGACGTCATTTCACACCTCGCTTTTCGCTTGCCTGTACCCTGCCTCTGAACAGGCATGAAAATCATAACGGTTAAACCGCGAGGACTTGGGTGGAAATGGCGAAAAACCGAAACAAGTAAAAAAAAGTAAAGCCCAGGTGATACTGGTGGAAATGGGGCTCAAGAGGAGCACCATCCAGCACCCCAGTCAGAGACTCCAAAAAGGGTGGGTACTCTGAACCATCATTTGGTGCATAGGCACAAATGATGGTCAGGACCCGTTTCCCAACCCGAAGGTGCAGGGAAACAACCCTTTCATCCACCGGGAAAAACTCCAATATAGAGGCAGCAAGGTGGAGGGATACCAGAATACCCACCCCTGCTTGTCGCCTCTCGCCCGGGGCAATTCCAGAGTAGGCCAAGCTCCAGCCCCTCTCCAGGAGACTGGTTCCATAACCGGAGCTGTGTGTTGAGGTGAGGCTGAATATATCTAGCCGGTATCTCTCAACCTCATGCACCAGCTCAGGCTCCTTCCCCACCAGAGAGGTGATGTTCCACGTCCCAAAAGCCAGTTTAGGAAGCCTAGGATGAGACTGCCAAGGTCTCTGCCTTCAACCGCCACCTGATCCACATAGCACCGGACTCCCATGGTCCCTCCTGCAGGTGGTGAGCCCACAGGAGGGTGGACCCATGTAACTCCTTTGGGCTGAGCCTGGCCAGGTTTCATGGCCAGAAACCCGGCCATCAAGGGCTAGCTATCGAGCCCCTCCCCCAGGCCTGGCTCCAGGGTGGGGTCCTGGCAACCCCATACCGGGCGGGGTACACTGAATCCTTGTTCTAACATTCATCATGAGAGTCTGTTGGATTGTTCTTAGTCTGGCCCTTCACCCAGGACCAGTTTATCTTGGGTGGCCTTACCAGAGGCAAATTGCCTCGGACAACATAGTCCCTGGGATCACTAGGGCACACAAACCCCCCACAATGATAAGGTGACAATCCATGAGGAGTCCTGTTTAAACAATCCATCAATTTTATTTTATTTTTTTTTTAAGTATGGGTTTTTAGTTCCTGTTTTTATGTGTTCTTTGTTCTTTTTGTACCTTTTTAAATTTTGGCTTTTAACAAACCGTTTAACTATTATTGAAGTAGTCATTTATGTTCTATTGTTTTACATTCTTCTTAGCTCCATTTGCTTTTAGTTTTTCTTATTTTGATGTGTTCTTATCTCAATTTCTAAGTGTGGGTCTTTAGTTTCCTTTGCTCTTTGTGTTCTTTGTTTTATTTTGTATTTACTGTATGTGTTTGAAGGAACAAACGAGAAACAAAATAGTTGCTTCCTGATTCCTGATAGTGCCGGCGTCTGTTTGAAAACTCGGTCACTTCTACACGTACTGGTTATCTTATTTATTTTTGTTTATTGTATTAACTCTGTTTTAAATTTTTATCTCTTTTATTGATATTAACTTTTTTACTTAGTGTTAGCTCAGCAAATACAACAGCTCAGTAAATACAACAGCCCCTATTGGCTCACAGGTGAATCAGATCCCGATCAGGGCTGTTCACCGGGTTAGGCTAACCTATGTGTTTGAGTTAGCCACTCCTGGCCTGGAAAGCCATGGCTCCCTCTCTGGCCTGTGTCAGCTGTGCTTCCCTCTCTAAGAAAGTTTCTGAGTTAGAACTGAGACTCTCTAAAATCATCTTGACATGATCATTTTTGGACGGACATCAGCGCCAGCAATGGACTCGCAGCTAGCAGAGACAGCTACTTACCTGGGTGAAATTAACATATCGCCATCCACCTCCACCCCTGCTCCAGTCACCTCAGCTGTCCAGGACTCCAGCACCAAACACTGGCTTCAGCCTCAGTGCACGCCCTGGACCATGGTTGGGCCCAATAGCAAACGTCGGGGATTGACCAGACATGGCTGCGCCTCCTCCTTTTCCCTTTTGCTGGAAAACAAATTTGACAACTTTTCCCTGGAAGATTTCCCCCACCTGGACGTTGATCTTCCTCCCATGGCCGCCCCTCCTCCTTCAGCAGCAGCCCAAACCCACAAGCCCCGGATCAAAACTACCTTAGGTGTGCCAAACTTTACACCAGCTCCAAAAAGAAGAGAGCGCAACCCCCCGCATCACCCCCGCACCGGCATTTCGCCACCACAGCAGCAGCAACAACAACGGCAAAACTATCCACCATTTCAGAAGCCACCGACAAAGTCCCCCCAGACGATGCTGGTAATTGGTGATTCCATAGTGAGGAATGTCAGAAGCAGGTACTGTGTTACAAAATTTTTTCCTGGAGCTAAAGTGTCAGACATTGAGGTTCTTACCCCCGACCTATTAAATGAATACCCCCATGCTAAAACTGTTATTGTGCATGTCGGATGTAACAACATCCCAGATGAAGCATCTGAGATCTTAAAGAGTGACTTCAGGAGCCCTCTGTCCACTCTTAAGAACTGTGGCAGACGTGTGTTTATTTCTGGACCACTTGCTCCTTTTAGAAGAGGTTGCAATTATTTCAGCAGAACTCTTAGCCTTAATTTCTGGATGTGTTCAACATGACCTACTTTTAACACTGGTTTTATAGACAATTTCAACCTGTTCTGGAACCGCCCATCATTTATGAGGCCAGATGGCATCCATCCAAATAGACCTGGTGCACGTGTTTAAAGGGACAATCTGGTTTATTCCATTCAGCATTTTTTAGTACAGTAACTGAAAGCTGGTGTGTTAACTCACTCCAAAGTACCTGGCTCTGCCAACCAGCCCTTCTTTGCTTCCACTTCTCATATTAATCCTATTAATCCAAATAATTCTCGCTGTTTAGATCAGTCTTCAATTCATAACCCCATAGAGATTGTGTCTGTCTCCCATTACCCAAAACATTTTAACCCAAGACAAATACAACATAACTTAATAAAGATTAAAACCACTAATTTACCACATCCATCCATTCATCCATCTTCTACCGCTTTTCCGGAGGTCCGGGTTGCGGAGGCAGCAGTTCAAACAGAGAAGCCCAGACTTCCCTCTCCCCAGCCACCTGCTCCAGCTCTTCAGAGAGGATACCAATGCGTTCCCAGACCAGCTGGGAGACATAGTGTCTCCACCGAATCCTGGGTCTGCCCCAGGGTCTCCTCCCAGTGGGACGTGCCTGAAACACCTCTAGTGGGAGGCGTCCAGGAGACATCCTAATCAGCTGCCCATACCACCTCAGCTGACTCCTTTCAATTTACCACCTTTCAATTTACTGAATCCTTTTAATTTACCACAGTTAAATAAAATAATTAAATGTGGACTGCTGAATATAAGATCTCTGTGAGATAAAGCGACCCTAATTAATGACATGATAACGGATTACAATATAAATATACTCTGTCTCACAGAAACATGGCTACACCCCGATGACTTTGTAAGTATCAGTGAGGCCACACACACACACACACCCCGTTATGGTAATATTCATATTCCTAGAAACACTGGCCGAGGTGGTGGTGTCGGGGTAATATATGAATCCACATTACCAGTGAACCCTCAGCCTAAGCTAAACTCAAATTGCAGCTCTTTTGAATGCTTAATTTTTAGCTTAGTACATCCATCCTGGAGGTCAGAGCAGCCTATTTTATTTACCACAGTATATCGCCCTCCCAGTGCTTCTTTTGCTGAATTTATGTCTGAATTCTCTGAGTTCTTAACAACTTTAGTTCTTTGTTCAGACAAGATTATCATAGCTGGTGATTTTAATATTCATATAGATGTTGATGTCAGGTCAGGCACTGGTTCGCTTGTTACCGGATAACCATGAAAACCGGTACCACCTGTCTCATGGGTCGGGCCGTCGGCGACTCAACCGGCAACCCCGTCCCTTCTGAGGGCGTGGAGGGTGAAACTGGGCATCCTGGCAGAACTAAAAACAACATCTGTCACTGGTCTGTGGTGGACCACTCCCAGTTACACGGGGTGAGACTGGACATCCTGGCAGATAAGCACATCTGTCGCAAGGTCTGCATTGGACTTTTGCCAGTCGGTGTATCGTGACATGCACTACACAAAGAGCAGAGATAAACAAACCTATCATCTGGTCAGTCACTGCAACAGATACTGGAGTCAGTTTGTCTTGGCCTGTCCTTGCCACTGATAATACCCCTATATGCCAAGAATGTGCTGCTAGTCCAGCAAAAGCTAGCAGTACTCAAATACTTTGCAAGCAGTTTCATGAAATGGTCAGTCAGAGAGCAACTCATACCAGCTCGGACGTCGCCTGGGTTAACAAGGTCAGGAGTTCCTGGCAGCGGAAGGCGAAGTACAGAGCTGCGTGGAGGAATCTGATCAGACCTAAATGAAACAGTCATTGTCGCCCCTGACAGATTGCTATGATGATGATAGACGTTGATAATGATAGTCATACTGTAGCATTTCTCTCCCTCTTAAATTCAACAGGTTTTTCTCAGTGTGTTAGTAAACCAACTCATCACCATAATCACACCTTTGACCTGGTCTTGGCCTATGGTGTAGAAACTGATGAGCTGCTTGTCATCCCTCAAAATTGTCAGGAACCGAGTCGGCTTGGTTTCCCACGGCTCGGTCCTGGCCTCTCTGTGGGTACATGCCATGTTGTATGTATGTTAATATGCATTTCTGTGTACTCTGCCGTACCCATAGCCACTGATGTCTGGCCAGCAGCGGTGAGGCAGCCTCTTGCGCTCACACTGGAGTGAGCACTGTTTAGCTGTCTGCCAGTTGGACCATGCCACCTCTCTATTACTGCCAGCTGTTCCCACTCCCGTGCACCATCTCCCCACTCCTTGCCCAGGTATGATCAATTTGTGGATCCAGCAATGCATGTACTTATGGAGCCTTTTTCCAGTCATGCATTACTGGGTCATTGCACTTCATCTACGGTCTGCATTCACCGTATGGAGTCACATTGAAGGACTGTATTCGCTTGGAACTCATTTGGATTTACTCGGACAGCTCCAGTCTGGTGAGTCTAATCTGTGTGTGTGGTTTCCCCGGTATTCTCACCCATACTGTCGAGCGTCCTGGAGGACTCCTTGAGCCATTGTGAATGTTGTGCATTTAAACTGTCTGTCAGTTTGTGGGTGTTTAATAAAGGTGTGTGTGGTGTAACCCAGCACATAAATCCTTGTCCTTATCTCCTCCTCTGTGCGCTATGGAGAAGCGCACGAGCAGATCATGGCAGAATGACCCAGCCGGAATAAAAGGATTTAGCGGGTACACCCACACATCCTTTTCCCCTTCCTCCTTTTGTATTATTTTTTGGGACTGAGCTGTGTTGGAGCGGGCCATGGATTCGGCGCCCCGCAGCTATTCTTTGAGCTTGGGATGGGAATGTTGCAGAGCATTAATGGACATCGACGGGCTCATCGCATCGGCCGGTGTGTATTCTACCCCGGAGGATGTTCTCTGGTACGTAGGTCTGGCGGAGGCAGAGGTCTGGCAGTGCCCTCAGCTCGCTTGGCATGCCGAGGAAATGGAGAGGATTAACCGGTTGGCAGCATTGTGGCGTGGGTGCGGCGAAGGGGTGAGGAAAGCCCCTAGGAAGACCGAGCTTGCATCGAGCGTCGAGCACTCCCAGGGCTCCATTCCTCCTGCCTCCCGCACCAGCTGCTCCAGCTCCAGCACCCAGCTCTCGACGTCGTCCTAGGAGATACCAGGAGAAGCCCTCCTTGTTCGCAGCGATTACTGTCATCCCAGCTGCCGTGAGGTCCGCTGAACTCACCCCAGCTATGCCCACCTCCATCATCATGGAGACGGCTCCTCCACCAGTCTGCAGAGGGGCCCACGTCACCGCTGACACGGAGAGGGATGACTTTTTTTATCCTTTTTTTTTTTTTTTTTTTTTTTTCCCTTTGAAAGACAAAAGTAAAATAGAAAGATGTCTTTACCTTCTTTACATGTTTCAACTGCACTGCAGCCTTCATCAGAAGAGTCAGCTGATTGCTGCCAGGTGACATTTATCAGCTGATTTTCGTAGGCGGGGCCAGCTCAGCAGATCTGTCAGATCCGCCGAGCCGGCCCCGCCTCCCGCCGTCAGATGGTCTCTGGAGAATGTGGTCCCAGGTGTGAGAAAGCATAAAGGCCCCCTCATCTCGGTTCATGGTGTCTTTTCCCCGCTTTCTGATCTCTATTGCCTCCTTGATCCAACGTTTGTGTCTGTTGCTCTCCGATCCAATAATTTTTGTGTTGTCCCAGTCCATGATGTGATTATTTCTTTTGCAGTGGTCCGATATAGCTGATTTTAATGTTTCTTGTTCTGCTTTTTCTTTTTGTGATCTTGTGAGTCGTCCTTGCGTTTCCTTCTCACATTCCTTTTGGTGTTCTTTTTTTCTTGTGGTGAATAATCTTCCGGTTTCTCCAATGTAGGTTTTGTTGCATGATCTGCATGATATTTCATATAATACATTGCATTTATTGTCTTGTTCTATTCTGTCCTTGGGGTGTACTAATAACTGTCTTAATTTTTTGTGTGGTTTGACTGCTGTGTTTATTTTTGTATTTTTTCATGATCCTTTGAATTGGTTCCGTGATCCCTCGTATGTATGGTATAGTTATGGTGTCCTTGTTTTTGATTTCAGCTTTTGTTCTATGTCTTGTGTCCTGTTTATTTTCTTTGTTTTTGACTTGCTGTTTCCCTTTGTTTATGGCCCATACTGGATATTGGCAGCGTATAAGTGCATGTTTTATGTGGTTTTCCTCTTCCTGTCTGTCTTCTTGTTCCGTGATGATGGTGGCTCGTTCATATAATGTCCTGACGACTGATAGCTTGTGTGCTGTGGGGTGTTCCGATGTCCAAAGTAGGTATTGATCTGTGTGGGTTGGTTTCCTGTAGACTGTGATTTTTATGCTGCCGTCCTCGTTGTGGTGGATTTTCATGTCCAGAAAGGCTATGGTGCCATTTTCCTCCTCTTCGTGTGTGAATGTTATGTTCCCCATACTGTCTGTACTGTTCAGATGGTCAGTGAGTTCTTGTGTATGTCCTTTCCTTATTTTTTCCAGAATGTCATCTACGTATCTCTTCCAAAGGGTGGGTTTGCATATTGTGGGTGCTGTGTTGATGGCTTTATTTTCCAGATCCTCCATAAAAAAACTGCTCATGATGGCTGATAGTGGGTCTCCCATTGCAAATCCTTCTTTTTGTTTGTAGATTTTTCCTCTGAATTGAAAATAACTGTAGTAATTTGGATATGTCATGGACTGTGAGGTTGGTGCGTCTTTTTAGGATACTGTCCTTGTTGAGGCGTTCTTGCACTATGTGTAGTGTGACGTCAATAGGAGTCTTTGTGAATAAAGAGATGACGTCATGTGAGATGAGGATCTCGTCTGATTCTATTTTTATGTCTTTGAGTTCTTGTGCCAGCTCTTTTGAATTTTTACAGTGAAAGTCTGATAGTCCAAGGAGGGGTTTGATGATTTCAGCTAGGGCTTTTGATAAGTTGTATGTGACTGATCCAATGCTGTCTATTATTGGCCGCAGTGGGATATCCTTTTTGTGTATTTTCGGTGTTCCATAAATCCGAGGGGTGATGCTGGCTGTGGGGATCAGGTGATCATATGCGTCCTTTGTGATTTTATTGCTTTCTAATAGAGGTTTTAGAAGGGCTTTGAGCATTTTTTTCTTTTCTTCTGTCGGGTTTGTTTTAATGATTTCGTATGTGTTACTGTCTGCCAACATGGTTTCCATCTGTTTTTCGTATGTTTCCGTGTCCAAAATTACTGTTGTTCTGCGTTTATCTGCTGGGAGTATTGTGATCGTTTTATCTGTCTTGAGTGAGTTTAATGCTTTTCTTCTTTTCTTGTAACGTTGCTTTGTGGTAATTTGGCCGTTTTGAGGATTCCTGCGACTGCGTTCTGGAGTGCTGCTTTTTCTCCTTGGTCCTGGATTTTTTCGCATGCCAGTTCTGTTGCGAGGATGTATTCTTCATGGGGGATTCTGGCTGGTGTGATGGCGAAGTTCAGTCCTCTGTTCAGCACTGTTTTCTCCGTGTCCGTGAGTGTGCGTTGTGATAGGTAGAGGGATGACTGTCTGCCGTCTGCAGCTGCTGATACCAATGACTGGGATGACAGGCAAGTGTTTTTTCTTTCTACTCTGTCTAATAGTATTGAATCTTGCCTGTCTCCCGAGGGAGAGGCTCAGTTTAAGCAGTCCGCTGGGTCCTCTCCTCCAGCTGCAAAAATTAATTCATTTCTCCCCCTCTCCGTGTCTCCTCTAATTCTTCCTGAGGGCCTATTGGCCCAAGGTCAGGGCCATCAGACGGTGGAGGAGCTAGTGGCTTCGGCTGATTCCTTCCTGGAGCCAGCATGGAGAGGGCCCCCTACAGCCATGCCAGATGAACTCCCAGCGTTGGAGCTGCTGCAGGGGGAAACAAGGACTGTTGTGACCATCTTGCCTGCAGTGGAGGAAGTTGCAGCGGAGTGGAAGCCGGAGATGGATCTCCTCGAGGCCGGACCCAGGTTGTCGACGTCAAGTTCGATGGAGTCCTGGACGGCAGTGGAGCTCCAGGTCAGGCAAGTTTTCTCTCTCATTTTTCTTATGTCAGTATTGGAGAGATCTTGCCTGGCTCTGGGTGAGGAGAGTTGGGTGCAGCGCGCAGCTGCATCTGAGCTCCCCTCGCCGGACTCTGCTGCTGCCGGCGACTCTAATCCCCCTTTTTCTCCTGCTATCTCCGAGCATTCGTCTAGGGTCGCTGGAGAGGGAGTGCTGTCACCGGAGGGTGTCATGGGTCCAGCCCTGCCGAAGGAGGACGTCGCTGCTCCAGGCCCTCCTGCCAGGGTCATCAGGGCTCCTCCCATCGATGGTCTCCTCAGCCTGGTGCTCCTGCAGGTTGGCCCGCTCACTGTGGGTGCAGCTTTGGCATAATCGGGGTCCACCGCAGGTGCAGCACAGCCTCAGTTGGAGGTCACTGCGGGTGCAGCTGGGTCCCAAGCCGGGATCACGGAGGGCGCTGCAGATCGCCATGAGGACACCGTGGTCCCCTTCTCCTCCTGGTCCTACGCCATGGGGGTTCCCTCCCTCCGGTCCAGTCACCCACCAGCAAGCATCCCGGTAGGCAGGCCGCCTCCCGCCTCATCCCGCTGGCCCTGGTGGATGAACAACGCTGGCCGGCCGCCGGAAGGATTGACTCCCCGGGTCTAGTGGCCCATGTGTTCCTCATCCTTATCTCCTCCTCCGTGCGCTGTGGAGAAGCGCACGAGGAGATCATGACAAAAATCCTACACTGACTGACCATTATTTGATAACATTCAAATTTGTGCTATCCGATTTCACAGCATCAAGCAGAAATATAGTTACCAGATTCTTACCCGATAGTGCTGTGGTTCGCTTTAAAGAATTAATCCCTTCAGCTCTTACTCTATTATCATGTCTCAATATAAGTCTCAATATAATATCATGTCTCAATATAATATCTCAATATAATATGTCATAATATCATGTCTCGATACGTTACCACAAGTGACAGAGTCATCACTTGTGGTAACGTATCGTCACTTCCTGTATTGCTGTTTGTCCGTGTGGTTTGCTCTCCTCACTCTCCTGAGGATTTTGCTTTTAATTGTATTTTAAACACTTTTTTCCATCTACCGTCAGCTCTCATTTCTGTTTTTCAAGCCTCTTGCACCTGTGTGCGCACTCAGTGTCACCTAATCACCCTCTTTAGCCTTTTGTTCACCTTTCATCAGTGTTTTTGTTAGCTTCGGGTTAGCCACTACCTATGGCTACTAGCTCTCCTTCCTCTCCTCCTCTGGTGTGCTCTCTCTGTCAGATGTTTAGCTACACCTCTGCCTCTTTTAGTGATAACAGTAAATGTAATAAATGTTGTCTTTTTGAGGCGCTCGAGGCGAGGTTGTCTGATTTGGAATCCCGGCTCCGCTGCATTGAAACACCGTCTGCGCCAGTTACTCTTGACGGATGACCCCTAGCTGCAGCAGAGCTCGCTAGCATAGGCCCTGTTAGTGGTCCTCCGGTCCTCCTCAGCAGCGAGGAAACTGGGTGAGTGACAATGAGAAGGAAGCCTAGCTGCAAAGCCCCGGTTAACCACCAACCTGTTCACGTTTCTAATTGTTTTTCCCCGCTCAGCGACACACCTGCTGAGGAAAAAAAACTCTGATCATTGGTAACTCTGTAGTCAGAAACGTGAACCTAGAGACTCCAGCGGCCATAGTCAAATGCATTCCTGGGGCCAGAGCAGGCAACATCGAGTCAAATTTGAAAATGCTGGCAAAAAGTAACTGTAAATACTCCACAATTGTTATCCACTCCGGCATTAATGACGTCCTACTCCAGCAGTCGGAAGTCTCAAAATTTAACGTGGAATCGGTGTGTGACTTTGCCAAAACAATGTCTGCCTCTGTAGTATTCTCGGGGCCCCTCCCCAATCTGACCAGTGATGACATGTTTAGCCGCTTGTCATCCTTCAACCGCTGGCTGTCTGTGTGGTGTCCTGCAAACAGCGTGGGCTACATTGACAATTGGAGCTCATTTTGGGGAAAACCTGGTCTTATGAGACAAGACAGCATCCATCCGACTTTGGATGGTGCGTCTCATTTATCTAGCAATCTGGCATCTTTTTTATCCAAATTTCCAAAATCTTGACAACTCAGAGTTGTGACCAGGAAGCAGAGTTGCAGTCTTACACGCTTCTCTGCAGCTCCTCTTCATCCGCCACCCCTCAACTTGGCCACTGTCTTCCCCATCAGAGAATCATTGTCTGCTCCCTCCAAAGTTAATAAAAATATAATGTATAAGAATCCCAAAGTGATTAAACAAAAAGTTGGTAAAACTCAAATTAAACATGAAGCCTCTAAATTGAATGATTTGGCCTCTGTTCCTCCTCATAATTCAAAAATTAAATGCGGTTTGTTAAATATTAGGCCTCAAACTCCCAAGTCTCTGCTAGTCCATGATCTGTTAATTGATCATCAGATTGATTTAATATCCCTTACAGAGACTTGGTTAGGGCAAGAGGATTATGTTGGTTTGAATGAATCAACTCCCTCTGGTTATTTAAACTGTCAAAATCCCAGAAGTTCTGGTCGTGGAGGAGGAGTAGCAACAATTTACCATTCCAAATTACTAGTTAATGTAAAGCAAAAAACATGTTATAATTCCTTTGAGGGTCTGGTCCTCAGTATTGGGCACTTCAGCAATTTTAGGCTAAACCTAATTTTATTTGCTATAGTTTATCGTCCTCCATCAACCTACTCAGAATTTTTATCCGAATTTGCTGAATTCTTAGGTGATTTAGTTCTGAAATCAGAATAATTATAGTAGGGGACTTTATTATACATGTAGATGTAGATAGTGACTGCCTTAATGTGGCATTTAATTCAATATTAGACTCGATTGGGTTTTCTCAGAAAGTAGGAAATTCTACTCATCTCCACCATACGTTGGACCTTGTTCTGACATATGGCATAGAAATAGAAGATCTGGTAGTGTCTCCTCATAACCCTGTACTGTCAGACCATTGTCTGTTAACCTTTGATTTTACTATTTCTGACTATTTGGCTCCTAAAGAAAAATATTAAGATAAGATAAGATAAGCCTTTATTAGGCCCACAAATGGGAAATTCCAGGATTGCAACAGCAGAGGGATAGCAACACTCAGAGCAACAATCAGAAGACAAGAAAAAACAAGAGCAGCGAGTATACATACACTACCGTTCAAAAGTTTGGGGTCACCCAGACAATTATTTTGTGTTTTCCATGAAAAGTCACACTTATTTACCACCATGAGTTGTAAAATGAATAGAAAATATAGTCAAGACATTGACAAGGTTAGAAATAATGATTTGTATTTGAAATAATAATTTTTTCCAGATACTCAACCTGCTCAAAGGAAGGTCAATTTTGTAGCTTCTCTAACCAGCTAAACTGTTTTCAGCTGTGCTAACATGATTGCACAAGGGTTTTCTAGTCATCCATTAGCCTTCTGACGCAATGAGCACACATTGTACCATTAGAACACTGGAGTGATAGTTGCTGGAAATGGGCCTCTATACACCTATGTAGATATTGCACCAAAAACCAGACATTTGCAGCTAGAATAGTCATTTACCACAGTAGCAATGTATATTAGATATTAGAGTGTATTTCTGATTAGTTTAAAGTTATCGTCATTGAAAAAAACAGTGCTTTTCTTTCAGAAATAAAGAAATTTCTAAGTGACCCCAAACTTTTGAAGTGTATGTACATATAAATATATAAATATATTATTACTATTCTATTACTATACTATTACTACAGTAGATGCCTCTCAGATGACGCTGTTACCAAATTTATGCGGATTGTTTCCTCTATGCCATGTGTCAACACAACGGAAATAAGCTATAGATAGCTTGCTCCTTCTGTAATTGATAGCATGGTAGATAGTGTTACAGCTTCTCTGCATCAGACTCTAGACTTGGTGGCCCCCTTCAAAAAGAAAACATCTAATCAGAGATTTCTAACTCCTTGGTTCAACACAGAAACTCATAGCTTAAAACAGAAGACTCATCAATTAAAAAGAAAATGGCGCTCCACTAATTTTGATGAAATCTATTTAGCTTGGAGAAATTGTCTTTTAATTTATAAAAAATCTCTTAGAAAAGCTAGAACGAGTTATTATTCTGCATTAATAGAAGAGAACAAGAATAATCCCAGGTTTCTTTTCAGTACTGTAGCCAGGTTGACAAAGAGTCAGGACTCTGTCAATCCTAGCATTCCCGTAGCGCTTACTAGTCAGGACTTTATGAACTTTTTCAATAATAAAATTTCATCCATCAGAGATAAAATCAATCAGATTCTTCCCACCGTTAACTTAAATACAGTAACTACTACAGCTCCTTCAATTAATATCTGTCTTGATGAGTTTAGTCCAATTGACCTTTTAGAGTTAGACAAAATAGTTTCCTCATCCAAGCCTTCAACTTGTCTTTTAGACCCTATTCCTCCCAGGTTATTTAAAGAAGTCTTCCCACTTATTGGTAGCTTTATTCTTCATATAATCAATTCTTCATTAACTTTAGGCCATGTACCGCAGGCTTTTAAAACGGCTGTAATTAAACCCTTACTCAAAAAGCCAACGCTAGATCCAGGAGCTTTAGCTAACTATAGACCAATCTCTAATCTCCCTTTCATTTCAAAAATCTTAGAAAGAGTTGTTGCTACGCAATTATTTGACCACCTGCAGGGAAATAGTTTACGTGAAGAGTTTCAGTCTGGGTTTAGAATCCATCATAGTACTGAAACAGCCTTAGCGAAGGTCACTAACGACCTCCTCATCGCATCTGATAATGGACTTGTTTCTGTACTTGTCCTTTTAGACCTTAGTGCAGCTTTTGATACTATCGATCATAATATTCTACTTGATAGATTAGAACACTATGTTGGACTTAATGGAACTTCGTTGCAGTGGTTTAGATCTTATTTATCTGATAGGTTCCAGTTTGTTCATGTCAACAATGAGTTTTCTTTCAACTCAAAGCTCAGTCATGGAGTTCCACAAGGATCTGTGCTAGGCCCTACTCTTTTTAGTTTAAGATAAGATAAGATAAGATAAGCCTTTATTAGTCTCACAACGGGGAAATTCCAGGATTGCAACAGCACAGGGATAGCAACACTCAGAGCAACAATCAGAAGGCAAGAAAAAAAAAAAAACAAAAAAAAAAACAAGCAAGCAAGAGCAGCTAATATACATATGTACATATTACTATAAAATATATATATACACACACACACACAGACACACAGTGCAGAGCATTGTAGCTGGATGGAATAAATATATGAATATATGAACACACAGTGCAGAGCATTGTAGCTAGATGGAATAAATATGTAAATATATAAACACCCACAGTACGGAGCATTGCAGCTAGGTGGAATAAATATGCAAGTATATAAACACACACAGTGCGGAGCAATGTAGCTAGATGGAATAATATGTAGATATATAAAAACACAGTGCGGAGCATTGTAGCTAGATGGAATAAATATATAGATATATAAATATAAACACACCCAGTGCTGAGCATTGTAGCTAGATGGAATAAATATATAGATATATAAATATAAACACACCCAGTGCAGAGCATTGTAGCTAGATGGAATAAATATGTAAATATATAAACACACACAGTGCAGAGCATTGTTGCTAGGTGGGATGAAACAGCATAACCGTCTATTTAGTTATCCTACATGGTATGATTATGTGCCCATACATATTCTCACCCTCCATAGCGACCGGTATGTTCCTAGTTGTATGCCGGAGAGGACCATTGTGTAAGTCTATTGCATCTTTTGCATTCAAAAAAAAACTATTAGTTTGTTACGTCTTTTTGCTATCTCTGCGAGCAGCCCTGCTTAGGTTGTACAGTCTGACAGCCGTTGGTAGGAAGGACCTACGAAACCTCTCGGTTGTGCACCTGGGATGATGTAGTCTGCTGCTAAATGAGCTCCTCAGTGCATCCAGTATGTCCTGCATAGGGTGGAACTCGGACTCCAGCAGAGATGACAGTTTAGCCACCGTCCTTCTCTCTCCTATCTCCTCCATCGGATCAAGGCGTTGCCCCAGGACAGAGCTAGCTTTCTTAATCAGTTTGTTCAGTCTCTTCCTATCGGCTGCAGTAATGCCACTGCCCCAGCAGACCACTCCAAAAGTGATGGCTGATGCCACCACCGTGTCATAGAATGACTTCAGCAGCGCCCCTTGTACACCAAAAGACCTGAGTCTCCTCAGCAGGAACAGCCTGCGCTGTCCCTTCTTGTAGAGTGCGTCAGTATTGTGTGACCAGTCTAGTTTATTGTTCAGATGAATACCCAGGTACTTGTAGGATGTCACCATCTCGATGTCTGTTCCCTGTATATTTACTGGTACTGTGAGGGGCTGCCCATGCCTGCGGCAGTCCACCACCAGCTCCTTAGTTTTCCCTCGCGTTGATCTGGAGGCAGTTCCGATGGCACCAGTCCACAAAGTCCTGGATAAGCCCTCTGTACTCAGCTTCATCTCCGCTGGAGATGAGACCAACGATCGCAGAGTCATCAGAGAACTTCTGTAGATGGCAATGTGTTGTGTTGTGTGAGAAGTCCGCAGTATAAAGAGTGAACAGGAAGGGAGCCAGCACCGTTCCCTGGGGGGCCCCCGTGCTACTGATGATCGTGTCGGAAACACAGTCCCGGGTTCTCACAAACTGAGGCCGGTTCGTGAGGTAGTCCAGGATCCATGATGACAGGTGCTGGTCCACCCCTGCGCGCAGCAGCTTGTCCTTCAGGATCATCGGTTGGATGGTGTTGAAAGCACTGGAGAAGTCAAAGAACATGATCCTCACCATATTCCCGGGCTTCTCCAGGTGGGACAGAGAACGGTGAAGGAGGAAGATCACCGCATCCTCCACCCCAATGCCATGCTGGTAGGCGAACTGGAGTGGATCCATCGCTGGTTCCACCAGGGGGCGGAGATGAGCAAGGAGCAGTCTCTCCAGGGTCTTCATCAAGTGGGACGTCAAGGCCACCGGTCTGAAGCTGTTCAGGTCTTTGGGTAATAATATTTATTATTATTTTTTATTATTATTATTATTTATTATTAATAATAATATTTCTTTATATTTTTTGTCCTCCGCCTTACTCCAGCCCGGCAGCCGCGGTGTTTTCGCCTCAGTTCTCTCGGTATGTCGAGTTTTTCCAGTGGGACCGGGTGGCGGTTAAATGCTAGCAGCTCTTCCCTGTTGTATCGTATCCTGCTATAAACAGTGGCTCCGTCCACCGGCTCAGGAGACATTTGGGACGATCTGTGTGTCCGTGATATAAGTGGGGTGAAAAAAAAAAGTGATCAAAAGAGAGAGGAAGGGAAAAAAAACTCGGAATCGAGCCGCTGTTGCAAAAGGCAGCCGACCGGTGTGGCGCCGAGAGGAAGGAAGATTATATATGCTTCAGTTAGGCAACATTATTAGAAAGCACTGTATACATTTTCATTGTTATGCAGATGACACACAATTATACCTGTCAATGAAGGCAGATGATGGTAATCAATTAGCCAAGTTGGAAGCCTGTCTTAAGGAAATTAAAGCTTGGATGACTTGTAATTTCCTGCGATTAAATTCAGATAAGACTGAAGTCATTCTTGTTGGTCCAAAAAACCTTAGAAATACCTTTCCAAATCAAACTTTCAGTTTGGATGTGGTTACTCTTTCTCCTAATAGCGCTGTGAGGAACCTTGAAATTATTTTTGATCAAGAGCTGTCTTTCAATTCACATATTAAATTTGTTTCTAAGACTGCCTTCCATCATTTGCTTAATATTGCCAAGATTAGGAGCATCTTGTCTCAGAGTGATGCTGAGAAACTGATCCACGCTTTTGTTAGCTCGAGATTAGATTATTGTAATTCTTTATTATCAGGTTGTCCTAAAACATCTTTAAAAAGTCTTCAGCTGATCCAAAATGCAGCAGCAAGAGTTTTAACAGGTACTAGAAAGAGAGATCATATCTCTTCGGTTCTGGCTGCCCTTCATTGGCTTCCCATAGAGTTTAGAATTAAGTTTAAAATCCTTCTTCTTACTTACAATGCTCTAAACAATCAGGCCCCTTTATATTTAAAAGATCTGATATTACCGTATTATCCTAACAGAGCACTACGCTCCCAAAATGCAGGATTACTTGTAATACCTAGAATCTCCAAAAGCACAATGGGAGGCAGAGCCTTCAGCTATCAAGCTCCTCTCCTGTGGAACCAGCTGCCAATCTGGATTCGGGAGTCAGACTCGATCTCTGTTTATAATAGGGTTAAAACCTTCCTTTTTGATATAGCCTACAATTAGGGAGGGATCATGTGTTTCTGAACCCCCCTTAGTTATGCTGCTAATAGGTTTAGTCAGCCGGGGGACCTCCAATAATGCACTGGGCCTCACTCCTTTCTTCACTCTCAATGAATTTTTTTTTTTTTTTTGCTGGTCATTAACATCTGTTTGTTCTCTCCCATAGATTGAGTCCCCATCGTGCTGTTTGCTCTCTACATGTCTGTTCTTTTCATCTTCTCTGTCCCCTCACCCCCCAGCCAGTCGCAGCAGATGACTGCCCCTCCCTGAGCCTGGTTCTGCTGGAGGTTTCTTCCTGTTAAAAGGGAGTTTTTCCTTTCCACCATTGCCAAGTGCTTGCTCATAGGGGATCGCCTGATTGCTGGGGTCTTTCTGCAACTGTGGGGGTTCCCCCTACAGTTGAAAGTGCTATGAAATGACTGTTGTTGTGAAATGGCGCTATATAAATAAAGTTGAATTGAATAACAGACAGCACTGACTACTTAAATCCATTAGAATTAGACCTTTTAGTTGGTAGTACTGCAGCCTCACTGCAGTCAACACTCCATAGCCTCTCTTAAAAAAAAAAATATTAAAAATAGGAGACTAACTCCATGGTACAACTCTCACACCCGTAAGTTAAAACAGAAACTTAGATCCTGTGAAAGACTCTGGCGTGCAAATAAGACAGCAGAATCTTGTTCAGCCTGGAATGCCAGCCTTACCATCTATAAGACATCTCTCCGTAGTGCTAGATGACAGGACTATTCATCCTTGATAGAAGAAAATGAAAACAACCACAGATTTCTCTTTAACACTGTGGCTCAGCTAACCAAGAGCCAAAATGCCATAGATCCCTACATCCCTCCAACTCTTAGTGCCGACGTTTTGAATTTTTTTTAATGATAAAATTGACAGTATTAGGAATAATATTCCAAAAAAATAGCCCCCCTAAAATATCAAGCCTCTACCAAACACTGCTGTGCCCACAGGCTCAGAACTCCACTTTTCTACATTTTCTCGTATTAATCATTCTGATCTAGCCCTAATAGTGTCAGCCTCTCAACCAACTACCTGTCTTTTAGACCCAATCCCCGCTAGACTAGTGAAGGAATCGCTATGTCTGATTAGTCCATCGCTTTTGAACATAACTAATATGTCCCTATTCACAGGACATGTACCGCAGTCATTTAAAGTGGCAGTAATTAAACCTCTACTTAAAAAACCTTTGCTTGATTCTGGGATTTTGGACAATTATAAACCAATATTTAACCTCCCTTACTTTTCCAAGATCCTCGAAAAAGTAGTCGCCAATCAACTATGCACCTTTTTAGAAAAAAAAATTCTATATTTGAGAAATTTCAGTCAGGTTTTAGGAAACATCACAGCACAGAGACAGCCTTAGTGAAAGTTAGTGATGACATCCTGATGGCACTTGACAAAGGACTTGTCTCCGTCCTTGTTTTATTGGACCTCAGCACTGCCTTTGATACCATTGACCACCATATTCTGCTAGAGAGACTTGAATAGCAAATTGGCTTGAATGGAACAACGCTAAGATGGTTCCAGTCTTATCTATCAGACCGTTCCCAGTTTGTTCATGTCCATAACAAGTCCTCTACTCAGACCACGGTTAGCTATGGAGTTCCACAGGGATCAGCACTTGGACCAATATTGTTTACATTATACCTGCTGCCTTTGGGAAACATTATGAGGAAGCATTCTATTCATTTTCATTATTACGCTGACAACACTCAATTGTATTTATCCATCAATCCAGATGATCCCAGCCAGTTGGGTTTACTCCAGGAGTGTCTTAAGGATATAAAAACATGGATAAACTACAACTTTCTGTTGCTGAATACAGATAAAACTGAAGTCATTGTTTTTGGCCCCAAACATGCTAGAAGTACTCTTTTTAGCAAGATAACAACACTAGATGGAATTGCACTGGCTTCTACGTCTTCTGTTAGGAATCTTGGCATTGTCTTTGACCAAGATGTGTCTTTCAACTCTCATATACAGCAAACCATTAAGACCGCCTTCTTCCATCTGCATAATATTTCTAAAATTACGTCCATCCTGTCTCATAAAAATACAGAGAAACTTGTCCATGCCTTTATCACCTCTAGACTTGACTATTGTAACTCACTTTTATCAGGTTGCCCAAATAAGTCCATAAAGTTTATCCAACTCATTCAGAATGCAGCTCCACATATCCTTATGAGAACAGAGAGAAGAGATCACATTACTCCAGTCTTAGCTTCTTTACATTGGCTCCCAATAAAATATAGAATTGAATTCAAGATATTGCTCTTAACCTATAAAGCTCTTAATGGTATGGCTCCTTCTTACCTGCAAGAACTCTTAGTTCACTATCATCCAACCAGAGCTCTGTACTCCCAAAAATCCAAACTACTACAGGTACCCAAGGTATCTAGAAGTAGATTGGGAGGTAGAGCTTTCAGCTATCAAGCTCCCTTCCTGTGGAACCATCTTCCCAGTTCAGTTCGGGAGGCAGACACTCTCTCTTTACTCAAGAGCAAGTTGAAATCTTTTCTCTTTGATAAGGCCTTTAGTTAGAAATGCTGTCCCTGCCAGGACTTCGCTCGCATGTGCAGCCTGGCTAGGCTTGGAACTGGACTGTTTGGCTTTGAATGTTGTGTTTGTATGTTTGTTTTGAATGTAGCTACTCAACCCAGCCGGTCGAGGCGGGTGGCCGTCCTCTATGAGCTATGGTGCCGCCTGAGGTTTCTGCCTGTTAGAAGGAAGTTTTTCCTCGCCTGTGTCGCCTCAGTGCTTGCTTTTATGGGTCTCTGCTGGGTTCTATAAACTAAGAGTGTGGCCTAAACCCACTCTTTTCTGTAAAGTGCCTTGAGACGACCTGTGTTGTGATTTGGCGCTATATAAATGAATTGAATTGTTTTAGCTCCAGTGTTTCCTCAGTGGGGCCCCTCATGCTGGATGCTGCCTGGCCCATCTGCAGGGGTATTGGTCTCATGGGTCGCACTACCTTGGGTGAGTGGGGGCTTTATACCCCTGCCTACAGCTGTGGTGCGGGCCCCGGCCTGTCCTGGTTGGGCCGGCCCTTGTGGCGCCTTCTGTGGTGACTGTCTGTGTGGTGTCCCAGCATGGGGGGCTCCACAGGATGGTTGCTCCTTCACGTGGTACCTCGGTGCCTAGCAATGTCTCTCTTATTTTATATGTGTGTAAGAGAAGTAGGGGGTGATGTATGTGCCTATGTGTGTTGTGTTTGTGGGTATGTTTATGGGAGGGTTGGAAGGGGTGGGGATGCATCATGCAAAATATGTAACTAAATGCGTCTATTGTTTTTTATCTATGTAAAGCACTTTGCACAGCATCTAATGTTTCAAAAGTGCTATACAAATAAAGTTTGATTGATTGATAAGAAGACACAACAGTATCACCATTACGGTATACTTGCCAAACATAAGGTGTTAAGCTTTGAAAATATGGTCATGTTGTGGAGAAAGGAATAACCAGGTCGAGCGTTCAGAGCAGAGGAAACTTTATTCTTCTCCCTCTCACATCCACCAGAATCAAAAGCCTTAAAAAACTCAAGTTGCAGGCACTCTCTTTTATATCACAACACTCCTCCGCTACCTGAGGTGCTATATTAACATATCAATCCCCCATGAAAATTCCCCTTGTTCCCCAGTACCTTTGATCTGCCATGGCCTTCAGTCTGAGGGAAAACTGCTGAGTGGGTCCCCCACAATGTATGCAGATACTGTATATGGTTGGTCTTGAAAATTATCCATGGTTCTGTACCTCTGCCCCTTAAGACTTTTGTGTACGTGACTTCTGAACAAAATACCAGAGTGACAAGGACTTCCTCAAGGTGGAATTGTTTCATCCCCCTGTGCTGCTTTTGGAGAAACAGCATTCTCATCCAAAGCTATAAAGGAATGGAACAAGCTCCCCACTGCTTTGAAGACCAGAACAAATTACAGAGACTTTTCCACAGAGACTAAAAAATGGATTTTAAGTAATCAAGCCTGCCAGCACTGACTCTCTCCCTTAAATGGGATTTGAAAATTGTCCTCTTAAATTGTTTTTGTGTGTGCAGTTTCTCTTATCTTTTTATTTTTTAAACTTCCAAATCCCGACCTGAATTGTTTTCTATATGTGCTGTTTTTCTTTTAATATCTTCCTGCCTGCCTCAGGGACTACAGATGGAAATTAGTGAGAATGCTAGAATCTGGTACAGAGCATCTTTACCCTGTGTTTAAGGTTTTTCTGTATATGGTCCCTGACAAACAAACCAATAAACTAAACTAAAAAAAAAATAATCTTCAAGGGTGCAAATCAGAAAAAATGGACATTATGAAGACCAAAACTGTGATGTTTGCCGTATACAGAGAAGAGATTAGTGGAGAAGTGAGAATCCCACAGATAACAGCTAACAACAGCCTCTGGATGATTTTAACCACAGGCAGACAAACCACCAGAGATTGGTAAGAGGAAAGGAGTGTCTCCAGGAAGGAAATGCAGACCCTTGGCTTGAGAATGGAATCTGCATTTGAAAAATATAACGAACTTACGAACGAACTACGACCGCCCGTAAAATCTACTGGAGGAAGAAGCCCCCCAGGAGACAGCTAGCCACCAGGGCTGCTCGGAGAGGCGCTCTGGCCACCGGCAGAGTGAAGAAGCCTCGCCGTCACAGGCCCGTGGCTCTGAGAGAGATCCGTCGCTACCAGAAATCCACGGAGCTGCTCATCCGTAAGCTGCCCATCCAGCGCCTGGTGAGGGAGATCGCTCAGGACTTCAAGACCGACCTGCGTTTCCTGAGCTTCGCCGTCATGGCTCTGCAGGAGACCAGCGAGGCCCACCTGGTGGGTCTCTTCTTCGCTAAGGGGGTCACCATCATGCCCAAAGACTTCCAGCTGGCCCGCTGCATCCGCGGAGAGAGAGCTTAGACTTTCTGCTGCACATTCACCAGCCATAATGCTCTGCACTGTGTGTCTATATATATACATTTATAGTAATATGGACATATGTTTACTAGATGTTGTTTTTTCTTGCCTTCTGACTGTTGCTCTGAGTGTTGCTATCCCTATGCTGTTGCAATCCTGGAATTTCCCCATTGTGGGACTAATAAAGGCTTATCTTATCTTATCTTATCTTATCTTAAAGGCCAAATGTCACATAATTTTTTTTTCTAAATGACAACGAATTTAGATAAAATACACATAGCTTAAACCAAATATTCATACCGGAGACCATATCACCCACCTGTATTTACATAATTGCACAAAATACACCAGGTGAAGGCCCCACCTTGCTTGCTGGCTTGTGACAGCCAGTCCAGACCACGCCCATGTTTTTGACATCACCAGTTGTACCCTGGCTGCCCTGCCTATCCACGTTCACACTTATCAACATTGGACAATCATGACGGAAAGTGACAGCGATTGTGAACAAATTAGTTTAGTTTTGTCTTTTTTTTTTTGTCAGTGGTTCAGACAGTGACAGAGGCATAGAACCTTATCGGTTCGAGCCGTCCGAGACGGAATCAGATGCTTTGTCTGATGACAACAGTTCCAACGATGACCAGAGAGCAGAACCAGTGGAAAATGTCATTGAACTGGACATTAATCGCCTTCAGAATTGCGAAGCCGGAGGGGGTCTGTCGAGGGCGCCCCATAAATATTGATTTTTCGGAAGCCATTATTATTGCAGTGGAGGAGAGCCGCTGCTGTCAAGAAATTGACCAGATCAATATGAAAATGGAGGCGCATACCTGTCAAGGGAGACGTTTTCGCCGTATTTTGGTGCCAAGCGCGGCTGTGGGGGACGGCGCAGTGGTTTGGGACACTTTTCTGGGAAATGTTTTAAATGTAGTTCGTGTTGTTATTGTCAAATATTTTAAGGAAAATACGGGGAAAATGCAATTTTAGCAAAAACGGGCGTATTGCCATTTCTGTACGCCCAAAAGAAAAAATATACTGGAAAAAAAACTGTGTCTTGAGGAGCAGTCCTGTGTGTGATCACTCACAGCTGAGGCGGGCTGATCGCTCAGCGGGAGCAATTCTCACTACCATGAGAAGTAATTAGGACAATGGTTTAACACGTTGAGCTGTGCAGCGGTTGCGGAACAGACAGATCCCAGAGAGGTGTGCCTTGTTGCTCCGCCGTTGCTTATAGCCGCTTTTTACGGTGTTGAAGTACGGCGAAAACGTCTCACTTGACAGGTAAGAAAACATTTCCCAGAGAAGTGTCCCTTATTACCCAGCTGTCCCTGATAGTCCCGTTTTAAGGTATGGGTGAAATATCCAATTTTTTCTTTCTTGTTGCTCACTTCAACCTTCCAGTCTCCATATATACAATCAATTGAAATACCCCAAGCATCAAACTAGGGTGCAATCGATTTCGTCACTTCCGCCTTCTTCCCCAGGCGATTCCAGGGGCCGTGTCAGGCCAAGCGCGGCAGTTTTAAATTAACGAATATTCCGTTGTTACTGAAGCATATGCACCAAGACCCGAACGGATCGGTTCCCTTTTATATCTAGTTTCAAGATATTTAAAGTACCCTGTTACGTGACATTTGGCCTTTAAACATGTGTTTACGGATCAGCGTATACACCTGTCTACCAGAATGAAGTTCCTCACTGCATGTGTGAGGCCCCGCCTCCTGTACAGTGTACAGACTTGGCAAATAACTGTGAAAGAAGTTGAAAAGAACAAGGTCGTATGGAATGGATTCCTGAGGAAGATGGTGAAAGGAGGATATAGAAGACAGAGAGATGACAGGATTGAACAAAGAGTGGATGATGACAGCAATGAATGGAGATTTACAGTGCATTCGGAAAGTCTTCACAGCGCTTCACTTTTTCCACATTTTGTTATGTTACAGCCTTATTCCAAAATGGATTACATTCATTTTTTCCTCAAAATTCTACACACAATACCCTATAATGACAATGTGAGAAGTTTTGTTTTTTGGGGGGAGATTTTTGCAAATTTATTAAAAATAAAAAACTAAGAAATCATGTGTACATAAGTATTCACAGCCTTTGCTCAATACTTTGTTGATGCAGCTTTGGCAGCAATTACAGTCTCAAGTCTTTCTGAATATGATGCCACAAGCTTGGCACACCTATCTTTGGGCAGTTTGGCCCATTCCTCTTTGCAGCACCTCTCAAGCTCCATCAGGTTGGATGGGAAGTGTCGGTGCACAGCCATTTTCAGATCTCTCCAGAGATGTTCAATTGGATTCAAGTCTGGGCTCTGGCTGGGCCACTCAAGGATATTCACAGAGTTTTCCTGAAGCCACTCCTTTGATGTCTTGGCTGTGTGCTTAGGGTCGTTGTCCTGCTGAAAGATGAACCGTCACCCCAGTCTGAGGTCAAGAGCGCTCTGGAGCAGGTTTTCATTCAGGATGTCTCTGTACTTTGCTGCATTCATCTTTCCCTCTCTCCTGACTAGTCTCCCAGTTCCTGCCACTGAAAAACATCCCCACAGCATGATGCTGCCACCACCATGCTTCACTGTAGGAATGGTATTGACCTGGTGATGAGCAGTGCCTGGTTTCCTCCAAACATGACGCCTGGCATTCACGCCAAAGAGTTCAATCTTTGTCTCATCAGACCAGAGAATTTTGTTTCTCATGGTCTTAGAGTCCTTCATGTGCCTTTTGGCAAACTCCAGGTGGGCTGCCATGTGCCTTTTACTAAGGAGTGGCTTCCATCTGGCCACTCTACCATACAGGCCTGATTGGTGGATCGCTACAGAGATGGTTGTCCTTCTGGACGGTTCTCCTCTCTCCACAGAGGAACTCTGGAACTCTGACAGAGTGATCATTGGGTTCTTGGTCACCTCCCTGACTAAGGCCCTTCTCCCCCGATCGCTCAGTTTAGACGGCCGGTCAGCTCTCGGAAGAGTCCTGGTGGTTCTTAACTTCTTCCATTTATAGATGATGGAGGCCACTGTGCTCATTGGACCTTCAAAGCAGCAGAAATTTTTCTGTACCCTTCCCCAGATTTGTGCCTCGAGATAATCCTGTCTTGGAGGTCTACAGACAATTCCTTTGACTTGATGCTTGGTTTGTGCTCTGACATGCACTGTCAACTGTGGGACCTTATATAGACAGGTGTGTGTCTTTCCAAATCATGTCCAATCAACTGAATTTACCACAGGTGGACTCCAGTTAAGCTGTAGAAACATCTCAAGGATGATCAGTGGAAATAGGATACACCTGAGCTCAATTTTGAGCTTCAAGATTCAAGATTTCTTGTCATTTAGTATGTGCATGCACATGAAAAAAGAAAATATGATCCCCCAGCATAACACAGTACAACAGTATACATAGAGAATAAGTTTAAAAACAACAGCATAAAAATAAAATACAACAATAACATATTGAAGTGATCCTGAGCACAGGTCTGTTCCGCGTCACTGTCACTTATTATTTTCCTCTTTTTCTCCCTGTATATTTAGTCTTATTTATTATGGGGATAATTTGTGCTTTTATTTTGACAGTGCTGCAGCAGGACTTCCACCTGTCAAACCTGCTCGTGGCCTGTCACAGCTGTTTGTGTTTAAATCATTACGTTGGCTCCTCACCTGTTTGTAGTTTGAGTTTTCCTGCCTATTTAACATCGCAGTCGAGGCTCTCTCCTTGCTGTGACCTCGCCCTTTCCAGCCTGGTTTCCTTACGTCCGACGCCAGCCTTCCTTTACAGTGTAAGGTTTCGCCCTCGCTGCATTATATGTAAGTGACCGTTTGTATTCTCTGTATTTGTTCAGTTAGTTTCACCCTTCGGGGTCGTATGTGTGTAGTGTATGTGTTTTGCCCCTCGTGGCACATTATTTTGTTACTTTTTGTTAATAAAATAACAAACTCACTGCTGGCTTCTGGCGCCTCATCGTTGCCCTGCAAACATAATACATATCCGTTAAACACTATGGTCTATGGACCAACACTATGGAGCTTCATGGCAAAGGCTGTGAACACTTATCAGGGTGCCCGCGATGTCTAAAAAAGTCTAAAATTACACATTTTCAATTTTAAGCCTAAAAAAGTCTAAAATACAGGGATATTTTGCACTGTGAGTCTAAAATTGAGTTTGAGTAATTTAAGACCTACGTTTCAATGCAAAATATCGATAAAGGATTAATGTTTTTTTTTAAGTATTGTTGAATATCCCGGAAGCCGCTGCACATCCGGGTACTCCAGCTCAGCCAATACTGATCCAGATCGCATAGTTTTAGAATCATCGGCCATTACGAGCTCAGATCACACGAGACGGCCCGCTGAATTTAAGCATTTATTTATTTATTTTCTACTCATTTCAGTTCTGCATTTAATATGAAACCTGAGTTTGAAATAAACGTTTGAATTTAAATTTGAATATCCCGGAAGCCGCTGCACATCCGGGTACTCCAGGCTCAGCCAATATTGAGCACCAGAAGTCGCATTAATGGTAAGAAATACTCATCATTGATTAGCAACAGCATAACAATCTTATTAAAAAGAATTCAGAGACTTATTGTACTTTAAAAGTGTTGAAATTACATAAAATGCACACATTTACTTGTATTTTTAGTTTTAAACATATTGTATGGCTCTCACGGAATTACATTTAAAAATATGTGGTGTTCATGGCTCTCTCAGCCAAAAACGTTCCCGACCCCTGTTCTACATGAAATGTTGCTGTTAGTGGAACGCACAATAAAACTACAGATGTGAAACGGAAATGTACTGTCGTCACAGGATGCTGGAGCAAGCATTTTGGCTCTGGTCTGAATGAGCTGTGTGCGCGAGCAAGGCAGAAATAGTTGTGAAGTAACGTGCAAATGGCAGGAGAGAAAGCTAGCAGGACAAAACTAAAAAGATGGGCAAATGTAAATTTAATGACAGTTGGCTTTCAAGAGATGACTTTGCAGACTGGCTCAAACGCGTTCCCAACGACGACACTGAGGCGTACTGCACGTTGTGCAAAAGAACACTTAAACTCGGGACCCTGGGCGTCAGGGCACTGGAGTCACACATCAAAACTAGCAAACACCAGGAATCAGCAAATGCAGCACGCAACTCTCATGGAATTGCTCAGTTCTGTTCGGTTGCAAGCAGCATGTCAAGAAATAATACAAATGATATTCGCGATCTAATGGGCTCAACTGAAACGATGGAGGCAGAAGTTCTGTGGGCGCTTAACACCGTGGCTAAACACCAGTCATACAGAGCTAATGACGACATCGGGGAACTGTTTCAAGCAATGTTTCCCGACTTGACAGTAGCCAAAACATTCCAATGCGGGAGAGACAAGACTGCCTATATCATCCGATTTGGAGTAGCAGAGTTCGTCAAGAAAGATTGTATCTCAAAGGTTTGCACACAGGCTTGTTTGCGACTACGTTGCAATACATGGGGGCGTTACCAGGGTTCCACTTACACCTGACTTAATGAAATCTGTCATGGCTGCCAGGTCACGGTACCGTGTGCATTTGGACGAAGAGAGGATGAGGAAGGAGGCAGAGACACAAGGGAAGAAAAGGGCACACGCGGAGGAGCAGTTACAAGACCTGAAAGTCAAGAGGGACAGTCTGCATACAGTCATTGAGAGCCTGGGCAAAGATGCAGATGAGTTGGCAGAGGAAGCAGAGGGCAAGGCTGGGAGCAAAATGGCACAGCTCCTCTCAAAATCAAATGCTCTGAGGAGGGCTGCTAAAGACAAACTCTCCCAGCTTAAGGTTCTGGAGGACAAAATTGCCACCAAAAGTGCAGAGCTTAGAAGCATGTAAAATAATGAAAATAATGGGTGTATATATGTTCGTTTCATTGACAATAAACGTCAATTGACCGCAATCTGGGTTTGTTCTTTCTTTTTTTAATACTTCGTGAAGGTCGTAAATTTAATCCATGATGGTCTAAAAAAGGTCTAAAAAAAGTCTAAAATTGCACTTGTTAAAACCTGCAGACACCATGACTTATGTACATGTTATTTCTTAGTTTTTTATTTTTAATAAATTTGCAGAAATCTCAAACTAATTTTTCACGTTGTCATTATTGGGTATTGTGTGTAGAATTTTGATGAAAAAAATGAATTTCATCCATTTTGGAATAAGGCTGTAACATAACAAAATGTGGAAAAAGTGAAGCGCTGTGAAGACTTTCCGGATGCACTGTAAACTATCAAAAGCAGATCTGCACTGAATTACTGGGACAGAATCGATTAAGTCCTTTTATCACAAACAACAACTAAATTACCTAGTACATATCTGCAGGTTGAATAATGGCGACATTAGGAAACAGATAGGAACGTTCCCTAAGTTGGGTGAGGTGGGAGAAACTGTATGGGATGGATGCCCAACTGCTAAGGAAAGTAATGATGGACAGGGCAAACTTTCAGCACCTGATGGATGCAACAGAGGTACCCTAAGGGGTATATGTCCCAGAAAAGGAAAACATGATGATGATGACTGTCTTTTTGAAGGACGGCTGAGTAATGCCACATTTTACTACAGTTAAAGCTTTTAGCACTGCCACATATGTGTTTGCATCGCCCCTTTTATGGAGAAAATGGTACTGCATAAAAGAAGAGCCATGGTATCTTAAGTGATATGATGCAATATTTAAAATGCTCCATTTCATGTTTGTGCCTCGTGTTAGTCATGTTCTACTTTCTGAATGTATGTGAAAACATAATTTACCTGTCATTACATCAACTGGTCATGGGAGGGGCCCCGCTGATTTCCAGCGGCTGTGAGCAGCGTTTTAAGGAAGGCGGAAGTCGCCGCGAGGCACTCACACATTCATTCACTGACAGACCGACAGGCCCGCTGTCACCAGGAGCGGCTGTCACATGGTCAATTGAAATAAAGGCCTTTCAAGAGACTATTGGAGCAACCAGGAGAAGCATCAGTCCGCTGGGAGTCTACGTGGGACCGGTGGCTGACGGCACATTCCTTGCCGTGAAACAGCAGGTTGGTTGGAGGAGGAGGACGCTGGACCGGGGAGTTTGCTGTTTACCCTGCGAGAAGGGCAGCGGACCTAAAGCCGGTGAGGTCATTCCTCTTGTCTCTCACTCATCATTTTTCTTCATAATCACTGTGACTGAGCTCAGGGGTTTTTGAACAGTCATACAGGAACATCCTGGTTGGTTTGGGTGACTTTATGGGAACACTTTATTTTTCTCCTCTTTTATTTTGCCAGCGATGATATGGAACACTAATGGACAAATGAACACTATATTGAATTATTTTTGTGTGAATATAAATTGTGTAACTACATTGTGGGTGTTGTAAATAAGGGATGAGATATACTATATTGTTGTATAATCATTATTTTGTACACTATTGAACTATAATAATAACCCACAAAACCATATGAGCCTGTTCAGAGTGAAATAATTTCATCCCTCGTTTTTAGTAATATTCTCTATGTCATAGAAGAGTGTTACAAGCTCACCATAATTAGAGTCTGCCTTGAAATAAAGCTTTAACATATGTGATGGATACATTGACAGGCGTTTTCACAGTATTAACTATCATAAGTCAATAATAACCATCAGCTAAAAAAAAAAACCTCACCATAATAGCTGTGTGATTATTTCCTGATTTTTAAGGCACAATACTTGCATCCTTCCAGTCTTGAGGTACTTTCTGGGCATCCCATATCTCTTGGATGAGCTTGTGCAGGCAGTTGGTCAGCTGAACACCACCAAATTTCCACACTTCTGCTGGAATTCCATCCCTCCCTGGAGCTTTACCATCCTGTGTTGTTCTGATAGCTGCCATTAGTTCATCAAAATTTGGTGGTTTATCCAGACTTGATACAGCTGGTCGCTGCACTAGAGCTTCTTTAGTCTCTTCAGTGAGATCTCCAGGGTTGTTTAGCAGTTGGTCAAAGTGGTTTGCAAATCTGTCCAGGATCTTGGCTTTCTTCTGCAAAACCGTTTCACCATCCATAGCCTTTAGTTGGATCAATCCCCTTGATTTAGGGCCGTAGATTTCTCTCAGACCTGTGAAGAATGTTTTCATGTCCTTCATGTCTGCTGTAGTTTGAAGTTTCTCCGCTTTTTCATCCCACCAGTTGGACTTCATCTCTGGTGTACTTCTGTAGCTCACTCTGAGCCTTTAAGTATTTCTTCTTCTTCGACCTTGTGTTACACTGTAGGTTTTCCTACCTAGCTGTATTCCTCACTTCTAGTAGTTTCTTCAGATGTTCATCATGCTCATCAAACCAATCTTGATGTTTCCTCTCAGGGTGGCCTAATGTATCACTCGCAGTCTGATACACCATATCCTTCAGTGTTGCCCATTTCTCTTCTATGTCATTCTCTGAGTTGTTGCTGTCCCAGTCTTTCAAGTTTTCATCCATTTCCTGTGTAAATTCTTCCTGCTTCCTTTGGCCTTTCAGTGCACTAGAGTTTAGCTTCCGTGGTGGCTTCACACCCGTCCTGCAGGGCTGTTTTCGTCTGCAAATCCTTAATCTAGATCTCAGCATAACATGATCAGTACCACAGTCCGCACCTCTCATTGCTCTGGTGTCCAATACACCCCTTATGTCTCTCTGCCTTACTATGATGTAGTCTAACAAGTGCCAGTGCTTGGATCTTGGGTGCATCCCTGTCTTCTTGTGTGTGTCCTTGTGCTTAAATAGATTGTTGGTTATCACAAGGTTGTACTCTGAACATAGTGCAAGTAGAAGTTCTCCATTAGCATTGGACTTGCCTACTCCATGACTGCCTAGCATTCCTTTCCATTTCTCAGTGTCCGAACCAACTCTGGCATTAAAATCTCCAACGAGTATCAGCCTGTCATCAATCGGTACACGCCTGATAGTCTCACATAAATCACTGTGGAACTCTTCCTTCGCCTCCTCTGTGTTGGTCATTGTTGGGGCATACACACTGGTGAGTGTGGCATACATCGTCACCTGTAGTGGGAGTCTCATAGTCATTAGCCTGCCATTGATTGGCACCGGTTCCTCATCAAGCATTGCTGCTATCTCCTTTCTAACTGCAAAGCTCACTGCTGCTTCTCTCCTTTCTTGAGTTGATCTCCCACTCCAAAAGATGTACACATGGTCTTCCAAGCGGTCATATCCAGGCAATCTTGTTTCACTAAGTGCAGCTATGTCTACATTGTATCTGTTCATTTCCAAGGCCAATTCAATTCAGTTCAATCCAACTTTATTTATATAGGGCCATTTCACAACAACAGTCATCTCATAGCACTTTCAACTGTAGGGGAACCCCCACAGTTGCAGAAAGACCCCAGAAATCAGGCAATCCCCTGTAAGCAAGCACTTGGCGACGGTGGAGAGGAAAAACTCCCTTTTAACAGGAAGAAACCTCCAGCAGAACCAGGCTGAGGGAGGGGCAGTCATCTGCTGTGACTGGCTGGGGGGGTGAGGGGACAGAGAAGTTGAAAAGAACAGACATGTAGAGAGCAAACAGCACGATGGGGACTCAATCTATGGGAGAGAACAAACAGATGTTAATGACCAGCAAAAAAAAATATTTCATTGAGAGTGAAGAAAGGAGTGAGGTCCAGTGCATTATTGGAGGTCCCCCGGCTGACTAAACCATTAGCAGCATAACTAAGGGAAGGTTCAGAAACATATGACCCCTCCCTAATTGTAGGCTGTATCAAAAAGGAAGGTTTTAACCCTGTTCTTAAAAGCAGAGATCGAGTCTGACTCCCGAATCCAGATTGGCAGCTGGTTACACAGGAGAGGAGCTTGATAGCTGAAGGCTCTGCCTCCCATTGTACTTTTGGAGATTCTAGGTATTACAAGTAATCCTGCATTTTGGGAGCGTAGTGCTCTGTTAGGATAATATGGTAGTATCAGATCTTTTAAATAAAAAGGGGCCTGATTGTTTAGAGCATTGTAAGTAAGAAGAAGGATTTTAAACTTAATTCTAAACTCTATGGGAAGCCAATGAAGGGCGGCCAGAACCGGAGAGATATGATCTCTCTTTCTAGTACCTGTTAAAACTCTTGCTGCTGCATTTTGGATCAGCTGAAGACTTTTTAAAGATGTTTTAGGACAACCTGATAATAAAGAATTACAATAATCTAATCTCGAGCTAACAAAAGTGTGGATCAGTTTCTCAGCATCACTCTGAGACAAGATGCTCCTAATCTTGGCAATATTACGCAAATGATAGAAGGCAGTCTTAGAAACAAATTTAATATGTGAATTGAAAGACAGATCTTTAACAAAAATAATTCCAAGGTTCCTCACAGCGCTATTAAGAGAAAGAGTAACCACATCCAAACTGAAAGTTTGTTTTGGAAAGGTATTTCTAAGGTTTTTTTGGACCAACAAGAATGACTTCAGTCTTATCTGAATTTAATAGCAGGAAATTACAAGCTACCAATAAGTGGGAAGACTTCTTTAAATAACCTGGTAGGAATAGGGTCTAAAAGACAAGTTGAAGGCTTGGATGAGGAAACTATTTTGCCTAACTCTAAAAAGTCAATTGGACTAAACTCATCAAGACAGATATCAGTTGAAGGAGTTGTAGTAGTTGTAGTAGTTACTGTATTGAAGTTAACGGTGGGAAGAATCTGATTGATTTTATCTCTGATGGATGAAATTTTATTATTGAAAAAGTTCATAAAGTCCTGACTAGTAAGCTCTAAGGGAATGCTAGGATTGGCAGAGTCCTGACTCTTTGTCAACTTGGCTACAGTGCTGAAAAGAAACCTGGGATTATTCTTGTTCTCTTCTATTAATGCAGAATAATAACTCATTCCAGCTTTTCTAAGAGATTTTTTATAAATTAAAAGATGATTTCTCCAAGCTAAATAGATTTCATCTAAATTAGTGGAGCGCCATTTTCTTTGTAATTGACGAGTCTTCTGTTTTAAGCTACGAGTTTCTGTGTTGAACCAAGGAGTTAAAAATCTCTGATTAGACTTTTTCCTTTTTAAGGGAGCCACCGTGTCTAGAGTCTGATGCAGAGAAGCTGTAACACTATCTACCATGCTATCAATTGCAGAAGGAGCAAGCTGTCTATAGCTTATTTTTGTTGTGTTGACACATGGCATAGAGGAAACAATCTGCATAAATTTGGTAACAGCATCATCTGAGAGGCATCTACTGTAGTAATATTTTTCTTTAGGAGCCAAATAGTCAGAAATAGTAAAATCAAAGGTTAACAGACAATGGTCTGACAGTACAGGGTTATGAGGAGACACTACCAGATTTTCTATTTCAGTGCCATATGTCAGAACAAGGTCCAACGTATGGTGGAGATAATGAGTAGAATTTCCTACTTTCTGAGAAAACCCAATCAAGTCTAATATTGAATTAAAAGCCACATTAAGGCAATCACTATCTACATCTACATGTATATTAAAGTCCCCTGCTATAATTATTCTCTGATTTCAGCACTAAATCAGCTAAGAATTCAGCAAATTCGGATAAAAATTCTGAGTAGGTTGATGGAGGACAATAAACTATGGCAAATAAAATTGGGTTTAGCCTAAAATTGCTAAAGTGCCCAATACTGAGGACCAGGCCCTCAAAGGAATTATAACATGTTTTTTTGCTTTACATTAACTAGTAATTTGGAATGGTAAATTGTTGCTACTCCTCCTCCACGACCAGAACTTCTGGGATTTTGACAGTTTAAATAACCAGAGGGAGTTGATTCATTTAAACCAACATAATCTTCTTGTCCTAACCAAGTCTCTGTAAGGGATATTAAATCAATCTGATGATCAATTAACAGATCATGGACTAACAGAGACTTGGGAGTTAGAGACCTAATATTTAACAAACCACATTTAATTTTTAAATTATGAGGAGGAACAGAGGCTAAGTCATTCAATTTAGAGGCTTCATGTTTAATTTGAGTTTTACCAATTTTTTGTTTAATCACTTTGGGATGCTTATATATTATATTTTTATTTGCTTTGGATGGAGCAGACAATGATTCTCTGATGGGGAAGACAGGGGCTAAGTTGAGGGGTGGTGGATGGAGCGGAGCTGCAGAGAGGCGTGTAAGACTGCGACTCAGCTTCCTGGTCCCAACTCTGAGTTGTCAAGATTTTGGAAATTTGGATAAAAAAGATGCCAGATTGTTAGATAAATGAGACGCACCATCCAAAGTGGGATGGTCGCTGTCTTGTCTCAAAAGACCAGGTTTTCCCCAAAATGAGCTCCAATTGTCAATGTAGCCCACATTGTTTGCAGGACACCACACAGACAGCCAGCGGTTGAAGGATGACGAGTGGCTAAACATGCCATCACTGGTCAGATTGGGGAGGGGCCCAGAGAATACTACAGAGGCAGACATTGTTTTGGCAAAGTCACACACCGATTCTACATTAAGTTTCGTGACTTCCGACTGCCGGAGACGGATGTCATTAATGCCAGCGTGAATAACAATTGTGGAGTATTTACAGTTACTTTTTGCCAGCATTTTCAAATTTGACTCGATGTCGCCTGCTCTGGCCCCAGGAATGCATTTGACTATGGCCGCTGGAGTCTCTAGGTTCACGTTTCTGACTACAGAGTTACCAATGATCAGAGTTTTTTTTTCCTCAGCAGGTGTGTCGCTGAGCGGGGAAAAACAATTAGAAACGTGAACAGGTTGGTGGTTAACCGGGGCTTTGCAGCTAGGCTTCCTTCTCATTGTCACTCACCCAGTTTCCTCGCTGCTGAGGAGGACCGGAGGACCACTAACAGGGCCTATGCTAGCGAGCTCTGCTGCAGCTAGGGGTCGTCCGTCAAGAGTAACTGGCGCAGACGGTGTTTCAATGCAGCGGAGCCGGGATTCCAAATCAGACAACCTCGCCTCGAGCGCCTCAAAAAGACAACATTTATTACATTTACCGTTATCACTAAAAGAGGCAGAGGTGTAGCTAAACATCTGACAGAGAGAGCACACCAGAGGAGGAGAGGAAGGAGAGCTAGTAGCCATAGCTAGTGGCTAACTCAAAGCTAACAAAAACACCGATGAAAGGTGAACAAAAGGATGAAGAGGGTGATTAGGTGACACTGAGTGCGCACACAGGTGCAAGAGGCTTGATAAACAGAAGTGAGAGCTAACGGTAGATGGAAAAATGTGTTTAAAATACAATTAAAAGCAAAATCCTCAGGAGAGTGAGGAGAGCTAACCACATGGACAGACAGCAATACAGGAAGTGACGATACGTTACCACAAGTGACGTGTCCTCCCAGACTGCTGCTGCAGACTCACACACAAGGGCGGTCTGTCTTTCTGGGTGCTGTGATGGTGTTCTGTCCAACAGAGTGCATACATTCCATTCTGCTACACACAAGGCTGCTGTTTTTCTCTTCTTTTGTCTTCCTGCTCCTAGCTTACTTTTTGCTTCCTGTCGGAGTGTGATCTTCAGAGGATAAGCTACTGTGTATTTTCATTCATATACTACCAGTGACCGGATGGTCAGTAGTTAAGGGATAAGGACCCATACTTATACAGCAGTTTTTCTGGTCACAAAGACCACTCAAGTTTTTAACTAGTAGCTACACTAACTGCAGTAGCTACATTATTCTCATCACTGACGACAATGAGAAGGCATACAGGGCTGAGGTAGAGAATCTGCTGCTGTGGTGCCAAGCAAACAACCTGAAATTGATTGTCCACAAAACCAAAGAACTCATAATGGACTTCAGGAAGAACAGACAGCACCACTCTCCCTCATCGTACTGTAAATGGAGACTGTGCGGAAACCATCCCCACCTTCAGGTTCCTGGGCACCCACATCTCTTCTGACCTCTCCTGGACTGTCAACACCAAGGCCCTGGTGAAGAAAGCCCAGCAGCGGCTTCACTTCCTCCGTGTCCTGAGGAAGAACAAGCTGGACCAGAAGCTGTTGCTGGCCCTCTACCGCTGCTCAGTGGCGAGTGTGCTCACTTACTGTCTGGGTGTGTGGTACGCCGGCTCCACGGTCAAGAACAGGAAGGCTGTGCACAGCAGAGGGTCATCAACACCACCCAAAAAATTATCTGCGGCCCTCTCCCTTCCATAGAGGACATCTCCAGATCCCCCTGGCTAAGAAAGATCAAGGCCATCACAGGAGACCCCTCACATCCCACCCGCCACCTGTTTGACCTGCTTCCCTCTGGACGACGGTTCAGATCAATCAGGTCCCACACCTCCAGACTGACAAACAGTTTCTTCCCCTGGGCCATCCAGCAAACAATCAGAGGCCACACCTCCCTCCCTCTGAACGCTCACATGCACAGAACTGAGGACCTTTTAATTACCACAATAACTCACCTGTCTTTGCACTCCTCACTTTCATGTATATTGACCCATCCACGAAATCACTACTGTGTATACTGTATTTTCCATAATCCTTGGGCCATTTTACTCAATTGTGTGTTCCACACTCTTATGTACATACAGTAGTTCTACCTGTGAAACCACTACCATACCTGTGTATATTTACATAATCCTGGGCTATTTTTATTTCAGTCGTGTTTAATTGTGTGTTCTGTAACCATGTTTTATCTAATCCTTCTTTCATATTTTATTGCGCAGTAGCCTGGTGGAGCACCCACAATTCTGTTGTACTGTACAGCTGTACAATGACAATAAAGCCTATTCTATTCTACTGTAAAAGCCTATCAGAGACAGATATCTAGGGACAATTTAGAATCCCCAACATGAATGTCTTTGGATTGTGGGAGGAAACTTGAGCACCCAGAGTAAACCCACACAGCACAGAGAGAACATGCAAACTCCACCAAGAAGGTTCCCACCCCTGCCAGCCTGGGGATTTGAAACTGGAACCTTCTAGCCGTGAGGCAACAGTGCTAACCACTGTACCCCAGGATTTCCACTGACTCCAGATGCAGTGCAGACGGAGCCTTGTGTCCATTCCTACCAGCTCCGTTTGTGTTTTGAAGTGGCATGGATAAGAACAGGGTTTGAAATGCCAGACTGCGTCAAGAAAGACCCAAGCAAGACCAAGGAGAACTGATTGTCATCACGCGATAACAAGGAAGCGTGATGTAGCAGCTCTCCACCTGGATTTTTGAGCTCTAATACACATAATACATAAGTAGCCCGTTAATTTTAATTGTATGAAGTGTTTGTATGTTATGTCAAAGTTTTTATCTTCTCTTGCACAGTGGTGGAGGAGTAGACCTCAGAAAATAATGGACCATCCTTAAATTGTTTTAAATGAACAGCTACTAAATACAGAGCTACCGAGGCTTTTCCTTGTGGACTGGATCTGGCCTCTGTCAAAAAGACGTTGCATATTTTTAGTGAGCCGAAGCCAACAAGCTGAATCCCTTCCACAGTGGTCCAGACCAGTTGTGAAGCAGAGCATTAATTAGAATGGGAACTATTTGCTGCAGAGACTGGATTGCAGCCGTAACAAACCACACCCAGAGTCAGTGGAAATGCTGGGTAAAACTGTGCTGCTGTTTATGAGGAGAGGCTGACCCTCTGCTGCAAAAATAGCTTAAAAGTTGTTCTAAAGCATAGACAATCATATTTTTGTAAAATCTCTTTATCAAATCCTTTATCACCATATTAATAAAATGGCGCAGTTAACCTGGGAATTGCTCTTTAAGTAAATCTCATATTACTGTGGTAATCATCAAACAAGTGATGCTGAGCAGGTCAGGTTGTATATGGTTGTATATGATGGTTTGTGTATCTGGAAAGGATGCCTTCTAAATATCTCTTGGGTGATGATAAAGAACTTAGAGGTTGGCTACAGGATGAAGCTCCAGGATCGTCTTGGAAGAGCATTGGTAATTCCCCGCAGAAGCGCTGTATGTGGTGGCCTGAGTGGGGGAGGTCTGGATGCATCTGCTGGGACCGTGGCAGCACTTTGGGTAACAAGAGCACTCTGAGGCAAGTACAATATCCCCCGCCTCCGTTTTCTTTGACAATCCCAATACTCACTGACAGAGAGCAGTTTTCAACTTTTCAACATAATTACTGTGGCAGAATCAAATTATGATAAGCCCATCATCCACGAATATACAACATAGTATACAACCACAGTTGTAGGGCAGGATCCCGAGGTGAACCTGTGTAGCAAGTATAATGGCCCTAGAGAGATTTACACATTCTATAGCAAGAGATCATAGGGAGTGCCAACCTTGACCTTTTGACCCCAAACCTGTAGTCAGAGGTTGTGGTCTCAGAGTGAACCTGTGTACCAAGTTTAGTGGCCCTAGCTTTACTCGTTGTACAGTAAAAATGCATAAGAAATGCTATCCTTGACCTTTGACCTTTTGACCCCAAACCCATAGTCAGAGGTCAGGATCCCAGTGTGAACCTGTGTACCAAGTTTGGTGACCCTAGCTTTCTTTGTTGTTGAGATATAGTTTATAAGCCATTTTGATATTGACTTTGTGATCCAGAAACCACAGTCTCACTTCAGAGTCACAGGGTGAACCTGTGTAGCAAGTTTGTTGACCCTAACTTTACTCGTTGTACAGTAATAAGGCATAGGGAATGCTAACCTTGACCTTTTGACCCCAAATCCATAGTCAGAGGTCAGAATCCCAAGGTGCCCTAGCTTTGTGTTGTACAGTAATAAGGTATAAGGATTGTTAACTTTGACCTTTGACCTCTTGACCCCAAACGTATAGTTAGGTGAAGGTGTAAGTTGTCCAAGATGTGTATTAGATACAACTCCTGGATTGATTTGAAAAGCATACATCATTTCTTTCAGTCTCTCAAACAGGTTCATTTTGTCTTCTTAATGATAAAACTGATATTGTTCTTCTATTAAGACAAGGCAATGGGATGTCTCATATCTCTGACATGTTTTGGCTGTCGTCTGCAGTCTTCTCCAGAAAGTGTCGTCTGATGTCCGTGACGTGTCACAGCTGTTTTATCCTTTCCACAGGCGTGACTGTCCTGACAGATTTAACAAAATTTGCCAGTATCACCCCCCAGATCTATGGCACACCAAAAATACACAAGAAAGACACTCCACTATGCTACATAGTAGACAGTATCGGTTCAGTCAGCTATAATTTATCAAAAGTACAAGTAGAAATCATCAAACCCATCCTTGGACTAACAGAACATCACTGTTAAAATTTAAAAGAACTGGCACATGAACTTAACAACCTGAAAGTGGAAACGGATGAAATTTTCATTTCTTGTGATGTGGTGTCATTATAGTATTTACAAAAGCCCCTGTTAATGTCACACTACATATTGTACAGGAATGCCTCAAGAAGGATGAAACACTCAAAAAATGCACAAAACTTACAGTTAATGACATATCACAAATCTTACAGTTTGTTGCCAAATCCACCTACTTCCAATTCAAAAATAAAATATACAGGCAAAAATAAGGATTCACAATGGGAGACCCACTTTCTGCAATAATGAGTAGTTTTTTTTCATGGAAGACCTGGAAATCAGAACTATCAATACAGTCCCCACATCATGCAGAGCCACATTCTGGAGAAGATATGTGGATGGCATCCTGGAAAAAATAAAACATGGACACACACACAAGCTTACAGACCACTTGAACACCATAGACAGCACTAGGAACATCAAATTCACACATGAAGAAGAAACAAACCAGACCATAAACCTTCTTAAACCTTAGACATATAAATTCACCTAAGGACGACTGCAGCATCAAAATCACAGTATACAGGAAACCAACACACATGGACCAATACCTCCTCCGGACATCTGAACATCCCATGGCACACAAACTGTCAGTTGTGAGGACATTATATGAACGGACCACCATCATCACAGACGAAGAGGACAGACAGAAGGAAGAATGGAACATACAACACACACTTATGGACCCGTCAATACCAAACATGGGCAATAAATAAAGAAAAACATCTAGTCCAAAACAAAGACCAAGAAGAAAAAAACAAAAAACAGACACCCAAAACAGAAAGCAACAAAAACATAGTAACCCTACCATACATCTGGGGAATAACTGAGCCCATACAAAGAATCATGAAAAAGCACAGAATAAACACTGCAGTAAAACTCTACACAAAACTGCAGCAGCTGTTTGTTCACCCCAAGGACCAAACAAAAAAAAAAATGCCATGTAATTTATGAAATACCATGCAAATCATATGCAAAAACATACAGTACATGGGAGAAACAGGGAAGATGTAAGATAAGCCTTTATTAGTCCCACAACGGGGAAATTCCAGGATTGCAACAGCACAGGGATAGCAACACTCAGAGCAACAATCAGAAGGCAAGAAAAAACAAGCAAGCAAGAGCAGCTAATATACATATGTACATATTACTATAAAATATATATATACACACACACACACACAGACACACAGTGCAGAGCATTGTAGCTGGATGGAATAAATATTCCATCCAGCGAACATGTTTCCATGTTGCGAACATGGAATGTTCGCAACATGGAAACGGGAACACCAAAAAAAAGTGAAAAAGAAACAGCAGCGTGACTCACAAGAATGCAAAAAGAAAAGGCACAACAGGAAAACCTCAAATCAGAACATCAGACCAATGCAAGATTGGTCCTTGCAAACCTGACAAAATTTGACAGATCTGCCAGGTTGGTCACGCCTACAGAAAGGATAAAACAGCTGATGTGACATGTTACGGACGTCAAACAACGCTTTCTGAAGAAGACTGTAGACGATAGTGGAAACATGTCAAAGGTATGAAACATCACTTTGCTTTGTCTTAACAGAAGAACAATATACCGTATTTTTCAGACTATAAGGCACACCGGATTATAAGGTGCATTAAGCGAAACAAAACAGTCAGATAAGTCAAACTTTATTCAACTCATTCACAATAACTCTCAACATTTATTTATTTATTTATTTATTTAGCGAATGCAAAATCCTCAAGCTAAGCAGTTGCCTCCTGGTTTGCTGTATGGAGGGTGTGTAATCCTCCTTCCAGTCTTTGGAGCGGGCAAGCCTCTATGATGTGTTCCATTGTTTGCTCCTCTCCACATGCGCACAGTGGGCTAGGGCTACTGCCCCATCTGTGAAGGCTGGCCAAGCAGGGGCCATGTCCAGTCCTGAAGCGATTGAGTGTAGACCACTGTCTCCTTGGGAGGTTGGTGCCCGGGACCTGTTGGTTGGGGTTTGTCACCAGGTGTTTGTTTGGGACCTCCTTGGTCTCCCATTCCTCTTGCCAAGCTGTCTGGATGGTGAAGTCAGCTGGGGGAGGGTTTTTCCAAATCGGCCGTCTGGATGGAAGTCGGGCAGTGGGTGGGGTGTAGATATCTGCATAGATTGGTAAGTGAGGAGAATCTTTGGCTTTTTGAAGCATCCTTTGAGTTAGTGCTGCTCGCCGGATGTGTTGGGGGAGCTATGTTTGACAGTACAGGGAGCCAGGGGAGTGGTGTTGAGCGGATTGTCCCAGTTATGGTTCTCATGGTTGTGTTGAGCTGGGTGTCTACGTGGTGCGTGTAGGATGACCTGGACCAGACAGGGGCACAATATTCTGCTACAGAGTATGAAAGGGCCAGTCTTTGAGCCACTCTCAACATTGTTCAGTTGTAACACATAAAATACAAAACAATGCACTCACTCACCACTTCGTAAGCGTGTCTCTTAACAGGTGCCATTTTGGGGTCCTTATACACACACCGTAATATTATGTTGAAGTACAGTACGTATTACTCCGCGAGGCTCCTGACTACGGAGTAATACTAGCCGTAATGCTCCGACAATCCATCAAGCGGTGCGGCTTCGTTGCTTACCAAAGTCGTACTAAAACATTTTGACAAATTTTTGAGTGCCGTGTACCACATAAAATTGGTTCGAGGTCAGTAAGCACAACCAGAATTGATACATAAGGCGCACCAGATTATAAGGCGCACTGTCGATTTTTGAGAAAATTAAAGGATTTTAAGTGCGCCTTATAGTCTGAAAAATACGGTAAGTTTTATTTCTTTCAGTCATTATTATGTTTAGAAGATTTAGGGAAAAATCTGACCTCAAGGTCATCCAGTGAGAGTAAAATTGCAATATTGGCATCAGAGTATTTCAAACCATGGTACCAAGTTTCAAAACAATCGGAACAAAACTGTAGGGGGAGTTGATTTCACAAGATAGTTACTGTCTATGAAGTGAGGTGAAACAGGAGGTCATAGGTCAGGGGCTACAGTTCCTGCAAAAATCATCTGATCAAAACCAAATTGCAATGTATGCATCCTCAGTGTATATCAAACCATGGTTCGAAGTTTCAAAACAATCGGACCAAAACTGTAGGAGGAGTTGATTTCAAAAAAGTGGGGCAGACGGACAGACAGACTGAACCATAACATAATTAAAAAAAAAATATATATATATATATACACTGTATATATATTTAAATTTTGTATACTTTATTAATCCCCAGAGGGAAATTACAGGGCATCCACCTGGATGGATGAGGCCACCACGGTACTGCACCAATCCCTTCACCATTCACACACACATTCACACGTAGGGCCACTTTAGAGTCTCCAATTAACCAAACCTGCATGTTTTTGGCCTGTGGAAGGAAACCAGAGTACCCGGGGTGAACCCATGCAGACACGAGGAGAACATGCAGACTCCACACAGAAGGGTCACCAATGGTCAGGGGGTGGGATCGAACCCACGATGGTCAAGGGTGGACTTGAACCCGTGACCACCTTACTGTGCTGCCACAGTGCTAACCACTGTGCCATCGAGCTGCCCCCCTTCGGTCTTTGCCCAAACGGCTCTTCAACCACTTTGGGCTTCGACCGGCGAGGGATAAACAGTGTTGGCTCCTCTGCAATTTTGCACCCATCAGAAAATGCAGCATGAAGACAGAATGCACCAGAGCGGCTGAGCTAACAGATGTCATAATTCAAAGTAGATGCATGTAAACCAACAGGGAGCTGCGACACGCCTCACATGACAGACAGCTGGGCTTTGTCAGCAGTTTATTGAAAATACAGCAAATATGTCATTTAGCACAAAAACCATTACATGAAACAACTCAGGACTTACAGCATTTGTTCCAATGGATTAGCATGAGGCTTTATAAAAATTGGTCTTGAACAATACAGTGAAGCTGTTGTTGGCCAGAGCAATACGAAAATCATTCTATATAAAAGATGCCACAGCTGGATGAACAAATCAAAAATTGACCCCAGGCCACAAAAGGCCTGGCACAAATGCTGCCTGTTCAAAGAAGAGTAATGCGTTCGTCTGAGTCAAGCTCCAGTAGTGCTCCATAGGCTCGTTAAACTGCATTTTATTCTTACGCTACGGTCACAAATACCCTTACGAATGGCTGCGAACACCATACAAATGATTTCTGGACCATTTCGTATGGCCTTCTTAAAGCGGTCATAGGAGAATCCAGCGTTCATAGACCATTCATAAGTTTGTGGCCAGGTTGATGGTCTTGTCCAAGATTTCTACAAACGCCCCATGAAAAACCCTCATCATAGGGCGGCCACACGAGTGTCACAGGAACAACATAAGAACTACACAAGATTTTGGCTGTAAGTGTTCTTGAGAGCCCCTTACAGAGGTCGTAGGAAACGGTGTACAAATCCCTGTTTGTGGAGATTCATACAGCAGCGTATGTAAGATGATAGTGAGGCACTCATAATTTATTTAAAGGCAGAAGTATGTCATTCATGCAACATTTGTGCCGACAAAATGTGCTGAAAGTCATACAAGCTGCATAAATATTTTCGTAAGATGGCAGTAAGTATGCCGTAGGAAGATCCCAAGGCACCCTTACGAAAAACTTAAGAACTCTAGGGCCATCATACGACAGAAAAGCTCCTCATTTCTCTAGAATACCTCCAGTTGCTCTTGTGAACTGAACGGCAGCCATAAGAAACTATGGCCTCCCTCCACGTCTGCAAACTCCAGAATTTGTAGGAACTGGGAGATTCTTATGAACCCATCGTTTGTAAGAATCTTTGTGACCGTAGCTTTAGATATTTCAGTTACTTATTCTCTGCAGTCAGTAGCATGACAAACAGTAGTTAGCAGTTACCTTTTCATTGCTGCTCACTTGTTAATTCAAGGAAAAAACAAACTTCTGAAGGTCTTTAGCAAATGTGAACTCCACCAAAATTGTCTTCTCCATTGAAATGAATTCACCACATGTAGATTTTCTGTCAAATGCACTGGCGGTTTCTTTCAATCCAACTCACTGCTTTTTTTGTCATAACTCCAAAGAAATGAATGAACCTTTTCATCACGGCAATAGCTCTGCTTGTCCAAAATTAAAAGAACATCATCTGTCAACCAGCAGTTCAAACAATATCTACCCAGAATCTTTTATAAATATATCTTCTTCCAGCAGTTCATAGAAAAATAGGGAAAACAAGATATACACATCAGATGGCCGTGTGCATAAAATACTGCAGGTTTGCCTTGGGCGTACATCCTCACGTTTTCTTAACTGTTGGTGTAGTTTCCAGAGAAGCTCTGACTGCACATAAACAGGGGGTCCATGGAGGCCACTTTGGCAGCGATAAAAGAATGTATGCAGTGGAGGACGGCTGTCAGGTTGGCAAACTCCAGCTCCTGAAAAAGCACAAAGTCAAGAATGAGGCACATGTGATTAGCTCAGTTTAAACAGGAACACTTTGAGGTAAAGTCCAATTTATTTCAGCCTTGAGGGGCTTTTCTCATTATTGTGGCTTCCATGCATTCTCCAGCTTTGTAGTAGAGGGGAAGAGCGAGGGTCACACCACACTACAGTTTCATCAATATGCACCAATTTGTGTAAATCTTTGTTTCTCTGGCCCAAAACTACAATATTCAGACTAATGTATGATCAGGAAGCCCACACTAACTGACAAGTTAAAATGAAGACTTTGTAAAAACATTTAATACTAAACCTGTGAACTTTAAAGGGTCATTGACTGCACTTTTTCCACATTTCCACAACTCACCCATGTCTTATTGAAGTGTTTGACATTTTGTTCACATTTTCTTTAATTTTTTAGGCGGGGACGTTTTCCACCCGGTCACCATTTATGAGGAGGGGGAGGGGTCATCCTGTCTGTTCTTCCTGAAGTCCAGTATGAGTTCTTTGGTTTTTTGGACATGCAGTTTCAGGTTGTTTGCTTGGCATCACAGCAGCAGATTCTCTACCTCTGCCCTGTATGCCTTTTCATTGTTGCCGGTGATGAGCCCAGCCAAGGTGGTGTCATCCATGTATTTCACGATGATGGTGGTTGGGTGGGTTGGAATACAGTCAGAGGTGTACAGGCAGTATAGTAGAGGGCTTAGCACGCAACCTTTGGGGGAGCCAGCGCTGAGGGACAGTGTGGAGGTGTGGTGGGGGCCAAGTCTGACTGTTTGAGGGCGGTTGGTGAGAGAGTTATTTATCAAGGAGCAGGTGGGGGGGGGGATCTGGAGGAGGTGCAGTTTGTTGATCAGGATGTCCGGGATGATGTTGTTAAAAGCTGAGCTGTAGTCCACAAACAGCATCCTCATGTAGCTCCTTGGGTTCTCCAGGTGGCTCAGCACACTGTGGAGAGTAGTGGCAATGGCATCTTCCATAGACCGGTTCTCCCCGTAGGTAAATTGATGGGGGTCATAGGAGGGCGGAGGACGGTCCCTGATGTGCTGGGACACCAGTCTCCCAGAACACTTCATGACTACAGAGGTGAGTGTTATGGGTCTGTCATCATTCATGCTGTCAATTGCAGACTTTTTGGGATGATGGTGGAGGCCTTGAGGCAGGAGGGGACCGTGACGTGGGTCTGGGAGAGGTTGAACAACTTGGTGAGGATCCCTGCCAGCTGGTCAGCATATGCTTTGACCACCGCTCCTGGGAAGCCGTCTGGATCAGCAGCTCTGCTGGGGTTCACTGCTCTTAGTTGCCTCCTCACCTCGTGCACCTTTAGAAAGGGGGGGAGGAGGAGGGGGGGCGAGTTTGGGGAGTAGGTGTGCTCAAACTGGGCAAAGAAGCTGTTAAACTCCTCTGCCAGAGCGAGGCTGCTGTCTGATGTTGGGGAGCCCAGGCCCCTATAGTTGGTGAGGGCCTGGATGCTTCTCAACATCTGTTGGGGGTTGTTGTCTGTGACGAAGCTCTCCACTTTCCTCCTATAGGCGTTTTTAGCAAGTTTTATGCCTCTTCTCAAGTTGGCTCTGGCAGTGCTGTACAGAAAGCTGTCCCTCTGTCTGAAGGCTGAGTTGCGGGCTCTGATCAGGACCTGGACTTCACTGGTCATCCAGGGTTTGCAGTTTGGAAATACCTGGATGTGTTTGGTGACTGTCACATTTTCTACACAGCGTTTGATATAGAAAAGGACAGATTTGGTGTAGGAGTCCAGGTCCTGCTGTTCAAAGATGTTCCAATCAGTGCAGGCAAAGCACTGTTGTAGCTGGAGAAGAGCATTTTCAGGCCAGGTTTTAATTGTTTGTTTGGTTGGGGGGGGGGCTCTTCCTAAGGGAGGTGTAGGCAGGTATTAGAAGCAGAGAGAGATGGTCTGATTCACCAAGGTGGGGGAGGGGGGTGGCTCTGTAGACGTGCTTAATGTTGCTGTAAACATGATCCAGTGTTCTTTCCCCTCTTGTGGGACACTTAACATGTTGGTAGAATTTGGGGAGTACAGTCTTTAAGCATGCTTTGTTAAAATCCCCTGCAATAATGTGGACTGCATCGGGGTGATCTCTTTGCTGCCTGCTGACAATGTGCTGGAGGTGATTGAGTGCTAAGCTAATGTTAGCATCAGGAGGAATGTAAACGGCTGTTAAAATTTCTGCGGTTAGCTCGTGGGGGAGATAAAAAGGCCAACACAGGAAGAACATGGCCTCTAAGTCCGGTGAACAGTGGCTTTGATTTAATTCTGCTGTTATTACACCAAGTCTGAAGGACATAAACACAGAGCCCTCCCTCCCTTCCCTTACCAGAATCAGCACTGCGGTTGAAATGGTGTGTAGTTCGGCCAGGTAATTCCACAGCGGCAGCCGGAATACATTCGGTCAGCCATGATTTGGTCACAATCAGAATACAGCGGTCCCGGACATAGCGATTATAGGCGATCGCCGATCTCAGTTCATCCATTTTGTTGGCGAGGGATCTGGCATTGGTGAGAAAAACTGAAGGTTACGGTGGTTTGGTGCTGGTCATTTCTGCTTCCTCTCCCGTCGTCTGCACCACTTGCGGGGCATAACAAACCACAGAGCAACCGGCGGTCTGGTGATCTTCTCAGGGATGTGGTGGTAGTCACTTGAATGAGCGCTGGGGATATCTGAAGTAAGTTGGTGACTGGTGCCTATAAGTTCTTGGCGACTGTAGGTAATTAGTCCATCACAGAAGGAACACAGAAAAAGGCAGAAAAGACACAAAAAGGAGTGCAGTAGTCCGGAGCGTCTAGCCGCTGCAAGTGAACACATCGCCACCATCTTAATACCTCAAGAAAATCAAGATGTTAGAATGGGCAAATCAGTCACCTGACTAAGTCCTGAAGATTCCAGGGCCCTCTTGTAAACCATGATTTCATTTGGATTTAAAAGTCAGTCTGTTTAGAAGAACGGGCCAAACTCCCACCTGAGCACTGTGGATCTTGAATCTGTCATTGCAAATAAAGGCGTCTCCATGAAGGATTAAATGCATTTCAGTTACCATTCATTCATTCATTCATCTTCCGCTTAATCCTTTTCGGGTCGCGGGGGGGCTGGAGCCTATCCCAGCATCTTTGGGCAAGAGGCAGGGTCCACCCTGGACAGATCTCCAGTCCATCGCAGGGCCAGCACAGAAAGACAGACAACCATTCACTCTCACAGTCACACCTAAGGACAATTTAGAATCCCCAGTTTGATGCCAATTAACCTAACTTGCATGTTTTTGGCATGTGGGAGGAAACCAGAGAAATCCTGGAGTAAACCCACGCAGACACGGGGAGAACATGCAAACTCCACACAGATCACTGTTGGTCGGGGGCTGGGATCGAACCCAGGATCCCCCGGCCAAGGGTGAGTTGCTGTGCTGCCACAGTGCTAACCACTCCACCACCGCGCTGCCTCAGTTACCATATTCAATGTTTTTTTTTGTTTCATTCAAATTTATTGCACACACATTGATTTATGAACTTTACGCTACAAATACCCTCAAATATCCTTACGAATGGCTGAGAACCATTGCCAGGTTGATGGTCTTGTCCAAGATTTTCTACGAATGCCCCATGAAAACCCTTCATCATAGGGAGGCTGTACAAATGCCATAGGAACAATGTGAGAACTATGCAAGATGTTTGTGGATTATTTAGGGTCAGGAGATCATTCCAGAACCTCAAATTCCTACAATGACTGTAAGTATGGCGCAAGAACACCATAAGTAGTTCTTGAGGGCCCCTTACAATGAACAAATATGATAAATAATGAAATAATGAACTGTACAAATCTCTGTACAAATGGGGATTCATGCAACATGTGTAAGGCGGTAGTGAGGCGCTCATAAGGCGGAAGTACATTAGTCATTCGACATTTGTGGTGTTCTTCAGGGTAGGCCACATGCACGCCATACAAATCGTCATTCAGTGCAAGATATTCGAAGAGAAAAGAGCTGCAAATTTTCATATTTTTGTTTTAAGACGCTGACCGTGTTTTTACTAGGCCTATTTGAGACATGAGACTCAAAGGAAAGCACAGCAAGGAGAAACCACCAAAACAAGGAAAGGGGGGATGAGACAGGAGGAAGAAGTGGCTACAACCGCTTGATCTTCTTCATCATCCTGCAGCTGTAATCTTCTCAGCATTATTGCCATCTTGAAAATAATAAATAATAAACTTTTCCACATATTTTCTAGCAGATGTGATGACCACTCGGACAAAGAATGCTGGACAGTGGACAGCCGCTACTTATATACCCCAACAAAATGTGCCAAAAGTCTTAAGATCTTCCTACTAATGACTAAAGAGCACTGTGACTTGCACATAGGGGTGCTGTATGGCCAACAAAAAGTTTTTGGAAGATGGCAGTAAGTCTGCGCTAGGAAGTTCCCAAGACACCTTCAGGAAGAACTAAGAACTCTAGGGCCATTGTACGACAGAAAAGCAGCTCATTTCTCAAGAATGCCTCAAGCTGCTCTTGCAACTTGAATGGCAGTCGTAAGAAACTATGCCCCCCTCCACAAATGTCTGCAAACTCCAGAATTCGTAGGAACTGGGAGATTCTTATGGCCCCATCGTTCGTAAGAATGTTTGTGACCGTAGCTTTAAATGTTTTGATTTCTGTATATGTGTGGATTTCTTGCATTAATGCCACCTTTTTTTTAAATGTTACATGTATACATGTATTAAAAATGTTAACCTGCAATAGTAGGAAATAAGTATTGAATGTGTTATCTTCTGTTGGCTACTAGCATACCTCGTTAAACCAGTGGAAGGGTAGTTTGACCACTTTAGCTGCATTAATGGAAAATGATCCATGATGACAATAAACAGTATTTTTTAATGCACAGCACTGTGGTAAACATGCCCCCATAACAGTGTACTTAACAACTACAAAATAAGTGTCTAATGTCAAACCTGTTAAGGTTATTTTCACTTTGAAGGGACAAAAATGTTCATTACCTTCATGTCTATCTGCTTGCTCTCAGCATTCTTGAAAAGGAGTTTTACCCTGGTTTTCCCATCATCAGAGGAGCCTTTAAGTTGGGAGAACTTGTATCGCCATAGAACACTCTGAAAAGAAGGGAAGGGCTCAGACAGCTGTAGGATTTCATTAATGACCAGAACACATGCCACAGCTGACTACAGAGAGACAAGAAGTGGAATTTTAAAGGTTCACTGCACTTTTCCACAGGTCTTAATGAAATGTTTGTGACACATTTTGGTCACATTTTCTTTAATTGCTCCCACCCCAGCCAGCATGCCCATGTGGGCCCCACCAACAGTTAAATCTGGGCTGCCCTATGGGTCCTGTGTGGGTTTGTCCAGGGATTCCACGTTGGTCCCATCTGTGCTGCCCACATGGACTTTACCTGTGGAACAGGTAAGCACATAATCTGTTCACCCAGTTTAAATCCACTGGGTCCCACATAGATTTAATGTGGGTGAGCAGGTTTCAGTAACACTGGTGCCAGAGGCAAAATTATACAAAAAAGTCACCAATTTATGAGAAAAAAAATGTGAACATTTAAGAAAAAAGTGGCAAACTTACAAAAAATAGTAACAAATTTAAATAGTAGAAAAAAGTCACAAATTTATAGAAAAAAGTAACAAACTTACTAGAAAAGTGAATATTTAGGAGAGAAAAATTGCAAATTTACAAGAAAAAAAATCTAAAATTACTTTTTACCATCAAGTTCCAGAGCTAAGGATATTCATGGACTAGACGCTGTATTCCTGAAAAACAAAGATACTTTAATAATTCCAGTTACAGAACTAACAAATCAATCAATACATTGTAACCCCCATATACAAAGCCAGAGACAAACAAAATATGTCGTAATTATAGGCTGATAAGTATATTTCCTGTTTTGTCATAAGCCATTGAAAAGGTGGTAGTAGACCAACTGGTGGAACATCTCGAATCTGCCCAGCTGCTGCATCCCATGCAGTTTGGTTTCAGGCCGAACCACTCAACTGAGACTGCATTTTGTTATTTTATTGAAACGATGAAAAAAAATATGGATGGGGGGGTGGAAGGAGCCATCTTTTTAGACTTACGTAAAGCCTTTGATACGGTCAATCACTCAGTCTTTCTGTCTAAACTACCAGGATATAAACTGTCCATGAATACCCTTAGCTGGTTAAAATCTTATCCATCTCGTTGTCCCAGTGTGTGTGCATAAACAATACTGTACCCAATTAAAGGCACGCACCATAGGAGTACCAAAAGATTCAAGTTTAGGCCCACCGCTGTTTTACTTTGTATATAAGTGATTTGCCATCAGTATGTGAAAATGACATAAAATTCAGATGTATGCAGATGACACAGTCATCTACACACGGGAAGGATGCCAAACGAGTGGCTGACAAGTTAATGGCAGCAATGTAGAAAGTGTCAAAATGGCTTAATCAATCATGCTTCACTGAACGTAGAGAAAACAGCTACCATGTACTTTACCATCAAACAAAATCATACGCACTATCTGACTATAACTGTAAATGGAGCAAAAATGGAAAATGTGACGGAGTTTAAGTATCTGGGTGTCACATTAGATCCCACGCTCAGCTTTAAAAAGTGCATAAAACGGATGAGCCGCACTCTGAAATATAACCTTGCAAACTTTCATTGCATCAGAAACTCACTTACTCTAAGAGGATCAGAAACCTTTCTGAACGCCATGATTTTGACACATTTCTCCTATTGCATCTCATGCTGGTCACAAGCCAACAGTACGACTCTGAAACCCTTGGAATCTCTGTATAAACAATCCATCAAAATTCTGGATAAGAAGACACAGCAGTATCACCATTGTGGTATACTTGCCAAACACAAGATGTTAAGCTTTGAAAATATAATCATGTATGCAAACATACGGTTGATCTTTAAAATTATCCATGTTTCTACACCCCTACCTCTTAAAGGTACGTGTACACTGGTTCCGTCATTTTTCCGCTTCCCATTCACTGTGTATTGGAAACGCAGTGGAAAGCATTTGGGTGTGAATTGGTGAAAACAGGACTGTGGTGTGCAGAATCTCCCGTGAGTCCCCTAGAGCTCATTTGCATACTCGTGATGATCAGTCGTGCTATTTTCCGTACAGTCATGAACCAGGGGCAGCGCTCTCATCCTGAACTTTTAAACCAGCGGTTTGTTTTTAATGTCAAATAATGACAGATTTATTAACTGAACCTACTATTTCTCACACGAAGTGATGTTAGAAACACTTTTTGCTGGTTTGTTTTAAAGATACGGAGACCAAGAATGCCATATTATTTGGTAGCAGCGGAGAACTGAAGACCGTCCACAGACGGATCCGTCGACCAATCCAGTGAACCAGCCAGCTGGAGGAGAAGACCAGATCTTGGGGGGGGGGGCGGGGGGGAGGCTGTATGTTACCTGTTGTTGTGAAGACATGAAGGAGAAATTAATCACCGCTGCTTCAGGCAACCCCATATGATATGACCAGTCTTTGCCGACATATAGAAACAACATACAAAGGAGTGAGGCATGGAGAGCAGTGGAACATGGGCTCATCCAGCCAAAGCTCACGAACCAGGCGGTCAAATTCACCATGCATTGTGTGTGTCTGTAGGATTGAGTGAACCCAAAACCAGCGGTGACGATGACAAAGTCGCCTTTTTGTAGCGCAAATATAGCAGCACTGTTAAAAACAATCTGCCATGGTTAATAATGACTATTCCAGTAGTTCTTCCTGCATTGCTCAACTCCGCCTATCCACTACACACCCCTTTCCGCACCTCACAGGTTCCGGTATCCGATTCCTTTACGAAAAATCCTGACCAGTGGACACGTAGCATAAAGACTTTTGTGTACCTGACTTCTGAACAAAATACCAGAGTAACAAGGACTTCCCCTAGGTGGCATTGTTGCATCCCCTTATGTAAAACTGTTTTTGGACAATCGGCATTCTCCTACAAAGCTGTAACGGAATGGAACAAGCTCCCCACTGCTTTGAAGACCAGAACAAATTACAGAGACTTTTCCACAGAGACTAAAAAATGGATTTTAAGTAATCAAGCCTGCCAGCATTGACTCTTTCCCTTAAATGGGATTTGAAATTGTACTCTTAAATTGTTTTTGTGTGTGCCATCTCTCTTATCGCTGGACGGCTGTGGCACAGGTGTAGTGTGGCCGACTACTGATCGGAGAGTCAGGGGTTCAATTCCCACTGTTCTGTCTGCAGTCTGCATGTCGAAGTGTCCTTGAGCAAGACACTGAACCCTCAGTTGCTCCTGATGGGTCAGGCCAGCGCCGGTGTATGGCAGCTCTGCCGTCATCAGTGTGTGAATGGGTGGACAGCAGGATCTGTAAAGTGCTTTGGTCATCTAGAGATGAGAAAAAAGCACAATATAAGTGAACGCCATTTATCTTTTTACCTTTTAAACTTACTCCCTGCTTGTTTCAGGGTCAACAGTTTCTGAAATCTGACCTGAATTGCTTTCTATATGTGCTGTTTTTATTTTAATATCTTCCTGCCTGCCTCAGAGACTACAGATGGAAATTAGTGAGAAGGCTAGAATCTGGTACAGAGCATCTTGGCCCTGTGTTTAAGGTTTTTTTCTGTACATGGTCCCTGACAAATAAACCAATAAACTAAACTAAACTAAACTTGAAAAGAGTTATAAACTTACAAGAAAGAAATAGCAAATTTACAACAAGTCACAAATTTATGAGGAAAAAAAAATTGAAGAAGTTGTTAACCGTGGGCAGCACAGTGACACAGTGGTTAGCACAGCAGCAGCACAGTAAGAAGGTCACAGGATCAATTCCACCCCTGACCATCGGTGACCCTTCTGTGTGGAGTTTGCATGTTTTCCCCGTGTCTGTGTGGGTTTACCCAGGGTACTCCGGTTTCCTCCCACAGGCCAAAAACGTGTTTGGTTAATTGGAGACTAAAGTGGCCCTAGTGTTATGGGGATTTTATTGTTGTGTGCAGTGTGATGATGTCACCTTCCGGCTGCATCATTACACCGGCTTATAATAGGGAGCGTCCGCCATTAGGGGCTCTTTTGCCCGGATGACACCACCACAAACTGCATATAATGTAGTGTGACCAGTTCTGTAATAAAGTTCCAGTTCCAATGCAGCATCCTTGTCCATCTCATTTCATGCCAGGTTTGTGGACATAACATTTGGCGACTTAGGATTAAACCATAAAGGCGTGCGTAACACCGCTGCTGTCTTTCCTTGAGCTCCCAGGAGAACCACCAGTTGGCTCGAAGCTTTCAACACATACAGTATGTTACAGCATTAGACCTGGGAAAGCTAGAAAAGGTGAGGACGTGAGCACTGCTTGTCCATAACTTAGGCTTAGAGGGCCAAAAGATTCTCCACACACTCGGTGCGACAGACTCGTATGAGGGGGTTGTGAAGCTATGCTTAGAGGGCCAAAGGATTCTCCACACACTCGGTGCGACAGACTCGTATGAGGGGGTTGTGAAGCTAATAGCTAACCATTTTGCTACGCCGGACAGCGTGATGGTATGACGGATTCGCTTTCACCAGCGACAACAGAGTCGTGAGCCACTTCAGCAGTTTGTTGCTGACCTGAGACAGTTAGCTAGTGTGTGCTGCTTTGGGCCGCTGGAAGATGAAATAGTGCAGGACCAGTTGGCCGAACACACATGTAACGCTGGGCTATGAGTTAGCTTGCTAACAGCACCAAACAACCTAACGCTAGCTAAAGCAGTTGAGCTAGCGCTCCAATTGGAAGCAGCAGAGAAGTTAGCTACGGAGCTAAATGGGCACCAAACACAGAGGCTACCTGGACAGTCAACGCTAGCTAATGGACTCAGAGGCTGACGACAACATGGCAGAAAAATACGAGGCTAATGTGGTGAGCTGGAAGTCTGCTCCGAGAGGCCCCGTCTGCGGGGGTTGTGGGTCCCCGACGCACTGTGACGGAGCACGAGTTTTCCCGGCAAGAGGAAAATGGTGTAACAAATGAAGGCGCCTGAACCATTTCGCCAGAGTATGCCGGTCGTCAGCACTGTGGAGCCCGCCAGGAGAGCCCGCACGCACGCCAGCAACAACCATTCATTCGGTAAGCCCTGGCATCAGTGGTTATTCATACAGCATTGTTGAAGTAGACGGAGTAACTGTACCACTTCTGCTTGACACGGCGGCAGTGCGGTCAATGTTAAACTGGGCCATGGTGAAAAAGTTTTTCCCCAACCACAAAATCAAGAAGAACAAAACGCCACTGTATGGATTTGCTGGTCACAGACTGCAATGTCGGAACAGTGAAACTGACTGTTTGCTGCAAAACCAAAATTGTGTACGACTTCAGGTGACAGCGTGTGGTGACAGTGTTATGGGATGTGACCTTTTCTACGGACTGGGTTTCGCTATCAGAGACAGCACTGGATTTGAATGGTCCGGATGCGGCAGTTGGGGCACAATGGACCAGGATGATGACGTTGCGGTGTGGGATGAGGTAATGCGGAACAGCACCGGCAACGCTCCATCCACCTCATGGTCTCAGGAGGAGAGGGAGCCCGTGCCCCTTTGGAACAACACCGATGAGGTAATTATGAATGGCGCCGACACCAAAGAGCACACTCTGTGCTCTCAGGAGGAAAGCCACACGGAGGGGGAGCCCAAGCATGCAGAGATCCCCAAACAACGGCAGCAGCGGCCGTGCACAGACACAACGTATGACGTGGCATTGCAGAGCACTTAAGACGACAAAGAGGAGGAAGTGGACAGCTCTCGTTCCCTCGCTCAACAGGCTATGGAGGTTATGACTGAGCCGATGGGTGGAGAGTCCGCTTCAACAAGCAAAACCGGAGAGGCACCGGACACCTTATGTACCCATGACGAGCCTCGACCGACGGCAAAGACAGCAGGTGAAGGGTCCGCAACGTACATGATGACTACGGAACTGCCGCAGCACGGCGGGGGTCCAAAGCCGAACGAGCACGCAGAGCCACCGGAAGCACAACAACAACGCATGAAAACAAGTAAGACGCTGCTCCCTGACATGGACTGGGTTTGGGTTTGCGCTGGCGGGAGACTGGGACGGTGACTTGACTGGGCCGCAGCCTGTGAAACAACGGGCGCCACTGAGGATCATGGTGAAACTGAGAACAGCATGCTTTCAACCGACGGATGGTTCGGTTCGGCATGCGAACCAACTATGGAGCGTCCGGGTGGCTGCTCCAGGCAGCAGGGCTCAGCGAAAGTCAGCAGTCGCAGTGTGGGACCCGGGCCTCAGCGTCATGAAGATTGACCCCGGGGTCCAACAGCTCCAGGGAGGCAGCCGTCGCGGGCACACTTCAAAGCTCCAGTGATGAGGCTGCCACGGGGCAGCCACAAAGCCCCCCAGGCAGAACTGTTCCTCCCATGGAAGAGTGTTAAAAAGAAAAGGAGGACTGTTTACTTAGGAGCGTGGCTGGAAAGAAAAAAAAACACCAAGTGGCAGAATACCCCACTTAGCTGTGCTGGGCTTTGTGGTAGTCCACCCACAGGCTCTAGTGTAGTGTTTAGTTGTTTGCTGTGTTTGTTTTATTATCAGCCGGTCGAGGCGGGTGGCCGTCCTCTATGAGCTATGGTTCCGCTCGAGGTTTCTGCCCGTTAAAGGGAAGTTTTTCCTTACTTGTATCACTGCAGTGCTTGCTGTTAGGGGTCTCTGCTGGGTTCTATACATTTGAGATCGTGGCCTAAACCCACTCTTTTCTGTAAAGTGCCTTGAGACGACCTGTGTTGTGATTTATTTCATTCAAAGAAATAAAGATTCATTTGGTGCTATATGAATAAAACTGAATTGAATTAGTGTGTTTGGGGTTTTCTACGTACCAAATTTGGGAGGGCTTTTATTGGACGTGTTTTGCGAAGGGGGGAATGTTTTGGGGATTTTATTGTTGTATGTGGTGTGATGACGTCACCTCACGGCTGCGTCATCACACCGACATATAATAGGGAGCGTCCACCATTAGGGGCTCTCTTACCCGGACGACTCCACCACGAACTGCATATAATGTAGTGTGATCGGTTCTGTAATAAAGTTCCAGTTCCAGTGCAGCATCCTCGCCCGTCTCTTTCATGCCAGGTTTGTGGACAGAACACCCAGGTGTGAATGTGTGTGTGAATGGCGAAGGGATGCCGCTGGACCGTGGCTGCTTCATCCATCTACGTGGACGCCCTGAATTTCCCCTCTGGGGATCAATAAAGTGCACAAAACTTTTTAAAAAATTAAATTAACAAAAAATGCAAATGCATGAGTAAATAAACTGAAAAATTATGAGAAAAAAGTCCCAAATTTATGTGGAAAAGGTGTAAGTTTACAGTAAAAAAAAACATTTTTGATAAAGTTCCAAATTTTCAAGACAAATTTTGCAAATTTACAAGGAAATAGCAAATTTACAAAAAGAAAAACGAATTTATGAGAAAAAAGTTGCAAGTTTGCAGTAAAAAAAATTGAAAATTTATGAGAAGGTTTCAAATTTTCAAGAAAATTGATCAAATTTACAGGGAAAAAGTCACAAATTTCCAAGGGAATAGTAAATTTCTGAGAAGATCAGTTGAAAATAGGTAAACAGGTAAAGTCCATGTGGGCAAACACAGATGGGGCCAACATGGAACCTGCAGACAAACCCACATGGACCCATAGGACAGCCCAGATTTATCCTTTGGTGGGACCCACATGGACCTGCTGGCCAGGACAGCCCACATCCAGTGAGGGGAGTCATTCCTGGAATGCAGCACCCTTACAGCTGCTAATCAGGTTTTCCAACGATAGACAGTACTAGCTGACATTATTAAAGAGGAGAAATCAATGACTGATTTTTGTCAGGAGTTTAGTTACAAATGGAGGAATGGACACAAAAAGTCCAGATTTTTTCTGAGTTGACAAAAGCTAAAAAGCATGCAAACAAGCACTGAGAGCGTCTTAATACTTCACCTGTGAAGTGCCTTCTGAGCAGGTGAAGCCCGATCCAAAGTCGATGGTGAAGCTCAGCACGTTGCCCTGGCAGCTGCACATGTAGCTTTTGGACTGTAGGGGAAAGAATTTGTATCCATTAATGATGCGGCGGTTGTATTCCTGCACCGCCACGCTGCACACAAACACCACAGAGGAATTACTGCAGTCAATGCAGGGCCTGGAGACGAGGAAATAATTCACTTAGTATCCAGAACGGGTTACGTTGTTAACCCTCACAGAAAACAGGCTGGTCTTCCCTGCGCACATTTGAATTTGTCAGGCTGAAAAAAAGTTTCTGTAACACACATTATTAACTGTGGTTCAGTTTCACTTTTGGATATCTGAGTTAAATTAAAGGGGTCATTGACTGAAAAATGGCGGGTTTGTAGCTGTCTGAAATGAGTCTACTGGTCACCTAATTATCCAAAATTTTTCAAAATAGTCAATTCTCTTAAAACACACACACACACACACACACACACACACACACACACACACACACACACACACACACACACACACACACACACACACACACACACAGAGCCTTTATCTCCTTTTTCTCTCCCAGAAATATTTTTGACTTTTCTGTGGAACTCGTATATGTCACATCTAGAAAAAGCCAACCCACCTCCACCCTTGAGACCCGCCCACTGCTCTATTATTGGCTGCAGCAGCTCCAGGCAGCAGTAAAGGGTCGCGGCAACCGCCTCCGCTGTGACCCGGGGCTGCTGCCTGGAGCTGCTGGCTCTCACAACCAGCTCCCCCACCATCATCCGGGCATACTCTTTCAGGCAGCGTGGGGGAGCCGTTTCGTGACGGGACATCCCCCGGCTGGCCGTGGGAGAGAAGCGGAGTACCATGAACCGAGACATTGCCCATCGAGATCCCGTGGCTCGACCAGTGGTCTCGGGTTGTGGTGATCGGTGGGTCGGCCGGTGCACGGTGCTGGCAATTTGTTGTGGCGTCTTGGCAGGGTTCTTGGTGGGTGGGCTGGGGTGACACAAGATACACAAACGACTGCTGATCGGTGAACCAGCGCTGCTCATCCAAGCTGGAAGGAGGCTATAAGGTAGTCAGCTAATGGGTAACTGACATAAGGACGGTTCTTAAAGTGACAGCAGTTAAATCAGAGCGTTTCAAGAAAGCCAGGAAAAACTAAAAAAAACAAAAAAAACAAATTTCCTTCAAAAATTAAAGAAAATGTGAACAAAATATGTCACAAACATTTCATTAAGACATGAATGAGCGGTTAACATGTGGAAAAAGTGCAATGAGCCCTTTAATGCAAATATGAGAGCGTCTACCCCACCCCCAGATCCTTACCCATACTCCTTACATTGTTAAATGTGGCCTCGTGGTAAATCGTTAGTCAACATAAAGCAGTGTAGAAGGCAATAGTTTCTGTCTTATTTGTGATCACTGCATTTTTATGGCTCTCCCCATGACTGAAAATCAATGGACTACACCCACAGGTGGCGCTATAACAATCAGATTTACTATGTTGCAAGTATCTAAAGAACGGCTGAATCACACCAAATTTCATGTATTTCTGTTCATGGGTCATGAATCACTTTGATGAAATGTCTATCAGCCTTTGTGTCTTGTCTTGATCCTTTGTCTGTGTTGGGGAAGAAAGACTGGCGACCGAGTGAGTCCTTTGGTGGAGTCTGGCATGTTGGAGGACCTGGATTCAAATTCCAGCGAAGTCCTTATTCTTCTGACCAACAACTGAAGCACAACATTGCTTTCCTGTGCATTTTAAAACCTAATGTGTAGCATACATGAGGTTTTAAATGCTGTTGTTGGACTACAAAACCTTGACGTCCACAGCAGCTTGAAACCAGATGTTTCACGTGCAACTTTATTTACAGTAACTTTATTTTGCTAACACAAGTGGTTACATTAAAGGAACTAGAAAAACACTCAGAGTACATACCTCTGCCAAGGCTCCTTCTGTTCCTCATAGATCAAATACAAAATGTAATTCAATTCAACTTTATTTACAGTGGGGTAAAAAAGTATTTAGTCAGCCACCAATTGTGCAAGTTCTCCCACTTAAAAGATGAGAGAGGTCTCCAATTTTCATCATAGGTATACCTCAACTATGAGAGACAAAATAAGAAAAAAAAATCCAGAAAATCACATTGAAGGATTTTTAATGAATTAATTGGTAAATTCCTCGGTAAAATAAGTATTTGGTCAATAACAAAAGTTCATCTCAATACTTTGTTATATACCCTTTGTTGGCAATGACAGAGGTCAAACGTTTTCTGTAAGTTTTCACAAGGTTTTCACACACTGTTGCTGGTATTTTGGCCCTTTCCTCCATGCAGATCTCCTCTAGAGCAGTGATGTTTTGGGGCTGCCGCTGGGTAACACAGACTTTCAACTCCCTCCAAAGATTTTCTATGGGGTTGAGATCTGGAGACTGGCTAGGCCACTCCAGGACCTTGAAATACTTCTTACGAAGCCACTCCTTTGTTGCCTGGGTGGTGTGTTTGGCATCATTGTCATGCTGAAAGACCCAGCCACATTTCATCTTCAATGCCATTGCTGGTGGAAGGAGGTTTTCACTCAAAATCTCACGATACATGGCCCCATTCATTCTTTCCTTTACACGGATCAGTCGTCCTGGTCCCTTCGCAGAAAAGCAGCCCCAAAGTATGATGTTTCCACCCCCGTGCTTCACAGTAGGTATGGTGTTCTTTCTCCTCCAAACACGACAAGTTGAGTTTTTACCAAAAAGTTCTATTTTGGTTTCATCTGACCATATGACATTCTGCCATTCCTCTTCTGGACCATCCAAATGCTCTCTAGCAAACTTGAGACGGGCCTGGACATGTACTGGCTTAAGCAGGGGGACACGTCTGGCACTGCAGGATTTGAGTCCCTGGCGGCATAGTGTGTTTCTGATGTAGCCTTTGTTACTTTGGTCCCAGCTCTCTGCAGGTCATTCACTAAGTCCCCCCATGTGGTTCTGGGATTTTTGCTCACTGTTCTCGTGATAATTTTGACCCCACGGGGTGAGATCTTGCATGGAGCCCCAGATCGAGGGAGATTGTCAGTGGTCTTGTATGTCTTCCATTTTCTAATAATTGCTCCCACAGTTGATTTCTTCACACCAAGCTGCTTACCTATTGCAGATTCAGTCTTCCCAGCCTGGTGCAGGTCTACAATTTTGTTTCTGGTGTCCTTTGACAGCTCTTTGGTCTTGGCCATAGTGGAGTTTGGAGTCTGACTGTTTGAGGTTGTGGACAGGTGTCTTTTATACTAATAAGTTCAAACAGGTGCCATTAATACAGGTAACGAGTGGAGGACAGAGGAGCCTCTTAAAGAAGAAGTTACAGGTCTGTGACAGCCAGAAATCTTGCTTGTTTGTAGGTGACCAAATACTTATTTTACTGAGGAATTTACCAATTAATTCATTAAAAATCCTTCAATGTGATTTTCTGGATTTTTTTTTCTCATTTTGTCTCTCATAGTTGAGGTATACCTATGATGAAAATTGGAGACCTCTCTCATCTTTTAAGTGGGAGAACTTGCACAATTGGTGGCTGACTAAATACTTTTTTGCCCCACTGTATATAGCGCCATTTTACAACAACAGTCATCTCATAGCACTTTCAACTGTAGGGGAAACCCCCACAGTTGCAGAAAGACCCCAACAATCAGGCGATCCCCTGTGAGCAGCGCTTGGCGATGGTGGAGAGAAAAAAATCTCCCTTTTAACAGGAAGAAACCTCCAGCAGAACCAGGCTCAGGGAGGGGCAGTCATCTGCTGCGACTGGCTGGGGGGTGAGGGGATAGAGAAGAAGAAGAAGAAGAAGAAAAGATCAGACATGTAGAGAGCAAACAGCACGATGGGGACTCAGTCTATGGGAGAGAACAAACAGATGTTCATGACCAGCAAAATATTTCATTGAGAGTGAAGAAAGGAGTGAAGCCCAGTGCAATATTGGAGGTCCCCCGGCGGTCTAAACTCAATAGCAGCATAACTAAGGGAGGGTTCAGGGTCACCTGATCCCACCCTAACAGTAGGCTATATCAATGTTTTAACCCTATTGAGATCAAAGTCCTCCTGAACCCAGATTGGCAGCTGGTTCTAAATGAGAGGAGCCTGACAACTGGAAACTCTGCCTCCAATTGTACTTTTGGAGATTCTATATATTACAAGAAATCCTGCATTTTGGGAGCGTAGTGCCTCGTTAGGATGATAGTGTCAGTGTTGGGAGTAACGCGTTACAAAGTAATTCAATTCAATTCAACTTTATTTATATAGCGCCATTTCACAACAACAGTCATCTCATAGCACTATCAACTGTAGGGGGGAACCCCCACAGTTGCAGAAAGACCCCAGCAATCAGGCGATCCCCTGTGAGCAAGCACTTGGCGACGGTGGAGGGGAAAAACTCCCTTTTAACAGGAAGAAACCTCCAGCAGAACCAGGCTCAGGGAGGGGCAGTCATCTGCTGCGACTGGCTGGGGGGTGAGGGGATAGAGAAAAAGAAAAGAACAGACATGTAGAGAGCAAACAGCACGATGGGGACTCAATCTATGGGAGAGAACAAACAAATGTTAATGACCAGCAAAAGAAAATATTTCATAGAGAGTGAGGAAAGGAGTGAAGCCCAGTGCATTACTGGAGGTCCCCCGGCTGACTAAACCTATTAGCAGCATAACTAAGGGAGGGTTCAGAAACACATGATCCCTCCCTAATTGTAGGCTATATCAAAAAGGTAGGTTTTAGCCCTATTCTTAAAAACAGAGATCGAGTCTGACTCCCGAATCCAGATTGGCAGCTGATTCCACAGGAGAGGAGCTTGATAACTGAAGGCTCTGCCTCCCATTGTACTTTTGGAGATTCTAGGTATTACAAGTAATCCTGCATTTTGGGAGCGTAGTGCTCTGTTAGGATAATACGGTAGTATCAGATCTTTTAAATAAAAAGGAGCCTGATTGTTTAGAGCTTTGTAAGTAAGAAGAAGGATTTTAAACTTAATTCTAAAAGTAGTGTGTTACTGTAACACCACTTTTGCAGTAATGTGCTGTGTAACAAAATTACTGTTTAAAAATTCAGTAATGCGTTACAGTTACTGAAATTTAATGATGTCTTGTTAACTGGCCCACACCTTAACAACTCACTGCTTGGCATACTGATGCACTTCAGGAAGGAAGCTATTGCCTTCACCGACAATATCAAGTAGATGTTTTACTTCTTTTATGTATAAGAAGAGGACAGGAATTTTTTACACTTCCTCTGGTTCCGGGACAACAAACTCTCAAACAATATCATTGAATATTGCATGAAGGTCCTTGTTATTGGAAACAGCACTTCTGCAGTAGCATTATATGGCCTCAGTCAGTGTGTCCAGTGCAGCAACACAGACTATGATCCCAGTGTTGAGCAGTTTGTAACACGTGATTTTTACATGGATGTCTTAAATCTCTTCCTACAGTTGAAGAGGCTGTGACCTTACTTAAGAAGACCCGTCACATTCTGACCAAATCAAATTTGAGGTTGCATAAAATTGCTGCCAACAGAAAGGAAGTCTTGGATGCATTTCCAACCCAAGATCATACTAAAGATCTAAAACAGATTTTGAAAAAGACACATTACCCATGCAGCAAAGTCTAGACCTCCTGTGGGATCTGAAAGGGGACTGTTTCACCTTTAAGGTGTCAGATGAAGAAAAGGCATTCACTTGGAGGGGTGTTCTGTCTACTTTTAACAATATCTATGATCCTTTAGGGTTTGTAGCTCCTGTTATTATTGAGGGCAAGTCTATTTTGAGGGAGCTCATTGCAGAAAATGGTGACAGGGACTCCCCATTGCCCCAGGAGATGCAAGAGTCATGGACTCTTTGGAGAGAGTTGTTGAAAGGGCTGTCTACACTCTCTATTCCCAGAACATACACAAAGATCCCATTTTCTCAAGCAGGGATGTTCATGGACTTTCAATCCTCCCCATGCCTCTCATTTTGGTGGAACGTGGGAGGGGATGATTGGTTCTGGTCCATGTTTTTGGATCTGAGAAACACCAATCTCACTCATGAAGTGCTTGTAACCTTTATGGCTGAGGTGTCCACCATCATAAATGCAAGGCCCCAACTGCCTACTCTGAAAACTGTCGCTTGCACAAAACAACTTGACACCAAGTTCTCATTCTGGTCACTCGTTCATGCCCTTACTCGTCTTCTGCACATTGCTCGCACCTTCAGTTCAGCACTCGAGAAAGCAGTGCACACACAGCGACTGGCAGCTGGTGAAAAAAGTCCGTTGTCTGTCTGTGTTTACGCACTTTAATGTGTTTTAACGAAATTCTCTGTGTCGTTTTTGTCCTGGAATGTTTGTGGACTGTTTAAAGAAGAGCTCCCTGGTTCCATCAATATGGATTTCCTCCTCATTTTTGCACTGCTGCTTCTTTCCCACCGGCTCTGTGTCTGAGGTAAGCGCAATCGTGATCATGCCGGGGAGAATACAATATTCCAGGGACATGTTACTGCATTTAAACACGGATAATGCAGCATCTGTGATTGAGTCTATGCCGCAACTGCCGGACTTTATTTTAAGAGACGTTCATCATGGACACAGCGATGAAAAGAGAGACAAGAGGAGGAAACGCGGAAGGCGTGGAGGTGTGAAATTACGCCTGAGGAGACGTCAGTTTAATAGCATTCCTCTCCCTTCCATGATTTTGGGGAACGTACAATCTCTGAGGAATAAAGTAGATGAAATTCAAGGGAATGCACACTACCAGAAGGACTTCAAGAACTGCTGTGTCATGGCTTACACGGAGACGTGGCTTACTGCGCATGACCGGGACGCGGACCTGTGGATTGACGGCTTTGGAGCCCCATTTCGCTCAGATTGGCAGCAAGAGGTAACGGGGAAATATCAGGGGGGCGGCGTACGTTTATATACTAATAAACAGTACTGCACATCTGTCACGGTCAGAGAGCGCATCTGTACACCCAATGTGGAGCTTCTGTCCATATCGCTACGCCCCTTTTATCTGACTCGCAAGTTCCCCCAACTTTTCATCACGACTGTGTACATTCACCCGAGGGCAGACGCTGACTCCGCCTCCAGCACCGTCTTTGATGTGGTACAGTGGCTGCAGTCAATTTCTCCAGAGGCTCCAAACTTTATTCTTGGGGATTTTAACCATTTTTCTTTAAAGAAGACACTTAACAACTTTTATCAGTATGTCTCCTGCCCAAACAGGCGAAAAAAGACAATGGACCTGTGCTATGGATCCATTGAGAGGGCCTATAAATCACTCCCCCTTCCTCCTTTAGGATCCTCAGATCACAACTGTGTGCATTTGCTGCCCACATATAAAACTGCTCTCAGAAGAGGCAAGGTGAAGACCAGAGACACTGATGTGTGGACAGAGGATTCAGTGCACAGCCTCCGGGAATGCTTTAACTGTACGGACTGGGAGGTTTTCACACTGTCCTGCGGGGATGATTTGGACTCTTTGGTGGATGTCACATGCTCATACATGGCTTTCTGTAAAAATATGATCGTTCCACATAAACGTGTCAAAATATATCCCAACAAGCCATGGGTCACAAAATCAGTTAAATCCTGCTTACAGAGGAAAGCACTTGCCTTTAAACAGGAGTCTGTTTCTGAGCTACAGGTTGCCACAAAATAGCTGAAGGCCGAAATTTTAAGAGCAAAACAGAATTATAAATCAGAGTTGGAAAGCAAGATGGCAACAAAGAAACTTGGTTCAGCCTGGGCCAGTATGAAAACTATTGCAGGCCTACAGAGCACAGTAATCGTGTGTTTTTAGATGGTTTTAATTCAGACACAGAGCTGGCTAATGCTCTTAATTGTTTTTATGGTCGTTTTGATTCATTTGATTATAGCACAAAAACCCAAGATTTGAAACAGAAACTCAAAGACAATCGGCACTTGAATATTGAGGGGCAGGATATTAAAAGAGTTCTGTGCTGTAAAAGTGAACAAAAGTCAGGGCCCTGATAATATATGTGGGCGCTTGGTAAAGTCCTGTGCACATGAACTGAGTCCTGTATTTCATTGCATTTTCAATAAGTCCTTACAGACACAACATGTGCCCAAGATCTGGAAAGATGCCGTGGTTGTTCCCGTTCCAAAATCCAGCTGTCCTAAAACGGTAAACGACTTTAGACCAGTTGCTTTGACTTCAATTTTAATGAAAATTTTTGAAAAACTGGTCAGATTTGAGGTCCTAAAGCAGACTGAACATGCATTGGATTCTTTGCAGTTTGCATATAGGCCTCACAAAGGAGTGGAGGATGCCACTGTCACTCTGTTTAACATGCTTTTTAAACATCTGGATTTTAATGGGACACACGCCAGGCTTTTATTTGTGGACTTTTCCTCTGCCTTTAATACAATCCAACCTCATATTTTAGTTGAAAGGCTCCTGCAACAATTTGATTTCAGCAATAATCTGGTGGGTTGGATTCTGGATTTCTTAACCAACAGGACACAGAGAGTAAGGGTCAATGGTACATTGTCTGACCAAAAGTGTTCTTCTACTGGCTCTCCTCAGGGGTGTGTGTTGTCACCACTACTCTTCATCCTGTACACAAACATGTGTCGAAGCAGACATGACAACAGACACATTATAAAGTATGCTGATGATTCAGTTATTGTCAGTCTCCTCCAGGATTGTGAGAGTGGCCACGGCCCAGTAGTTGATGATTTTGTTCACTGGTGTGAGGATTCCTACCTGCAGCTGAATACGACAAAAACTAAAGATATGATTATTGACTTTAGGAGGAAAACTCCCAGGCACATAGTCACCGTACTAAAAGGCCAGACCACTGAATGTGTACAATCCTACAAATATCTTGGGACGATTATTGATAGTAATTTAAACTTTGAAGAGAACTGTGAAAGGGTGTGCAAAAAGGGTCAGCAACATTTGCATTGTTTAAGGAAACATGCACGCTTCCAAATTGACCGAACCATAATGACAATGTTTTATCGGGCTTTTATTGAATCTGTTTTATCCTTTTCTTTAGTGTCATGGTTTGGTCAGATAAAACTGAAACAGAGGAAATCCTTGGATCAGGTAGTTAGATGGTCCAGTCGTTTGCTTGGTGAGTCACAGCTGAGCCTGACATCCCTGTACACCAGACAAGTACAGAGGATGGCTACCTCCATTTTAAATGATGACTCCCACCCTTTGCACTGCCACTTTCAGCTTCTTCCCTCAAGACGCAGGTTTGCTGTCCCAAAAAGTAAAACCCAGCGCTACAAAAGCGGCTTTGTTCCTGCTGCTGTCAAGGAGTTGAACAAGTTGTAACAATATATTGCACATAATTTATGTACCCATTTATTAACTCCATTTTATATTTACTTATTTCTGTAGGATTTTATTTGGGTTCTAAATCTTGTATTGGGTTTTAGACCTTTGAGTTTTTAACCTCTTTGATTAGTCTTTAACTTTTTAATATGACCCTTCTCTCTTATCTCTGGTTTTTCTCTCATCTCTTTGTCTTTATATCCTGATTGATGGAGCCTTGAGTATTTTTTATCATGTTTATAGTCAGCTTCATGTGTGCCTGTGTTTGTGTCTATGTTGAATGTAATTGTGGCTTGTAAATATGGATGTCACCAGACTGCAAAACAAATCTACCTACGGGTACAAATAAAGGAACCTGAACCTGAAGTTCCTCCCAATAATCCAGATGCGACACAAATGGCAAACTAGTCCATAAAACATAAATCCAGGCAATATTGTGATTCTCAAAGACAAGCAAGTTCCAAGCAACGAATGGCTCCTTTGGCATGTAAAGACGGGAACATACGCACAGTGGAGGTCAGAGTAGCTCAGTCGGAGGGAGCCAAACTCTTTAAAAGACCCATTACTGAGCCTGGTCTTCTGATTGCCCCGAAGCATTGCACAACATAACAAAAATAATTTTTTTGTAAGTTGTCTGTGTTTTTTCAACTGATTTAAGACAATTTTGCACTGCTGAATCCGAAAATGACATCCGTTTCTCTCAATCAGGTCAAGTTTTTATGCGAAGTTGTAAGCAGTTGTACAGCAGTTGTACAGTTGTACTGTAAATTGAATAGTAGACAGTGATAAAGGCAAGTACATGTAAATTGAATGTTTTGTCATCATTGTTCAAAATTCAGAGAATTTCAAGAGATATAAAAGAATTTTGCATCATATAAAGTGAAAATACCAGTACATGTAAACAAAAACGTATAAAACATGTGGCTATAGTTCAAAAAATTGACCTGATTCAGCAAAACCAATGAGATTTTTGGATTCAGCACATCAAAATTGTCCTAAATCAGCTAAAAAAAAACTTAGACAATAAATTTGGTGTTGACCAGTGTAGCTTTTATATTTCTATTTAAATAAAGAGTGGCATTTAATCACACCAGAGAAGGAGTGTACTGCTGCAGTTTAAGTTTAATTAAAAATGTTTAAATTGAATTTAAAAGCATTCCATTAGTTCCTTGAGTTTTAAACTGTATTATTAGTAAAGCAATGCTGCCACCTACTGGCTTTAATAGGAATGGTACAGAAATTTTGTTTAAATTTGTACAAAAATTTATTGAGTAAGTGAAGCGGATATCTTGACAAATGGCTAGTTGCTGCTTCTGTGTACATCTGTGTGAACCAGTGGCCCCTAAATGCATTCAGAGGCTTGTGGTTGCATCACTACTATGTACTTTATGATGTTAAATGCTCCTTGCTAGGTTATTCTATCCATCCATCCACCCATTTTCTACTGCTCTTCCATAGGCCCGGGTCGCGGAGGAAGCAGCCCAGAGAAGCCCAGACTTCCCTCCCCCCAGCCACCTGCTCCAGCTTTTCAGAGAGGATACCAAGACGTTCCAAGGCCAGCTGGGAGACGTAGTCTCTCCAGCCAGTCCTGGGTCTGCCCCGGGGTCTCCTCCCAGTGGAACGTGTACAAAACCCCTCAAGTGGGAAGCATCCAGGAAGCATCCTGATCAGATGCTCAAAGCACCTCAACTGGCTCCTTTCAATGTGGAGGAGCAGCGGTTCTACTCTGAGCCTCTCCCGGATCACTGAACTCCTCACCCTATCTCTAAGTTTGAGTCCAGAAATCCTACAGCAAAAGCTCATTTCAGCTGCTTGTATCCACGATCTCATTCTTTCAATCATTACCCAAAGCTCATGAACATAGGTGAGAGTATGAACGTAGACTGACCGGTAAGCTTTGCTTGAGAGTTCAGCTCCCTCTTCACCACAACAGACCATTACAACGTTCGCATCACTGCAGATGCTACTCCGATCTATTAATCTCTCGCTCCATTTTCCCCTCACTCATGAATGAGACCCAGAGATACTTAAACTCCTCCACTTGAGGCAAGAGCTTGTCTCCACCCCGCAGAGGGCAAACCACCTTTTTCCGGTTGAGGACCATGGACTCGGACTTGGAGGTGCTGATTCTCATCCCAGCCTCTTCACAATTAGTAGCAAACCGTCCCAGCAAGACCTGTAGGTCATTACTCAATGAAGTCAACAGGATGTCATCATCTGCAAACAACAGAGATGAGATCCTGTGGTCACCAAGCATGACACCTTCTGATCCTTGGCAGCACCTAGATATCCTATCCATAAAAATTATGAACAGGATCGGTGACAAAGGGCAGCCCTGGCAGAGTCCAACTCTCACTGTAAACGAGTTTGACTGGGTGTTGGCAATACAAACCAAACGTTTGCAAAGGTCGTATAGGGACCAAATAGCTCATAACAAGCCTGATACCCAATACTCCCACAGCACCCCCCACAAAAGACCACAAGGGACGCAGTCAAATGCTTTCTCCAAGTCCACACAACACATGTAGACTGGTTGGGCAAGCTTCCACAATCCCTTGAGGATTCTCAAGAGGGTAAAGAGCTGGTCCGATGTGCCACGGCCAAGATGAAAACCACACTGCTCCTGCTGAATCTGAGGTTCGGCCAGCAGTCAGACTCTCCTCTCCAGTTCCCTGGCGTAGACCTTCCCAGGGAGGCTGAGAAGTGTGATCCCCTTAAAGTTGGAACACACCCTTCAGTCCCCCTTTTAAAAAAAACGGAACCACCACCCCAGTTTGCCATGGCAAAGGTACTGTCCCTGACCTCCATGCAATGTTGCGGAGGCGTATCAACCATGACAGCCCTACAACATCCAGGGCTTGAGGTACTCAGGGTGAATCTTGTCCACACCTGGGGCCCGGCCACCAAAGAATCTTTTAACCACTTTGGCAACCTCAGTCCCTGTGATGGGTGAGTTGTCCTCCTCATCCTCAAGCTCTGCTTCCCCTGTGGAAGGCGTGTCAGTGGGACTGAGGAGATCCTCGAAGTATTCTTTCTAGTGCCAGACGATATCCCCAGTTGAAGTCAGCACTGCCCCATCCACACCATACACAGTGTGGACAGGGAGCTGCTTCCCTCTCCTGAGCCACCGAACAGTTTGCCAGAATCTCTTCAAGGCCAACCGAAAGTTTTGTCCATGGCCTCACCAAACTCCTCCCACACCCAAGTTTTTGCTTCAGCAACCAATCGAGCTGCACTCCGCTTGGCCTGCCAGTACACCTCAGCTGCTTCGGGAGTCCCACAAGCCAATCAAGCTTGATAGGACTCCTTCAACTTGATGGCCCCCTCACCACTGGTGTCCACCACTTGGTTCGGGGGTTGTTACCACGTGATGCACCAATGACCTTGTGGCCACAGCTCTGGGCAGCAGCTTCAACAATGGAGGTGGAGATCATGGCCAATTCATAGATAGATAGATAGATGTACTTTATTGATCCCAAACTGGGAAATTACAGACTCCATCTCTCCAGACTCCCTCGGAATATGGTCAAAGCTCTTCTGGAGGTGGGAGTTGAAGACCTCCTGGGAGGTTATTCTACACTGAGAAAATAATTGTGTACCATTATGCACAGAAAAGAATGGCACATTTACATGTGGTTGTTTTGGCTTGTCCGTTAGCCATGCTACCTTTAGTTCAGGTAATCACTTTTCCATCAAGGAAAAGTCATATTGGTTTAGTACACTTAAAACTGATATGGTCTGCATGTTTTTGATATGTTTTTTCTTTTTTAGTTTCACCCTTTCCTTTTGTCAATAAAGCTGATGACAACTGCACGACATCTTCAGAGTCTTGATGAGAGAAAGGTGTTTAGCTGCCTGTCAAAATATACATGTATTGAGGACAACACAGCTGCCTCTATCTCTGTTCCCAAAAAGACAGATGAGCTGAAGTTGGATTTATCATCCCTACCAGTCAATTGTAATACCGATGTGGTGACAGATTCCTTATTTCATCAGAAGATACCACAAATACATGTACAAAGTGCCCAGAAACTAAAGCAGAAATCGTCCAAAGCTAAATCGCTGATGTATCCATTGATTCCACAATCGCTCTCATGTTGTATTGCTTAATTACATGAAGAAAGTTCCCCAACAGCACACAAACATTGTACTGATTTCAGCAAGTTTACATTTTGAATACACCTTATAGAGGTTGTTTGGACATTGGCAAGACTTTGGCCAGACATTAGCATTTTTCGGAGATGGCCAGAGGCCAACGTTTAAGCAGTGTATCAAAGCTTAAGCATCTGTTCCACAGCCGGAAGGTCATGGGGTAACATCTGGGTCAGGAAGGGCATCCGGCGTAAAATCCTTGCTGAGTGAAATATGCAGACCATCACAATATCAGATGATGATACACTGTAGAAACCCCAAAAGAAGATTAGCATTTTAAGTGCGGAGTGGCTGCAGTCACTATAGCTTTGACACGTTTAAACATTGCCTGATGGTCGTCTCCGACCTTATGCCGACGTCTGGCCAACGTCTTGCCAATGTGCAAACAACCTCTATAAGATGTATTGCTGATGTGAACATGGTATGTTGGGCTGACGTTGGTGTGACGTTTGACTGTTGTTGGGGTTTGGGCAGCATGTCAAAAAGAATTCACTCTGGAGTGTGTATTATCAAGTGTGGAACAAGCTGGGCCCACAGATATTTAGTGGAGTGACTAGAATTTACAGAGACAAGCTCTATAAAAACATAGGCAGGCTGCTAGCTAGTACAACTAGCTATGCTAATAGCTTCCTGTTCTCTGAGGAGAGGGTGTATCAGACTATCCCAGAGGCAGGTTGCTATCAGGCCTCCTAAAAACTCCAATTGTCTTCTAGCATCTGTTTAGAGACTTGGACCAAAACATTTCAGAACACATACCTTTTGATATGATTTTGATGCCTTTTGATATTACAATTGTGAAAAATGAAACAACTTGTTTGGTTGCTGTGAGTTAAAAAGACTCCATCGGTGCCATGTTGCAGTTAATCGGTTCCCAATGACAAAGAAGAAAAAATGTTCAGAGAAAAATGCAGGCTGGGCTGTTTTGTCAGTTATACCCCCTGCATCCACTCATCAGTGATGTTTATGTAATGCTCAGGTCCAGTCAGTTTGAAGGTTAGCCTATGTTGGATTCTGCTGAGTGCTCCTTAAAAACCACAGGAGGTTCGCTTAATTGGCCAGAGAACAGAGAAACACACGCAAATTGAAATCCTTCATCACTTTCATTGGCTTCCCAAAGGACAGTGTCCCACATTTGCATCATTAAAAAGTGAAGAAAAGTTTCATTACCATATTTCATAATGCTTGCTCACTAATCAGTGGGGCAAGCGGTCCTGAATGTGCAAGAAGAGTCACTAATGACGTACACTCTACTGTATGTTGACCTGCTCTAATGGCGGTCAGCGAAGAAAGTCACCCGGACCCATAAATGTCATCATCATCAGTCAGCAGCGTGACGTCCCCACATTGTTAGAGATGTGTGCCCATCAGGAGGCTCAAACAGGATTTCAGCCTGTCCTCAGTGTCACTTCCAATGTGACGGTTGACACCCATGTCACATCAAGAGCGGATTCAGCCAGTCATTAGCTGGCACACAGTTGACTGAGTGACAGCAGCATCAAACGCCACCGCGTATCATCGGCCCCTCTTTGAAGCTAATGTCTGCCGCAACAGAAGAGTGGGGTATTGTTGAAGGAGAGGGAGAACAGAAACATTGTCTTTTCTCTTCTTCATCTCTCCAGCAGCTTGGCTCTGCCTTTGTGCCGGCGGAAACGGCTGTACAAGCAAATGCATGCGTCTTTGATGTCGATGGTGGGGAAATACATCAACTCAAAGCTTTCTTCCTTTTTCTATGGGAGCTCTTCATCATCCTACTGTACTGACGACATCTATCATAAGGAATAAACCAGAGGGAGGAGACGAGAGAAACTGAGGGCTGATTATATTAAGCGTCTGCTGCCAAGTTAACAATTTAATCTCTATATGGAGTTACTTAAAAGGATCCATTTCACCAGAAATCATCCAAAATCAGCATCCTCATTAATACAGAGCATAAATGATAAACTGCTCCATTATTTTTTAGTACCCTGGCTTCTATCAGCTACATTAACATACTGCAAAAATGAAAGGTGGAGGCTTGAATTATCCTAGCAGCTCTCCTAGGACGAGTGAGTTGCTATTCACTGTAATCTATACGCGTAACAAAAATGTGATTCATCTTCTGATATGCTTTCGGGTCCTTGTTCAGTTATTTTCTCGTTAAAAGGAACAAATGAGTTTCTTGATTTTAGACAGTGTGAAAATATAAACCTCTCATCTGATTTTTTTTTCCGCTTTTTCATATTGTTCTTATTCCCAAGGACTCAAATACTGACATTTTGTCAAAGCAAACATTCCATACTGCAGTATTTCTTGCATCAAGAAACCAACTGCAGAACACATCTGGTATACAGAGGACCACACCTGAAACACCATCACCGCATCAACAAGCCAAAAACAGTCCTGCAGCTCCTCTATGCCGCATTCCAAATTATTATGCAAATGATATTTGTCTCTGACTTTCCTAAATAGTTGATGCAAATGATAGTCTGTGTGACGATGGGATGTTACCACTGTATGTCTTGTTGTGTGATTGTTATATTTGTATTGTTGAAAATGTCAGTATGATTATTTGTTGAATTGCACACGGTATTTTGGGATTTGTCTCTGTTAATTTGAATGCCCTTGGGAGATAATTATTATGATTAAGTATTTGGTAAAATAATTTATTTCACATACCTTTGCCAACATGCTTCCTGTGGGTGTCCAGGCAAAAGCCTCTGCAAGGGGTTGAGGGCCTTATATAGGACACCAGCAGGGAGCAAACATGTATGGCAAGGTATTTGCATGGCATTGATTGCTGATCGCAGAGTGCTTATTGCTTTTGATATGCTTCTTGGTTGACGAAGCACATTTTGTTCTGAAGAATTGTGTCAGATGATTTCCTGAGAGACTGGAGACTATTACTTGTGAGTTGAAATAAATTGGACTAATTGACAAATTGAAACTCTGGCCTCGCTTTGCTGCACCAATTTTCACATTTGGTGGCAGCGGTGGTCCGTGTTTAGGACATCATAGTGTTCGGTGGACGGAAGAATCCATGGCCAGAAGGAAAGTGAGGCAGGAGGAGCGGTCTGACCTGGACGCAGGTATGACGGATGAGGAGCCGGGAGTCAGCGGACTGGGCGAGCTTGAGGAGCTAACGAGCCTGGTGAAATCTGTGGTGCGTTCGCTGACTCTCAGAGACCACCAGCTGGAGGAAGAAGCCTGCTCTCCATGACCAAAGGTGGCAGGCTGTGAATGAACAAATTCATCGGATGGAGTTGCAGGTTACGGAGCTGAGAGAGGAGTACGGGAGCCGGGCGGAGCATGGTGGTAACGACGGCGCTCCGGGGGAGGACCCCAGGGTGACGGCCAGTTGGGTCGGCCCGCAGGAGGAAGATTTGCCGTTGCAGGTGCAGCCGAGGAGGACACCAGTGCACCACAAGCCCAGGCTGAATCCTCTCTCACCCGAGGACGACATAGAGCACTACCTGACGACGTTTGAGAGGATCGCTACAGTTTGCTGCTGGAGGGAAGAAGAGTGGGCTATCCACCTTGCTCCTCTACTTACAGGTAAAGCGCGGAGCGCATATGTTCTCATGGATGTTGCTGACACAGATAATTATGGAAAAGTTAAAGACGCTATTTTGAAGAAATTTGAAATCACATCTGACACTTATAGGAGGAGGTTTCGGTCTTTGGACATTTATCAGGACGAAACCCCTCGTGAACTTTATGTACGCTTGAAAGACTTGTTATATAAATGGATTAAACCAGAGACCCTATCGTTAAGACATTATGGAACAACTAATTTTGGAACAGTTTTTGCGTATGGTGAACCCGGAACTGGGAGTCTGGATACAAGAGCGGGACCCGGAGACTGCAGAGGACGCTGCTCGTCTGGCAGAGGTTTTTCTGTCAGCCAGGTCTGGGAGCAGGAGACCTACTCTCGGCCGTGACAGATTTTTCACCACTCGGAGTGAGTTTAATGAGGGTGAAAGGGGTGGTCCAGCTCAAAATAAGTTGTATTCCAGGCCCAGTCAGATCACAAACAGCAAATATGATAATGGCAAAAAGTCACGAGTTGTTGCAAATAAGGATATACGCTGTTATCAGTGCAATAAAATCAGTCACACCCAATACTCATGTCCTGCCACAAGGAATCAGAAACCGTCACTGTTATGTTCAGTTCCTAGACCCGCTTGTTCAGCCTCAGTGCACAGTGGAGTATATAAAACAAAAGTGTTGCTTAATGGTCAGTGTGAAGAGGCCCTGTTAGATTCAGGCTGTTTTCAAACAGTTGTGCTGCCTAGTTTGGTCCCTAGGGATTTGTGGAATGACTCAGAAATAAATATCAGTTGTGTCCATGGGGATAAGAAACTGTACCCGACCGCTGAGGTTTATTTAACTGTAGGGGGTCAAACTTATCTCCTTCCTGTAGCTCTTGTGCCTGATTTGCCGTATCCCGTTATTCTTGGCAACGATGTTCCAACTTTGTTGGACATCATACAACAGGTTAGAGAGGAACAAACGGAGGAGAGACAGGCAGGTGGCGCTGTTGAACAGAGAGTAAACACACCTGTGGTGAAAAACTGTAATATGGTGACAACTAGGGCACAGAGGGCACAGAGGGCTGCCAATGCTCTTCAGGAATTACCATTTTATGATTCTGAGATAGAGGCAGGCCCTATTAAGCAACACAAATCCAAGGTTCAGAAGAGAAGAGATAAGGTGTTAGTGTCAGCAAAGAATTTGGGTGAAGAAACACCACAATTAAGCCAGTCAGTAGAGTTTGACATCCCTCCTGACATAGCTATATTGCAGAAGGCTGATCCAACACTTAAACCTTGGTTTGATAAAGTCTCGGAGATTGAGGGCGTGAAACAGGGTAAAACTGATTGTTTGGCTGAGGCCTTGTATGTCATTAGAAAGGGCATTTTATATCAACAGCATGGTGAAGTTATGGCCATAGCTTTACCACAGGACCTCATACCAAAAATTATGGAACTGGGACATGTTATCCCTTGGGCAGGTCATCTAGCATTCCAAAAAACTCTACAGAGAATTGCTAGAAGGTTTGTGTGGCCGGGAATGTATACCCAGATAAAGGAGGTCTGCACGACATGCTCAGTATGTCAGATTACAGCATCTAGGGGAGTAGCCCGTGCCCAACTGCAACCATTACCCATTATTGGAACACCATTCGACAGAATAGGGATGGATATAGTTGGCCCCCTAGAGAGAAGCTCTTCGGGTAATAAATACATTCTTGTAATTTGTGACTATGCGACTCGGTACCCAGAAGCCTTTCCCCTGAAATCTATTAAGGCTAGGCAGGTTGCTAACTGCCTTATCCAGTTGTTTTCAAGGGTAGGCATACCTAGAGAAGTTCTGACAGACTGTGGAACAAATTTCTTGTCCAAACTGTTGCAGCAAGTGTATAAGCTGTTGGGTATTAAGGGTATTAAGACCACCCCTTATCACCCGCAGACTGATGGACTAGTGGAGCGATTCAATCAGACTCTTAAAAATATGCTGCGGAAATCTGTTTCTGAAACGGGCTCAGATTGGGATCAATGGGTACCTTATTTACTGTTTGCTTACCGGGAGGTACCCCAGGCTTCAACAGGGTCCTCACCTTTTGAACTACTTTATGGTCGTCAGGTGAGGGGCCCACTGGATTTATTAAAAGAGCACTGGGAGAGTCCACCGAGTGATCAGGACAATGTGGTCTCTTATGTCATTAAAATGAGAGAGAAATCGAATGACTGCTTTGGCTCAGGAGCACATGAGGACGGCGCAGGCCAAACAAAAAACTTGGTATGACAAGAAGGCCAGAAAAAGGGTTTTTCACCCAGGACAACAAGTTTTGTTATTGCTGCCCCCGTGTGACAGTAAGCTGTTGGCTCGATGGCAGGGGCCATATGAAATTTCTAAAAAACTAAGTTCAGTGACATATGAACTATATATGCCTGACAGGAAGGTAAAATATCAGACCTTCCACATCAACTTATTGAAAGAGTTTCAGCAGCCTGGTCATCAGCAGCAGCAACCTGCTCTTCAGGAGACACATCAACTCTTGATCTGTGCGACGGAAGTGGATGAGGAGAAGGAACAGTCCTTTCCCACAAATGTGTCAGAGCCTTATTTATTTCAAGTGTCTCATTTGCAGGTGGATCAGTGGAGAGAGTTAGAGACACTATTGGATCCAGAACTGTTTCAGGAGAGACCTGGTTTCACCACATTGGTACGTCACAAGGTTTATTTGAAAGAGGAAACTGTTCCACGTAGAAAATCGTATAGGATCCCGGAACAATTGGTCCCAAAAATGAAAACAGAAATTGACTTGATGTTGCAGCTGGGAGTGATTGAGTAGTCAGTCAGTGAGTGGTGTAGCCCGATTGTGCTGGTCCCCAAAAAGGATGGCTCATTAAGATTCTGCATTGACTTCAGATACCTTAACTCAGTATCTAAATTTGAGTCATACCCCATGCCCCGGATTGATGAATTATTAGAGAAAGTGGGCAAGGCTAGATTTATTTCTACTTTGGACTTATGCAAGGGGTATTGGCAGGTGGCATTGGCACCAGAAACAAGGGAACTTACAGCCTTTAAAACACCTTATGGCAGTTTCCAATTTAGGGTCATGCCATTTGGCCTTCAGGGGGCACCGGCAATGTTTCAGCGGCTGATGGACCAAGTATTAAGGAGAGTATCGAACTTTGCGGCTGCCTATCTGGATGACGTGGTCATTTATAGTCAGACCTGGGAAGAACATTTGGTACACCTTAGGCAGGTCCTACAGTTGATTAAGAGGGCAGGACTGACAATCAACCCACGCAAATGTGCATTCGGACAACAGCAGGTGGAGTACCTGGGACATGTGGTTGGTCAGGGGGTCATTAGACCACGAGTAGGTAAAGTGGATGCCATTCGGACCTACCCTGTACCCATCACAAAAAAGAAAGTACGATCATTCTTGGGAATGATAGGATGGTATAGCAAGTTCATCCCCCACTTTGCTGAAAGAGCAGCAGTGTTGACTGACCTCACTAAGGCTTCAGCGCCAAATAAGGTAAAATGGACAGAGGAGTGTGACAGAGCGTTTGAGGATTTGAAGAGGGCTATTTCTGGGGAGAAGGTTCTCTACAGTCCAGATTTTGCTCGCCCGTTTATTTTACAGACTGATGCTTCAGGGGTTGGCATTGGAGCAGTACTTCTCCAGGAGGAGAAGGGAGAGAGACATCCAGTGCTGTTCTTGAGCCGTAAGTTGTTGGACCGGGAGACAAGATATTCTACTGTAGAAAAAGAATGTCTTGCTATGAAATGGGCAATAGGGTCTCTAAAATACTATTTATTAGGGCGTCATTTTTTGTTGGAGACAGATCATCGGGCCCTACAGTGGTTGGACCTACCAAGATGGCGCCCACAGCGGTCGACATGGTGCTTCGCTGCGCTCTTTGTTTGTTTTTGTTTGTCAATTGTGTGTCTGCTTGCACTTATACCCGTGAAGAACTTCTAAATATCAGGACTTTCACCCCTACGGACCTCCTCCCAGTTTTTCTAGCCCCTGCCGCCGATCTGGTTTACTGTTTGGCTCGGAAAGTGAGACGGCAAAAGAGAGGTAGACGAGCGGGCGCTCTCGTGCGGCTTCGCAGGAGAGGCTCGCGAACGGCGCTGCCTGGCATATTTCTGTCCAATACCAACTCTCTCTCTAACAAGGTAGATGAACTGAGACTGCTGATGCGTTTTAAGGACCTCGCCTCCTCAGCTGTCCTCTGCTTTACTGAGACCTGGCTCCGGGAAAATATACCGGACAGCGCGCTGCGCCTCGACGGCTTTCAGCTCTTCCGTGCTGATCGTGACACAGAGCTTTCCGGCAAGACCACAGGAGGCGGAGTCTGCTTCTACATCAACTGCAGCTGGTGCTCTGATGTAACGGTAATTTCCAAACACTGTTCTCCTGCCTTGGAATTTCTTGTTATCAATTGCAAGCCTTTCTATTCCCCGCGGGAGTTTGCTTCTTTTATAATGATCGCTGTGTACGCCCCTCCCGACGCGGACACGCGTGAAGCTCAGCGCGTGCTCGCGGATCACATTCAACACACAGAGCGGATTTTTCCAGACTCGCTGATTATTGTGGCTGGCGACTTTAATCAGTGCAATCTGAGCCACGATCTCCCCCGCTACAAACAGTTTATTAAATGCCCCACCAGAGGATTAAACACACTGGATCACTGTTACACCACAGTGAAAGACGCATATCGCGCTGTCCCTCGAGCTGCGCTGGGATTATCTGATCACGTGATGGTTCACCTCATTCCCACATACAGACAGAGATTGAAGCTCACTAAACCTGTTGTGAGCACTACGAAGATACGGACCAGTGATGCTGAGGAGAAGCTGGAAACGTGCATGGAAATATCTGACTGGGGCATGTTTAAAGGAGCCACGCATGATCTGGATGAATACACGGACACTGTGAACTCATATATCCACTTTTGTGAAGAGAACATTCTTCCATCACGCACCAGGGTGAGGTACTCTAATGACAAACCCTGGTTCACAGCTAAGCTCAGACAGATCAGGAAGGAGAAGGAAGCAGCGCTGAAAAGTGGAGACAGGGACTGCTACAGGGAGGTTAAATACCGGTTTAACAGAGAGCTGAAGAGGGCTAAATCTCTATACTCAGAGAGACTCCAGCAGCAGTTCACTGCTAATGATTCGGCTTCCGTGTGGAGAGGACTGAGGCAAATCACCAACTATCGACCTAAGGCTCCTAAAGGTCAGGATGACAAAGCCCTTTATCAAAGACTGTCCCAACACTATGCCCGTTTTGACACCTCGTCATCTGTGTCCAACTCCCCCCCTCCCTCCAGCTCCACAGCCTCCACATTCCCTACTTCATTTAAGGCACCCCCCCTCCTCCCCCCCTCCCCTTATCATCAGTGAGCAGGATGTGCTCAAACAGTTCTCCAGACTGAACCCGCGCAAGGCCCCCGGCCCAGACGGCGTGTCTCCCTCCACCCTGAGACTCTGTGCGAAACAGCTGGCTCCTGTCTTCACAGACATTTTTAACACCTCCCTTAAGTTATGCCACGTGCCGTCCTGCCTCAAATCCTCCACCATCATCCCTGTCCCCAAGAAGCCACGGATCACTGGACTTAATGACTACAGACCTGTAGCGCTCACCTCTGTAGTCATGAAGTCCTTTGAGCGCCTGGTCCTGTCCCACCTCAAGTCCATCACCACCCCTCTCTCCTGGACCCGCTGCAGTTTGCCTACCGAGCCAACAGGTCTGTAGACGACGCAGTCAACCTGGCCCTCCACTCCATCCTGCAGCACCTGGACTCCCCGGGAACCTACGCCAGGATCCTGTTTGTGGACTTCAGCTCCGCATTCAACGCCATCCGCCCCGCTCTGCTCCGGGACAAGCTGTCCCTGCTCAACGTGCCTGACTCCCTCTGCAGGTGGATCATCGACTTCCTAACGGACCGGAGGCAGCATGTGCGGCTGGGAAAGACTGTCTCAGACTATACTAGCATCAGCACCGGATCACCCCAGGGCTGTGTACTTTCCCCCCTACTCTTCTCCCTTTACACCAACTCCTGCACCTCCAGCCACCAGTCTGTCAAGTTGATCAAGTTTGCGGACGACACCACCCTCATCGGGCTCATCTCCAACGGCGACGAGTCCGCCTACAGGAGAGAGGTGGCCCAGCTGGCGTCCTGGTGCAGCAATAACAACCTGCAGCTGAACGCTCTGAAGACAGTGGAGATGATTGTAGACTTCAGGAAAGTCACTACTCCTCTGCCCCCCCCTCACCCTCTCAGGCTCTCCCATCACCACTGCTGATTCCTTCCGCTTCCTAGGCACTACCATCACCAGGGACCTCAAATGGGAGCCGACCATCAGCTCACTCATCAAAAAAGCCCAGCAGAGGATGTTCTTCCTGCGGCAGCTGAGGAAGCTCAAGCTACCCACCAAGATGTTAGTGCAGTTCTACACAGCCATCATCGAGTCCATCCTCACCACCTCCATAACCGTGTGGTACGCAGGAGCCACTGCCAGGGACAGACTAAGGCTGCAGCGCGTCGTGCGCACTGCTGAGAAGGTGATCGGCTGCAAGCTCCCATCTCTCCTAAATCTGTACATCTCCAGGACCCGGAGGCGTGCTGGCCGGATCATAGCCGATCCCTCACACCCTGGTCACGTACTGTTTGCCCCCCTCCCCTCTGGTAGAAGACTTCGGTCCATCCAGACTAAAACCTCCCGTCACATGAACAGCTTCTTCCCCTCTGCCATCAGACTGCTGAACACTAAGTGACTTATTGACTCTTGTGCACTATGTACAGCAGCTCAACCAGACTCATGTCAATCATCACTGTTTTCTTCCTGCATTACCGACTGCACTATATAGTTCTCCACAGTATCTGCTGCTGGCTAATATATTTTAACTGTTGACCAGTATCACTTAATCTTATCCTACACTTTATTACATGTATAGTTTATTTCTTTTATCTTATCATGTTTAATGTTGCAGCATTGTACCGAGACAAATTCCTAGTTTGTGTACTACATGAACAATGGCAATAAACCTGATTCTGGACAGAATGAAAGATGTGAACAGTCGTCTTACAGGGTGGTATGTGTCCCTTCAGCCATATAATTTTACTGTTCGGTATGTGGCAGGGAAAACCAACCTTGTAGCTGATAGCCTCTCTAGAGTACATGACTCAGAGTACTGTACTCTCGGGAAAGGGGGGAGGAAATGTGACGATGGGATGTTACCATTGTATGTCTTGTTGTGTGATTATGTTATATTTGTATTGTTGAAAATGTCAGTATGATTATTTGTTGAATTGCACACGGTATTTTGGGATTTGTCTCTGTTAATTTGAATGCCCTTGGGAGATAATTATTATGATTAAGTATTTGGTAAAATAATTTATTTCACATACCTTTGCCAACATGCTTCCTGTGGGTGTCCAGGCAAAAGACTCTGCAAGGGGTTGAGGGCCATATATAGGACACCAGCAGGGAGAAAACATGTATGGTAAGTTAGAGGGGTGGTTTAATATTTGTAAATAGGGGTTAAAGTTATTTATTGAATTATTTATATTGCTATTTATTGTATGTTATTTATATTTGTATTGTGTATGCTTGGGGAAATTATTTATGTACTTTTAGATGTTAGTGGGTATGTGTTAAGAATCGGAATGATGATTGTTTTACCTGGGATTATGGTAGGGGCTAATCACCTATCTCGTGCATTATATAACAGGTGTGTGATATTGAGTAACATGGGATTGCAAGGTATGGCAAGAATTGTGTCAGATGATTTCCTGGACTGGAGACTAATACCTGTAAGTTGGAAATAAATTGGATTAATTGACAAATTAAAACTCTGGCCTCACTTCCTGCACCAATTTTCACAGTCTGTATAATTCTGAAGTCATCAACCGTTGGAGCATAATCCAAATTTTATTGAACAAACCTCCCAATGATAACTACTTTTTTGCAAAAATAAAAAAACTCAAAATGTACTGTTCCAAATTATTATGCACAACAGCATTTCAAAACATTTTATTTGTTGTAAAGAACTGAAAATGGTCATTTGTTGAATTTGCAGCATTAGGATGTCATATTTACCGAAATCAAAAACTATTTCAATCAAATATATCTTAACAGGCCAAGTTACCCCTTCTTTGATATAACCTTCACAATTCTTGAATCCATTGAACTTGTGAGTTTTTGGAGAGTTTCTACTTGAATTTCTTTGCAAGATATCAGAATACAGTAGCTTCCCACAGCTGCTGTTTTGATATGAACTGCCTCTCACTCTTATAGATCTTTTGCTGGAGGATGCTCCAAAGGTTCTCAATAGGGTTGAGGTCAGGAAAGGATGGAGGCCACACCATCAGTTTCTCTCCTTTTATGCCCATAGCAGCCAATAACACAGAGGTATTCTTTGCAGCATGAGATGGTGCATTGTAATGCATGAAGATAATTTTGCTACGGAAGGCACGGTTCTTCTTTTTGTACCATAGAAGAAAGTAGTCAGTCAGAAACTCTATATACTTTGCCGAGGTCATTTTCACACCTTCAGGGACCATAAAGGGGAAATCAGCTCTCTCCCCATGATTCCGGCCCAAAACATGACTCCACCACCTTCTTGCTGATGTCACAGCCTTGTTGGGACATGGTGGCCATCCACCAACCATCCACTACTCCATCCATCTGGACCATCCACTACTGCTTTTATCTACATGAACCTGTCTGTGCTCTGAATCATCCACAAATTTCTTCACAGTATGATGATCGTGCTTAAGTTTTCATGAACTATCTAATGTTTTCATACCTTGTCCAAGGCATTGCACTATTTGACGCTTTTTGGCAGCAGAGAGATCCTTTTTCTTTCGCATATTGCTTGAAACCTGTGGCATTCTTAATAATGTGGAACATCCTTCTTAAGTAGTTTTCCTTTAATTGGGCTCACCTGGCAAACTAATTATGGCAGGTGTCTGAGACTGATATCAGTGATCCAAAGAGCCCTGAGACACAATACCATGCATGAGTTTCATTGAAAAACAAAAAATTAATGTTTGACACTAAAATCCTATTTGCATAATAATTTGGAATGTGGTGTATTTTCTCCACAAACTGAGGAGAGCCAAACAAGCCAGAGTATTCAAAGAGCAGCACCACAGAGTAGATGGAGTAAAGAAAAGTAAAGTGCAGCAGTTTAAGGTGCAGGTTTACTCAATGTTCCACAGTGCATTCATCAGTCTGACAGCATCCTGGAAGAAGCTGTTCTTCAGCCTGGTGGTCCTCACGTGGATGCTACGCAGCCCCCTGCTTTACAGAAGAGGGCAGAACAGTCCATACTCAGGGTGGGTGGAGAGTCTTATGATGCGTGTAGCTCCGTCCCAGCAACGACTGGTGTAGATATTCAAGATGCTGGTAGGTTGCATCCGATAGTCCTTAGTGCAGACCTTACCGTGCTCTACAGCATCTGCCTCTCTGCAACCGTGTAGCTACAAAAGCACACCGAGATGCAGGAAGTCGGTATGCCTGTAGGAGCTGAGGATGCTGATGTCTGACCCCGCCTTCTTCAACTTCCTCAGGAAATAAAGACTGAGTGTTATCACACCAGGTGAGGGTAATGGAGATGGGCACTCCATGGTCTGTGATACTAGGAACCATCTCCACAGCTCAAGAAGTCCATTGTGGTTTTTCATAGGCCCCCCAAAAGCTGGAAACAGTCCTGACTTTGTTCAAGTAAGGTTCCACTGCCTTTATCTGCCTTTGTACCACTGGGCAGTGGCTGCTGTGTGGCTCCCTACACTCCTGTCTGTTAGTCTTGTATTTGTCTCTCTCATTTTTTTTTTAATTAAATCTTCGATAGTTTGGTGGATTTCTGGCTAATTTTTAAATCTGTCAGACATCTGAAAGGACAATCAGGAAAATCCTTTGCAATATGCCCAGTAATCTCTGCTGAATTCAGAGGTAGGAAAAGTGCTCTGACGTGAACTTGTTCTCAAAAGGAAACATCAAGTTCTTTCTGGTAATTTCCATGACATGGATGTGTTGAGATTTTCATGTCGGCTTTTATATTCCCTGTAGAAGCTGCATTACTTCGTGATATCTGCAGTGCTCGCCTTAGCTGTCACTTCAGCGGCTGTGCATCAGAGTTTCCAGCATCACTGAGGTTTACAGCACAACACAGCTCGTGTCTTCTGAAGCGTCACAATCAGCACAGTACTCTGATGAAGCAGAATAAATGGAGCTTAGAATCCCGCTGATCAGTGCATGAAAACTGAAGACGTGAGCATTAAACGGGTCTGCCTCAGTTCACGGGACAGCAGTCTGCAGCTCCCCGGCCAGCATGTCCATGTGGGTCCGTGTGCTCAGAGAATCAGAGCGGACAGGGCTCGTGCAAGTCTCCGCACGCTGTCAAAATGACATACTAACAAAGCAGCCGGGGGGAAACAGAGTCTGGAGTGGTGAGGCCTGGCCAGCATGTCCATGTGGGCCCCCCACAGCTTAAAGCTGGTCTGTCTTATGGGTTCATGTGGGTTGGTCTGCCGGTTCCGTATTGGCCCACATAGACTTTATCTGTTTACCTATTTTCAACTTATTTTATCATAAATTTGCTGTTTTCTTCTAAATTTGGGACTTTCCCCCTAATTTGATTAATTTTTCTTGTAAATTTGCAACTTTTTTCTCCTCATGAATATGTGCCTTTTCTGTGGAATTTTGCCGATGGCACAAGAGTTCCTTCACCCTGCTCACCCACATTAAACCCATGTGGGTTAAACTGGTGAGTTTTCCCCATAAATTTGTAATGTGGGAATGCATATTGTGGGGGAATCTGCAGACAGCGCCTCAGTCAGGAGGCAGTGATTAAACATAAGAAAATAATAGGCAAGGACGTCCTGGGGAGTTGGCAGGAAGAGGGAGCTGGGGGTTGAAGTGAAATGTATTGTGGAGCTGGATATCATGCAGTGTGATGTGAAATGTCATGCAGATGTGAGATGATCTGTGGAGCTTATAAGGAGAACCCTGGTTTGGCTGATTCATTGCTTTTCTGTGTATGAATGTTGAGTGTTAATAAATTTCGTCTGCTCGTAAACTGGCCTCCTCATTTCCCACACTCTCCACACTGGTGACCCCAGACGTATTATGGAACACGAGGCAAGAACCCCGGAGTCGGCCCGGACGGGAAGCCCCAGCAACGCGGCAAGCATCCCACAGACGGCCCGGACGGGAACCCCCAGCAACGCCAGCGCTGGACGCTCACACAGCTCAGCAGGTAGCGAGCCTGCTCGACCAGCCCCCAGCCCACAGCAGATACGAGGCTCTCAAAGCTGCGCTGATTTGGCGCTACACGCTCTTGGACTGTGAGAGAGCAGAGAGGCTCCTGAGGCGTTCCGAGTTAGGAGATGGTTCGGCCATCGATCTGATGGAGAAGATGTTGGTGTTAACGGGCACGGACGACGGGCATTTTCTGTTTGCCCACCTTTTCCTCCGGAACCTTCCAACAGAGACGAGAGCGGTCCTGGCCAATTCGCCGTTGCTGGCCGCGTGTGACTACCGTGCACTAGCCCAGGAGGCAGATCGGATCATTCTCACCACCAGAGCGCTCACGGTGAACGCGGCGGCGTCGGAGCCCAGCTGGATGACCAGAGGAGGCGAGGAGCCACTGACGGCAGCGGGGGCCAAGGAGCGCCAGAGAGACACGCTCTGCTTCTACCACCGCCGTTTTGGAGGGAACGCAGGCAGATGTGCGCCACCGTGCCAATTCAAGCACTCGGGAAATGCCAGAGCCGGCAGTCGGTAGCAGCTGCGACCGCCGGCGAAGAAAACAAGCTGCTCTACGTGACGGACTCGCGCTCAGGGAGGCGTTTCCTTGTAGACACCGGAGCCCAGAAGAGCATCATCCTGCCGACCTACGCCGACCAGCTGGCAGGACCCAGCGGCCCCGGGCTGGTAGCAGTAAACGGCTCAGACATTAAGACCTTTGGTGAGAGAACACTGGCTTTATCTCTACACGGCCGCACATACGAGTGGACTTTTTTCATAGCAGCACTGAGTTTCCCAATCCTGGGAGCTGATTTTCTGTGTGCACATGTTTTATTAGTTGATGTTGCTAACAGGCGCCTGGTTATTGCACTGTCATTTGACTCTCTCCTCTGTACAGCTCGAGGGGCTGGGCCAGTAACACAAGCCAACATCACAGCTCCAGGCGGTAAGTTCCACACACTGCTCACTCAGTTCCCAGCACTCACGGTCCTGACGTTTTCAGCGGCCATCGCTAAACACGGGGTGGAACACTTTATCACCACCACCGGGCCGCCTGTGTTCGCACGACCTCGGCGCTTGGATGCAGCTAAACTGGCCAAAGCACGCGAGGAGTTTGCCAACCTGGAAAGGTTGGGCATCATCAGGCGATCGAACAGCCCATGGGCATCCCCGCTACACATGGTCCCTAAGGCTGAGGGGTCGCGGCGATTTCCGCAGGTTGAATAACACCACAGCACACGACCGCTACCCAATTCCCCACATTCAGGATTTTTCCGTTCACCTCGCCGGAGCACGCATTTTTTCTAAAATAGACCTGGTCCGCGGTTACCACCAGGTCCCAGTGCGCACGGAGGACATACCCAAAACAGCGGTAATAACTCCGTTCAGCTTGTTCGAGTTTCTGCGCATGCCATTCAGATTAAAAGGAGCGGCACAGACATTCGAGCGCATGATGGACGCGGTGCTGCGCGATCTCCCGTTTGTGTTCGTCTACCTGGATGACATCCTGGTAGCCAGTGCGTCTGAAGACGAACACGCAGCCCACCTCAGGACGGTTTTCCAGAGGTTGGAGGAGCACGGGTTAATCAACCTGGCGAAGTGCCAGTTCGGCGTGACGGGGATTGATTTTTTTGGGGCACCCCGTCTCACCGGAGGGAGCGATACCCTTGCCCGACAACGTGCGCGCTGTGGTGAACTTTCCCCGGCCTCAGACGGTCAGGGCGCTGCAGGAATTTTTGGGGATGGTTAACTTTTATAACCGTTTCCTCCCCCGCGCAGCTCAGCTCATGCAGCCATTGTACGCCGCGCTCAAGAGACGGAAACCCGCAGATGGAGTCGAATGGACTCCGGAGTGAGAGCAAGCGTTCTCTGAGGTGAAAGCAGCCCTGGCAAATGCCGCACTGTTGGTGCACCCAGACCCGGCAGCCAGGATAGCGCTCACTACCGACGCCTCAGACGTGGCCATAGGTGCCGTCGTAGAGCAACGTGTCGCCAGTTCTTGGCAGCCGCTCACCTTTTTCAGCAGGGCTTTGCACGACAGTGAGCGTAAATACAGCGCATTCGACAGAGAGTTGCTGGCTCTCCACCTGGCCATACGCCACTTCCAGTTCTGGCTGGAAGGGCGCAGCTTCACCGCATTTGTGGACCACAAGCCACTGACGTTCGCGATGGCCAAGGTTTCGGAACCATGGTCGGGCCGGCAGCAGAGACAGCTGGCCGCGATCTTGGAGTTTACGACCGATATTCAGCATGTGTCGAGTAAACTGAATGTGGTGGCGGACTGCCTCTCGCGAGCAGTAGTGGCCCTGGTCTGTTTAGGGATAGATTATACAGCCATGGCCGCAGAGCAGATTAGTGATACGGACGTGCGCGCGCTCCAGTCTGGAACAACAGGGTTAAGGCTGGAGAGCAGAATACTGCAAGATGGCAGCCCTCCCCTAATTTACGACGTCTCCACGGGACGCCCGCGCCCGGTGGTCCCGGTCGCATGGCGCCGCCGCGTGTTTGAGTCAGTTCACGCTTTGGCGCACCCAGGAGTGCGCGCGTCAGTCAAAATGGTGGGAGCAAAATTCGTGTGGCCAGGCCTGCGCAAACAAGTGAGAGTGGGCTGCAGCCTGCGTAGCGTGCCACCGAGCCAAAGTGCACAGACACATGAAGGCTCCTTTGGAGCCGTTTAGTATACCGGCTAAAAGATTCAACCATGTTCATGTGGACCTCGTGGGCCCCCTCCCGCCATCGCAGGGGTGCACGCACCTTCTGACAGTGGTGGACTGCACCACACGCTGGCCAGAAGCAGTCCCACTGGCGCCAACCACGTCCACTGACGTGGCGCACGCTTTTTTGACAACATGGGTGGCACGTTTTGGAATCCCGTTGGACATCCTGTCCGATAGGGGCCCTCAGTTTGTTTCCGAACTTTGGTCCGCGATGGCCCGCAGCCTGGGTGTTGCAATTCATCACACAACCGCGTACACCCCACAGGCAAATGGGTTATGCGAGCGTTTTCACAGGTCACTGAAAGCAGCACTCAGGGCTTTGTTGACGGATGCAAATGGGGTTGACCGGTTGCCGTGGGTTTTATTGGGGTTGTGTTCCACACCAAAAGAGGATTTGGAGGCTTCCCTGGCTGAGCTGTTTTTTTCTCAGCCACTGCGACTGCCCGGGGAATTTTTGCCAGAAAATCCCGCACCGGACAGCTGCCCGTCTCAGCGTTTGCAGCGTAGTGCAGACACAGGCACGCTGCCGGGTCCGGCCCACCACTGTTTCCCACGCACTTTTGTGCCAAAAACTTTGAAGAACGCAGAGTTCGTGTTCGTTAGACACTATGCCCACCGCCCGCCATTGCGCCCACCCTATGATGGCCCGTTCAGAGTGCTGGAAACAGGGGACAAGCATTTTTTGCTAGACTTGGGGGGGGGGGGGGTGTCGGGAGAAAATATGCATAGACAGACTTAAGCCCGCCTTTGTAGTGGCGGACGAGCAAGTGCTGCTGGCCCGGGCCCCCCGGCGTGGAGGACCCCCACGGAGTACTCCCCAGGCAAACGATTCACCAGGACAGCCACACGGGCAGAGCGAAGTCCCCCCCTCCCCTCGCCTTGGCCCACCCGCAGTCAGACACACGTCCAGCAGCCCCCCACCGGCACAGAGACCCCCGTTACTCCCCGTTGCTCTTTGTCTCTGAAGTAAACTCGTTCGGCATCATGGTGGGCAGGATACATTATTCCAGGGACATGTTGCTGCATTTAAACACGGTTGATGCAGCGTCTGTGATTGAGCCTAAGCCACAACTGCCAGACTTTATTTTGAGAAACGGACATAGCGATGAAAAGAGAGACGGCAGAAGGAAGCGCGGAAGGCATGGAGGTGTGAAATTGCGCCTGAGAAGACGTCAGTTTGGTAACATTCCTCTTCCTTCTATGATTTTTGGGAGAGCTGTATTAGATACAGCATGACAGCTTGGTTTGGCAACCTCTCTGTGAAACTAAAGAACAGAGTGTTGCATTTAATTCATACAGCATGGAAAATTATTGGAGTTAGAGTATTTTCCCATGCAGATCTTACACGACCAGGCAGCCTGTAGACAAGCTCATAAAATAATCAGTGACATGAGCCATGAACTAAACAATGAATATGTGCGGCTGCCCTCAGGGAGGAGATACAGAGTCCCCAAGTGCAGGTTCAATAGATACAAGAACTCATTTATCCCAACGTCAGTAAAACTTTTAAACTCGGATAAATAGGTCAGGGACACTATAACTCCTGTTCTTAATGACTGCTGTTATACATTTGTATGTATGTACCTGTATTATTTATTGGGTTTTATTTAATTCATTATGTACTACATCCATTGTGTATGTGTGGATTGTGTGGTTGCAGCACGGGTGACAAGCCCAAGACAAATTTCCCCTTGAGGGACAATAAAGTTTCTTATCTTATCTTATATGTACAGTCTCTGAGAAACAAGGTGGATGAAATTCAAGGGAATGTACGCTACGAAAAGGACTTTAAGAACTGCTGTGTCATGGCTTATACCGAGACTTGGCTTACTGCGCATGACCGAGACGCAGACCTGTGGATTGACGGCTTTGGAGCCCCGCTGTGCTCGGATCGGCAGGAAGAGGTAACGGGGAAACGTCAGGGGGGCGGCGTGTGTTTATACATTAATAAGTAGTACTGCACATCTGTCACAGTCAGACAGCGCATCTGTACACCCGATGTGGAGCTGCTGTCTGTGTCACTACGCCCCTTTTATTTGCTTTGCGAGTTCCCCCAACTTTTCATCACAACTGTGTACATTCACTCGAGGGCAGACGCTGACTCTGCCTGCAGCACCATCTCTGATGTGATCCAGCAGCTGCAATCAATTTCTCCAGAGGCGCCAAACTTTATTCTTGGGGATTTTAACCATGTTTCTTTAAAGAAGACACTTAAAAACTTTAATCAGTATGTCTCCTGCCCAACCAGGCAAAAAAAGACATTGGACCTGTGCTATGGATCCATAGAGAGGGCCTATAAATCACTCCCCCTTCCTCCTTTAGGATCCTCAGATCACAACTGTGTACATTTGCTGCCCACATATAAAACTGCTCTCAGAAGAGGCAAGGTGGAGAAGAGAGACATTGATGTGTGGACAGAAGATTCAGTGCACAACCTCCAGGAATGCTTTAACTGTACGGACTGGGAGATGTTCACACTGGCCTGCGGGGATGATTTGGACTCTTTGGTGGACGTCACATGCTCATACATGGCTTTCTGTAAAAATAAGATTGTTCCACGTAAACGTGTCAAAATATATCCCAACAACAAGCCATGGATTACAAAATCAGTTAAATCCTGCTTACAGAGGAAAGCACTTGCCTTTAAACAGGGGTCTGTTTCTGAGCTACAGGTTGCCACAAAGGAGCTGAAGGCCGAAATTTTAAGAGCAAAACAGAATTATAAATCAGTTGGAAAGCAAGATGGCAACAAAGAAACTTGGTTCAGCCTGGGCCAGTATGAAAACTATTGCAGGCCTTCAGAGCGCAGTAATCGTGTGTTTTTAGATGGTTTTAATTCAGACACAGAGCTGGCTAATGCTCTTAATTGCTTTTATGGTCGTTTTGACTCCTTTGATTTTAGCACTGAAACCCAAGATTTGAAACAGAAACCCAAAGACAATCAGCACTTTAATATTGAGGTGCAGGATGTTAAAAGGGAGTTCTGCGCTGTAAAAGTGAACAAAAGTCAGGGCCCTGATAATATATGTGGGCGCTTGGTAAAGTCCTGTGCACATGAACTGAGTCCTATATTTCATTACATTTTCAACAAGTCCTTACAGGCACATGTGCCTAAGATCTGGAAAGAAGCCATGGTTGTTCCCGTTCCAAAATCCAGCTGTCCTAAAACGGTAAACAACTTTAGACCAGTTGCTTTGACTTCAATTTTAATGAAAATTTTTGAAAAACTGGTCAGATGTGAGGTCCTAAAGCAGACTGAACATGCATTGGATCCTCTGCAGTTTGCCTATAGGCCTCAGAGAGGAGTGGAGGATGCCACTGTCACTCTGTAACATGCTTTTTAAACATCTGGATTTTAATGGGACACACGCCAGGCTTTTATTTGCGGACTTTTCCTCTGCCTTTAATACAATCCAACCTCATATCTTGGTTGAAAGGCTCCTGCAGCAATTTGATTTGAGCAATAATCTGGTGGGTTGGATTCTGGATTTTTTTAACCAACAGGACGCAGAGAGTAAGGGCCAATGGTACATTGTCTGACCTAAAGTGCTCTTCTACTGGCTCTCCTCAGGAGTGTGTGTGTTGTCACTACTACTCTTCATCCTGTACACAAACATGTGTCGGAGCAGACATGACAACAGACACATTATAAAGTATGCTGATGACTCAGTTGTCGTCAGTCTCCTCCAGGATGGTGAGAGTGGCCACGGCCCAGTAGTTGATGATTTTGTTCACTGGTGTGAGGATTCCTACCTGCAGCTGAATACGACAAAAACTAAAGACATGATTATTGACTTTAGGAGGAAAACTCCCAGGCACAAAGTCACCGTACTAAAAGGCCAGACCACCGAATGTGTGCAATCCTACAAATATCTTGGGACGATTATTGATAGTAATTTAAACTTTGAGAACTGTGAAAGGGTGTGCAAAAAGAGTCAGCAACATTTGCATTGCTTGAGAAAACTTGCACACTTCCAAGTTGACCGAACCATAATGACAATGTTTTATCGGGCTTTTATTGAATCTGTTTTATCCTTTTCTTTAGTGTCATGGTTTGGTCAGATAAAACTGAAACAGAGGAAATCCTTGGATCAGGTAGTTAGATGGTCCAGTCATTTGCTTGGTGAGTCACAGCTGAGCCTGACATCCCTGTACACCAGACAAGTACAGAGGATGACTACCTCCATTTTAAATGACTCCCACCCTTTGCACTGCAACTTTCAGCTTCTTCCCTCAAGATGGAGGTTTGCTGTCCCAAAAAGTAGAACCCAGCGCTACAAAAACAGCTTTGTTCCTGCTGCTGTCAAAGAGTTGAACAAGCTGTAACAATATATTGCACATAATTTAGGTACCTATTTATTAACTCCATTTTATATTTACTTATTTTTGTAGGATGTTACTTGGGTTCTAAATATTTTATTGGGTTTTCGACCTTTGAGTTTTTAACCTCTTTGACTAGTTTTTAACTTTTAATATGACTCTTCTCTCTTACCTCTGGTTTTTCTCTCATCTCTTTGTCTTTTTATACCCTGATTGATGGAGCCTTGAGTATTTTTATCATGTTTATAGTCAGCTTCATGTGTGCCTGTGTTTGTGTATATGTTCAATGTAATTTGTGGTTTGTAAATATGGATGTCACCAGACTGCAAAACAAATCTACCTAAGGGTACAAATAAAGGAACCTGAACCTGTTACAGCAGATATGGGAGGAGACTGAAGCCCAAAAGACGTAGTGACTGAAACTCTGTCTGGGGGGGGTGATGTGACAATACATATTGTGGGGAATCTGCAGACAGCGTCTCAGTCAGGAGGCAGTGATTAAACATAAGAAAATAATAGGCAAGGACGTCCTGGGGAGTTGGCAGGAAGAGGGAGCTGGAGGTTGAAGGCAAATGTATTGTGGAGCTGGATATCATGCAGTGTGATGTGAAATGTCATGCAGACGTGAGATGATCTGTGGAGCTTATAAGGAGAACCCTGGTTTGGCTGATTCATTGCTTTTCTGTGTATGAATGTTGAGTGTTAATAAATTTCGTCTGCTCGTAAACTGGCCTCCTCATTTCCCACACTCTCCACAGTAACATCTTTCTTGTAAATTTGGAACTTTTTCAAAAAAATTTCAATTTTTGAACTGTAAACTTAAAACTTTTTCTCAGAAATTTGGGACTTTTCTCTGATCAATTTTCAATTTATTTACTCACACATTTGCTACTTTTTTGTTAATTTGCAATTTCTTCTCATTTTTTCCTCAAATTTGTGACTTTTTTCTTGTAAATTTGTAACATTTTTTAAGTTTGCAACTTTTCAAGTAATTTTACATTTTTGTTGTAAATTTGCAACTTTTTTCCCCTAAATTTGCTACTATTTTTGTGAAGTTATGACTTCTTTCTTAGAAATTTAGGAGAAAAAATGTGAAAATGTGACTTTTTTTTGAGTGTCACTGAAATCTCTGCTCTGAGTAAAGACCGCGCTCAGCGAGTCTCCTTGTTGTGATGACAGCACGTCTTCGCTCACAGGCGGGATGCCTGAGCCAACGAACCGATCACTCACATGTGAACACCGACAGGCTGTTAAATATTGACAGTGTTGAGTTCTAGAAGCAGTCGTTAAAAGCTGGAAATGTTTTGTGTTCCGTCTCTTACACGCTGAAGGAAAGCAGCTGACACACTGATTCCAGTTGGTGTCTCTTCCCCTCGGTGTCTGCTGCGAGCTTTGACCTGGTTTGTCCACATGGAACCGTCTCATGTGTGTATTCTAGATGGCTCCGCTTCTTCCTTCCGTCAGGCTCACAGAAGCAGCGTCACGCCCCGTTCAGAGGTTTGCTCGGCACTCGCCGTTAGAACCGAAGCAGAAGACGGTCCGTGGACTGTTCCCGCCAGCAGCTGCGAGGCTAACGCCACGGCGCTAACGGCTGGTGTGAGCGGCTGCACGCAACACAGACGCTCCGCACAGCCTGCGTGTCCATGTGGGCCCCACCACACGCTGGCCCTGGGTCCAAGTGGGTCTGTCCGTGGGTTCCATGTTGGCCCTGTCTGTTTGCCCACATGGACTTCACCTGTTTTCAACTGATTTTCTAATAGTTTCTCTTTTCTTGAACATTTCTGACTTTTTCCTCCTAATCTGATCAATTTTTCTTGAAAATTTGAAACTGTCTCTTAAATTTGATCTGTTGTTCTTTTAAGTTTGTAATTTTTTTCTCATAAATAGTTTTTCTTTAAAATTGTGACTTTTTTCTTGCAAATTTTTTTTTATTTTGTAATTTTGGAACTTCCTCATAAATTTCCCACTTTTTATTGTATTCCTGCAACTTTAATCCTCATAAATTTACTATTTTGTTATAAATTTATGGCTTTTTCCCATAAGTTTCAAACATTTTTCTTGCTAATTTGGAACAACTTTATTTACTGTAAACTTACAACTTTTTCCCCCAGAAATTTGGGACTTTCTCTTGTAAATATTCAAAAATTTTCTTGTAAGCTTGTAACTCTTCAAGTACCGTATTTTTGGGACTATAAGGCGCAATATCAATGAACGGTCTATTTGATGGTCTAATTTCATACATAAGGCGCACCGGATTATAAGGCGCATTAAAGCGAGGTAGTCGGAGCCAGGGAAAAAAAATTTTTTTGCGTGCATGGAAAGAAAATCCTATCTATAGTCGTTATAGACGCATATAGCGCGATTGTCTGTGAGTGTGAATGACCTGTTCCACGAGCAGGTGGAACGTTTTTAGTCCGTGGCTGTTCATCGCCATATTGGCCAGGATACTCGCTGGGTACTTGCTCGGTACTCGATACGGCTCGCTCTCCGGCGGCGGCCCTGATAAGTAAACATATGCCGGGACGCTTGAATTCTTTCGTCCCAAAAATATTTTTGAATATTTATTACAGCTAAACGGGAGCAGTTTCGATGCCGAAATTTCACATACAAATCCTAATATACATGTTCTATACACCATCAGCTTGGGTATCGACTACCTCGCGAGGTAGTCGGATCTGGGAATTTTTTTTTTTTTTTTTTTTTTTTTTTTTTTTTTTTTTTTGCATGCATGGAAAGAAAATCCTATCTATAGTCATTACAGACACATAGTGCGATTGTCTGGGAGTGTGAATGACCTGTTCCATGAGCAAATGTACGTTTTTTTGGTCCGTGGCTGTTTACATCGCCATATTGGCCAGGATACTCGCTCAGTACTCGCTCAGTAATCGATACGGCTCGCTTTCCGGCGGCAGCCCCGAGAAGTAAACAATGCAAACAAATGCCGGGACGCTTGAATTCTTTCGTCCCGAAAATATCATTTTTGAATATTAATTACAGCTAAACAGGAGCAGTTTCGATCCACGATCCATTGGCAGATAGTGGCATAACTCGCTAGCAATTTAACTTTGAACGACCTGTTGACACCAATATAGCGGTTGGAGTTCTTTGGTTAATCCACCCGGAATGATGGCAAGCTCCGAATTTGTTTGCTTCACTTGGGTTTTGACAGTATTGGTGAGATGGGCGCGCATGGAGTGGCAGATCAATAGGGATGGAGATTTGTGGAAAAAGCCATCCGGCCATTATGTTGAAGCACATATTACTCCGCGAGGCTCCTGACTACCGTAATGCTCCGACAATCCATCAAGCGGTTCGGCTTCGTAGCTTACCAAAGTCGTACTAAAACATTTTTGACAGATTTTTGAGCGCCGTGTACCACATAAAATCGGTTCGAGGTCAGTAAGCACAACCAGAATTAATACATAAGGTGCACCGGATTATAACGTGCACTGTCGATTTTTGAGAAAATTAAAGGATTTTAAGTGTGCCTTATAGTCCAAAAAATACGGTAATTTCACAATTCTTTTTGGGGGTTTTTTTGCATTTTTTTGTAAATTTAAGTTTTTTTTCTTGTAAACTTTTTCCTCCTAAATTTCCACTTTTTTCTCACAAATTTGCTACAATTTTTGGTAAATTTGTCCCTTTTTTCTCATAATTTTGTGACATTTTACTCATGGCACCAGTGTTACTGAAACCTGCTCACCCACACCACAGGTAAAGTACATGTTGGCAAGCACAGGTGCGGTCAACATGGAACCTGAAGACAAACCCACATGGACCCATAAGACAGCCCAGAGTTCAGCTTTGGTGGGGCCCACATGGACATGCTGGCGTGTCAATAACTATAGTTTCCAAGCTAGCTTATGAAACTTCCCCACATACATCTTCAACTGATTGTTTCTTTGTCATTTTCAGGTTTCATCTCAGAATAAGTTCAGTTTCTAGAACTTCCAGCTCCCATTCAATGCCAACAGCATGCTAGGTTGTCAAGGTCCCAGAATTAATGGGCAACTTCCAAAGTATTTCATCCTCGAGCGCAAAAGTGCAGAAAAACAACATGAAAGTTTACAGCAAATGGTAGCCAGTTAATGGGAGAATCAAGAATCACACCATTCAATGGCACAAACTGAGTCTCCCAAATACTTTTCTTAACGTAATGCTATATTTTGTTCATATGTGCTAAACTGACGACATTGTGGTCCCTCTAACATATTACTTGTATATAACAGTTCCACAAACACAATTTAAAAACCTACAGTAAGAAGCAACAGCAGATTACAGTCAGCGATGCACCATAATATCAGTATGTTATCGTCTCTGCTGGGCAGAGCAAAACAGCAGCCAGTAACCAATCAGAGGAATCCCCAAGCCCTAAGAAAAAAAAACTTCAGCAGCAGATTCCTCCACAGTGCCCACCGGTGTTAGGGACTAAAGCCAGCCAATCCAGCACTAGCCTTGCTGTTACCGTTGCTACGACCTCCATTCAAGAACTGTGATGGACGGAGAAGTTGGTAAAGCAGCCAGAGGAGTGAAGATGTTGGATAATCCCAGATCGGTGAAATCATGGTGGCAATCAAAGACGGGAATTGAACATCTTCCCTCAGCTCTGGATGCTAGCTGGTATGCTAGTCGCCTCGAGACATTGTAGTGAGGACAGGCGAGGGTTGAGTGTGGCCTGACGCTCTAGCAGATCTGAGATGAGCTGCTCACTCCTTATCTGGGCAAAACGCGTGGCGGGAACTGCAGTCTGTTCAGTCCTTTTCATGATGATATTCAACAGTCTGTACTGATAGATCAACAACAACTTTGAGGACAAAAAGACACATTAAAAGCAGCCAAGATTTAAAATATTCATGATTACAAAAGTTTCTGAAGAAGTTTAAAATGGTAGTAGAAGGTAGTTGCCTTAATTTTCTTTGGGGAATGTGTCTTCATGGCAGTTAGACATCACTGTGAGACAAAGGACATGGAAAGAGGTGGAAATATATACTGTATATATACTATATATACATACATACACACTGTCATAATCCATTATGATCTTTTAATTTAATCAGGTCACCCTCAGTGTATTCTAGCAAAATGACAGAGGGCTTTCAGATTATTCTGTCACTGCTGAAAAAAATCTGTCAATGAAGGGCAGTTTTCAGTTAAAATTAGTTCCCATAGTTCAGTCTCTGATTGGAGTGCCACTGAAGCAGTGTGATGTAATCCAGTGGAACGTCCAGGTGTTTGTCCGTTTTAAGTGTCTGAACACCTACCGTCCAGGGAATGAATCCATGAATTTTAAGTTTTGCCTTTGGGAATAACTGCTTGGTTGAACAAAGAATAAAAGGATATGTGGCTACTGCTTTCATCAGCTCAACAACTGGACCAAAGAACAGCTACACGGTCCAAATCAGTTCCAGATGAACCCTGGTCTTCCCTCCGTTCATTATACTCTATTCAGCTGGTTTCTATTAATTATCCTATTGAATTTCCATTGATCTTAGTCCACCACTGACAAATGCTTCTAGAAATAAGGAGAATGGGAGGTGAAAAAAAGGTAGATGTAATTTATTTTGGTGACACTTATCGGTAAGGACTGCCCATATCCAGAGTTAAAGCCAACACCTAACTAATTTCATCAGAACATGTTCACTGAATAAAACGTCCACAACTAAGACACCGGGGCATCCCCTACAGTTAAGAACCAGTTATTCAGACTTAGGAATGAGCCTATGTTGAATCAAAAGGAGAATGTTCTGAGTGCGGTGGAATTATGACTTTAAACTCTCAGTGACCACATTAGCCCCCCAGCATAACGGGATTAAAGATGCCTAAGACGTGCGGCCTGCACCACGCCACTGTCAACTGTGAGGCTTCCTGGCATAATACCCACATCCAGTGTGCTGTTCCGCTTCAGAAATAACAAGCTGTTTCATTATATCTAGTTCCCATGTTGACCCAGAAAGGATTTCAGACTACAGCAGTGTGATTCAAACATCTTCTGACAGGTGCTATGCTTTGTAATATTTATAAATGTCCCTACTCCAGGGTCCCGGGCCCGGGAGCCCTCAGACTTCAGTGTTTTTAGCCTTCCTGTTCAGTTGGACATACTTTGAGGAGGGAATGGGTGCTAGTGTGAAGATATTAAAGAACATAATGTGTGTCAGCATGGGAGCTTGGGAATTATTAAAGCTCACGCCAAAACTGATGACACGTTTTTACCACACACACACACACACACACACACACACACACACACACACACACACACACACACACATATTTAAGTGAGTATGTTACCTTGGTCAGTCAGACACTATATGAAGATCGCGGAAAGAGTTGTTGAAGCCATGTTAAGAGAAGAGGTGACAATCAGTGAGCAGCAGTACGGTTTCATGCCAAGAAAGAGTACTACAGATGCAATGTTTGCTCCAAGGGCTCATTTCCACCAAAATAAGAGCCAGTGCTAGTTCGGTTCTGGGGCTGGTGCCGGTGCTTAACCAGTTCAACTGTAGTGCCTCATAAGAACCAGTTGGTTTTCCACCAATATGGAGCTAGTGGGGGATTACGTCAGTGCCACGTCATTACGTACTGTGAAGCGCCTTTATGCAACCCCGCAGAACACCACAGAAGAAGAAGTAGCAGCGCTAGCTTGTCAACAGCTTGTCAACATGTAGGATTTTGTTGTCTCTTTGGGAGCGCTGCTTTTATTATTCTAAACCGGTATTACCATCCAAAAACAGTTTTATTCTTAATTGCAGAGAACGGCGGCTATGTTTAAGGAGAGCGGTAATTATCAATATTTCAGTTATCAGCCATTGTTAGATCATGTCTGTAGCGCAAGCATTGACTACTTTTAAACATAATATTTATGTCAGTTCTGTAATAGGTGGCGTTACGGCGCATTACGAGACGGAGGTTGCCTGTTATGTCATGCCAAAAAGTGATCAGCTGGCCAAAAAATGATCGCCAGGGGCCATATTGTTATGGGTTTATATTAGCCATTAAATATATATTTCAACAGATAAACAGTACTTAGTTAGGTATAATAAGATATATTTAACACTTATGATGCATTTTGAACCTGAAACAAACTTGATCTAGGATTAAAAGCAATTAAAATAATGCAGTCACAAGGTTACATGGAAAAATGCATAGATTTACTGCAAATATACATGAAGATACTGTATCAATATATATTCTATGTACCTCCAAACAATGTTTTTGCACATAAATATTGCAATCAGAAAAAATTCTATACGTTGTTATCCAAACTGCAACAGTTTGGCCAACACTGTCATTTTTCAGATATGATAAAACCTCAAAACATTTACAGACACATTCTAGGTGGACTGAGACCAGGCAGTACATGTACATCTCAAAAAATTAGAATATCATGAAAAAGTTCAATATTTTTTGTCACTCATTTCAGAAAGTGAAACCCATATATTCTATAGATTCATTACACAGAGAGTGAAATACTTCAAGTGCTTATTTATTTTAATTTTGATGATTATGGCTTACAGCCCATGAAAACCCCAAATTCAGTTTCTCAAAAAATTAGAATATTACATAAAATCAATTTAAAAAAATAGTTTTTTTTAATAGAAATGTGGACCAACTGAAAGTCTGTCCATGTACCACTCAATACTTGGTCGGGGCTTCTTTTGGTTTAATTACTGCATCAGTGCAGTGTGGCATGGAGGTGATCAGCCTGTGGCACTGTTGAGGTGTTATGAAGGTCCAGGTTGCTTTGATAGTGACCTTCAGCTCGTCTGCATTGTTGGGTCTGGTGTCTCTCATCTTCCTCTTGACAATCCTCCGTAGATTCTCTATGGGGTTGAGGTCAGGAGAGTTTGCTGGCCAAACACAGTGATGCCATGGTCATTAAACCAGGTTTTGATACTTTTGGCAGTGTGTGTGTGTGTGTGTGGGGGGGGGGGGGGTGCCAAGTCCTGCTGTAAAATGAAATCAGCTTCTCCATAAAGCTTGTCAGCAGAGGGAAGCATGAAGTGCTCTAAAATTTCCTGGTAGACGACCTTTGGTCTTGATAAAACACAGTGGACCAACACCAGCAGATGACCTCTGTTCAGATAAAAGTAAATTTTGCATTTCATTTGGAAATCAAAGTGCCAGAGTCAGGAGAAAGAGCAGAGAGGCACAGAATCTAAGTTGCTTGAGGTTTAGTGTGAAGTTTCCACAGTCAGTGATGATTTGAGGAACCAAGTCATCTGCTGGTGTTGGTCCACTGTGTTTTATCAAGACCAAAGTCAGCGCAGTCGTCTACCAGGAAATTTTAGAGCACTTCATGCTTCCCTCTGCTGACAACCTTTATGTAGAAGCTGATTTCATTTTCCAGCAGGACCTGGCACCGCCCCCCCCCCCAACACTGTCAAAAGTATCAATACCTGGTTTAATGACCATGGCATCACTGTGTTTGATTGGCCAGCAAACTGTCCTGACCTAAACTCCATAGAGAATCTATGGAGGATTGTCAAGAGGAAGATGAGACACCAGACCCAACAATGCAGACGAGCTGAAGGTAACTATCAAAGCAACCTGGACCTTCATAACACCTCAGCAGTGCCGCAGGCTGATCACCTCCATGCCACGCCACACTGATACAGGAATTAATTCAAAAGGAGCCCCGACCAAGTATTGAGTGGTACATGGACAGACTTTCAGTCGGTCCACATTTCTATTAAAAAACTCTTTTAAAAATGATTTTATGTAATATTCTAATTTTTTGAGAAACTGAATTTGGGGTTTTCATGGGCTGTAAGCCATAATCACCAAAATTAAAATAAACACTTGAAATATACAGTATCTCTCTCTAACGGTTCTATATAATATATGGGTTTCACTTTCTGAAATCAGTGACAAAAAATATTGAACTTTTTCATGATATTCTAATTTTTTGAGATGTACCAGTACACCTTTAACAAGTGGGCGCTCCTGGCTCCTGTAGACTGTGATCACTTTTTGGCACGACACCGGATTTCACCACCCAGCAGACCCCATGCAGAAGTGGCTGATTAAACCCTTTTGGGACACAGGCAGACTTACCCCTGAACAACGTAACTGCAACTGCTGGATGAGCCATGCATGTTCAGTTGTGGAAATGGCTTTTGGTGGCTTGAAAGGACGATGGAGGTCCCTCCTGACAAGGAATGACTGCAAACTGGAACTGAGCAAGAAAATGGTGCTCACCTGCTGCATACTTGATAATATAATTATATTATCATATATAATATAATAAAGAAAAATATTACTACAGTAGATGCCTCTCAGATGATGTTGTTACCAAATTTATGCAGATTGTTTCCTCTATGCCATGTGTCAACACAATGAAAATAAGCTATAGACAGCTTGCTCCTTCTGTAATTGATAACATGGTGGATAGTGTTACAGCTTCTCTGCATCAGACTCTAGACTTGGTGGCCCCCTTAAAAAAGAAAAAGTCTAATCAGAGATTTCTAACTCCTTGGTTCAACACAGAAACTCGTAGCTTAAAGCAGAAGACTCACCAGTTAGAAAGAAAATGGCGCTCCACTAATTTAGATGAAATCTATTTAGCTTGGAGAAATCATCTTTTAATTTATAAAAAATCTCTTAGAAAAGCTAGAACGAGTTATTACTCTGCATTAACAGAGGAGAACAAGAATAATCCCAGGTTTCTTTTCAGTACTGTAGCCAGGCTGACAAAGAGTCAGGACTCTGTCAATCCTAGCATTCCTTTAGAGCTTACTAGTCAGGACTTTATGAACTTTTTCAATAATAAAATTTCATCCATCAGAGATAAAATCAATCAGATTCTTCCCACCATTAACTTAAATACAGTAACTACTACAACTCCTTCAATTGATATCTGTCTTGATGAGTTTACTCCAACTGACCTTTTAGAGTTAGACAAAATAGTTTCCTCATCCATTTTCAACTTGTCTTTTAGACCCAATTCCTACCAGGTTATTTAAAGAAGTCTTCTCATTTATTGGTAGTTTTATTCTTCATATAATCAATTCTTCATTAACTTTAGGCCATGTACTGCAGGCTTTTAAAACTGCTGTAATTAAACCCTTACTCAAAAAGCCAATGCTGGATCCAGGAGTTTTAGCTAACTACAGACCAATCTCTAATCTGCCTTTCATTTCAAAAATCTTAGAGTTGTTGCTGTACAATTGTTTGACCATTTGCAGGGAAATGGTTTATTTGAAGAGTTTCAATCTGGGTTTAGAATCCATCATAGTACTGAAACAGCCTTAGTGAAGGTCACTAATGGCCTCCTGATCGCGTCTGATAATGGACTTGTTTCTGTACTTGTCCTTTTAGACCTTAGTGCAGCTTTTGATACTATCGATCATAATATTCTACTTGATAGATTAGAACACTATGTTGGACTTAATGGAACTTTGTTGCAGTGGTTTAGATCTTATTTATCTGATAGGTTCCAGTTTGTTCATGTCAAAAATGAGTTTTCTTTCAACTCAAAGCTCAGTCATGGAGTTCCACAGGGATCTGTGCTAAGCCCTACTCTTTTTAGTTTATATATGCTTCCGTTAGGCAACATTATTAGAAAGCACTGTATACATTTTCATCATTATGCAGATGACACACAATTATACCTGTCAATGAAGCCAGATGATAGTAATCAATTAGCCAAGTTAGAAACCTGTCTTAAGGAAATCAAAGCTTGGATGACTTGTAATTTCCTGCTATTAAATTCAGATAAGACTGAAGTCATTCTTGTTGGTCCAAAAAACCTTAGAAACACCTTTCCAAATCAAACTTTCAGTTTGGATGTGGTTACTCTTTCTCTTAATAGTTCTGTGAGGAACCTTGGAATTATTTTTGAACAGGATCTGTCTTTCAATTCACATATTAAATTTGTTTCTAAGACTGCCTTCTATCATTTGTGTAATATTGCCAAGATTAGGAGCATCTTGTCTCAGAGTGATGCTGAGAAACTGATCCACGCTTTTGTTAGCTCTACATTAGATTACTGTAATTCTTTATTATCAGGTTGTCCTAAAACATCTTTAAAAAGTCTTCAGCTGATCCAAAATGCTGCAGCAAGAGTTTTAACAGGTACTAGAAAGAGAGATCATATCTCTCCAGTTCTGGCCTCCCTTCATTGGCTTCCCATAGAGTTTAGAATTAAGTTTAAAATCCTTCTTCTTACTTACAAAGCTCTAAACAATCAGGCCCCTCTTTATTTAAAAGATCTGATATTACCCTATTATCCTAACAGAGCACTATGCTCCCAAAATGCAGGATTACTTGTAATACCTAGAATCTCCAAAAGTACAATGGGGGGCAGAGCCTTCAGTTAGCAAGCTCCTCTCCTGTGGAACCAGCTGCCAATCTGGATTCGGGAGTCAGACTCGATCTCTGTTTTTAAGAACAGGGTTAAAACCTTCCTTTTTGATACAGCCTACAATTAGGGAGGGATCATGTGTCTCTGAACCCTCCCTTAGTTATGCTGCTATTAGGTTTAGACTGCCGAGGGACCTCCAACAATGCACTGGCCTTCACTCCTTTCTTCACTCTCAATGAAATATTTTTGCTGGTCATTAACATCTGTTTGTTCTCTCCCATAGATTGAGTCCCCATTGTGCTGTTTGCTCTTTACATGTCTGTTCTTTTCATCTTCTCTATCCCCTCACCCCGCAGCCAGTCACAGCAGATGACTGCCCCTCTCAGAGCCTGGTTCTGCTGGAGGTTTCTTCATGTTAAAAGGTAGTTTTTCCTCTCCACCGTCGCCAAGCGCTGCTCACAGGGCATCGTGTGATTGCTGGGGTCTTTCTGCAACTGTTTGGTTCCCCTACAGTTGAACGTGCTATGAGATGACTGTTGTTGTAAATGGCGCTATATAAATAAAGTTGAATTGAATTGAATATTTGTGAGGAACATGGTGACAACTTTGGACTCCCAGACACACATGATCACAGTCAGCCTCCAGTTCAACCGTTAGCTGACCATGCCAGTGTAGAATGGCATTAGGGCAGCTTTAATGGAGGATTTTAACAGTGGGGAGCAATAACCTGTTTAATGCCTGCCATATCATTTACAAAATATAACATGAAATAGTTCAAAATAATTAATGAATAAAACATTCAGCTGACAATCAGTCCTCAGTGTACCCTGTTTTAAAGTATATATTTTATAGCCACATTTAGTGAGCTGTTAAAGGTATACCCTTCTGTACTTGTATGTAATCTATTCTGGTTAAAGTACTGATTCCAGTTTTTATTCATGTAGGGGTAACAAGAGACAGACTGGAAAGTGTAAAAGTTTAAAGTTCTTTCCCCAGAAATGATCTTGTCCAGAGCTGACAGAATGTCATGTGGGACGTTGTCAAAAGAATATAAACTCATTATCATTTTTGAAGCTGGCAACTTGGAACATTTTCCACACAAAAAGTACACAGATTTAAAGTTTGTTGCTGCTTGTTATTTAGAAAATGTGCAAAAAGTTGTCAAAAATATGAGTAAGTCCACAAATACCTGATATACTGTATTGTCCAATACCTGAAAAAATGAACCTAAGAGCAGTAATTCAGTACTTGTACTTTCACTTCTCACCACTACAATGTTGTAGTGATTTGCATTGTTTGTCCTAAATAGCTTTACATTTCATGCATATGTTTGGTGTGAGGACAACAATTAATGTAGAAGCAGAAAAACACTGAAGGAAAGAAAGCTTTTATTTACAAAATGTGCAAAAACTTCAGACTGCTACATATGAAATATTATGTCCACACAGCCAAAAATATCAGTGCTGTGATAGTTACTTTGTTTGCAGCTCCTCAAGCACAGACACAACGTGTCCCATCAGTCCAACAAGGGTGTTGGTCCTGTCCTCCATCTTCTGGATGCTTTGCAGCAAAGCGGAGGTCAGCTGCTCCTCCCTCCTGCTCTGCTCCTGCTGCCTCTCATCTGACCTCTCCAGGTAGTCAAGAAGGAGGTCCATGTTTGTGTCCCACTTCTGTTCCGTTTTAAAGTACAAAAATAAGCAATATAAAATAACACACTGAAAAATGCAGGAATCGTCAATCCATGATTGAATGTGTCTATTCAACATCCATTTACTGTTAGTGGCGTCACAACATTCATTTCAAGTGTATAATTGGTTTAATTCACTCCCTCCTTTGTGTGAATGGGTCATGATCTGAACATATATGACCTAATCTGGATGAGAAGAGGAGGAGGAGCAGGAGGAGGACAAGCTTGGTGCTGGTGAAGGTGAGCTGGACACCACAGGTCTGGCTGGTTCTCCCTCATCCAGGTATAATAAATCTGTAAATACAAAAAACTGTTTGTGCAGTGTCCAACTTAAGCCTTCCATTAAATGTGCAGACATAGAAGGCAATTTTATTCAATATCAATATTAGCAAAGCTTACATGTCTGATTATGGAATAGAAGAATAGGAACAGAATAGGCTTTACTGTCACTGTACAGTTGTACAGTACAATGACATTGTAGGTGTTCCACCAGGCTACTGAGCAATAAAGTAAGAGAAGGATTAGATAAAACACGGTTACACAACACACAATTAAACAAGTGAAATTTTTAAAAAAATGGCCCAAGATTATGGAAATATTACCAGAATAGTAAAAAAGACGACGTTACTAGTGTCTTTGGGAGAAAAATCTCCCATAACACAACGCAAGGCACCCATTCATACACAGTATTGATGCCACAAAAAACGTATTTTGCGCTGAATGTCTTTATAAAAAAAAGTATTCTGTAAGACGCCAAGATTTTTGTTCTCGTTTCTCAAACGAGCATTTCTTTATGGCGAGGAGAAACGTGTTAAAAACACTGTTAGCTTGTTAGGATAGCTAACCGAAAATACTATAGCCACAAGAGTGACTAAAAAATATCCGCGCTTTGGCCGTTACATATCAATACAAGCGGATATATATGTATGTATATATACTGTATATTTGTTAACTTTTGGCATTTTAAAGACAATACACTTACCAGCGTGTTTTAAGCAGCTTGCTGTACGGACTAATCCACGGCAGTGACGATGGTCCAGCTGGCCTGTCCTCCAAAACAGTTCATCAGATGAGTGGCCCCCTCCAGCTTATCTTGTACTTCTGCTTATGTCCATAGAGCCAAGAAATGTGTCTCCTCTTTGCTCTAAATCTGTTTGTAACGTCTCGGCGTCACACCAGTAGGCTGCCTTTTGCAACAGCGGCTCGATTCCGAGTTTTTTTCCCTTCCTCTCTCTTTTGATCACTTTTTTTTTCACCCCACTTATATCACGGACACACAGATCGTCCCAAATGTCTCCTGAGCCGGTGGACGGAGCCACTGTTTATAGCAGGATACGATACAACAGGGAAGAGCTGCTAGCATTTAACCGCCACCCGGTCCCACTGGAAAAACTCGACATACCGAGAGAATTGAGGCGAAAGCGTCGCGGCTGCCGGGCTGGAGTAAGGCGGAGGACAAAAAATATAAGGTACAGACCCTCCCTTCCATCTGTTGTCATGGGAAATGTACGGTCGATACTGGGAAAGTTAGATGAGCTAGCGGCTATCTCCCGTTATGATAGCACTTACCGGGAGTGCTCTCTCCTTTTGTTTACTGAGACGTGGCTAACTGAACTAGCAGCAGATGCTAACATTGAGCTGGAGGGTTTTCACATGATACGAGCTGACCGAACACCAGAGAGTGGCAAAGCGAGGGGCGGTGGAGTGATAATGTATGTTAACAACAACTGGTGCAGACCGGGACATATCACTGTTAAACAACGACACTGCAGCAAAGACAATGAGTTGCTAGCTGTTAGCATGAGGCCTACATATCTCCCGAGAGAACACTCACACGTGATCTGCATTGTTGTTTATGCAAATCCGACGGCGAACGCTGGGACAGCGCGTGACGTCATCCATTCAGTAACCAGCAGGCTGCAGACAGAACACCCAGATGCTCTTCTCCTCATCTCAGGCGATTTCAACCACGTTTCACTGTCTCCCATTCTGCCCACTTTCACCCAGTATGTCACATGCCACACTAGAGACAATAAAACACTGGATTTGTTCTACGCAAACACTAAGGAGGCGTACACCTCATCACAACTCCCCCCACTTGGGAGATCGGATCACAACTTGGTTCATCTCCGGCCGGTGTACAAACCCCTAGTGCACAGACAACCTCCGGCCATGCACACTGTGGAGTTATGGTCTGAGGAGACAATGGACACTCTAAAGGACTGTTTTGAAGCCACTGCCTGGAAGCAGCTCTGCGATCCACATGGTGAGGACATCGATGGCCTCATTCACACCTTCACGGGCTACCTCAGCTTCTGTGTGGACAAATCCGTTCCCACCAAGACCATACGGCGTCACTCAAACAACAAACCCTGGATCAACCCTGAGATAAAAACACTTCTGAGAGAGAAGAAGAGGATCTTCAGGTCGGGGAACAGGGAGATGCTGAAGTCCATACAGAGGGAGCTGAGGAGAAAGATCAGAGAAGGCAAGGAAAGCTTCAGGAAGAAGATGGAGGACAAGCTGCAACAGAGCGACATCAGCGGGGTCTGGAGAAACCTCAAAACCATCTCGGGGCTCCAGAATACCTCCCCCCAGGCCACGGGGGGCAGGGAGTGGGCGAACAACCTGAATCTGTTTTTCAATAGATTTGACCAACCGCCCTCCCCCCTGTCTGCACAACAACCACTGCTGCCTCTAAGAAATCAAGTCCTGCTGCCCACTCCCCACTCCACCGACACCCCCCCCACTCCCAACACACAGCCCCCCATCCTGACCCTGACCAAGACCCAGGTGAGGACGGAGCTGAGGAAGATCAAGGCGAGGAAGGCATCGGGACCGGACGGCATCAGCGCAAAGCTCCTCAAGTCCTGTGCAGACCAGCTGTGTGGGATTGTGACGTATATCTTCAACATGAGCCTGAAACTGGGGAGGGTACCACAGCTGTGGAAAACATCTTGTGTGGTACCTGTACCAAAAACTTCCCACCCCAAAGACCTGAACAGCTACAGACCGGTGGCCTTGACGTCCCACTTGATGAAGACCCTGGAGAGACTGCTCCTTGCTCATCTCCGCCCCCTGGTGGAACCAGCGATGGATCCACTCCAGTTCGCCTACCAGCATGGCATTGGGGTGGAGGATGCGGTGATCTTCCTCCTTCACCGTTCTCTGTCCCACCTGGAGAAGCCCGGGAATATGGTGAGGATCATGTTCTTTGACTTCTCCAGTGCTTTCAACACCATCCAACCGATGATCCTGAAGGACAAGCTGCTGCGCGCAGGGGTGGACCAGCACCTGTCATCATGGATCCTGGACTACCTCACGAACCGGCCTCAGTTTGTGAGAACCCGGGACTGTGTTTCCGACACGATCATCAGTAGCACGGGGGCCCCCCAGGGAACGGTGTTGGCTCCCTTCCTGTTCACTCTTTATACTGCGGACTTCTCACACAACACAACACATTGCCATCTACAGAAGTTCTCTGATGACTCTGCGATCGTTGGTCTCATCTCCAACGGAGATGAAGCTGAGTACAGAGGGCTTATCCAGGACTTTGTGGACTGGTGCCATCGGAACTGCCTCCAGATCAACGCGAGGAAAACTAAGGAGCTGGTGGTGGACTGAGGCAGGCATGGGCAGCCCCTCATAGCACCAGTAAATATACAGGGAACAGACATCGAGATGGTGACATCCTATAAGTACCTGGGTATTCATCTGAACAATAAACTAGACTGGTCACACAATACTGACGCACTCTACAAGAAGGGACAGCGCAGGCTGTTCCTGCTGAGGAGACTCAGGTCTTTTGGTGTACAAGGGGCGCTGCTGAAGTCATTCTATGACACGGTGGTGGCATCAGCCATCACTTTTGGAGTGGTCTGCTGGGGCAGTGGCATTACTGCAGCCGATAGGAAGAGACTGAACAAACTGATTAAGAAAGCTAGCTCTGTCCTGGGGCAGCGCCTTGATCCGATGGAGGAGATAGGAGAGAGAAGGACGGTGGCTAAACTGTCATCTCTGCTGGAGTCCGAGTTCCACCCTATGCAGGACATACTGGATGCACTGAGGAGCTCATTTAGCAGCAGACTACATCATCCCAGGTGCACAACCGAGAGGTTTCGTAGGTCCTTCCTACCAACGGCTGTCAGACTGTACAACCTAAGCAGGGCTGCTCGCAGAGATAGCAAAAAGACGTAACAAACTAATAGTTTTTTTTTTTTTTTTTTTTTGAATGCAAAAGATGCAATAGACTTACACAATGGTCCTCTCCGGCATACAACTAGGAACATACCGGTCGCTATGGAGGGTGAGAATATGTATGGGCACATAATCATACCATGTAGGATAACTAAGTAGACGGTTATGCTGTTTCATCCCACCTAGCAACAATGCTCTGCACTGTGTGTGTTTATATATTTACATATTTATTCCATCTAGCTACAATGCTCAGCACTGGGTGTGTTTATATTTATATATCTATATATTTATTCCATCTAGCTACAATGCTCCGCACTGTGTTTTTATATATCTACATATTATTCCATCTAGCTACATTGCTCCGCACTGTGTGTGTTTATATACTTGCATATTTATTCCACCTAGCTGCAATGCTCCATACTGTGGGTGTTTATATATTTACATATTTATTCCATCTAGCTACAATGCTCTGCACTGTGTGTTCATATATTCATATATTTATTCCATCCAGCTACAATGCTCTGCACTGTGTGTCTGTGTGTGTGTGTGTATATATATATTTTATAGTAATATGTACATATGTATATTAGCTGCTCTTGCTTGCTTGTTTTTTTTTTCTTGCCTTCTGATTGTTGCTCTGAGTGTTGCTATCCCTGTGCTGTTGCAATCCTGGAATTTCCCCGTTGTGGGACTAATAAAGGCTAATAAAGGCTTATCTTATCTTTGCTCTAAATCTGTTTGGTTTTGGAATCTGTCACTTGCTCCGCTGTTTGGAAAGCAACATGGCGGTCAGTAATGTTTTGAAGCTGGTCAGTTAACCACGCCCATGGCTGTGGACGTAACCAACGGAGAATTATAGAGGTCATCAGGAGGAGCTGCACTGTGTCTTTGTGAAGCAGATGATAGGGTGGTGCTGTATGAGGAAGTATGTGAGGGTGGTGCAGGACATGTATGAGGACAGCGAAACAGTGGTGAGGTGTGCTGTAGGTGGGGTGGGGCTACGTCAGGGATCAGCTCTGAGCCCCTTCTTGTTTCCATGGTGATGGAGAGGCTGACAGACGAGGTCAGGCAGGAGTCTCTGTGGACCATGATGTTTGTAAACAACATTGTGATCTGTAGTGAGAGTAGGGAGCAGGTGAAAAAGAACCTGGAGAGGTGGAGGTGTCCTGTGTAGATTTGGTGCGCTGGACCTCATGAATCAAAGTCCAAAAATGACATCACGAGTGGTGTTACATGGGGAACCTTTATGTCCTTTCTGCTGGTTTTTGTATGGGGGGGCGCTGAAAAGTTCATTGTGGTCAAATCTGACCAAACGAGGTTTATTTTTCAACACAGTCTCCCCTTCGGTCCACACTCTTCTTCCATCGGTGCTGCAGTGCTTGGATCCTTGCAGTTGAAAAATAAACCACATCTGGTCAAATCTGACCACAATGAACTCCCCCCCCCCCCCGATAACTTGACGCCCAGCCAGCTCATAAAAACAAATGGAGTTTTTTTTCCTGTTTTTTAATAACATCTAGTAGACAGATTCCTTCTGACACAAGTGCTGCCTGATGTTTCCACATTTATTTTTGCACAGATGTTTTTCTTTTTATACAATGAAAAACAATACATTTTTAAAAATTAATTGGGTGTTTCCAACTGCAGAAATAGAAATCTCTGAACAATGAAACATATCAAGATAAATCATCATCACTTACGTAAAAACTTGAGGCGCCCCACACTCCTGTATGCAAGCTTGCAGGGGTTCAGTGATGTCACTATTTGCTCACACAACGACTGCCACACCAAGTATACAGAAGCCTCAACAATGGAGATGCAAGGAGTAGAGGTAGTGAAGGTAGATGGGTTTAAATACCTGGGGTCAACCATCCAAACAATGGAAAATGCACAAGAGAGGTGAAGAAGAGCGTGCAGTCAGGGTGGAGTGGATGGAGATGAATGTCGGATGGGTAGCAGCAAGCGTGAAAGTGAAGACTGACAAGACAGCGGTAAGACCTGCTACGATGTATGGTTTGGAGACGGTGGCACTGACAAAAAGACAGGAGGTGGAGCTGGAGATGGCAGAGTTGAAGATGCTAAGATAGTGGAGATATTGGACAAAAGATGTTGAAGATGGAGCTGGCAGGCAGGAGGAGAAGAGGAAGACCACAGAGAAGATTGATGGATGTAGTGAAGGAGGACATGGAGAGGGTTGGTGCAGAAGAAGATGATGAAGACTTCTAATTGGCCATATTCACCATCTAAGAAAAGGACCGCGCCAGCATGTCCACGTGGGCCTCACTATAGGTCTAACTGGGCTGTCTTGTCCATGTGGGTTTGTCCATGATTCCATGTTGGTCTCATTTCTTTGCCCATATGGACTTTACCTGTGTTACCAGCTTTAAACTTCGGCAACATGACGCAAATAAGTCACACATTTATGAGAAAAAAATTTAAATTTAGGATAAAAAAGTTGCAAATTTACACAAAAAAGCTGTCAAATTACTTGAAGAGTTACAAACTTACAAGAAACATTTGAGCAAATTTACAAGTAAAAAGTCTCCAATTTATGAGGAAAAATTTTAACTTTACAGTAAAAAAAAAGATGAAAATTTATGAGAACGTTCCAAATTTACAAGAAAAATCTCACAAATACATGGGAAAAACTCACAAATTCACAAGAAAATAGCAAAGTTACAAAGAAAAAAGTAAATTTATGAGCAAAAGTTGCAAATTTTCAAGAAAAAAATATCAAATTAATGAAAAAAGTCATAAATTTACAAAAAAAAACCCCGGCAAATTTATGAGAATATAAGTTGAAAATTGGAAAACAGCTAAAGTCAGTGTCAACATGGACAAACCCACATGAGACCCATCTGAAAGCCCAGTTTTAACCTGTGGTGGGGCCCACATGAGTCAGCAGTTTCTCTGTGGACTTCACTTCCATCTGAAGTTTCCTGCAGATGATCTGCTCTGAACTGGGCGTGAGATGGACAGATGAGGACTTAAGACTGGGCCATGAAGAAAAGGAGCGTCCTGATATCAACAACAGGACGTTTGTTTGAGAATCAGTCTAACAGTGAAGGACGTGCTGGACGTTTGAGAATCAGTCCAACAGTGAAGAACCTGCTGGACATTTGTCTCAGAATCATTCCAACAGTGAAGGACCGGCTGGACGTTCATCTGAGAATCAGTCTAACAGTCAAAGATCTGCTGGACATTTGAGAATCAGTCCAACAGTGAAGGATCTGCTGGACATTTGAGAATCAGTCCAACAGTGAAGGACTGGCTGGATGTTTGTCTCAGAATCAGTCCAACAGTGAAGGACCTGCTGGACATTTGAGAATCAGTCCAACAGTGAAGGACCGGCAGGATGTCTGTCTGAGAATCAGTCCAACAGTGAAGAACCTGCTGGACGTTTGTCTGAGAAACAGTCCAACAGTGAAGGACCTGCTGGACATTTGAGAATCAGTCCAACAGTGAAGGACCGGCAGGATGTCTGTCTCAGAAACAGTCCAACAGTGAAGGACCGGCTGGATGTTTGTCTGAGAATCAGTCCAACAGTGAAGGACCAGCTGGACGTTCGTCTAAGAATCAGTCCAACAGTGAAGGACCGGCTGGACGTTTGTCTGAGAATCAGTCTAACAGTCAAAGACCTGCTGGACATTTGAGAATCAGTCCAACAGTGAAGGATCTGCTGGACATTTGAGAATCAGTCCAACAGTGAAGGACCGGCTGGATGTTTGTCTAAGAATCAGTCCAACAGTGAAGGACCTGCTTGATGTCTGTCTCAGAAACAGTCCAACAGTGAAGGACCGGCTGGATGTTTGTCTCAGAAACAGTCCAACAGTGAAGGACCTGCTGGGTGTTTGAGAATCAGTCCAACAATGAAGGACCTGCTCGACGTTTAAGAATCAGTCAAACAGTGAAGGACCTGCTGGACGTTTGTCTGAGAAACAGTCCAACAGTGAAGAACCTGCTGGATGTTTGAGAATCAGTCCAAAGTGAAGGACCTGCTGGACAATTGAGAATCAGACCAACAGTGAAGGATCTGCTGGACGTTTGTCTGAGAAACAGTCCAACAGTGAAGGACCGGCTGGATGTTTGTCTGAGAATCAGTCCAACAGTGAAGGACCGGCTGGACATTAGTCTGAGAGTCAGTCCAACAGTGAAAGACCGGCTGGACGTTTGAGAATCAGTCCAACAGTGAAGGACCTGCTGGACGTTTGAGAATCAATCAAACAGTGAAGGACCTGCTGGACGTTTGTCTGAGAATTAGTCCACAGTGAAGGACCTGCTGGATGCCTGTCTCAGAATCAGTCCAACAGTGAAGGACCTGCTGGACATTAGTCTGAGAATCAGTCCCACAGTGAAGGACCTGCTGGACATTTTAGGATCAGACCAACAGTGAAGGACCTGCTGGCTATTTGAGAATCAGTCCAACAGTGAAGGACCTGCTGGACATTTGAGGATCAGTCCAACAGTGAAGGTGCTTCTTGATGTCTATTTCAGAAACAGTCCAACAGTGAAGGACCTGCTGGACATTTGAGAATCAGACCAACAGTGAAGGACCTGCTGGACATTAGTCTGAGAATCAGTCCAACAGTGAAGGACCTGCTGGACGTTTGAGAATCAGTCCAACAGTGAAGGACCTGCTGGACATTTGAGAATAAGTCCAACAGTGAAGGACCTGCTGGAAATTAGTCTGAGAATCAGTCCAACAGTGAAGGACCTGCTGGACGTTTGTCTAAGAAACAGTCCAACAGTCAAGGACCTGCTGGACGTTTGAGAATCAGTCCAACAGTCAAGGACCTGCTGGACGTTTGAGAATCAGTCCAACAGTGAAAGACCTGCTGGACATTTGAGAATAAGTCCAACAGTGAAGGACCTGCTGGAAATTAGTCTGAGAATCAGTCCAACAGTCAAGGACCTGCTGGACGTTTGAGAATCAATCCAACAGTGAAGGACCTGCTGGACGTTTGAGAATCAGAACAACAGTGAAGGACCTGCTGGACGTTTGAGAATCAGTCCAAAAGTGAAGGACCTGCTTGATGTCTGTTTCAGAAACAGTCAAACAGTGAAGGACCTGCTGGATGTCTGTCTCAAAATCAGTCCAACAGTGAAGGACCTGCTGGACATTAGTCTGAGAATCAGTCCAACAGTGAAGGACCTGCAGGAAATTAGTCTGAGAATCAGTGCAACAGTGAAGGACCTGCTGGAAGTTTAAGAATCAGACCAATAGTGAAGGACCTGCTGGACATTTGAGAATCAGACCAACAGTGAAGGACCTGCTGGACGTTTGTCTGAGAAACAGTCCAACAGTGACGGACCTACTGGACATTAGTCTGAGAATCAGTCCAACAGTGAAGGACCTGCTGGACGTTTGTCTGAGAATCAGTCCACAGTGAAGGACCTGCTGGATGTTTGTCTCAAAATCAGTCCAACAGTGAAGGACCTGCTGGACATTAGTCTGAGAATCAGTCCAACAGTGAAGGACCTGCTGGACATTAGTCTGAGAATCAGTCCAACAGTGAAGGACCTGCTGGACGTTTGTCTGAGAATCAGTCCAACAGTGAAAGACCTGCTTGATGTCTTTCTCAGAAACAGTCCAACAGTGAAGGACCTGCTGGACATTTGCCTGAGAATCAGTCCACAGTGAAGGACCTGCTGGATGTCTGTCTCAAAATCAGTCCAACAGTGAAGGACCTGCTGGATGTTTGTCTTGGAATCAGTCCAACAGTGAAGGAACGGCTGGACGTTAGTCTGAGAATCAGTCCAAAAGTGAAGGACCTGCTGGATGTTTGTCTCGGAATCAGTCCAACAGTGACGGAACGGCTGGACGTTAGTCTGAGAATCAGTTCAACAGTAAAGGACCGACGGGATGTTTGTCTGAGAATCAGTCCACAGTGAAGGACCTGCTGGATGTCAGTCTCAGAATCAGTCCAACAGTGAAGGACCGGCTGGACGTTAGTCTGAGAATCAGTCCAACAGTGAAGGACCTGCTGGATGTTTGCCTCAGAATCAGTCCAACAGTGAAGGACCTGCTGGATTTTTGTCTTAATCAGTTCAACAGTGAAGGACCGGCTGGACGTTAGTCTGAGAATCAGTCCAACAGTGAAGGACTTGCTGGATGCCTGTCTCAGAAACAGTCCAACAGTGAAGGACCTGCTGGATGTTTGTCTCAGAATCAGTCCAACAGTGAAGGACCGGCTGGATTTTTGTCTGAGAATCAGTTCAACAGTGAAGGACCTGCTGGATTTTTGTCTGAGAATCAGTTCAACAGTGAAGAACCTGCTGGATGTTTGTCTCAGAATCAGTCCAACAGTGAAGGACCTGCTGGATGTTTGTCTCAGAATCAGTCCAACAATGAAAGACCGGCTGGACGTTAGTCTGAGAATCAGTCCAACAGTGAAGGACCTGCTGGATTTTTGTCTGAGAATCAGTTCAACAGTGAAGAACCAGCTGGATGTCTGTCTCAGAATCAGTTCAACAGTGAAAGACCGGCTGGATGTCTGTCTCAGAATCAGTTCAACAGTGAAGGACCAGCTGGACGTTAGTCTGAGAATCAGTCCAACAGTGAAGGACCGGCTGGACGTTAGTCTGAGAATCAGTCCAACAGTGAAGGACCAGGTGGATTTTTGTCTTAGAATCAGTTCAACAGTGATGAACCGGCTGGACGTTAGTCTGAGAATCAGTCCAACAGTGAAGAACCTGCTGGATGCCTGTCTCAGAATCAGTTCAACAGTGAATGAACGGCTGGATGTCTGTCTCAGAAACAGTCCAACAGTGAAGGACCTGCTGGATGTCTGTGTCAGAAACAGTCCAACAGTGAAGGACCTGCTGGATGTCTGTCTCAGAAACAGTCCAACAGTGAAGGACCTGCTGGATGTTTATCTGAGAAACATTCCACAGTTAAGGACCTGCTGGATGTTTGTCTCAGAATCAGTTCAACAGTGAAGGACCGGCTGGACGTTGGTCTGAGAATCAGTCCAACAGTGAAGGACCGGCTGGATGTCTGTCTCAGAAACAGTCCAACAGTGAAGGATCGGCTGGATGTTAGTCTGAGAATCAGTCCAACAGTGAAGAGCCTGCTGGATGTTTTCTGAGAAATAGTTCAACAGTGAAGGACCAGCTGGATGTCTGTCTCAGAAACAGTCCAACAGTGAAGGACCAGCTGGATGTCTGTCTCAGAAACAGTCCAACAGTGAAGGACCTGCTGGACGTTTGTCTCATCATCAGTCCAACAGTGAAGGACTGGCTGCACATGAACACAGTCCTGCAGAAGAAGGCCTGAGGTGCCTTTACCACCCAGAACCAGCGGCACTAATATTCCTGACGATGAACTAATTAATGGATATCCACACTGTTGCCACAACACCAAACTCCTCCACATTTTAAAGAGTTTGAGCCTCTGGTCAGAAATGAACTTTTATTTGAGTATTGCTGAACAAGTTCCCTCCTGACCAGCTTAAACATGGCTGCTAAAGAGGCAATTTAATGGTTCAGTGATGTCAGCATAATTCTTCAGGTTTTCTGATGAGATGCATTTAAAGTAACAATAACATTTATGGAAAACAGAGCGCCGGCCAGTCTTTCACTTAAAGTGCAATTAATGTGTTAAGAAGATAAAATGAAAAAGAGACGTCCAAATCACGTCTCACCGCCCAAGCGTTAAATTGGTACAAAGGAGCACGGGTAATTAAAAGGAAAATCCTGAAATCTTTTCAACACTTAATGTGATTGATTATGTGACTCTAAATCTTAACTTGGAGAGCCACTCACGGAGTGTCTTGAGATTTTTTTCAGCCGTCAACTTAAAGCGCATGGAGTCAAACTGAAATATGAATATGGAATTATAATGGCGCTGTCCACTTTTTATTTCATCACTGAGAGACCAGGTGAGATTGCTGAGGGATCATTGAGCCTTCCATAGGTGACCTAAGGTTTCTAGTGCTCTTTATACCCACTTTACACAGGGCTGGAGACTGTTGAGAGATTGGTGAAAGATGAAAAAATGGGCATCTCTCTACAATCTGTCAATGATCTCCACAGTCGCCACGGTCTCCTCAAGGACTCAGTCCAAAAAAGTCTCTCATCCATCAAAGGGAAGCAATCTTTCCGTGAACTCCATTGGTTATTATCGAGTGCTGATCTCTCAGCCATATTCAGGGTAGCAAAATTCGCAGTTCACTGAAAGATCACTAAGAGATCATCAGAAGATCGATGAGCTCGTTGAGCGGTCAAAGACAACCCAAGGAGTGCTCAATGATCAGAATCAGAATCAGAATCAGAATCAGGTTTATTGCCATTGTTCATGTAGTACACAAACTAGGAATTTGTCTCGGTACAATGCTGCAACATTAAACATGATAAGATAAGAGAAATAAACTATACATGTAATAAAGTGTAGGATATGATTAAGTGATACTGGTCAACAGTTAAAATATATATTAGCCAGCAGCAGATACTGTGGAGAACTATATAGTGCAGTCGGTAATGCAGGAAGAAAACAGTGATGATTGACATGAGTCTGGTTGAGCTGCTGTACATGGTGCACGAGAGTCACTTAGTGTTCAGCAGTCTAATGGCAGAGGGGAAGAAGCTGTTCATGTGACGGGAGGTTTTAGTCTGGATGGACCGAAGTCTTCTACCAGAGGGGAGGGGGGCAAACAGTACGTGACCAGGGTGTGAGGGATCGGCTATGATCCGGCCAGCACGCCTCCGGGTCCTGGAGATGTACAGATCCTGGAGAGATGGGAGCTTGCAGCCGATCACCTTCTCAGCAGTGCGCACGATGCGCTGCAGCCTTAGTCTGTCCCTGGCAGTGGCTCCTGCGTACCACACGGTTATGGAGGTGGTGAGGATGGACTCGATGATGGCTGTGTAGAACTGCACTAACATCTTGGTGGGTAGCTTGAGCTTCCTCAGCTGCCGCAGGAAGAACATCCTCTGCTGGGCTTTTTTGATGAGTGAGCTGATGGTCAGCTCCCATTTGAGGTCCCTGGTGATGGTAGTGCCTAGGAAGCGGAAGGAATCAGCAGTGGTGATGGGAGAGCCTGAGAGGGTGAGGGGGGGCAGAGGAGTAGTGACTTTCCTGAAGTCTACAATCATCTCCACTGTCTTCAGAGCGTTCAGCTGCAGGTTGTTATTGCTGCACCAGGACGCCAGCTGGGCCACCTCTCTCCTGTAGGCGGACTCGTCGCCGTTGGAGATGAGCCCGATGAGGGTGGTGTCGTCCGCAAACTTGATCAACTTGACAGACTGGTGGCTGGAGGTGCAGGAGTTGGTGTAAAGGGAGAAGAGTAGGGGGGAAAGTACACAGCCCTGGGGTGATCCGGTGCTGATGCTAGTATAGTCTGAGACAGTCTTTCCCAGCCGCACATGCTGCCTCCGGTCCGTCAGGAAGTCGATGATCCACCTGCAGAGGGAGTCAGGCACGTTGAGCAGGGACAGCTTGTCCCGGAGCAGAGCGGGGCGGATGGTGTTGAATGCGGAGCTGAAGTCCACAAACAGGATCCTGGCGTAGGTTCCCGGGGAGTCCAGGTGCTGCAGGATGGAGTGGAGGGCCAGGTTGACTGCATCGTCTACAGACCTGTTGGCTCGGTAGGCAAACTGCAGCGGGTCCAGGAGAGGGGTGGTGATGGACTTGAGGTGGGACAGGACCAGGCGCTCAAAGGACTTCATGACTACAGAGGTGAGCGCTACAGGTCTGTAGTCATTAAGTCCAGTGATCCGTGGCTTCTTGGGGACAGGGATGATGGTGGAGGATTTGAGGCAGGATGGCACGTGGCATAACTTAAGGGAGGTGTTAAAAATGTCTGTGAATACAGGAGCCAGCTGTTTCGCACAGAGTCTCAGGGTGGAGGGAGACACGCCGTCTGAGCCGGGGGCCTTGCGCGGGTTCAGTCTGGAGAACTGTTTGAGCACATCCTGCTCACTGATGATAAGGGGAGGGGGGGAGGAGGGGGGGGGTGCCTTAAATGAAGTAGGGAATGTGGAGGCTGTGGAGCTGGAGGGAGGGGGGGAGTTGGACACAGATGACGAGGTGTCAAAACGGGCATAGTGTTGGGACAGTCTCTGACAAAGGGCTTTGTCATCCTGACCTTTAGGAGCCTTAGGTCGATAGTTGGTGATTTGCCTCAGTCCTCTCCACACGGAAGCCGAATCATTAGCAGTGAACTGCTGCTGGAGTCTCTCTGAGTACACAGATTTAGCCCTCTTCAGCTCTCTGTTAAACCGGTATTTAACCTCCCTGTAGCAGTCCCTGTCTCCACTTTTCAGCACTGCTTCCTTCTCCTTCCTGATCTGTCTGAGCTTAGCTGTGAACCAGGGTTTGTCATTAGAGTAACTCACCCTGGTGCGTGATGGAAGAATGTTCTCTTCACAAAAGTGGATATATGAGTTCACAGTGTCCGTGTACTCATCCAGATCATGCGTGGCTCCTTTAAGCATGCCCCAGTCAGATATTTCCATGCACGTTTCCAGCTTCTCCTCAGCATCACTGGTCCGTATCTTCGTAGTGCTCACAACAGGTTTAGTGAGCTTCAATCTCTGTCTGTATGTGGGAATGAGGTGAACCATCACGTGATCAGATAATCCCAGCGCAGCTCGAGGGACAGCGCGATATGCGTCTTTCACTGTGGTGTAACAGTGATCCAGTGTGTTTAATCCTCTGGTGGGGCATTTAATAAACTGTTTGTAGCGGGGGAGATCGTGGCTCAGATTGCACTGATTAAAGTCGCCAGCCACAATAATCAGCGAGTCTGGAAAACTCCGCTCTGTGTGTTGAATGTGATCCGCGAGCACGCGCTGAGCTTCGCGCGTGTCCGCGTCGGGAGGGGCGTACACAGCGATCATTATGAAAGAAGCAAACTCCCGCGGGGAATAGAAGGGCTTGCAATTGATAACAAGAAATTCCAAGGCAGGAGAACAGTGTTTGGAAATTACCGTTACATCAGAGCACCAGCTACAGTTGATGTAGAAGCAGACTCCGCCTCCTGTGGTCTTGCCGGAAAGCTCTGTGTCACGATCTGCACGGAAGAGCTGGAAGCCGTCGAGGCGCAGCGCGCTGTCCGGTATATTTTCCCGGAGCCAGGTCTCAGTAAAGCAGAGGACAGCTGAGGAGGCGAGGTCCTTAAAACGCATCAGCAGTCTCAGTTCATCCACCTTGTTAGAGAGAGAGTTGGTATTGGACAGAAATATGCCAGGCAGCGCCGTTCGCGAGCCTCTCCTGCGAAGTCGCACGAGAGCGCCCGCTCGTCTTCCTCTCTTCCGCCGTCTCACTTTCCGAGCCAAACAATAAACCAGATCGGCGGCAGGGGCTAGAAAAACTGGGAGGAGGTCCGTGGGGGTGAAAGTCCTGATATTTAAAAGTTCTTCACGGGTATAAGTGCAAGCAGACACACAATTGACAAACAAAAACAAACAAAGAGCGCAGCGAAGCACCATGTCGACCGCTGTGGGCGCCATCTTGGATCCTATCCATCTCCCAATGATCTCTCACTGATCTTTCAATGAACAGCAAATGTTTCCACCTCGATGGTGGAAGAAAGAGAAGGAAGACATTAGGGGCGGGAATTGTGAGGGACCTCATGATTCCTGGGTCACGATTTGATCCTATCATAATTCAAGAATAATCATGATATCGTGAAAATCCAGCATCACAATTCCATATAGTTCATTTTTTCACCTTATTCAACCTCAAATCATGTCCTAAAGTAAAACTGTTGACATCTCTTTCATATATTAAACTATTCTTGGAGCTTTATTTTTCATGAAGACACGTCTCTGCACACAGGGAGGACGGTGGACAGTGTTTGGAACAGACTCCCACTCCAGATACTTTATCTCATTCTGTGGACTTTTAAAAATCAGCTGAAAACTTTTTTGTATAACGAGGATTTCTGTTCAGTTTCAATTCAACTGTTTTTAATGGCAAGTCTGATATTTTTAAATGATTTTAATCTTGTGTTTTAACTTGTTTTTGTATTTTTTAAATTATTTTTGTCTATCAACTTCCTTTTATTCCACTTTATTGTGCAGCGCTCTGTGACTATGTCTCTGAAAAGCACTTCATAGATAAACTTTACTTCCTTGGTGACTGGAGAAAAAGCTCCATGCCGATGTCTCTTTAGCTTAGCTGTTGCTAACACTGCTCCGAGACATGTGCTGGCTCGCCGTGTTCTGAGTGTTTTTTCTTTTTTTCGTGCAGCGCTTCTTGCAGGTTGTGTGTCATGTCAAGGTCTTTGATATGTCATGTCTTTGTCATGAATTCTAATTTACTGAGATGCACCAATATTGTATTTTTTCCATATCCTACATTGACTGTGTTTACATCTTTTCAATTAAAAAAATACAGTATTTGTCAAGGAGTGGCCACATTTTTTACATTCCGCTGTGTACAGAAAAAAATATTGAAAGGTTATAGTTGCACATGTTACAATACACATTTACATTTTTTCCCAGTACACAATGTCACGTGTTTCATTGTACTTCATTCAAATAATAAAATGAATTGACTTTGTTCAGGAATTCATGAAACCAAAGCGAGACGTGAGCATTATAAAGCAGTGAAGGTGAAGGTGTAGTACCTGCAAGAATGAAACTCTCCTTTCATCCCCACTTTTAACGACTTTTGAGTGAGTGGTTTAATATCTCGCTGGAACTGCTTCAATATCCAAGTCCTGCCTTTGAGTCTACGCCACACAAGTTTTCAGTTTAAACACCCTAAAAGTGTATTTGGTGCAACAAAAAAGCATAATTCTCCTTCTACATCAGTCCATCCATCACGTTTATGTACTCAACCCTGACCCAAGATGGCAGAAGCCTTCAGGAGATCTCGGTTTAGTATTCATGAGCCCACTTCAAATATGATGTGCGGCTCACAGACTGCATTAGTCAGCTGGCATCAAAGAAATAAGCCCCAAACAGCTGCCCTTGGATCGAGCGTGGCCCACCACAAAGTCGACAACAAAACACCAGCAGGTGTTTAGAAAATCAAAACTTCCCCTGAAGTGTTTTTACTACAGAGGAAACATGAAAGCAGCAGGCAGACGTCAAAACTTTACTGTATAATCCTAACGTGGGAAAAATGTTGGATTAGAAAATGAAGTATCTTACTGAAAAATAATCACCCGTCATTGGTGCTGTACAGGAGCATCTAAAAAATAGAATATTACATAAACCCAGTAAGACAAAATGGATTTTTAATTGAAATGTTGGCCTACTGAAAAGTATGTCCATGTGCATCCGGAAAGTATTCAAGGCACATCACTTTTTCCACATTTTGTTCTGTTCCAGCTTTATTCCTAAAGGGATTAAATTCATTTTTTTTCTTCAAAATTCTACACACAATACCCCATAATGACAATGTGAAAAAAGTTTTTTTATTTTTGAGATTTTTGCAAATTATTAAAAATAAAAAAACTAAGAAATCACATGTACATCAGTATTCACAGCCTCTGCTCAGTACTTTGTTGATGCACCTTTGGCAGCAATTACAGCCTCAAGTCTTTTTGAATATGATGCCACAAGCTTGGCACACCTATCTTTGGGCAGTTTGGCCCATTCCTCTTTGCGGCACATCTCAAGCTCCATCAGGTTGGATGGGAAGCGTCGGTGCACAGCCATTTTCAGATCTCTCCAGAGATGTTCAATTGGATTCAAGTCTGGGCTCTGGCTGGGCCACTCAAGGACATTCACAGAGTTGTCCTGAAGCCACTCCTTTGATATCTTGGCTGTGTGCTTAGGGTCGTTGTCCTGCTGAAAGATGAACCGTCACCCCAGTCTGAGGTCAAGAGCGCTCTGGAGCAGGTTTTCATCCAGGATGTCTCTGTACATTGCAGCATTCATCTTTCCCTCTATCCTGACTAGTCTCCCAGTTCCTGCCACTGAAAAACATCCCCACAGCATGACGCTGCCACCACCATTGGCATGGTTATGAGCGGTGGCTGGTTTAAATTCTCTGGTCTGTCTCATCAGACCAGAGAATTTTGTTTCTCATGGTCTGAGAGTCCTTCAGGTGCCTTTTGACAAACTCCAGACAGGCTGCCATGTGCCCCATCTGGCCACTCTACCATACAGGCCTGATTGGTGAATCGTTACAGAGATGGTTGTCCTTCTGTGAGAATATGTATGGGTACATAATCATACCATGTAGGATAACTAAGTAGAGGGTTATGCTGTTTCATCCCATCTAGCAACAATGCTCTGCACTGTGTGTGTTTATATATTTACATATTTATTCCATCTAGCTACAATGCTCAGCACTGGGTGTGTTCATATTTATATATCTATATATTTATTCCATCTAGCTACAATGCTCCGCACTGTGTTTTTATATATCTATATATTTATTCCATCTAGCTACAATGCTCCGCACTGTGTGTTTATATACTTACATATTTATTCCACCTAGCTGCAATGCTCCGTACTGTGGGTGTTTATATATTTACATATTTATTCCATCTAGCTACAATGCTCTGCACTGTGTGTTTATATATTCATATATTTATTCCATCCAGCTACAATACTCTGCACTGTGTGTCTGTGTGTGTGTATATATATATTTTATAGTAATATGTACATATGTATATTAGCTGCTCTTGCTTGCTTGTTTTTTTTTTTTTTCTTGCCTTCTGATTGTTGCTCTGAGTGTTGCTATCCCTGTGCTGTTGCAATCCTGGAATTTCCCCGTTGTGGGACTAATAAAGGCTTATCTTATCTTATCTTCTGGAAGGTTCTCCTCTCTCCACAGAGGAACACTGGAGCTCTGACAGAGTGACCATTGGATTCTTGGCCACCTCCTTGACTAAGGTCCTTCTTCCCTGATCACTCAGTTTAGACGGTCGGCCAGTTCTAGGAAGGGTCCTGGTGGTTCTGAACTTCTTCCATTTACGGATGATGGAGGCCACTGTGCTCATTGGGACATTCAAAGCAGCAGAAATTTTTCTGTACCCTTCCCCAGATCTGTGCCTCGAGACAATCCTGTCTTGGAGGTCTACAGACAATTCCTTTGACTTCATGCTTGGTTTGTGCTCTGACATGCACTGTCAACTGTGGGACCTTATAAAGACAGGTGTGTGCCTTTCCAAATCATGTCCAATCAACTGAATTTACCACAGGTGGACTCCAGTTAAGTGGCAGAACCATCTCGAGGATCACCGGAAACAGGATGAACCTGAGCTCAATTTTGAGCTTCATGGCAAAGGCTGTGAATACTTATGTACTTGTGATTTCTTAGTTTTTTTTATTTTTAATAAATTTGCAAAAATCTAAAAAAAAAAAAAAAAACTTTTTTCACACTGTCATTATGGGGTATTGTGTGTAGAATTTTGAGGGGAAAAATGAATTTAATCCCTTCTGGAATAAGGCTGTAACATACAGACGTGGACAAAATTGTTGATACCCCTCTGTTAATGAAAGAAAAACCCACAATAGTCACAGAAATAACTTGAATCTGACAAAAGTGGTAAAAAATAAAAAGTCTATGAAAATTAACCATTGAAAATCAGACAATGCTTTTGAATTGTGGTTCAACCAAATTATTTTAAAAAACAAACTCATGAAACAGGCCTGGATAAAAATGATGGTAACCTGAACGTAACATTTTGTTGCACAACCTTTTGAGGAAATCACTGCAATCAAACGATTTCTGTAACTGTCAATGAGACTTCTGCACCTCTCAGCAGGTATTTTGGCCCACTCCTCATGAGCAAACTGCTCCAGTTGTCTCAGGTTTGAAGGGTGCCTTCTCCAGATGGCATGTTTCAGCTCCTTCCACAGATGTTCAATAGGATTTAGATCAGGGCTCACAGGCCACTTTAGAATAGTTTAATGTTTCGCTCTTAGCCATTCTTGGGTGTTTTTAGCTGTGTGTTTTGGATCATTATCCTGTTGCAAGACCCATGACCTGCGACTGAGACCAAGCTGTGTGACACTGGGCAGCACATTTCTCTATAGAATACCTTTATAGTCTTGAGATTTCATTGTACCCTGCACAGATTCAAGACACCCTGTGCCAGATGCAGCAAAGCAGCCCCACAACATAACACAACCTCCTCCATGTTTCACAGTAGAGACAGTGTTCTTTTCTTGGTATGCTTCATTTTTGCGTCTGTGAACATAAAGCTGATGTGCCTTGCCAAAAAGTTCCAGTTTCGTCTCGTCTGTCCATAGGACATTCTCCCAGAAGCTTTGTGGCTTGTCAACATGCAGTTTGGCAAATTCTAGTTTGGCTTTTTTATGATTTGTTTTCAACAGTGGTGTCCTCCTTGGTCGTCTCCCATGAAGTCCACTTTGGCTCAAACGACGACGGATGGTGCGATATGACACTGACGTAGCTTGACCTTGGAGGTCACCATGAATGTGTTTAGAGGTTGTTCTGGGCTCTTTTGTTTCCATTCGTATTAGCCGTCTCCTCCTGCGGCCACGTCCAGGGAGGTTGGCTACAGTCCTGTGGATCTTAAATTTCTGAATAATATGTGCAACTGTAGTCACAGGTACATCAAGCTGCTTGGAGATGGTCTTACAGCCTTTACTTTTAACATGCTTGTCTATAATTTTCTTTCTAATCTCCTGAGACAACTCTCTCCTTTGGTTCCTCTGGTCCATGTTTAGTGTGGTACACACCATGTCACCAAACAGCACAGTGACTACTTGTCACCCTTTAAATAGGCCGACTGACTGATTACAAGTTTGTAGACACCTGTAATGTTAATTAGAGGACACATCTTGGTTGAACATGTCCCTATGGTCACATTATTTTCAATCTTTTCTAGGGGTACCATCATTTTTGTCCAGGCCTGTTTCATGAGTTTGTTTTTTAAAATAATTCTGTTGAACCATAATTCAAAAGTACTGTCTGATTTTCATTGGTTAAATTTAATAGAATTTTTATTTATTACCACTTTTGTCAGATTCAAGTTATTTCTGTGACCATTGTGGGTTTTTCTTTCATTAACAGAGGGGTACCAACAATTTTGTCCACATCTGTAAAATGTGGAAAAAGTGAGGCACTGTGAAGACTTTTTCGATGCACTGTACACACTCAATACTTGGTCAGGGCTCCTTTTGGATGAATTACTGTTGGGTCTGGTGTCTCATCTTCCCATTCACAATACTCCATAGATTCTCTATGGGCTTTAGGTCAGGAGAGTTTGCTGGCCAGTCAAGCACAGTGATACCATGGTCATTAAACCAGGTTTTGGTACTTTTGACAGTGTGGGCAGGTGCCAAATCCTGCTAGAAAATCAAATCAGCTTCTCCATAAAGCTTGTCAGCAGAGGGAAGCATGAAGTGCTCTAAAATTTCCTGGTAGACGGTTGCACGGACTTTGGATTTGATAAAACACAGTGGACCAACACCAGCAGATGACATGACTCCCCAAATCAGGTGCCAAATCCTGTCATTAGGAAATCAAGGTCCCAGAGTCTGGAGGAAGAGCGGAGAGGCACAGAATCTAAGTAGTTTGATTTCTGGTGTGAAGTTTCCACAGTCGGTGATGATTTGGGTGGTATCACTCTGCTTGCATGGCTAGCAAACTCTCCTGACCTAAACCCCAAACAGAACATATGGGGTATTGTCAAGATGAAGATGAGAGACACCAGATCCAACAATCGTCACCTTCTTAAAATAATGGCTTATGTCAAGTGTGTGAATGAGGCTATTTTATTTTGCCCAAGTTACAAGACAGAGTGACTTCGGTAATTTTACAAGCTTTTAAAGATGGCAGCCACTAAAAAAAAGAAATTCTTAGACTTGGCACACTAACAGTAATACATCTGCTGCCGTTTGTCTCTGCACTTTACTGCAACCATTTGCACAAATGCCATATCTGCTGCTGTCTGTTATTGAAATACTGATCATGTGCAGTCCCATCTGTCACTGTCTGCACCTACACTACCACACTGAACTTGCAATTACGGGTATTACAGATCCACTTTTTCTGTATATACTGTAGGATTGCTAGGCTTTATCATTTATCTTTATTTGCACTACAGGTAGCATTGCTGCACGGTGGCGCAGTGGTTTAGCACTGTGGCAGCACAGTTTTACCCTCGGCCGTGGGACCGCGGGGATCATGAGATCGTGGGTTCGATCCCAGCCCCCGACCAACAGTGAGCTGTGTGGAGTTTGCATGTTCTCCCCGTGTTGCGCGGGTTTACTCCGGGATTTCTCCGGTTTCCTCCCGCACACCAAAAACATGTAGGTTTAGGGCGCTCGCGCACGCAGCGACCAGCAGCCGGTGGCTTGTCACCAGACTGCAAACCAAGTCTACCTAAGGGTACAAATAAGTAACAAAAAAAAAAAAAATTTGCTGTACATACAGTAGACTGTTGTTGTTTTTCATCCTTATTCCTTCTTTTCTTATATATTGCACACACCGCTAAAAGAGAGCGAAAAGGCATTTCAATTCTCCTGTATGTCCTGTACATATAGAAGTATTGACAAATAAAATCTTTGAATCTTGAATCTCTGAAATTCTACCTAGCTAGTGAAGTTGTTGCCATGATCCGGGACTCGATCCATATTGGTAAGTGATAAGGTTTTCTATAATATTGGCTAGGCTATAAGTGTTGCATAGTTATTTAGTCTTTCTAGTCAGCAAAATAGCTAGCAGAGAAAGTTTTACTTTGTGGCTAACTGGTTAACCAGCTATCTTATGATATGATATCTTCACCCCAAGAGACTACGTAATCATAGTCCAGACTACAAGAATCACACCTTCACCCGACCATGTACTGTAAAGGTGCTCAAGCATGATGAATTCCTGAAAATGAATGGATATTACTTCTTGGCTGTCAGACCAGGCAAAAAAGCTGGAGATCCAACTGTGCATGATTTGCAGGCTCTTCAGATTAGCGGTGATGGCAAGGTCCATTTCAAGTTATTCTTTTAAGAGAATTCTGCGTGGGAAGGACCACAGATGGCACAGGTGCCAAATGAGCCAGTGGCGTGGATGAGAGTGCTTCTATGTGCTCTGTATATCAAGGAAAGAAAGTTCCAGGACTGTCAGTCCATGAAACATGGTATGCCCGTTGCCTGTCATCACTTCTTCAACAGTTTGCTGCATAAATAGGCATTAGTCAGAATAACTAGGGATAGAATACTGTAACGTCGGGGCCATTTTAAGGAGGCCAGGGATTTCCCAGCATGCTTTGCCAGTTTGAAACGTTACTGTGTGTGTGTTAAATGTGTTATTTCTGAGTTATACTGCTGTGTCATTATAACTGCATCATAATGACCCAGCAGTGTTTAGCAGGATTAGGGCAAGATGTATCATGTGTGTGTAACCATGATTCAAACAGGGGTCTGGGAGAATGACCTCCACTCCTGTCTGTGCTCAGAAGCAGGTTGGGGGTTGGGGTGTGTGAAAAATAAATCAGGTTGATCACAGCCATCTGCTCCATTGTCTTTGTGTGAACCCTGCAAACGTCACACTGGTGTCAGGAGTGGGATATGGAGCAAGATGAGGATCCAGGCGGAGGTACAGCAGCCGGAGCGATTCATCGCTCAGCCGGGAACGGAGTATAGAGCTGAGACGCCGGCCCCTGGAGAGCTTCGCCGCGATGGACGGAGCAGAGCAAACCAGCCCCGTTTCCCGCCCTTTTCAGGGCAGGACGGGCTGGCGATTTCAGAGCGATTAGGAGCGGCAATCGACCGGGAGATGACCGTCCCATCCATCCAGCAGCGGGCCAAGATTCCCCGCTACAACGGCGAGAACCTGTTGGATGACCGCCTGGCCCAGGTCGAGTTGGCTGCCGCGCTGATCATCGGAGGAAACCACCGTGCTGAGAGCGAGTGGAGGAGGAGCTACGGCAGATCACAGCAGCGCGTGCACGAAGGAAACAGCCGTAGCGACGCGAGGAAGGACGGCTTCCGCTGCACAGAGCCAGGTTACATGGCATGGTACTGCCCCGCACACAGCGCACGACAAACTGGCCCCTCGCCGATGTTAAATTAGAGCGAGGTGGCATGGACGGGGAAAAAGCCGCCTCCTGCAGATGCTTCCCCCGGCAGGTGACGTCACAGAGGCCTTTGGAGCGCAGCAGCAGTGGAGCGAGCAGGACAGATCCGGTCTTTTCTCGGGATCGGCAGGGGCTGGACGCCTGGACGCGGGCCAGCGGCCGACTGGGAGGTCCTGGCAGCGGTGGGAGTCATGGGACTCCCGCTGTCAGAGGAGGAACTGTGCGTGTCCTACCGCCACCCGATGCTTTTCCTTTCGGTGATGTCACGGAGGCCCTCGGCGCAGGAGCGGCGCAGGAGCGACGCAGCGGAGCGAGCAGGACGAAGATGCGGCCATTTTCCAGGCGCAGCAAGGGCTGGACGCATGGACGCGGGCCAGCGGCCGCCTGGGAGAACTGGCAGCGGTGGGAGTCGGCCGGAGCGGGCCTGGGACTCCCGCTGCCAGGGAAGGGACTGTGCGTGGTCCTACAGAGGCTGTCAGATGTGTCCATCCGCCCGCTGGTGGCCAAACCGGAACCCTACCCCAACCAGATACTCCGACCGAGACTCAGATGGCCCGTGCATGCCGCCCTGGCACCGGGCTGACTCGCATTGGATTTCTGAAAGTGGACTTTGAATTTTCTGGGGACAGAAACCAGTCCAGGGGGGGGCAGTGTAACGTCGGGGCCATTTTAAGGAGGCCAGGGATTTCCCAGCATGCTTTGCCAGTTTGAAACGTTACTGTGTGTGTGTTAAATGTGTTATTTCTGAGTTATACTGCTGTGTCATTATAACTGCATCATAATGACCCAGCAGTGTTTAGCAGGATTAGGGCAAGATGTATCATGTGTGTGTAACCATGATTCAAACAGGGGTCTGGGAGAATGACCTCCACTCCTGTCTGTGCTCAGAAGCAGGTTGGGGGTCGGGGTGTGTAAAATAAATCAGGTTGATCACAACCATCTGCTCCATTTTCTTTGTGTGAACCTTGCAAACGTCACAATACAGAATAACCTTTTGTTGAAATTCAGATTTTTTGAGCTGCACCTGTATGCTCAGAGAGGACAGAGGAGACATGTCCCACCAACCTAGAAAAAAGACACCCTTTATTGTCCCACGTTTTTCATTGGTGTGAAAAAGGGTTTGCACCCTTCCTGATTTCTCATTTTTTTGTATGTTTGTCACACTTAAATGTTTCAGATCATCAAACAAATTTCAATATTAGACAAAGATAACACAAGTAAACACAAAATGCAGTTTTTAAATGAAGGTGTTTATTATTAAGGGGGAAAAAAAAATCCAAACCTACATGGCCCTTTGTGAAAAAGTGATTGCCCCCTAAACCTAATAACTGGTTGGGCCACCCTTAGCAGCAACAACTGCAATCAAGCACTTGCGGTAACTGGCAAAGAGTCTTTTATAGCGCTGTGGAGGAATTTTGGCCCACTCATCTTTGCAGAATTGTTGTAATTCAGCCACACTGGAGGATTTTCGAGTATGAACTGCCTTTTTAAGGTCATGCCACAGCATCTCAGTTGGATTCAGGTCGGAACTTTGACTAGGCCACTCCAAAGTCTTTATTTTGTTTTTCTTAAGCCATTCAGAGGTGGACTTGTTGGTGTGTTTTGAATCATTGTCCTGCTGCAGAACTCAAGTGCGCTCAGCTTGAGGTCACAAACAGATGGCCGGATATTCTCCTTCAATTCAATTCAACTTTATTTATATAGCACCATTTCACAACAACAGTCATCTCATAGCACTTGCAACTGTAGGGGGAACCCCCACAATTGCAGAAAGACCCCAGCAATCAGGCGATCCCCTGTGAGCAAGCGCTTGGCAACAGTGGAGAGGAAAAACTCCCTTTTAACAGGAAGAAACCTCCAGCAGAACAGGGAGGGGCAGTCATCTGCTGCGACTGGCTGGGGGGTGAGGGGATAGAAAAGATGAAAAGAACAGACATGTAGACAGCAAACAGCACAATGGGGACTCAATCTATGGGAGAGAACAAACAGATGTTAATGACCAGCAAAAAAATAAATAAATATTTCATTGAGAGTGAAGAAAGGAGTGAAGCCCAGTGCATTATTGGAGGTCCTCCGGCTGTCTAAACCTAATAGCAGCATAACTAAGGGAGGGTTCAGAAACACATGATCCCTCCCTAATTGTAGGCTATATCAAAAAGGAAGGGTTTAACCCTATTCTTAAAAACAGAGATCGAGTCTGACTCCCGAAGCCAGATTGGCAGCTGGTTCCACAGGAGAGGAGCTTGATAACTGAAGGCTCTGCCCCCCATTGTACTTTTGGGGATTCTAGGTATTACAAGTAATCCAGCATTTTGGAAGCGTAGTGTTCTGTTAGGATAATAGGGTAATATCAGATCTTTTAAATAACAGGGACCTGATTGTTTAGAGCTCTGAAAGTGAGAAGAAGGATTTTAAACTTAATTCTAAACTCTATGGGAAGCCAATGAAGGGAGGCCAGAACCGGAAAGATATGATCTCTCTTTCTAGTACCTGTTAAAACTCTTGCTGCAGCATTTTGGATCAACTGAAGACTTTTTAGAGATGTTTTATGACAACCTGATAATAAAGAGTTACAATAATCTAATCTAGAGCTAACAAAAGCATGGATCAGTTTCTCAGCATCACTCTGAGACAAGATGCTCCTAATCTTGGCAATATTACGCAAATGATAGAAGGCATTCTTAGAAACGAATTTAATATGTCAATTGAAAAACAGATCCTGATCAAAAATAACTCCAAGGTTCCTCACAGAGCTATTAAGAGAAAGAGTAACTTCATCCAAACTAAAAGTTTGATTTGGAATGGTGTTTCTAAGTTTTTTTTGGACCAACAAGAATGACTTCAGTCTTATCTGAATTTAATAGCAGGAAATTACAAGTCATCCAAGCTTTGATTTCCTTAAGACAGGCTTCTAACTTGGCTAACTGATTACTATCATCTGGCTTCATTGACAGGCATAATTGTGTGTCATCTGCATAACAATGAAAATGTATTTTTTTTTTTTTTTTTTTTAGATTTAGTATACTTTATTGATCCCCAGAGGGGAAATTGAGGGTATCCACCACCTGGATGGATGAGCAGCCACGCTACGGTGCTATCCCTTAACCATTCACACACACACTCACACCTAGGGCCACTTTAGAGTCTCCAATTAACCTAACCTGCATGTTTTTGGCATGTGGGAGGAAACCGGAGAAATCCTGGAGTAAACCCACGCAAACACGGGGAGAACATGCAAACTCCACACAGATCACTGTTGGTCGGGGGCTGGGAGCAATCCCACGATCCCCAGGCCAAGGGTAAACTGTGTTGTCGCAGTGCTAACCCGTGCAGCCCCATGAAAATGTATACAGTGCTTTCTAATAATGTTGCCTAACGGAAGCATATACAAACTAAAAAGAGTAGGGCCTAGCACAGATCCCTGTGGAACTCCATGACTGAGCTTTGAGTTGAAAGAAAACTCATTATTGACATGAACAAACTGGAACCTATCAAATAAAAAAGACCTAAACCACTGCAACAAAGTTCCATAAAGTCCAACATAGTGTTGTAATCTATCAAGTAGAATATTATGATCAATAGTATCAAAAGCTGCACTAAGGTCTAAAAGGACAAGTACAGAAACAAGTCCATCATCAGATGCGATCAGGAGGTCATTCACCATTTGTGGATAATGGCTCTCACTGTGGTTCTCTGGAGTCCCAAAGCTTTAAAAATGGCTTTATAGTCTTTTCCAGACTGATAGATCTCAATTACTTTGTTTCTCTTTTGTTCCTGAATTTCTTTGGATTGCAGCACAATGTCTAGCTTTTTGAGGATCTTTTAATCTACTTCACTTTGTCAGGCAGATCCTATTGAAGTGATTTCTTGATTGAGAACAGGTGTGACAGTAATCAGGCCTGGGTGTGGCGAGAGAATTTGACCTCAGTTTTCCAAGGATGTGATAAACCACAGTTAATTTATGTTTTAACGGGGGGAGGGGGGATCCCTTTTTCACACAGGGCCATGTAGGTTTGGATTTTTTTTCCCTTATAATAAACACCTTCATTTAAAAACTGCATTTTGTTTTCACTTGTGTTATCTTTGTCTAATATTGAAATTTGTTTGCTGATCTTAAATATTTAAGTGTGACAAACATACAAAAAAATGAGAAATCAGGAAGGGGGGAACACCACTGTAAATTTGCAAGTTTTTCTCAAAAAATTACTATGTTTTCTCTTGTAAATGTTCAACTTTTTTTCCTCATAATTTCTCTACTTTTTCTCACCATAAATTTTCAGGGTTTTTTTCATACATTTCTGACTGTTTTCTTATAAATTTGCAATATTTCCTTGGCATTACCCGGTTTTGCACCATTCTGTAAGATTTAGTGCACAAGTGTTTCTACCTCCGGCTGATAACAGACTACAGTAAAGATATGACAAGATATCCAACTTTTTTCTATTAATGTGCAACTTTGTGGCTTTTTTCCCCATGTAATTACATAAATTTTTTCTTGTATATTTACATTTAAATGCTGTAATATTAATATTAAGCCTCTGATCTTATGCCCTTGTATAATGGTTTTTTTGTTCATCTAGACCAGGGGTCGGCAACCTGTACCACCCAAAGAGCTGCTTTGACTGACTTTTGTGTAAAACATCAGCATGGAGGCACAAAAACAGAGCATGAACAGCAGCATTACAACATCAATCTGGCCTGACAACATCAAAAATTTTTTTGATGAGCTTTTCTTCTCATAAATATAGTATGCAGATTTTTATTGCAAATTTGTTACATTTTTCTCACAAAATCACAATGTTCGCAGTAAATTTTTTTAATTTTTATAAAAATTGTGATTTTTTTATTGTAGTTTGTGTGGGTGTTTTCCTCATTACACTGTAGTATTTTTTCCAAATTTTTCATAGTTTTGGCATACACCTTCTGTCTGTGTGTGTGGTACGCCGGCTCCACGCCCGAGAACAGGAAGACTGTGTAGAGGGTCATCAACACCGCTCAAAAAATTATCGGCAGCCCTCTGCCCTCCCTGGAGAACATCTCCAGATCCTCCTGTCTCAGGAAGATCAAGGCCATCACAGGAGACCCCTCACATCCCACCCACCACCTATTTGACCTGCTTCCCTCTGTCAATCTGGAGGTGTGGGACCTGATGGATGTGAACCGTAGTCCAAACAGTTTCTTCCCCTGGGCCATCCAGACTGCAAACAGTCAGAATCCCCACCCCCTCCCTCCGAACGCTCACATGCACAGAACTGAGGACCTTTTAATTATCACTATAACTCACCTGTCTTTGCAGTTCACACTTTAATGTATATTGATCCATCCGTGAAATCACTACTGCACATATTTTCCATAATCTTTGGGATATTTTACTCAATTGTGTGTCTGCACTTTCATGTACATAGTTCCACCTGTGAAGCCACTACTATACCTGTGTATATTTCCAGAATCCTGGGCCATTTTCATTTTTTTTAAATTTTATTTTTATTTCAGTCGTGTGTTTAATCATGTGTTCTGTAACCGTGTCTTATCTAATTCTTCTCTCTTACTTTATTGCGCAGTAGCCTGGTGGAGCACCCACAATTTGGTTGTGCTGTACTACTGTACAATGACAATAAAGTCTATTCTATTCTATTCATGTGTTCAGCTTTCTTCATAAATTTGGCATTTGGCAAATTTTGTGCCTTTGTTGAGTAAAATTGAAGCCTTTTTAATGTAAATAAAAATTTACATAAAAAATTAATTTTAAGTGGAAATTTAACGAAAAACTCAAACTGGTGACAGTAAAGTTGTTACTACTCAGGTAATTTCACCTGACACTCAAGTCATTTCTGGTGACTCCTCATATGTACAGTATTTCACTAAATAATAAGGTGATGCTACTTTTAACTGAGCACAGTTTCTTGTCAGCCTACCAACCTCTGTGTACAGGCGCTTATTTTTCCATCAGAGGGCTACTTATGCTTTGGGCTAGCCAAATGTTAGCTGAAATTTTCAGATGCGCAAAGTTAGTAACCTAAAGCTACGTTCACAAAGACTTTTATGAACGAAGGGTTCATAAGAATCTCCCAGTTCCTACGAATTCTGGAGTTCTCAGACATTCTTGTAGAGGGGCAGAGTTTCTTACAGCTGCCAGTCAATTCATGAGTAACTTGAGACATTCTTGAGAAATGAGGTGCTTTTCTGTCATATGATGGCCCTAGAGAAGGAGTGTCAGACTCATTCCATGGAGGGCCAAGACCCTGCAGGTTTTACCTCCACCTAGTGTCTTCAACAGGTAAGTTCCCTGAATTTCTTCACACTGATTGCCTCACCACCTCCATAACCGTGTGGTACGCAGGATCCACTGCCAGGGACAGACTAAAGCTGCAGCGCGTGGTGCGCACTGCTGAGAAGGTGATCGGCTGCAAGCTGCCATCTCTCCAGGATCTGTACATCTCCAGGACCCGGAGGCGTGCTGGCCGGATCATAGCCGATCCCTCACACCCTGGTCACGTACTGTTTGCCCCCCTCCCCTCAGGTAGAAGACTTCGGTCCATCCAGACTAAAACCTCCCGTCACATGAACAGCTTCTTCCCCTCTGCCATCAGACTGCTGAACACTAAGTAACTTATTGACTCTCGTGCACTATGTACAGCAGCTCAACCAGACTCATGTCAATCATCACTGTTTTCTTCCTGCATTACCGACTGCACTATATGGTTCTCCACATTATTTGCTGCTCGCTAATATATTTAAACTGCTGACTAGTATTACTCACTCTTATTCCACACTTTATTGCATGTATAGTTTATTTATTTTATTTTATCATGTTTAATGTTGCAGCATTGCACCGAGACAAATTCCTAGTTTGTGTACTACATGAACAATGGCAATAAATCTGATTCTGATTATGATCAATGAAAACACCTGCTCAAAGCCACTGGATGGAGGTAAAACATTCAGGGTCTTGGCCCTCCATGGAAAGAGTTTGACACCTGTGCCTAGAGTTCATATGTTCTTCATAAGGGATCTTGGGATCTTCCTACGGCATACTTACCGCCATGTTATGAAAACTTTTGTGCAACTCACGGCACTCTCAAGTCATTGGTAGAAAGATCTTACACCTTTCGGCACATTTTGTCAACACAAATGTTGCACAAGTCACGTATTCCTGCCTTATGAGTGCCTCACTACCGCTTTACACACGCTGTACAAATCTCCATAAAAACAGGGATTTGTATGCCATTTCCTACAACCGTTGTAAGGGTCCCTCAAGAATAACTTAAGGTGTTCTTGAGGCAGACTTATGGCCAACATCTTGCGTAGTTCTTATGTTGTTCCTACGGCACTGGTATGGCCACCCTATGATGAGAGGTTTTCTTGGGGCATTTGTAAAAATCTTGGACAACCATCGACCTGGCCACGAGCTTACAAATGGTCTATGAACGCTGGATTCTCCTACAGCCGCCTTAAGAAGGTTGTATGAAATGGTCCAAAGATCATTCATACAGTGTTCATAGCTGTTTGGAAGGATATTTTTGACCGCAGCTTTACCATGACTACTAAGCAACACTGATTACGTTTACTGCATATTCCATATGAGTGCCTTAGCTGACATGCAGCTCTGCCACATCACATTTTAATCAGACAGTGAATTCCAATGATTTAGCCTGCAAATTAGCAAGCTGATGGTTAGCGTAAAGAAATTAGCATTAGATGTTCTGAAAATTCTCTACCATAAATGATGTTTCATGTGATTAATGAGCACAGATTCCCGTTAGGAAAAGCTGGACATCCTTTTGTAGACTTTGCAGGAAGCTACTTTGAGGATTTGGTCCTCATGTTAGCCTCTGTTTGTACTGATTGTGTTCATCAGCCATACCTCCTAGCATGATGGTGCGGTGACTGCACCTGTAAGTCTTTTTTTGGGGGGGGGGGCAGGTTGCACGTGAAAAGTGAGTAACCAGAGTGACACAGAAGCCACCCGAGGCACAGACACACCAGTCTTCCTTTCAGGCTCTCCAGTTTTTTTGTTTCTCTGCATAATAAGTGAAATATTGCAAACTATTTTTTCAGTCACAATATTTGTTGTGAAAGAAATGCATTTACAATTTCAAGCACTTTTTGCAAAATTCAAACCCTTTAAAAAACTGACGATATTAAAATTCTAGCATTTTCTAGGGTTTCCAGCGCCGGTGGGAAGCCTGTGATGTTAAGGCGAAATCAGCCAGAGTAGATGTTTGTTGCTCTGTGTGACTGCTGACCTGCTGTGGGCCATTTAAACCTGTTTGGACCCACTATCAGACCCAGCTGCTAAGAGTGTTCAGACAAAAAAGCAACCCAAACCCTCAGTGGAAAGAAATAGACCACAGGAAAACCAATCAGAAAGCTCCATGTAGACATGTGAGCAGATCTTCAGAGGTTTTGTTATATCAGGATTTTGTTTGTTGTGGCCCACATCAACTTTTGATCATTGGTGTACCTGGAGCTGGGGGGGGGGGGGGGAGTAACCAGTGCTGAGACAGTTTATCGATCTGTGAACTTTACTATTGTGGCGGTTCGGTTCACCCCCACAACAGATAAGGACAAACACAGCGCTTGGCTAGAGCAAATAACAGAATAGGAAATGTGTATTAATGTCTACAGGCAGACTCGTTTCGTTTGGCTCACCTCTGTAATGTTAATGTTGCCTTTCATGCAAATGTCTCATGCCTGTCCTGTTATCTGTTTGATCAGACCAACTGCTGTGAATGCTTTGATGTATTGTTGTAGTTGGGTGTATATATACTGCATTGTAACCATGCTCTCATCCTCTCTCAATCTCACTTCGGCATCTGCTGCTGCTGGACACAGACTTTGTGTCCCCTCTTCACTGAGAGCCGTGGGCTCGCTCTCGGCGCGCATGCACGGCGCTGGGAGCGGAGCTTGTGACGGTGGTATGATAATAAAACTCTACTTAAAACCTCCAACCACACCGCTTTATTTCATGCCGCCGCACTGGTGACCCCTTGAAGACGCACACGCTTTGTGCGACGCAGCCTTCTGATTTGGACGGCCACACTGGCGAACCGACGCTAAAAAAAACGAGCGGCCAGCGAACGCAGCACCCGGGCATGAATGCTCCGTCGCAGCGGCCTGACTGGTCCGCCCTCCCTGCGGCTTCAGGGAGACCTCGACGCGGAACCAACACAGGCGAGCCGTTCTCCGGACATCACCCACGACCGGGAAAACTGCAGAAAACGTCATGGCGCGACCCTCGCCTGAGATCGGGACGTCCACGCTGGACCAGCCGAGGGACACAGAACGTTTTCTCCCTCTCACCGCTCCTACTCATCCACCCGAGCCTGAGGAACAAAGATCGTCTATTCCCTCCCACCGCTCCAACGCATCTGCACGAGCCTGAGGGACAAAAGATCGTCTATTTCCTCTCACCGCTCCAACGCACCATGGCCAATCATGCAGCCACAGCTCAACCTGGATTTTATCGGTGCCGTCTGCGCCGATCTCCACCAAGATTCTGCACCCTGGTTCTCCTCTCCAGCGGCCCACCCAAGCACGGAACCCCCGCGCACGCACCGGGGAGTTACGAGGACAGCGCATCACGCACGGGACAAGTAACGGCTCCAGAGACCGCAATCATCCTCCGCCGCTGCTCACAGAACCTTCAGGGCTGCTCGGTCACCTGAAGCAAGCACGCAGCTCGCCACTGGATTTTTTTAATGGTCTCAGCCACGGCACAAAGGGATTTCAGCCGTCAGCTGTTCCCGGGGGCTTTGGGGCTGCTCCTGCACCTAAAGCCAACACGCCAGTCCCTCTGCTTTTGTTTATTTTTTTCTTACAGCCGCTCCTGCTTTTCTTCATGGCCACGAGAGGAGTCAGAGACAAATTTTTCTTCTTGTGATCTCCGCACGCACAACGGGACAGCCCCTCGACGTCGCGGAGCAGAAAGCAATTTTTGCGCGGCTCGGGACGATTTTACAGCCCCTGCCGGCACTTACTACCCCTCCCCTCCCTCCCTCTCCGCCTGCAGCGAGCTTCTCCCACAGCTCGCTCACACAGATGGATTATCGAGGTCTCGGCCCCCTGCCGTGCCCTCTGGGGGGGAGCGTGTGGCGGTTCGGTTAACCCCCACAACAGATAAGGACACTCAGCTCTCTTGTCTCTGTTTTTCCCGCTGCACTACTGAGATGCAATGTGCCATTCATGTATTTGTGATGCAAACATGCATGTATTGTGATGTAATGCGCCATTCTCGTATAGTGTTCATGCGTCTTGTCCTTACTGTGCTTCTTCTGAGCATCTTACATATGTAGATGTGCTTTGATGTAAATCCCCACAAACAGGCTGGTCAAACACAGCGCTTGGCTAGAGCAAATAACAGAATAGGAAATGTGTATTAATGTCTACAGGCAGACTCGTTTCGTTTGGCTCACCTCTGTAATGTTAATGTTGCCTTTCATGCAAATGTCTCATGCCTGTCCTGTTATCTGTTTGATCAGACCAACTGCTGTGAATGCTTTGATGTATTGTTGTAGTTGGGTGTATATATACTGCATTGTAACCATGCTCTCATCCTCTCTCAATCTCACTTCGGCATCTGCTGCTGCTGGACACAGACTTTGTGTCCCCTCTTCACTGAGAGCCGTGGGCTCGCTCTCGGCGCGCATGCACGGCGCGGGGAGCGGAGCTTGTGATGGCGGTATGATAATAAAACTCTACTTAAAACCTCCAACCACGCTGCATTATTTCATGCCGCCGCACTATGAGACTTTGTTCCAGAATGTTGTACATAGTGGAAATACTGCAGTATAAAGCAGAACTGACTGGATGAGTGGGAGGAACAGGTTTTATTTTTATTTTCTCAGGGTTTTTCTCTTGTTTAGGTGACAAGGCAGACCCCCCCCCCCCAAAAAAAAAAAAAAAAACTTTAGTACTGTCACTAATAAATAAATGAACTCTGCTTGAATGCAGTCCGTCTTGGAAGCATTTCAAGTCTAAAATAGTCAGGGTCACTGCTGGCATCACAGTGTGTGTGTGTGTGGGGGGGGGGGGGGGTCCTGATGAAAAATTCTCACTATAGAGTCACTCAAACCACAGGAAATTCCCTGAGGGCTGCTGGCCCTTCATGGTTGTCCTCTGCACAACAACTGATGATGGAGCTCCTTTACAATAATAAAATCTGATGGTAGGTTTGAACGAACGCACTATACAGGAGAGTTTAGCTCATATTTTTGACACATATGAACTTACATACACTTTTACTCACAAATGTACAACTTCTCTCATGTAAATTAGTGACATATAATGTAATTTTGTGACTTTTTCTTAGAAATTAGTGACTTATAATGTAATTATGACTTTTTTCTTATAAATTAATGACATTGTCACGAACCGAGCCCGTGTTATCCCGTAGGCTCAGTTCTGACCGTTCTCCGTGGCTCAGGCATCGGGTTTATTATGTATTGTTATCCTTTGAGTTCTTGTTGTTTTTATGTCTGTGTTCTTTTTCTTTTCCATGCCTATAGCCGCTGCTCTGGCCAGCGGTTGTTGGGCAGCCGTTTTGACCCATTTTCTTGTGGGCGCTGTCTAACATCCGCCGGTCCGACCATGCCCCCTCTCTCTCTGACAGCCAGCTGATTCTCCCCAGTAATTATCTTTTCCACGCCTTGCCCAGCTGTGTCCAATTTGTGTGGCCAGCAGTGTTTGTACTTAGGCGGTCCTTGCCAGTCAAACAAATCTGGACCATCGTGCATTGCCTTGCGGACGTTAATTGCTGCATGGTCGAACTGTCTTTTGAGGGAGAGCTACACTGTCGACGTTCCCCTCAATGGTAGCTGTTGTTTGTGTGTGTTCGCCGGTACACTTGGACTACTCGGACTGTTTCTGCACTGTGAGTACGAGCTGTTGCATTTCCCTTTGCAGCCAGGCTGCTACGCTTAGGCACAGTTGCCCAGTTTTCTTCTCCTGTGTCAGTCGAGCATCCTGGAGGAAGTGGCCCAAGTTGCCATATTGCTTTTGTATGTTGTTCGTCTTGTGGCCATGGTGCACAGTGGTCAGCCCGCTGCACGTTATTCGTGTGAGCCCTTTTGTGCACAACTGTTGCACTTTTGTAAAGTCTTTATTTTTGAACTGTTTGCATTTTGTGTCAATAAATGTGTGTGTGTTGCAACCTGCACTTACATCCATTCCTCCTTCCCCTCCTCCGTGCCCTGCGTAAAAGCGCATGAGGAGGTTTATGACACTTACAGTGTAATATTGTAGCTTTTTTCCAATAAATTACTGACTTATAATGTAATTTTGTGACTTTTTCTTAAAAATTAGTCACTTATAATGTAATTTTGTGGCTTTTTTCTTATAAATTACTGACTTAGTGTAATTTTGAGGCTTTTTCTTAAAAATTTGTGACTCATAATGTAATTTTGTGACTTTTTTCTCATAAATTAGTGACCTATAATGCAATTTTGTGGCTTTTTTCTTATAAATTACTGACTTATAATGTAATTTTGTGACTTTTTCTTAAAAATTACTGACTTATAATGTAATTTTGTGACTTTTTTCTTACAAATTAGTGACTTATAATGTAGTGTTGTGGCTTTTTTTCTGATAAATTACTGACTTACAATGTAATTTTGTGACATTTTCTTAAAAATTAGTGACTTATAATGGAGTTTTGTGGCTTTTTTCTTATAAATTACTGACTTATAATGTAATTTTGTGACTTTCTTCTTACAAATTAGTGACCTATAATGCAATTTTGTGACTTTTTTCTTATAAATTAGTGACTTATAATGTAATTTTGTGACTTTTTCTTAAAAATTACTGACTTATAATGTAATTTTGTGACTTTCTTCTTACAAATTAGTGACCTATAATGCAATTTTGTGACTTTTTTCTTATAAATTACTGACTTATAATGTAATTTTGTGACTTTTTCTTAAAAATTACTGACTTATAATGTAATTTTGTGACTTTTTTCTTACAAATTAGTGACTTATAATGTAGTGTTGTGGCTTTTTTTCTGATAAATTACTGACTTACAATGTAATTTTGTGACATTTTCTTAAAAATTAGTGACTTATAATGGAGTTTTGTGGCTTTTTTCTTATAAATTACTGGCTTATAATGTAATTTTGTGACTTTCTTCTTACAAATTAGTGACCTATAATGCAATTTTGTGACTTTTTTCTTATAGTGACTTATAATGTAATTTTGAGACTTTTTTCTTATAAATTAGTGACTTATAATGTAACTTTGTGGCTATTTTCTTATAAATTACTGACTTGTAATTTTGTGACTTTTTTCTTATAAATTACTGACTTGTAATTTTGTGACTTTTTCTTAAAAATTAGTGACTTACAATGTAATTTTGTTACTTTTTTCTTATAAATTAGTGACTTATAATGCAATTTGGTGGCTTTTTTCTTAAAATTACTGACTTGTAATTTTGTGACTTTTTCTTAAAAATTAGTGACTTATAATAAAGATAAGATAAGATAAGATAAGCCTTTATTAGTCCCACAATGGGGAAATTCCAGGATTGCAACACTCAGAGCAACAATCAGAAGGCAAGAAAAAAAAAGCAAGAGCAGCTAATATACTGTACATATGTACATATTACTATAAATGTATATATATATACACACACACACAGTGCAGAGCATTGTAGCTAGATGGAATAAATATGTAGATATATAAACACCCACAGTACGGAGCAGTGCAGCTAGGTGGAATAAATATGTAAATATATAAACACACACAGTGCAGAGCATTGTTGCTAGATGGGATGAAACAGCACAACCGTCTACTTAGTTATCCTACATGGTATGATTATGTGCCCATACATATTCTCACCCTCCATAGCGACCGGTATTCTCCTAGTTGTATGCCGGAGGGGACCATTGTGTAAGTCTATTGCATCTTCATCTTGCATCTCATTTCCGGTTCCGGTTCTGCCGGACCGGCGGCGCCACACGAGTCGGCTGCCCGTTGCAACAGCCTTTTTTTATCTTCCTTCTTCTTTCTACACCTTTCACTCTGTATATATATCACGGACGCACGGATCGCCCCGGGGATCTCCCGGGTCGGCGGACGGAGCCACTGTTTGCAGCGGGAGACGTTGCAGCGGGGAGTTGCTGGTGTTAGCTAGCACTTGGCCGCCGCCCGGTGCTAATGGGAAACTCGACATACCGGGAGCTGTAGCGAAAACGACGCGGGTGGCGGGCTGAAGTTTAGGCGGCGTGCAAGAAATATAAGACAGAATAATAAAGAGCGATGGCAAGAACCAAGCAGACCGCCCGTAACATCTGCTGGAAGAAGAAGCCCCCCAGAAGGCAGCTAGCCACCAGGGCTGCTCGGAGAGGCGCTCCGGCCACCGGCGGAGTGAAGAGGCCTCGCCGTCACAGGCCCGTGGCTCTGAGAGAGATTCGTCACTACCAGAAATCCACGGAGCTGCTCATCCGTAAGCTGCCCTTCCAGCGCCTGGTGAGGGAGATCGCTCAGGACTTCAAGACCCACCTGCGCTTCCTGAGCTTCGCCGTCATGGCTCTGCAGGAGACCAGAGAGGCCCACCTGGTGGGTCTCTTCTTCGCCAAGAGGGTCACCATCATGCCCAAAGACTTCCAGCTGGCCCGCCGCATCCGCGGAGAGAGAGCTTAGACTTTCTGCTGCACATTCATCAACGATAATGCTCCGCACTGTGTGTCTATATATATATATTTATAGTAATATGTACATATGTTTACTAGATGTTCTTGTTTTTTTTTCTTGCCTTCTGATTATTGCTCTGAGTGTTGCTATCCCTGTGCTGTTGCAATCCTGGAATTTCCCCATTGTGGGACTAATAAAGGCTTATCTTATCTTATCTTTTGCATTCAAAACTATTAGGTTGTCACATCTTTTTGCTATCTCTGTGAGCAGCCCTGCTTAGGTTGTACAGTCTGACAGCCATTGGTAGGAAGGACCTGCGAAACCTCTCGGTTGTGCACCTGGGATGATGTAGTCTGCTGCTAAATGAGCTCCTCAGGAACGGAGTTTTGTGGCTTTTTTCTTAGAAATTACTGACTTATAATAAAAATTAGAGACTTATAATGTAATTTTGAGACTTTTTCTTAAAAATTTGTGACATTATGTAATTTTGTGACTTGTTCTTAAAAAATTAATGACTAGTAATTTTGTGGCCCTCTCTTAAAAATTTGTGACTTGTAATTTTGTGGCTTTTTTCTTATAAATTACTGACTTATAACGTAATTTTGTGACTTTTTCTTAAAAATTTGTGACATAATGTAATTTTGTGACTTTTTTCTTATAAATTAGTGACCTATAATGCAATTTTGTGGCTTTTTTCTTATAAATTAAGATAAGATAAGCCTTTATTAGTCCCACAATGGGGAAATTCAAGGTTTGTTTTTTTTTTTTTAAGATAAGATACTTATAATGTAATTTTGTGACTTTTTCTTAAAAATTACTGACTTATAATGTAATTTTGTGACTTTTTCTTATAAATTAGTGACTTATAATGTAGTTTTGTGGCTTTTTTTCTGATAAATTACTGACTTACAATGTAATTTTGTGACTTTTTCTTAAAAATTAGTGACTTATAATGGAGTTTTGTGGCTTTTTTCTTAGAAATTACTGACTTATAATGTAATTTTGAGACTTTTTCTTAAAAATTTGTGACTTATAATGTAATTTTGTGACTTTCTTCTTACAAATTAGTGACCTATAATGCAATTTTGTGACTTTTTTCTTATAAATTACTGACTTATAATGTAATTTTGTGACTTTTTTCTTATAAATTAGTGACTTAGTAATGTAGTTGTGGCTTTTTTTCTGATAAATTACTGACTTATAACATAATTTTGTGACTTTTTCTTAAAAATTTGTGACATAATGTAATTTTGTGACTTTTTTCTTATAAATTAGTGACCTATAATGCAATTTTGTGGCTTTTTTCTTATAAATTAAGATAAGATAAGCCTTTATTAGTCCCACAATGGGGAAATTCAAGGTTTGTTTTTTTTTTAAGATAAGATACTTATAATGTAATTTTGTGACTTTTTCTTAAAAATTACTGACTTATAATGTAATTTTGTGACTTTTTCTTATAAATTAGTGACTTATAATGTAGTTTTGTGGCTTTTTTTTCTGATAAATTACTGACTTACAATGTAATTTTGTGACGTTTTCTTAAAAATTAGTGACTTATAATGGAGTTTTGTGGCTTTTTTCTTAGAAATTACTGACTTATAATGTAATTTTGAGACTTTTTCTTAAAAATTTGTGACTTATAATGTAATTTTGTGACTTTCTTCTTACAAATTAATCAGAATCAGAATCAGCTTTATTGGCCAAGTATGCACAACACATACAAGGAATTTGACTTGCTAAAAACTTGCTCTCGTTGTTCAGGTGGAGGATTTAAATAAGATTTAAATAAGGATTCAATGACAACAGAGTATGTACAGTAAATTACAGTCTGTCCACGTTTCCATAAAAGGATGCAAATATATACAGGAATATATGCAGTTATTTACTCAGACTATCCACACTTTGCAGAAATATATGAAAAAATATACAGTCACACAGTATTTCAATGTGAACTCAGATTCAGTGATGTAGTGTGAATGAAGTAAAAAGCAGTGTGAGAGTTATGTGCAATGTAAGAATGGATGAAAAGTCATGAGTACAGCAACAGGTAGGACTAGGTGAATGTTAGGAGTTCATCAGAGTGATGGCTTGAGGAAAGAAACTGTTCCTGTGACGGGTGGTTTTGACCTTCAGTGATCTGTAACGACGACCAGAAGATAGAAGTTCAAACAGTTTGTGGCCGGGGTGTGATGGGTCAGAACAGATGTTTCCCGCCCGTTTCCTGGTTATGGACCGATATAAGTTCTCAATGGAGGGTAGGTCGGTACCACTGATCCTCTCCGCAGACTTAATGATCCGCTGCAGTCTGGTCTTGTCCTGTTTAGTGGCAGATCCAAACCAGACAGTGATGGAAAAGCAGAGGACAGATTGGATGATGGCGGTATAGAAGACAACCAGCAGCTCCTGAGGCAAATCAAACTTCTTGAGCTGACGCAGAAAAAACAACCTCTGCTAATTAAAAATTAGTGACCTATAATGTAATTTTGTGACTTTTTCTTAAAAATTACTGACTTATAATGTAATTTTGTGACTTTTTTTCTTATAAATTAGTGACTTATAATGCAATTTATAAGAGACTGCTCCTTGCTCACCTCCGCCCCCTGGTGGGACCAGCGATGGATCCAATCCAGTTCGCCTACCAGCATGAATTTGGGGTGGAGGATGCGGTCATCTTCCTCCTTCACCGTTCTCTGTCCCACCTGGAGAAGCCCGGGAATGTGGTGAGGATCATGTTCTTTGACTTCTCCAGTGCTTTCAACACCATCCAACCGATGATCCTGAAGGACAAGCTGCTGTGCGCAGGGGTGGACCAGCACCTGTCATCATGGATCCTGGACTACCTCACAAACCGGCCACAGTTTGTGAGAACCCGGGACTGTGTGTCCGACACGATCATCGGTAGCACGGGGGCCCCCCAGGGAACGGTGTTGGCTCCCTTCCTGTTCACCCTTTATACTGCGGACTTCTCACACAACACAACACACTGCCATCTACAGAAGTTCTCTGATGACTCTGCGATCGTTGACCTCATCTCCAATGGAGATGAAGCTGAGTACAGAGGGCTTATCCAGGACTTTGTGGACTGGTGCCATCGGAACTGCCTCCAGATCAACGCGAGGAAAACTAAGGAGCTGGTGGTGGACTGCCGCAGGCAAGGACAACCCCTCACAGCACCAGTAAATATACGGGGAACAGACATTGAGATGGTGACATCCTACAAGTACCTTGGTGTTCATCTGAACAATAAACTAGACTGGTCACACAATACTGACGCACTCTACAAGAAGGGACAGCGCAGGCTGTTCCTACTGAGGAGACCCAGGTCTTTTGGTGTACAAGGGGCGCTGCTGAAGACATTCTACGACACGGTGGTGGCATCAGCCATCACTGTTGGAGTGGTCTGCTGGGGCAGTGGCATTACAGCAGCTGACAGGAAGAGACTGAACAAACTGATCAAGAAAGCTAGCTCTGTCCTGGGGCAGCGCCTTGACCCAGTGGAGGAGATGGGAGAGAGAAGGATGGTGGCTAAACTGTCATCTCTGCTGGAGTCCGAGTTCCACCCTATGCAGGACATACTGAATGCACTGAGGAGCTCATTTAGCAGTCGACTACATCATCCTAGGTGCACAACCGAGAGATTTCGCAGGTCCTTCCTACCTATGGCTGTCAGACTGTACAACCTAAGCAGGTCTGCTCGCAGAGATAGCAAAAAAGGCGTGACAACCTAATAGTATTGAATGCAAAAGACCCAATAGACTTACACAATGGTCCCCTCCGGTATACAACTAGGAAAATACCGGTCGCTATGGAGGGTGAGAATATGTATGGGTGCATAATCATACCATGTAGGATAACTAAGTAGACGGTTGTGCTGTTTCATTCCATCTAGCAACAATGCTCCACACTGTGTGTGTTTATATATTTACATATTTATTCCATCTAGCTACAATACTCCGCACTGTGTGTTTATATACTCATATATTTATTCCATCCAGCTACAATGCTCCGCACTGTGTTTATATATTTATATATCTATTCCATCTAGCTACAATGCTCCGCACTGTGTCTATATATATATATTTATATTTATATGTACATATGTATACTTGCTGCTCTTGTTTTTCTCTTGCCTTCTGATTGTTGCTCTGAGTGTTGCTATCCCTGTGCTGTTGCAATCCTGGAATTTCCCCATTGTGGGACTAATAAAGGCTTATCTTATCTTATCTTATCTTAATTTTGTGGCTTTTTTTTTATAAATTAGTGACTTATAATGGAGTTTTGTGGCTTTTTTCTTAGAAATTACTGACTTATAATGTAATTTTGTGGCTTTTTCTTAAAAATTTGTGACTTATAATGTAATTTTGTGGCTTTTTTTCTTATAAATTATTGACTTATAATGTAATTTTGAGACTTTTTCTTAAAAATTTGTGATTTATAATGTAATTCTGTGACTTTTTCTTAAAAAAATTAGTGACTAGTAATTTTGTGGCTCTTTAAAAATTTGTGACTTGTAACTTTGTGGCTTTTTCTTATAAATTACTGACTTATAATGTAATTTTGAGACGTTTTCTTAAAAATTTGTGACTTATAATGTAATTTTGTGACTTTTTTCTTATAAATTAGTGACCTATAATGCAATTTTGTGGCTTTTTTATATAAATTACTGACTTATAATGTAATTTTGTGACTTTTTTCTTATAAATTACTGACCTATAATGTAATTTTGAGTTTTTCTTAAAAATTAGTGACTTACAATGTATTTTTGTGACTTTTTTTTCTTATAAATTAGTGACGTATAATGCATTTTTGTGGCTTTTTTTCTTATAAATTACTGACTTATAATGTAATTTTGTGATTTTGTCTTACAAATTAGTGACTTATAATGTAGTTTTGTGGCTTTTTTTTTTTATAAATTACTGACTTGTCATTTTGTGACTTTTTCTTAAAAATTTGTGACTTATAATGGAGTTTTGTGGCTTTATTCTTATAAAATACTGACTTATAATGTAATTTTGAGACTTTTTCTTAAAAATTTGTGACTTATGTAATTTAGTGACTTTTTTTCTTATAAATTAGTGACTTATGTAATTTTGTGGCTTTTTCTTAAAAATGTGTGACTTATAATGTAATTTTGTGTTTTTTTCTTATAAACTAATGACTTATAATGTAATTTTGTGACTTTTTCTTAAAAATTAATGACTTGTAACGTAGTTTTGTGACTTTTTCTTAAAAATTAGTGACTTGTAATGGAGTTGGCTTTTTCTTATAAATTACTGACTTATAATGTAATTTTGAGACTTTTTCTTAAAAATTTGTGATTTATAAAGTAATTTTGTGACTTTGTTCTTATAAATTAGTGACCTATAATGCAATTTTGTGTCTTTTTTCTTATAAACTACTGACTTATAATGTAATTTTGTGACTTTTTTCTTATAAATTAGTGACTTATAATGCAATTTTGTGGCTTTCTTCTTACAAATTAGTGACCTATAATGCAATTTTGTGACTTTTTTCTTATAAATTAGTAACTTATAATGTAATTTTGTGACTTTTTTCTTATAAATTACTGACTTATAATGCAATTTTGTGGCTTTTTTCTTATAAATTACTGACTTATAATGTATTCTTGTGACTTTGTCTTAAAACTTAATGCAATTTTGTGGCTTTTCTCCAATAAATTACTGACTTATACTGCAATTTTGTGGCTTTTTTTCTTATAAATTACTGACTTATAATACAATTTTGTGGCTTTTTTTCTTATTAATTACTGACTTAGCAATAACACTGCTATAAAAGACTCCATTTTCATAAAGAACACAGACGAGAGAGAGGTCATTGAAATTGTTAAATCGTTTAAAAGTAAAACATCTACGGACTGTGATGGTATTGACATGCTCTTAGTCAAAACTATTATTGAATGCTTAGTGAAACCACTGACGTATATCTGTAACCTGTCTCTCCAAACAGGTATATTTCCCAATGCAATGAAAATAGCTAAAGTAATTCCGATATACAAGACGGGTGACAGAGGGGAATTCTCAAACTAAGATAAGCCTTTATTAGTCCCACAACGGGGAAATTCCAGGATTGCAACAGCACAGGGATAGCAACACTCAGAGCAACAATCAGAAGGCAAGAAAAAAAAATGCAAGCAAGCAAGAGCAGCTAATATACATATGTACATATTACTATAAATATATATATATATATACACACAGACACACAGTGTAGAGCATTGTAGCTGGATGGGATAAATATGAGTATATAAACACACAGTACGGAGCATTGCAGCTAGGTGGAAAAAATATGTAAGTATATAAACACACAGTGCGGAGCAACGTGGCTAGATGGAATAATATGTAGATATATAAACACATAGTGCAGAGCATTGTAGCTAGATGGAATGAATATATAGATATATAAATATAAACATAAACATAAACACACCCAGTGCGGAGCATTGTAGCTAGATGGAATAAATATGTAAATGTATAAACACACACAGTGCAGAGCATTGTTGCTAGATGGGATGAAACAGCACAACCGTCTACTTAGTTATCCTACATGGTATGATTATGTGCCCATACATATTCTCACCCTCCATAGCGGCCGGTATTTTCCTAGTTGTATGCCGGAGGGGACCATTGTGTAAGTCTATTGCATCTTTTGCATTCAAAAAACTATTAGGTTGTTACGTCTTTTTGCTATCTCTGCGAGCAGCTCTGCTTAGGTTGTACAGTCTGACAGCCGTTGGTAGGAAGGACCTGCGAAACCTCTCGGTTGTGCACCTGGGATGATGTAGTCTGCTGCTAAATGAGCTCCTCAGTGCATTCAGTATGTCCTGCATAGGGTGGAACTCGGACTCCAGCAGAGATGACAGTTTAGCCACCGTCCTTCTCTCTCCAATCTCCTCCACCAGATCAAGGCGCTGCCCCAGGACGGAGCTAGCTTTCTTGATCAGTTTGTTCAGTCTCTTCCTATCGGCTGCAGTAATGCCACTGCCCCAGCAGACCACTCCAAAAGTGATGGCTGATGCCACCACCGTGTCATAGAATGTCTTCAGCAGCACCCCTTGTACACCAAAAGACCTGAGTCTCCTCAGTAGGAACAGCCTGCGCTGTCCCTTCTTGTAGAGTGTGTCAGTATTGTGTGACCAGTCTAGTTTATTGTTCAGATGAACACCCAGGTATTTGTAGGATGTCACCATCTCAATGTCTGTTCCCTGTATATTTACTGGTGCTGTGAGGGGTTGTCCTTGCCTGCGGCAGTCCACCACCAGCTCCTTAGTTTTCCTCGCGTTGATCTGGAGGCAGTTCTGATGGCACCAGTCCACAAAGTCCTGGATAAGCCCTCTGTACTCAGCTTCATCTCCATTGGAGATGAGGCCAACGATCGCAGAGTCATCAGAGAACTTCTGTAGATGGCAGTGTGTTGTGTTGTGTGAGAAGTCCGCAGTATAAAGAGTGAACAGTGAACAGTGAACTATAGACCAATTTCACTATTGCCGCAATTTTCCAAGATACTTGAAAAAATATTCTATGAGAGAACTGACAACTTCATACTGAAGAATAATTTATTGTGTGAGCAGCAATATGGGTTCAGACACAAGAGGACAACTGCATTTGCTCTAATGGAATTTATAGAAAAACTATCAACTGCCATTGAAAATAAAGAGTATTCAGTTGGGGTATTCCTGGATCTTAAAAAAGCATTTGATACAGTGGATCATAATTTATTATTAAAGAAACTACAAAATTGTGGTATTAGAGGGGTAGCACTGTCCTGGTTAAGTAGTTCCTTAAAGAATAGATATCAGTATGTATGTGTTGGTAACAAAAACTCACAGTTACTGAAGGTTACTTGTGGATTCCCACAGGGTTCAGTTTTGGGGCCATTATTATTCAATATGTATATAAATGATATATGTAAAGTTTCAGAAAAAATGGGCTTAATATTGTTTGCCGATGACACTAATCTATTATGCAGTGGAAGCAATTTTGAACAACTTCTGGATACACTCGGAAAGGAATTAGGAAAGCTTAAACTGTGGTTTGACTCAAACAAATTAACGCTCAATTTAAGTAAGACAAAATTTATAGTCTTTAACAACCATCACAACAACTCAGTATCTAAACTCAGTGTAAATGGTGTAGAGATTGAGAGGGTATCTGAAACTAAATTTCTTGGAGTAATAATTGATAATAAACTGTGTTGGAAATCACATATTAATTATATTAAAGGTAAAATATCCAAATCAATTGCAATATTACACAGAGTGAAATATTTGCTGAATCAACCCACACTATATACCTTGTATCATTCATTAATACTCCCATACATGACATATTGTAATGAAGTATGGGGAAATACATATAAAACAAACATATATCCAGTCTTTATGCTTCAGAAGAGAGCTATTAGAGTAATAAACAAAGCTGCTTACAGGGAACCAACAAACCCACTTTTTCTTAAATTAAAAGCTCTCAAGTTGAAAGATCTGGTTGACTTTAAAACTGCAATAATAATGTTTAAAGTGAAGAATCTATCACTGCCCACAAATATCCAAAAGTTGTTCCAAATAAGGGAGAAACAATATCATTTTAGAGGAACATGTATATTTCAAAAACCTTCAGTGAGAACTACCACCAAGCAACACTGTGTTTCAGTGCAAGGAGTCAGATTATGGAACGATTTTGGACCTGAATTAAAATCATGTACAACGCTTGGACAATTTAAACAAAAACTAAAGGAAGAAATACTCCAAACATATATACAAGATGACACGTAAAATCACATAAGGATTGTCATATCCAGCCTGTGTTGTGTTGTAGCTTAGTTTTTTCTGTCACATTTTGTCTTAGCTTCGTTTTTGAATTGTAATCGCTCTTGTCTTGTTTTTTTTTTCTTTTGAATTCTTGGATGGAATATGGGTGGGCAATATAAGCTGCGGCTTCAGCCATCACCCATTTCGGATAACTTATGTTGAATTGTATAATCAGAGGAGCTATTGTCTAATTTGACCTTGTTGGATTTTCTTTGCCTCTTTGTTATATTATTCAGTTTCTTTTGACCTGTACTATCCGAAATAAAGATTCATTCATTCATTCATTCATTCATTCATTCACTTATAATGTAATTTTGTGACTTTTTCTTAAAAAATAGTGACATAATGTAATTTTGTGACTTTTTTCTTATAAATTACTGACTTACAATGTAATTATGTGACTTTTTTCTTGTAAATTAGTGACTTATAATGTGATTTTTTTGGCCTTTTTTCTCATAAATTAGTGACTTACAATGTAATTTTGTGGCTTTTTTCTTATAAATTACTAACTTATAATGTAATTTTGTGACTTTTTCTTAAAAAAAATAATGACTTACAATGCAATTATGTGACTTTTTTCCTATAAATTAGTGACATAATGTAATTTTGTGACTTTTTTCTTAAAAATTAGTGACTTACAATGTAATTGTGACTTTTTTCTTATAAATTAGTGACTTACAATGTAATTTTGTGACTTTTTTCTTATAAATTAGTGATTTATAACGTAATTTTGTGGCCTTTTTCTTATAAATCAGTCATCGTCACTTCCTTGTGGTAACGTATCGTCACATCCTGTTTTGCTGTCTGTCTGTGTGGTTTGCTCTCCTCGCTCTCCTGAGCTTTTGGGTTACCCACTAGTTATGGTTACTACCTCTCTTTCCTCTCCTCCTCTGGTGTGCTCTCTCTGTCAGATGTTTAGCTACACCTCTGCCTCTTTTAGTGATAACGGTAAATGTAATAAATGTTGTCTTTATGAGGCGCTCGAGGCGAGGTTGTCTGATTTGGAATCCCGGCTCCGCTGCATTGAAACACCGTCTGCGCCAGTTACTCTTGACGGACGACCCCTAGTTGCAGCGGAGCTAGCTAGCATAGCTAACCCCGTTAGCGGTCCTCCGGCATTCCTCAGCAGCGAGGAGACTGGGTGGGTGGCGGTGAGAAGGAAGCCTAGTCGCAAAGCCCCGGTACACCTCCAACCTGTTCACGTTTCTAATCGTTTTTCCCCGCTCAGCGACACACCTGCTGAGGAAAAAACTCTGATCATTGGCGACTCTGTAGTCAGAAACGTGAACCTAGAGACTCCAGCGGCCAAATGCATTCCTGGGGCCAGACCAGGCGACATCGAGTCAAATTTGAAAATGCTGGCTAAAAGTAACTATAAATACTCCACAATTGTTATTCACGCTGGCATTAATGACATCCGTCTCCAGCAGTCAGAAGTCACGAAACTTAATGTAGAATCGGTGTGTGACTTTGCAAAAACGATGTCTGCCACTGTAGTATTCTCTGGGCCCTTCCCCAATCTGACCAGTGATGACATGTTTAGCCGCTCGTCATCCTTGAACCGCTGGCTGTCTGTGTGGTGTCCTGCAAATGGCGTGGGCTACATTGACAATTGGAGCTCATTTTGGGGAAAACCTGGTCTTATGAGACGAGACAGCATTCATCCCACTTTGGATGGTGCTTCTCATTTATCTAACAATCTGGCATCTTTTTTTATCCAAATTTCCAAAACCGTAACAACTCAGAGTTGGGACCAGGAAGCAGAGTCGCAGTCTTACACGCCTCTCTGCAGCTCCTCTTCATCTGCCACCCCTCAACTTAGCCCCTGTCTTCCCCATCAGAGAATCATTGTCTGCTCCCTCCAAAGTAAATAGAAATATAATATATAAGCATCCCAAAGTGATTAAACAAAATATTGGTAAAACTCAAATTAAACATAAAGCCTCTAAACTGAATGATTTGGCCTCTGTTCCTCCTCATAATTTAAAAATTAAATGTGGTTTATTAAATATTAGGTCTCTAACTCCCAAGTCTCTGTTAGTCCATGATCTGTTAATTGATCATCAGATTGATTTAATATCCCTTACAGAGACTTGGTTAGGGTAAGAGGATTATGATGGTTTAAATCACAGGTGTCAAACTCATTCCATGGAGGGCCAAGACCCTGCAGGTTTTACCTCTACCCAGTGTCTTCAGCAGGTGATTTCACTGAATTTCTTCACACTGATTGCTGATCACTGAAAACACCTGCTGATGACACTGGGTAGAAGCAAAACATGCAGGGTCTTGGCCCTCCATGGAATGAGTTTGACACCCCTGGAAATGAATTAACTCCCTCTGGTTATTTAAACTGTCAAAATCCCAGAAGTTCTGGTCGTGGAGGAGGAGTAGCAACAATTTACCATTTCAAATTACTAGTTAATGTAAAGCAAAAAACATGTTATAATTCCTTTGAGGGCCTGGTCCTCAGTATTGGGCACTTCAGCAATTTTAGGTTAAACCCAATTTTATTTGCCATAGTTTATCGTCCCCCATCAACCTACTCAGAATTTTTATCCAAATTTGCTGATTTCTTAGCTGATTTAGTGCTGAAATCTGATAGAATAATTATAGTAGGGGACTTTAATATACATGTGGATGTAGATAGTGACTGCCTTAATGTGGCATTTAATTCAATATTAGACTCGATTGGGTTTTCTCAGAAAGTAGGAAATTCTATTCATTACCTCTACCATACATTGGACCTTGTTCTGACATATGGCATAGAAATAGAAAATCTTGTAGTGTCTCCTCATAACCCTGTACTGTCAGACCATTGTCTGTTAACCTTTGATTTTACTATTTCTGACTATTTGGCTCCTAAAGAAAAATATTATTACAGTACATGCCTCTCAGATGATGCTGTTACCAAATTTATGCAGATTGTTTCCTCTATGCCATGTGTCAACACAACGGAAATAAGCTATAGACAGCTTGCTCCTTGCTCCTGTAATTGATAACATGGTGGATAGTGTTACAGCTTCTCTGCATCAGACTCTAGACTTGGTGGCCCCCTTAAAAAAGAAAAAGTCTAATCAGAGATTTCTAACTCCTTGGCTCAACACAGAAACTCGTAGCTTAAAACAGAAGACTCGTCAATTAGAAAGAAAATGGCGCTCCACTAATTTAGATGAAATCTATTTAGCTTGGAGAAATCATCTTTTAATTTATAAAAAATCTCTTAGAAAAGCTAGAACGAGTTATTATTCTGCATTAATAGAAGAGAACAAGAATAATCCCAGGTTTCTTTTCAGCACTGTAGCCAGGTTGACAAAGAGTCAGGACTCTGTCAATCCTAGTATTCCCTTAGAGTTTACTAGTCAGGACTTTATGAACTTTTTCAATAATAAAATTTCATCCATCAGAGATAAAATCAATCAGATTCTTCCCACAGTTAACTTAAATACTGTAACTACTACAACTCCTTCAATTGATGTCTGTCTTGATGAGTTTACGCCAATCGACCTTTGTGAGTTAGGCAAAATAGTTTCCTCATCCAAACCTTCAACTTGTCTTTTAGACCCTATTCCTACCAGGTTATTTAAAGAAGTCTTCCCACTTATTGGTAGCTTTATTCTTCATATAAATCAAATCAAATCAAATCAAATCAAATCAAACTTTATTGTCACATTGCTGTACATACAACTGTAGCGCAGGCAAGATGAAATTGCGTTTCTCTCGGCATCCATATAAGAAGCAGCATGATTAAGACACACTCCCACATAGCTCCACCCCCCACCCCCACCCCCCCATCCATTCACACATCCCTGAGACATACTTGGGGAAAAAAAATAACTAACTATAATATACAAAATGTAATCAATTCTTCATTAACTTTAGGCCATGTACTGCAGGCTTTTAAAATGGCTGTAATTAAACCCTTACTCAAAAAGCCAACGCTAGATCCAGGAGCTTTAGCTAACTATAGACCAATCTCTAATCTCCCTTTCATTTCAAAAATCTTAGAAAGAGTTGTTGCTACGCAATTATTTGACCACCTGCAGGGAAATGGTTTACTTGAAGAGTTTCAATCTGGGTTTAGAATCCATCATAGTACTGAAACTGCCTTAGCGAAGGTCACTAATGACCTCCTTATCGCATCTGATAATGGACTGGTTTCTGTACTTGTCCTTTTAGATCTTAGTGCAGCTTTTGATACTATCGATCATAATATTCTACTTGATAGATTAGAACACTATGTTGGACTTAATGGAACTTCGTTGCAGTGGTTTAGATCTTATTTATCTGATAGGTTCCAGTTTGTTCATGTAAATAATGAGTTTTCTTTCAACTCAAAGCTTAGTCATGGAGTTCCACAGGGATCTGTGCTAGGCCCTACTCTTTTTAGTTTATATATGCTTCCGTTAGGCAACATTATTAGAAAGCACTGTATACATTTTCATTGTTATGCAGATGACACACAATTATACCTGTCATTGAAGCCAGATGATAGTAATCAATTAACCAAGTTAGAAGCCTGTCTTAAGGAAATCAAAGCTTGGATGACTTGTAATTTCCTGCTATTAAATTCAGGTAAGACTGAAGTCATTCTTGTTGGTCCAAAAAACCTTAGAAATACCTTTCCAAATCAAACTTTCAGTTTGGATGCAGTTACTCTTTCTCTTAATTGCTCTGTGAGGAACCTTGGAATTATTTTTGATCAAGATCTGTCCTTCAGTTCACATATTAAATTTGTTTCTAAGACAGCCTTCTGTCATTTGCGTAATATTGCCAAGATTAGGAGCATCTTGTCTCAGAGTGATGCTGAGAAACTGATCCACACTTTTGTTAGCTCGAGATTAGATTATTGTAATTCTTTATTGTCAGGCTGTCCTAAAACATCTTTAAAAAGTCTTCAGCTGATCCAAAATGCACTACGCTCCCAAAATGCAGGATTACTTGTAATACCTAGAATCTCCAAAAGTACAATGGGAGGCAGAGCCTTCAGTTATCAAGCTCCTCTCCTGTGGAACCAGCTGCCAATCTGGATTCGGGAGTCAGACTCGATCTCTGTTTTAAAGAATAGGGCTAAAACCTACCTTTTTGATATAGCCTACAATTAGGGAGGGATCATGTGTTTCTGAACCCTCCCTTAGTTATGCTGCTAATAGGTTTAGTCAGCCGGGGGACCTCCAATAATGCACTGGGCCTCACTCCTTTCTTCACTCTCAATAAAATATTTTTTTTTTTGCTGGTCATTAACATCTGTTTGTTCTCTCCCATAGATTGAGTTCCCATCATGCTGTTTGCTCTCTACATGTTTGTTCTTTTCATCTTCTCTGTCCCCTCACCCCCCAGCCAGTCGCAGCAGATGACTGCCCCTCCCTAAGCCTGGTTCTGCTGGAGGTTTCTTCCTGTTAAAAGGGAGTTGTTCCTCTCCACCGTTGCCAAGTGCTTGCTCACAGGGGATCGCCTGATTGCTGGGGTCTTTCTGCAACTGTGGGGGTTCCCCCTACAATTGATAGTGGTATGAGATGACTGTTGTTGTGAAATGGCGCTATATTAATAAAGTTGAATAGAATTAAATTACTGACTTATAATGTAATTTTGTGACTTTTTCTTAAAAAATAATGACTTACAATGTAATTATGTGACTTTTTTCTTATAAATTAGTGACTTATAATGCAATTTTGTGACTTTTTCTCATAAATTAGTGACTTGTAGGGCCCTATTTTGACAATCATCCCTGGACTTTTCCACCAGACTTCCCAGTGTATGCCACTGTTTTTGTTAGTTTGTCAGTGCATTATGTGTTTTTTACGCTTTGTGTCATGCCATCAAATTACCAGTAGACAGTGCACCCTTTCTGCGATGGCAGGCAGCGCCTCATTTCAAAGAGGTGTGACAGTGCACAATCTAATGTACATTACTATTATGGTGCATTCCATGAGATTCCACTTTTGATCAGGAAAAAGAAGGTCTATCGCCAGAAGCGCATTGTTCAATGGTATTTCAGTGGCATGTTTCATGTTTCATGTTTCATGTGGCGCTCCGGCCACCGGCACAGTGAAGAGGCCTCGCCGTCACAGGCCCGTGGCTCTGACAGAGATCCGTCGCTACCAGAAATCCACGGAGCTGCTCATCCGTAAGCTGCCCGTCCAGCGCCTGGTGAGGGAGATCGCTCAGGACTTCAAGACCGACCTGCGTTTCCTGAGCTTCGCCGTCATGGCTCTGCAGGAGACCAGCGAGGCCCACCTGGTGGGTCTCTTCTTCGCTAATGGGGTCACCATCATGCCCAAAGACTTCCAGCTGGCCCGCTGCATCCGCGGAGAGAGAGCTTAGACTTTCTGCTGCACATTCACCAGCCATAATGCTCTGCACTGTGTGTCTATATATATACATTTATAGTAATATGGACATATGTTTACTAGATGTTGTTTTTTCTTGCCTTCTGATTGTTGCTCTGAGTGTTGCTATCCCTATGCTGTTGCAATCCTGGAATTTCCCCATTGTGGGACTAATAAAGGCTTATCTTATCTTATCTTATCTTATGTTTTGAAATTGTGCAGCTCTGGAGCTCAGAAGGAAACAGCATTCACTGGGATCTTATTTTATTTCAATGATAGAGTGTCATAATCAGGACATTTTGTCCATGTTTTCTGTTATTTTTGAAATGTTTGCACAATTCTGTTATCATTAACAGAATTGGCATTATCATTGGGTTATGCTCATTTCTTAGTTCAGTTTTGTCTTCTCCCTGATTTGGTTTATTTTTGATTATTGTTTGCAATATTTGTCCTCTGTGTTCTCCTCTGTCCTTGTTTGCACAGCCCTGCCCATCCTGTTTGTAGCTGCTCCTCTGTCATCTCCTAATTAGTCCCAGCTGTCTTATATTAGTTTAATTATCTGCTCACAATAGACCATGTTCCAAATTATTATGCAAATAGGATTTTAGTGTCATAAACATTCCTTTTTGTTTTTCCATTAAACTCATGGATAGTATTGTGTCTCAGAGCTCTTTGGATCACTGATGTCAATCTCAGACATCTGTCATAATTAGTTTAGGATGGAGCCGCAGGACGACCATGCTCCATTACCACCGTCTTCAGAGCAGTCCGCTCCCCCCATCATCCAGGGGGTTGAGCTGTCCACTTCACCCTTCATCCAAGAGGTCAGAAGACCTCCACCCATTGTCCAAGAGGTCAGGAGACCTCCACCCATTGCCCAAGGCATACAGCAGTCCACTCCACCTGGGCCGTCAGAGCAGTCTGTTCTACCTTCACTGCCTGGGGTTGCCGTTCCTCAGCTGCTGTTGGCTCCTGCGCTGATGGCACCTCAGGTACTATCCTCTGAACTACAAACTCTGGTGTCGTTGACCCCTGAGCGGAAAGCTCCTATATTGGCACCTCTTGAGCTAGAATTTCCTATATTGGTGCATCCAGAGCTACAAATTCCAATGTTGAGGTCCCCGGAGTTAAGCGTTGTATTGTTATCTTCAGAGCCAAAAGCTCCTGTGTTATCTTCAGAGCAGAAAGCTCCCATATTGTTATCTTCAAAGCAGAAGCCTCCCGTGTTATCTTCAGAGCAAAAAGCTCCTATGTTGTAATTTTCAAAGCAAAAGACTCCCATATTGTTATCTTCAGAGCAAAGGGCTCCTATGTTGTTATTTTCAGAGCAAAAAGCTCCTACGTGGTTATTTTCTGAGTAAACAGCTCCTATGTGGTTATTTTCTGAGCAAACAGCTCCTACATGGTTATTTTCACAGCAAACAGTTCCTTTCTCGTCTCCAGAGCAAAGAGCCACACTGTCATCTCCCAAGCCTAAAACTCCCATGTTATTTTCTTTTGAGCTAGAGGTACCTATGTTAATCTACTGAGTTTAAAATTTCAATGTTATCTCTCACGTAAGGAAATCTCATGTTGTTATTCTCTCCTGAGATTCAAGTTCCTGTATTGCCATTACCTCCTGAGTTTAAAGTGGCCATCTGGTCAACTCTTTACTTTACAGTTTCTAGGTTATCACCTCGTGAGTTTATAGTTCCTATGTTGCTATCTCTGGAGTGTAAAGTTTCCATGTTATAGGTTCCATGTTACTCCCCGAGCTTAAAAATTTCATGTTATCACCTTCTGAGTTTATAGGTTCCATGTTATCACCTAAGGTTAAAAATGAACTGTTACCTCCTGAGTTTAAGGATGTCATGTTGTCATCCTCTGAGTCTAAGGGTTCTTTGTTGTCTTCCCCTGAGGTTAAACTTTCAGAGGGTAAAGTTTTCATGCCATTATCTCCTGAGTTTAAAGCCTCTGTGTTGTTATTCTCTGTGCGAAAGGCTGCTGAGTCTTACGCTCCAACGATACCTTGTTCTTCCGTCAGGTGGCTTATGGACTGTGGCGGGCTGCACAACACGCCGTGTTCATCCATCTGGTGGCCTTTGGACTTTGGTAGGCCACCTGACGCACCATGTTTCTCCGTCTGGTGGTCCGTGGACTTGGGTAGGCAACCAGACGTGTCATATTCCACCTGATGTGGTCTTGAGACTTTGGCCGACCACCTGATGAACACTATTTTTTTGTTTGTGTCCTTGTTTTTGCCCCGCTGTGCCATTGTCCCCTTCCTCACACCCGATTGGGGTGTTCTTTGTTTTGTTTGTGTGCATCTGGAATCCGCCCTGGGGGGGGGGGGGTACTGTCATAATCTGGACATTTTCTCCATGTTTTCTGTTATTTTTGGAATGCTTGCACAATTCTGTTATCATTAGTTTGTTGGGTTATCCTCAGTTCTTAGTTCAGTTTTGTCTTCTCCCTGATTTGGTTTATTTTTGATTATTGTTTGCATTATTTGTCCTCTGTGTTCTCCTGAGTCCTTTGTCTGCATAGCCCTGCCCATCCTGTTTGTAGCTGCTCCTCTGTCATCTCCTAATTAGTCCCAGTTGTCTTATACTAGTTTAATTATCTGTTCCCTATATATATGTCAGCCTGAGTTTGTGTTGTTGTGGTGTCATTTGTTGATTCTCCCTCTTCATTATCTGTAAGTGTTCAGCGTTATCTATGTATTTTGTGTTTAACAGCCTCTGAGCTGCTTTTATTTGTTCATTTGCTTTTTTGTTAATAAATCATCATTGCACCCAGTCCTGCCTGATACCTTAGGTCCCACTTTAAAAAGATAACTGCCTTCCAAAGCAGTTGCGTGGCAGAGAGTTGTAACAGTCATCATATAATCCCCTGTCATTTTAATTATATGATGATCACACACTAAATAGATTTTTTTTATTCCACCCACACTCATTTTAATTGCAGACTTACCATTGGAGTCTATAGACTAGGCATTAATGTAGGGTGGGTTTTTTTTACGGGTATGAATGAATGAACAGGGAGCATGTGTGTGTTCCAGTGTGATGTGCGGCACGAGGGGGGAGGGGACGTGTCAGTCTGAAGATTTTTATTCCATCCACATTTTTTTTTCATCATGGAATTATTAGGAATTAATGTGTTTATTTTTAGAGGAATTAATGAGTAAACAAGGATTGTGTGGCATTTTACTTTACACTGTAGCTCCCAACAGAGACAGGAGATGTGTGCACACATCTGCCTTCGCCACACGCCCCAGGTTTCCAGCCAGGCCAAGGCCACCCACACTGCACCTAGGATAGCTGTTCTTCCCCAGCAAGCCCCCTGACTGCCACCCGGCAGAGGCTGCCAAGAGTGAACTCGCTTCGTGGTGGAGATCAGTGGCAGATGGGAAAGCATGCCCAGGAAGGACTGGCACAGAGAGCCACAAACCTTGGCAGACCCCTGCACGAGATGGGGGAGACCCTCGGTTGGCGAAAGCAACAGTAGCGGGAGCCCTCCATCTCCCCACGGGCCGGGAGCGACTTCCATGCCATCATTCATGAACGTTTATGAAAGTTTGCACAGGCATCACCCTCTTTTCCTGAAGTTTCAAACCCATTCATATCTGTGTTGCATTTGTGCGCACTAAATTAAACCATTCAGCTGATTTTTCAACCCATTCTTCCCTGTTTATTCTTCCTAACACAACTAACTGTGCATCAGCTGTGATTGATGTCTTCCTTATTACCAAGCAGCATTACTAAGATAAGATAAGATAAGATCAGCCTTTATTAGTCCCACAATGGGGAAATTCCAGGATTGCAACAGCACAGGGATAGCAACACTCAAAGCAATAATCAGAAGGCAAGAAAAAACAAGAGCAGCGAGTATACATATGAACATATAAACATAACTATATAGACACACAGTGCGGAGCATTGTAGCTAGATGGAATAAATATATGAATATATAAACACACACAGTGCGGAGCATTGTAGCTAGATAGAATAAATATATAAATATATAAACACACACAGTGCGGAGCACTGTAGCTAGATGGAATAAATATGTAAATATATAAACACACAGTGTGGAGCATTGTCGCTAGATAGAATAAATATATAAATATATAAACACACACAGTGCGGAGCACTGTAGCTAGATGGAATGAAACAGCATAACCGTTTACTTAGTTATCCTACATGGTATGATTATGTACCCATACATATTGTCACCCTCCGTAGCTACCGGTATTTTCCTAGTTGTATACCGGAGGGGACCATTGTGTAAGTCTATTGCATCTTTTGCATTCAATACTATTAGGTTGTCACGCCTTTTTTGCTATCTCTGCGAGCAGCCGTGCTTAGGTTATACAGTCTGACAGCCGTAGGTAGGAAGGACCTGCGAAACCTCTCGGTTGTGCACCTAGGATGATGTAGTCTGCTGCTAAATGAGCTCCTCAGTGCGTTCAGTATGTCCTGCATAGGGTGGAACTCGGACTCCAGCAGAGATGACAGTTTAGCCACCATCCTTCTCTCTCCCATCTCCTCCACTGGGTCAAGGCGCTGCCCCAGGACAGAGCTAGCTTTCTTGATCAGTTTGTTCAGTCTCTTCCTATCGGCTGCTGTAATGCCACTGCCCCAGCACTATCGCATGCATTTTGGCTCACACACACTGGCTTTGGTCAGCGCAAAATCCGTTTTAAACCATCATGATCACAGTTCAGATATGACAAGATACAATAAATCTTTGTTAGCCTCGCAATGGGGAAATTCCAGGATTGCAGCAGGAAAGGGATAGCAGCAGCCAGAGATAATGTGCTTTGGATTGGATTATCCGGAACACACCTCTGAAGGATCAAACCAGCCTCTTTGCATCATGCGCCTGCAGAAAGTTAATTTTTACACCGTTGTGATAAGGAAATGAACTTGGAAGTGCCCATAAACGTGTTCTGCATCAGTGACAACTGACTGACGGAAAGCGTCTTTGTAATATTTTTTTTTTTTAATTGTAGATAGATAGATAGATGTACTTTACTGATCCCAAACTGGGAAATTACAGTGTAACAGCAGCATGACAGTTAACAGTCAAACAACAGAAACACACAGGAAAGGCAAAGGGATTACCCATGGAAAGTAAAAAAGAAACTAACACAGCTATAGAACCTATATACATCATAGCTTAATATATATATATATATTTTTTTTTTTTTTTTTTGTTACTTATTTGTACCCGTAGGTAGACTTGGTTTGCAGTCTGGTGACAAGCCACCGGCTGCTGGTCGCTGCGTGCGCGAGCGCCCTAAACCTACATGTTTTTTTTTGGTATGCGGGAGGAAACCGGAGAAATCCCGGAGTAAACCCACGCAACACGGGGAGAACATGCAAACTCCACACAGCTCACTGTTGGTCGGGGGCTGGGATCGAACCCACGATCTCATGATCCCCGCGATCCCCCGGCCAAGGGTAAAACTGTGCTGCCACAGTGCTAAACCACTGCGCCACCGTGCAGTAATATGATGATGTAATATATGATGACCCGCATAAACATATGAATCATCCCATTGCACAAAGAAGGACTATCAGGAGCAGAGTGAAAATGTGAGGTACCAGTTAGTCTGTAAGGTGCAGTGTGGCAGCATAGCGATGACCAGAATACAACATCATAGTGAGTTATTGTACAGTGAAATTGCATGTGGCAGGAAAGATTTCCTGTACCTGGCCGTTCGACAACGAAGCTGTAGTAGTCAACTGGAGAAAGTGCTTCGCTGCCTATCTAGTGTGTGGTGGAGGGGGTGATCAGGATTGTCCATGATGGATCGCAGTTTATTTAGTGTTCTCCTCTCCATCACTGTCTCAAAGGTCTCCGGTCTGAGACCAATTACAGAGCCAGCCCTCTTGATAATCTTGTCAAGTCTGTTGGTATCTCTGGCCCTGATACTGCTACCCCAACAGACCGCAGCAAAGAAGATAGCGCTGGCAACAACAGTCTGGTAGAAAAGCTCCAACATCCTGCTGCACACGTTGAAGGATCTCAGTTTTCTCAGGAAATAGAGTCTGCTCATCCCCTTCTTGTGCGCAGCATCGGTGTTGGATCTCCAGTCCAACCCGCTGCTGATCCTGACACCCAGATATCTGTAGTCTTCAACCACTCCCACATCCTCCCCCCAATCTACAATGGCTGAGAAGGAGCCTTCCTCTTCCTGAAGTCAATCACCATCTCCCTGGTCTTGCTGACATTCAACCTCAGGTGATTCTGTTCCATCCACTCCACAAATCTGTCTACCAGTGCCCTGTACTCCCCTCCTCTCCTCTTCTTATACACCCCACAACAGCTGAGTCATCAGAGAATTTTTGCAGGTGACATGATTCAGTGTTGTACTGAAAGTCCGTGGTGTATAAGGTAAAAAGAAAAGGAGAGAGCACAGTCCCCTGTGGCGCTCCTGTATCACTAGCCACCACTCCAGACAAGACACTGCCCAGCCTGACAAACTGTGGTCTGCCTGTCAGGTAGTCGGTAATCCAGGAGATCACAGAGCTGTCAACCCCCATCCCCCACAGCTTCTCGCCCAGCAGCAGTGGCTGGATGGTGTTAAAGGCAGTGGAGAAATAAAAAAAAAAGTGATTCTCACAGTATCTCCTCCACCATCCAGGTGCAGATGGGCTCGTTGCAGCAGGTAGATGACAGCATCTTCAACTCCTAAATGGGGCTGATATGCAAACTGCAGAGGGTCCAGCCACGTCTCCACCTGCGGCCTCAGGTGGGCTAAGACCAGTCTCTCCAGGACCTTCATCACATGAGATGTGAGGGCAACTGGTTGGTAGTCATTCAGATCCGATGGAGATGACTTCTTGGGGACAGGAACCAGGCAGGATGTCTTCCACAGCACCGGTACTCTCTCCAGACTCAGACTCAGGTTGTACAGGTGTTTCAGTACTGGAGCTAGTTGGTTGGCACAGGTCCTCAGGATCCTAGCGGAGATGCCATCAGGGCCCGAAGCCTTCCGCTGACGGAGTCTCTCCAGCTGTTTCTCCACCTGATCTGTAGTCACCGTGAAGTGAGGGAGGGTCCTGGTGCCCCCTGAGGAGGAGGAGGAGGGAGATGGAGAGAGGTTCTGCACGGGAGCGTGGGTAGGGAGGGGTGTGTGGGGGTCTGGTTGTGTTGCTCGGGTGACAGACTGTGAGTTGAACCTATTAAAAAACAGATTCAGTTCCTCAGCTCTCTCCTGGCTCCCAGATGGCTGCCTGACTCTCCCCTCGCACCCAGTTATTTGTTTCATTCCCTCCCACACATCTTTAGTGTTATTTTGCCTGAGTTTCTCTTCCAACTTCCTCCTATAATTGTCCTTGCACCTCCTCAGCATCTCTCTCAGCTCATGCTGCACTCCCCTCAGCTTCTCCTTGTCTCCAGCCCTAAAAGCTCTCTTCTTTTTGTTCAGAAGTGCTTTCAGGTCACTGGTGACCCATGGTCTGTTGTTGGAGAAGCAGTGTACAGTCTGAGCTGGCATGGTCATGTCTTCACAGAATCTAATGTATTCTGTGATGCAGTCGGTCATGTTGTCTATGTCCACCCCATGTGGTTCACAGAGTACACTCCAGTCCGTCGTCTCAAAGCAGTCCTGCAGTGCATCAGCAGCCTCCTGTGTCCACCTCCTCACAGTCCGTGTATAAGCAGGCTGCCTTTGCACAAGGGGGACGTACTTGGGTGTTAACATGACCATGCAGTGATCTGATTTACCAATGGGGGGGCAGAGCTGTGGCACTATATGCATCCCTGACATTGGCATACAGTAAATCCAGTGTTTTGTTTTCTCTGGTGGGACAGTCAACAAACTGGTGAAAGTTGGGTAAAGTTTTTCCCACTGAGACATGGTTAAAATCACCTGTGATGTCCATGAATGCATCCGGGTGCTTGTCCAGTAATGTGGCCGCAGTGGAGCTGATTACGTCACAGGCCACCGCTGCATCAGCTGACGGAGGGACGTAGACGATAACAATTAAAGCGCACTTCATTTCTTGTGGCATATAATAAGGTCTCATACTGACAGCCAGCAGTTCAATGTCCGGACTGCAGCACTTTTCCTTCACATAAATGTGTCTGGGATGACACCATCGTTCATTAACAGGAAGTGCCACTCCTCCTCCTCCTTTTTCCTGCTGCTTTCCACGTCCCTGTCTCCCCTTATAGTCCTGAAGCCAGGTATCTCTACGTTTACATCCGGGATCTGTGAGTGTAACCACGTCTCTGTAAAACACATGAGACTACACTCACGATACTCCTTTTGTGTCCTGACCAGCGCTGTGATCTCATCTGTCTTGTTTCCCAGTGATCGCACGTTCCCGGTGATGATCATCGGTACAGCCAGCTTATGCTTCCTCCTCCTCCTTCTAACCTTCGCTCCAGCCCTTCGCCTGCAGTGTCTCCTCTTCAGCTCATCCGTGATGAGGGGCTTCACTGCCGGCCGCAGCGCTCCAGGCTCCGGCCTCCTCAGCGCAATCAGCTGTTCACGTGTGTAAACAATGCGTCTGCCCCACCTCTGTTGATCTCCATTGTCCGAGGAAGAGAAAAAGCAACAAAAACTAGAAAAAAGACCGGCTAAATAGAGAGAAAAGTTGGTCCAGTCTTAGTCCGAGTATTCCTACAGAGCCCTGGTTAGTAAGAGACACACTATATACAGGTATAAACAGATAGAAACACAAAGACACGAGAGAGTTGCTGCTGGTACGACCACCCTGCCTCCGGCACCATTAAAAAAAAACAAAAAAACTTTATTGATCCCCAGAGGGGAAATTGAGGGCATCCACCTGGATGGATGAAGCAGCCACGGTACGGCGCTATCCCTTAACCATTCACACACACATTCACACCTAGGACCACTTTAGAGTCTCCAATTAACCTAACCTGCATGTTTTTTGGCCTGTGGGAGGAAACCGGAGGAAACCCACGCAGATACGGGGAGAACATGCAAATCAGAATCAGAATCCGAATCAGAATGAGATTTATTGCCATTGTTCATGTAGTACACAAACTAGGAATTTGTCTCGGTGCAATGCTGCAACATTAAACATGGAGTAGCACTAAAGATAGAAAACTATGCATGCAATAAAAGGTAGAATATGAATAAGTAATACTGACGAACAAAAACAAACAAAAAAAAAGTGCAGCGAAGCACCATGGCGACCACTGTGGGCGCCATCTTGGATCCATCCAACTCCACACAGATCACTGTTGGTCAGGGGCTGGGATCGAACCAGGGATCCCATGGCCAAAGGTGAGTTGCTGTGCTGGTGCAGTGCTAACCACTGCGCCACCACACCGCCCTAATATGGCCCTGAATGTAATTTTGTGACTTTTCTGTTAGAAATGAGCAACATTTTTCCTCATAAATTTAAACAGTGGTGTTCTTGACATTACTGTCTGTAGTCACCTCAAGTCAAGTAACCTTTACACCGTGTTCCAAATTATTATGCAAATAGGATTTTAGTGTCATAAACATTAATTTTTTTGTTTTTCAATTAAACTCATTGATGGTATTGTGTCTCAGGGCTCTTTGGATCACTGATGTCAGTCTCAGACACCTGTCATAATTAATTTGTCAGGTGAGCCCAATTAAAGGAAAACTACTTCAGAAGGACATTCCACATTATTAAGCATGCCACAGGTTTCAAGCAATATGGGAAAGAAAAAGGATCTCTCTGCTGCCGAAAAGCATCAAATAGTGCAATGTCTTGGACAAGGTATGAAAACATTAGATATTTCACGACAACTTAAGCGTGATCATCGTTCTGCAAAGAAATATGTGGCTGATTCAGAGCACAGACGGGTTTGTGCAGATAAAGGCATAATGAGGAAAGCTTCTGCTAGACAAATTCATCGCATTAAGAGAGCAGCTGCTAAAATGCCATTACAAAGAAGCAAACAGGTATTTCAAGCTGCTGCTGCCTCTGCAGTCCCACAAACCTCAAAGTGTAGGATCCTCCAGAGGCTTGCAGTTGTGCATAAACCTACTATTCAGCCACCCCTAACCAATGCTCACAAGCAGAAACGGTTGCAGTGGGCCCAGAAATACATGAAGACTAATTTTCAAACAGTCGTGTTTACCAATGAGTGCCGTGCAACCATGGATGGTCCAGATAGATGGAGTAGTGGATGGTTGGTGTATGGCCACCATGTCCCAACAAGGCTGTGGTGTCCGCAAGAAGGTGGCGGAGTCATGTTTTGTGCCAGAATCATGGTCAGAGAGCTGATAGGCCCCTATAGGGTCCCTGAAGGTGTGAAAATGACCTCTGCAAAGTATATAGAGTTTCTGACTGACCACTTTCTTCCATGGTACAAAAAGAAGAACCGTGTCTTCCGTAGCAAAATTCTCTTCATGCATGACAATGCACCATCTCATGCTGCAAAGAATACATATGTGTCATTGGCTGGTATGGGCATAAAAGGAGAGAAACTGATAGTGTGGCCCCCATCCCCTCCTGACCTCAACCCTATTGAGAATCTTTGGACCATCCTCAAGCAAAAGCTCTATGAGGGTGGGAGGCAGTTCACATCAAAACAGTAGCTGTGGGAGGCTATTCTGACATCTTGCAAAAAAATTCAAGCAGAAACTCTCCAAAACTCACTCAATGGATGGAAGAATTGTGAAGGTTATATCAAAGAAGGGGTCCTATCTTAATATGTAACTTGGCCTGTTAAGATGTTTTTCATTGAAATAGCATTTGAGTTCGGTAAATATGACCTCCTAATGCTGCAAATTCAACAAATGACCCTTTTCAGTTCTTTACAACTAATAAAATGGTTTGAAACTCTGTTGTGCATAATAATTTGGAACAGTGCGGGTTTTTTTGCAAAAAAATAGTTATCATTGGGAGGTTTGTTCAATAAAATTTGGATTATGCTCTAACAGATGATGATTTGAAAATTATACTGTCATTTCAACTATTTAGGAAAATCACAGACAAATATCATTTGCATAATAATTTGGAATGTGGTGTATTTATATAGCACATTTAAAAACAACAAGAATGGACCAATAAAACTGATGTCCTAGTAATTGGACACCCTGATCTGTCTGAGGCTATCATTCTTGGGTTCTTACAAAATAACATTCACTCCTTTGTGAAAAGTCTTGGGGCCCTATTATGAGGATCAACAGTTAATTTCTGTGCCACGCTTCCCACCTTATGCCACTGTTTTTGTTAGTTTCCACTTTTTAATTAAACTACGGGACCGACAGAAGAGCCGGCAGTTGATTACTTTTTTTTTTTTGTTACAATATTTTAACCTCATTCTCTGTCATACTTTTAATAGAATGATTCAAAATTAAAAAATCCAGATAGGTGTTTTCAATTAAAACAACAATTCTACATTCAGCAGAGCAGAATAATAGACTTCAGATAGGCGTTTTCAATTAAAACAACAATTCTGCATTCAGCAGAGCAGAATAATAGACTTCAGGCTGAGATGAGCGGCTCCTCTTTCTCAGTTTAAAAGAGACATTTGGATGAATGATAATGTAACTGAAGGAAATTTTACAACTCTGTCAAAAAACATGCAGGTTAGGTTAATTGGAGACTCTAAAGTGGCCCTAGGTGTGAATGTGTGTGTGAATGGTTAAGGGATAGCGCCGTACCATGGCTGCTTCATCCATCCAGGTGGATGCCCTCAATTTCCCCTCTGGGGATCAATAAAGTATATCAAATCAAATCAAAAATCATGGACAAAGAGGAAGACTGGAATAATCTCTGAATTGTAGTCTATACCTGTCAGGAGCCGAGCCGGCTGGGTTTCCCTGTCTCGGTCTTGGCCTTCCTCTGGTCCTGTGTATCTGTGTATTATGTTGTCTTGTGTTTTCCTTACCCATAGCCACTGCTTTCTGGCCGGCAGCTGTGAGGCAGCCCTCTTTGGCTCACACTGGTATGAGCACTGTCTGACTGTCTGCCGGTCCGACCACATCTCCTCTCTCATTACTGCCGGCTGATTCCCACTCCCGTTAATCACCTTTTCCGCTCCTCGCCCAGGTGTGCTTAATCTCTCCCTGCCAGCAATGTGTGTACTTAAGCAGCTCTATGCCAGTCACGCATTGCTGGATCAATGTAGATAGTCTGTGTGCTTCTGTGTGCCATGACGTATTAGCCACTCCACGTTAGCCGTGGTTCTCCTGCGCCCTCGAAGCAATGTCGGCTCTGGGATGCCATCATGGTTAATTTGTTTCTCCTCATGCATTCGCTGGGCGATGCCAGCCTGGGAACGCCAATTGTAAGTTTCTTTGTATTTTTGTACATCTTCACCTTTTTGGAACTGTTTGTCGTCACTTTAATAAATGTGTTGTGGTGCAACTCTGCATGTAAGTCCTTATTTCTTCCCCTCTCCATGCGCTGCGTAAAAGCGCATGGGGAGATCGTAACAGAACGATCCAGCCAGCATAGGATTTAGCAGATTACACCCTCACATCATTCTTTCTTTTTGAACTGTGTTTTTTGACTCACCTGACTTTGATTATGGCTTTGACGGATCAGAGTTATCCGATGAGTCTGGGATGGGAATGCTGCCGAACCTTGATGGAAACAGATGGCCTCATTTCTTCGGCAAGCATGTATTCCACCCCAGAGGACATGCTGTGGTATATGGGCCTGGCGGAGGCAGCAGTTCGCCGTTGCCCTCAACTCTCTGAGCATGCTGAGGGGGTTGAGAGGATTTCCCTGGTGGCAGTGCTGTGGTGTGAGTATGGTGGGAGGGAGAGGAAGACCCCAAAGAAGACCGGGCTCGCGCCGAGGGGAGGGCGCTCCCGGGGCGCCGTCACTCCAGCATCTCGCCAGCCCTCGTCGCCTGTCCCCGCTCCGGTCAAGCCAGCACCAGGGAGACAAGGTAGTCCTGCATAGAAGCATCGGGAGAGGCCCTCCACTTCCTCGGCAGCCATCTTTCCTCCAGCTGCCGGGAGGTCTGCCAGGCCCGCCCCAGGAACGCCCACCTCCCTCGCCAAGGAGACGGCTCCTCCACTATCCATTAAAAAGGGCCAAGATCACCGTGGACATAGAGAGGGACGACAATCTGCCTCCTGCAGCCATGAACATCAAACGCCAGGATGACAGGCAAGTGTTTTTTCATTCTACTCAATCCATAAAAAGACGTGTCTGCCGTGTCCCCCTCCGAGGGAGAGGCCCAGTCTCAGCAGTTCGCTGGGTCCTCTCCTCCGGCTGCAGTTATAAACTTATCCCCTATTTCCTCTGTGTCTCCTCCTGTAATTCCTGAGTGTCCGCCAGCCCCGAAACCGAGCCGCCAGACGTTGAAAGAGCTTGGGGCCCTAGAAAATCCTGCCCATGGGTCCGCACGGAGGTGTACCCCTGCAGCCACGCCAGTGGAGTCCCCGGCGTTGGAGCCGCTGCAGGAGGATAATGGGACTGCAACTACCATTTCGCCTGCTGCGGAGGCTGCTGTGGTGGAGTGGGAGCCAGAGTTGGACCTCCTCAGGGCCGGGCCCGGGATTTCATCACCAGCATTGATGGAGTCCTGAACGGCGGTGGAGCTCCAGCTCAGGCAAGTTCTCTCTCTTATATTTCTCATGTCAGTACTGGAGAGATCTTGCCTGGCTCTAGCTGATGGGAGTCAGGTGCAGCCCTTGGCTGCATCTGAACTCACTTCGCTGGGCTCCGCCACTGCCGGCGACCCTAACCACTTTTCTTCTCCTGCTGTCTCTGAGCCTTCGTTTAGGGTTGCCGGAGAGGGTGCGCCGTTGGCAGAGGTCATCGTGGGTCTGGTCCAACCAGCGGAGGACACTGCTGCTCCGGCTCCTCCTGCCAGGGTCGTCGGGACGCCTCTGATTGATCGTCTCCTCAGCTTGGTGCTCCTGTGGGTTGGCCCGCTCACCATGGGTGCAGCATTGGCCCAGTCAGGGTCCACCGCAGGTGCTGCAGAGCTCCAGCCAGGAGCCACTGCGGGTGCTGTATTGGTCCGGTCAGGGTCCACCGAGAGTGCAGCGTTGGCCGGGTCAGGGTGCAGCGTTGGCCCGGTCAGGGTGCAGCGTTGGCCTGGTCGGGGTCCACCGTGGGTGCAGCGTTGGCCCGGTCGGGGTCCACTGTGAGTGCAGCATTGACCCGGTCTGGGTCCACCGCAGGTACAGCTGTGTCCCAAGCTGGGACCACTGGGGGTGCTGCGTGTCAGCCTGAGGACGCCGTGGCCCCTTCTCCTCCCTGTCTGATGTTGTGGGGGTTCCCTTCCTATGGTCCGGTCACCCACCAGTGAGCCTCCCGGTGGGCAGGCTGCCTCCTGTTTCACCCCGCCGGCCCTGGTGGCTGGGACTGAGTCTCTGGGCCAGATGGCCCGTGTTTTCTGGCAGGCCACCAGACTCTGGGCAAACTCCCGAGCCTCCACGCCTTTGGACTTGAGGGGATTAATTGTGGGCCCTGAGCTGGGTTGTTTTTGTTCTCTCCTGACCTATTCCCCCCGCCACCCAACCTGGGGTTATTTTTGCTGTTGTTCCTGCTGGGGGGGGGGGGGGGGTCCTCAGGATGTTACCTTGGGTGTCTGAGAATCCGCCCCTTGAAAGGGGAGCTCTGTCAGGAGCCAAGCCAGCTGGGTTTCCCTGGCTCGGTCTTGGCCTTCCTCTGGTCCTGTGTATCTGTGTATTATGTTGTCTTGTGTTTTCCTTACCCATAGCCACTGCTTTCTGGCCGGCAGCTATGAGGCAGCCCTCTTTGGCTCACACTGGTGTGAGCACTGTCTGACTGTCTGCCGGTCCGACCATGCCCCCTCTCTCATTACTGCCGGCTGATTGCCACTCCCGTTAATCACCTTTCCCGCTCCTCACCCAAGTGTACTTAATCTCTCCCTGCCAGCAATGCGTGTACTTAAGCAACTTTTTGCCAGTCACGCATTGCTGGATCATTGTACATAGTCTGTGTGCTTCTGTGTGCCACGACTTGTTAGCCACTCCACGTTAGCCGTGGTTCTCCTGCACCCTCGGAGCGATGTCGGCTCTGGGACGCCATCGTGGTTAATTCATTTCTCCTCATGCGTTTTACTAGGCGATGCCGGCCTGGGAACGCCAATTGTAAATTCCTTTGTATTTTTGTATGTCTTCACATTTTTGGAACTGTTTGTCATTACTTTAATAAATGTGTTGTGGTGTAACCCTGCACGTAAGTCCCTCTTTATACCCCTCTCCACGCACTGCGTAAAAGCACACGGGGAGATCATAACAACACCTGTCATCCGCATGTAATTAGGATCAAGGAGGGCTGTGGAGGAGGTTTCAAAGTTACACAGAAGTGCCTTGCTCTTAAATGCACTTTCACTTTGTGAACTGTCCTCAGCACCAAAGGGATTTGTCCTTCCATTTAAACACTGTCATATTAATATTAAGCCTTTGATCTCATGCCCTTGTACATTAAAGGGATTGAGAGCAAAGACAGTGATTGGTTTATTTCGTGTTATGCCCCAAACACACCTCTGAATTATTTAGGGTATTGGGACTTTGTACCGCAGCAGAAAATTTGTTTCTGTGCTGCAGTAATTGTGAAGTGAACTTGGGAATGCCTATAAATGTGCCCCATGCCTTAAACAACTGATCATGGACTGTTACACTGCAATATGACCCTTTTTTGACAGTATTTTTAAATTTGATAAGAAAATCTCCTGTGTCATTAGGTTCAGTTTCTTACAGTTGAGACTTATAGCTAAGGCCAAACCTTAGCTAGCTGCTAACAATTCAGAGAAGGTGATCCATCCCTGTACTGTAACTCTTTACATGTAGGCCTGGATCAGGCATCTATTCACTGCCTGCAGTCAATTCAGAATGCTGCTGCTCGTCTCTTGTCAGGAAAGAAAAAGTGGGAGCAGATCTCTCCTACTTTACGCTCCCTCCACTGGCTCCCTATTTGTCACAGAACAGATTTTACAACAATGCTGATTACTTACAAGTGTCTTAGTGGTGTATTTATTTATCTGGCTGAACGCGTCCATGTGCACACTCCAGCCAGAGATCTCAGATGCTGGTATGGCCCATATTGTGCAGTGGCTGGGTGCTCTTGAGACAGTCTGAGGTCCCCCTGCTTCAGGGTTCAGTGTTCATGTATGAGGTCAGATTTATTCACCCCTGCAACACGTTTTCCATTTATCTTCACCTTTTGCTGCTTAGAGTTTCCTTTTATGTGCATCTTTGCATAAAAATGAAATGTTGCACCACTAGAAAACTTTGTTCTGCATTAGTTACGGAAGCACCAGATGCTGATTTATGGATCCGCCCGCTAGGTGCAAGTAAAGGCTCACAAACTGGTGCTGTGGTCATAATTTCTAAAAATCATGTCTTCTAGTAAAAGTTGTTTTAGAAGCAAACGTCGGTTGCTACTTTAAAGGGGACATGCAATACCCTTCTGTCTCTGTCAGGCTTTGGTCAGAATACCTCACTGTTTAAATATTACAGCACCATTTCCCATCCAGATAAAACAGCCATCTTGCTAAAGGCCCATCACACAGCATCGAGATCACTGGGAGAGCACTGAGAGATCAAAAATTGTCTCTATCGCTCAACAATCTAAAGCCTCAAAAAAGCAGTTATAAAAGTTTGAGAGATCCTTGTGCGATCAGAATTTCAATTAATGACAAGTCTCATAGTAATCTACAGAGATCTTTGAAAGATCCTTGAGAGCTCACTGTGAGCCCAGCAGACATTGACGATGAATCATTGAGAGCTCCTTGGGTGACCAAAGAGGTGCATATATATATATATACAAAGACAAAGTACATTTCTTACTACACTATATCATACAACATGCCATTTAACATACAATTTCATTTGATCGCATTTAGATCTTAATTCAAACAAGCAGAGTATTTGCAACCAACTTAATTAAGACTTGTTCCGAATTGTAATCGCTCTTGTTTTGTTTTTCTTTTGAATTCTTGGATGGAATATGGGTGGGGAATATAAGCTGCGGATTCAGCCATCACCCATTTCGGATAACTTATGTTGAACTGTATAATCAGAGGAGTTATTGTTTAATTGACCTTGTTGGATTTTTTTCCCCTTTGTTATATTATTCTGTTTCTTTTTTAATCTTTACTTTTAATCTATCCGAAATAAAGATTCATTCATTCATTCATTCATTCATTCACTTGAACAAAAACAATCAATCTGAATACAACTTGGAGCGTTTAAGAATAAAAATCTTTGGATTCCTTAATGAAGTTCTGCCTGCAGATCACCTGCACTCACACATTCCAATTACCACTCATGAGACAGACCAGATTCCATACAAAAAGTTAAAAATTTTACTTTGGCTTCGTCTTTAAGGGGTTGCTGTTCCAGTTAAAAGTCTCAAGTGTTGGAGAGTCCACCTTTGTATAAAACGGCCACGTCAGTATACCACAAAAGGCTCAAAGTCGTTAAGATAATCCAGAGGTTAAACCAGCTGTTAATGTCATTTAAACCCTGCATGTCTTCGACAACGTGAAACCAGCATTTCACTTTGAAATGGATGGCTCGAGTTATTGCAAACGAGCAAGTTTAAAACACACACTAAAGACTTTTAGACTTTTTTTCCGGTTCCGGTTCCGCCGGACCGGTGGCACCACACGAGTAGGCTGCCCGTTGCAACAGCCTTTTTTTTTTATCTTCCTTCTTCTTTCTACACCTTTCACTCTGTATATATATCACGGACGCACGGATCGCCCCGGGGGTCTCCCGGGTCGGCGGACGGAGCCACGGTTTGCAGCGGGAGACGTTACAGCGGGGAGGAGCTAGTGCTAGCTAGCACTTGGCCGCCGCCCGGTGCTAGTGGGAAACTCAACATACCGGGAGCTGTAGCGAAAACGACGCGGGTGCCGGGCTGGAGTTTAGGCGGCGTGCAAGAAATATAAGACAGAATAATAAAGAGCGATGGCAAGAACCAAGCAGACCGCCCGTAAAATCTACTGGAGGAAGAAGCCCCCCAGGAGACCAGGAGACAGCTAGCCACCAGGGCTGCTCGGAGAGGCGCTCCGGCCACCGGCAGAGTGAAGAGGCCTCGCCGTCACAGGCCCGTGGCTCTGAGAGAGATCCGTCGCTACCAGAAATCCACGGAGCTGCTCATCCGTAAGCTGCCCGTCCAGCGCCTGGTGAGGGAGATCGCTCAGGACTTCAAGACCGTCCTGTGCTTCCTGAGCTTCGCTGTCATGGCTCTGCAGGAGACCAGCGAGGCCCACCTGGTGGTCTCTTCTTCGCTAAGGGGGTCACCATCATGCCCAAAGACTTCCAGCTGGCCCGCCGCATCCGCGGAGAGAGAGCTTAGACTTTCTGCTGCACATTCACCAACCAACCATAATGCTCTGCACTGTGTGTCTATATATATATACATCTATAGTAATATGGACATATGTTTACTAGATGTTGTTTTTTCTTGCCTTCTGATTGTTGCTCTGAGTGTTGCTATCCCTGTGCTGTTGCAATCCTGGAATTTCCCCATTGTGGGACTAATAAAGGCTTATCTTATCTCTTATCTTCTTATCTTAAAGTTAAGAGTGTTGCAAGAAGGAAAATAGCCTAATATAAAACACAGCTGTCTTACCATGAAATGTCCTTTACAAATGAAGAGACTCAAACTGAAGAAAAACGTAATCCGAACCACCAGCCACCAACGTATGCTCACTGACAAATAAACCAATAAACTAAAAAAAAAGGTGCCTTTCCCGGAGTGGTGGCTCAGTTGGTAGAGCATCTGCCCCACACCCGGGAGGTCTGGGTTCAAATCCTGGCAGGGTCATGCCGAAGACCATATAAAAGTGGAACTTCCAGCCATCCAGCTTGGTGCTCAGCAAGCTTTTAACTGAGACTTACATCCTTTTTTTTTTTTTTGTGTGTCAGGTCAGGCATTGGTTTGCTTGCTACCGGATAACCATGAAAACCGGTACTACCTGTCTCATGGGTCGGGCCGTCGGCGACTCAACTGGCATCCCCACCCTTCCGAGGGTGTGGAGGGTGAAACAGGGCATCCTGGCAGAACTAAAAACAATATCTGCCACAGGTCTGTGGTGGACCACTCCCAGTTACACAGGGTGAGACTGGACATCCTGGCAGATAAACACATCTGTCGCAAGGTCTGTGGTGGACTGTGCCAGTCAGTGCATTGTGACATGCACTACACAAAGAGCAGAGATAAACAAACCTATCATCTGGTCAATCACTGCAACAGATACTGGAGTCAGTTTGTCTTGGCTTGTCCTTGCCGCTGATAATACCTTTATCTGCCAAGAAAGTGCTGCTAGTCCAGCAAAAGCTAGCAGTACTCAAATACTTTGCAAGCAGTTTCATGAAATAGTTTCATGAATATCTATATATATCTATATCTATCTATATATCTATCTATCTATCTATATATATATATATATATATATATATATATATATATATAGATAGATATAGATATAGATATATAGATATATATATATATTTGAGAGGTTTCTGTTGCTCTTCTACCTCTTTGCACAGGAGTGGAGATCGTTGAGAGATTGTTGAAAGATGTAAAAATGGCCAGATCTCAGCAATCACCAGGATCTCTCAGTGATCGTCTCAAAGTTTTGAGTCAGTTCAAAACAATCTCTTAACGATCACCAAGTGGGAAGCGATCTGTTAAGGAGTGCTCAACAATCTCATCAATCTCCCAATGTTCTCTCAAAAATTATAGTGGCCTGGACAGGGTTGGACCCTGTCCACACTTTATGTTTCTTGTTATTTATCATTATAAATAACAGCCCGAGCCTGGTTCTGCTGGAGGTTTCTTCCTGTTAAAAGGGAGTTTTTCCTCTCCACCGTCGCCAAGTGCTTGCTCACAGGGGATCGCCTGATTGCTGGGGTCTTTCTGCAACTGTGGGGGTTCCCCCTACAGTTGATAGTGCTATGAGATGACTGTTGTTGTGAAATGGCGCTATATAAATAAAGTTGAATTGAATTGAATTGAATTATCACCATTATCAGTATCCTCAATTTAGTATATTCACCCCTAGTTATGTTTATCCTTTACTGTCACCATGATCCTCTCTTGCTTTTGTGTTTACACTCTCAGTTCATTGTTGCTCTTCCGTTTATTGGTCCTTTGTGTTGCAAAGAACCCTCCCTTAGTTATGCTGCTAATAGGTTTAGACAGCTGGGGGACCTCCAACAATGCCATGGGCTTCACTCCTTTCTTCACTCTCAATGAAATATTTTTGCTGCTCATTAATATCTGTTCTTTCCCATAGATTGAGTCCCCGTCGTGCTGTTTGCTCTCTGCATATCTGTTCTTTTCATCTTCTCTATCCCCTCACCCCCCAGCCAGTCGCAGCAGATGACTGCCCCTCCCTGAGCCTGGTTCTGCTGGAGGATTCTTCCTGCTAAAAGGGAGTTTTTCCTCTCCACTGTTGCCAAGTGCTACTCACAGGGGATCGCCTGATTGCTGGGGCCTTTCTGCAATTGTGGGGATTTCCCCTACAGTTGAAAGTGCTATGAGATGACTGTTGTTGTGAAATGGCGCTATATAAATAAAGTTGAATTGAACTGAATTGCCCCTGATGGGGGAACCCAAGCGCACATTCTACCAGCTGCTGAGTCCTCCCCACTGGTCTCTGTTGTTAATGACTGTGGTGTTGCCACACTGACCTCCTGTTTCCCTCCATTGCCCGAGGTGGCAGTGTTGAGGATGGGGTCGTGGGAGGACCACGCTCCAGCCAATGTTCCCAAAGTCAGGAGACCCACAACCAATGTTCCCCTGGTCAGGAGACCTCGAGCTGATGCTCCATTACCATCTCCTGGGTTTGGGGGTTCTATGTTGTTATCATCTCCTGAGTTTAAGGTTTCCATGTTGTCATTTTCACCCAAGTTTAAAGTACCCCTACTGTTATCTCTGCTCCCATCCTGCCTTCCAGTCCGGTGGGCTAGGGACTCTGGTAGACCACACGACCCGCCTTGTACTTTGATTTGAGGCCATGTGGACTTTAGTAGACCCCTGTCCCATTGTTTATTCCGGTCCAGTGGCCCATGGACCTGGGTAGACCACCCAACCCGCTTTGTTTTGGGATCTTGGGGCCTTGAACTTTAATTGGCCCATGAACAGTGTTGGGTTTGGACTTTTGTGTGTGTGTGTGGTAGTGTTGGTGGTGGTGGTGGTGGTGGTGGGGGTTGTCAGTTGTTTTGGCCCGCCTGGCCTTTTCCCCCACCACCTACCCTGTGAGTGTTTTTGAGTTTTTTTTCATCTCCTGTGGGTGTTGCCCGAGGGTCGTCTGGGGTCCGACCCTTGAGGGGGAGGAACTGTAGTGGTCTGGACAGGGTTGGACCCTGTCCACACTTAATGTTTCTTGCTATTTTTCATTATCATCATTATCAGTATCCTCATTTCAGTATATTCACCCCTAGTTATGTTTATCCTTTACTATCACCATGACCCTCACTTGCTTTTGTGTTTACATTCTCAGTTCATTGTTGCTCCTCCGTTTACTGGTCCTTTGTGTTGCAATCATTCATGGCTGTGCCACATCTGTTAATTATTTTCTCCCTCTATGTACTGCGTCATGCCATTCACTCTTTGCAGTTTGCTCATCACCTCTCCACCCTGCTTGCTACTGGCTGTGTGTGATTTTTGTTAATCAATAAATTATGTTTAAGAATTGCCCTGCACGTGAGTCCTTCATTCAGCCCCGGAGGGCCGCTTATGACAAAAATCTTGCCACAATCATTCAGTGAACTCTACTGGTCTTTCAGTGATCACTCACTGATCTCTCAGCCCTCTCTACCTTCAGGGTGGAAAAATTTGCCATTCCTTTAAACTAACTAACTAACTAACTAACCTGCACTTATATAGCGCTTTTCTAGTCACAAAGACCACTCAAAGCGCTTTCATTAATACTAACCCTCTATTCTAAGGGCCTATAGGAAACAGATATCTAGGGACAATTTAGAACAGCCAATTAACCTAACATGCATGTCTTTGGCATGTGGGAAAGACTGTTGAGAGATCATTGTGAGATCACTCAGACGTCAGTGAGATCGATGAGATCATTGAGCGCTCCCTGCTCAATGATCTCATCAATCTGTTGTTCATGAATGTTGCGGTTGTTGTGGTTTTGTAAAAGGCTGTACAACAGTTTATAGTTTTTAAGGTCACATTTTTTCTCAAATGTTTATTTTACCGCAAACGTTTGCAGCTGTTTGCAAAATAGTTGTAAGCGTTTGTAAATGGCTGTAGCATGTGTTGCTAAAGATCTTTTTGGTTTACCAAGTAGTGAAGAGGAACTATTTAAGACCCTCAACAGCAAAACTGTGAAAACTTAAAAACGGTGTGTGAACAGTTTTGCAACCTTTTACAAACGCTGATGAACCTCCCCAAAGTGTAACTTCTTAAATGTTCCTTAGCATTTGCCGCTGAGATGTTAGCTTGACTTTCACAAACATTCATCAGAAAAGTCACAAATCCAAAAACTGCTATGTTCATCAGCATTTGCCACTCCATGAGATACTACCCTCAATGATCTTTCAATTAACAGCAAATTTTTCTACCCTGAAGGTAGAGATGGGTGAGAGTTCAGTGAGGAATCACTGAGCATTCAATGAAAGACCAATAGAGTTCATTCAAAGATTGCTGAGAGATCACTGGGACAGTGATATCATTGAGTGCTCCTTGAGAGATCGCTTCCCTTTGCTAATGGTTTTTGACTGAGTCAAAACTTCGAGGCCATGGAGATCACTGGGAGATCGTTGAGAGATCTGGTCTTTTTTCACCTCTCAAATGGTGTATAATCAGCAACAGTCCACTCCACCCTCCCTGTGCCTCTTCTGAGATCTGTGGTTGAGGCTAATGTTAGCTGCTACCTTCAGTGTTTGGACAAGACCTGAGCTAAATGACATAGAATTGCCTTTATGCAAGAAGATAAAAGCCATAGTGAAGCCTGATGTATGACAGGGTTGTATGATGCTAGTCGTGTACAGGACCAGATCCTGGGGTATAATAATGACGGATGGCTGCCTATGCTAGCTGCAACCATTAAAGAGCTGTCAGGGCCAGCTTAATAAACTACAATAAAGACAAGCCTTTATTAGACTAATAAACTACAATAAAATAAGGTAATAAACATCTATGGCGGGAAGGGGGACTGAAAAGGTCATCATGGTCAGATTTGACCACAATGAACTTTTCAGCCTATGAACCTTTCACCCCCCCCCCCCCCGTATATGACTAAATTCTCAGAAATGCCTAACTATGACAAAACTAGGCACATGTCAGTCTACAACAACATTCCTACATGGGTTTTGTTTACTCTCTAAGGATTCCTAATGAGGAAACACATGCACAAATATGTATGAAACACAGATAATGCAAAAAGGACAATGTGCCCCCCCTCCCCATTGTTTGAGCTCCTGATACCTGGGTGTGAGACTGTGTTGCTGTGAGAAATTGGGGAGGAGGGCTCTGGAATGCACCCAGAGACACTGCCTGGATCCTGTGGGGGATGATGAAACTTGCTCTGGGAGCCACTACAGAAACCAAGTTTAAGACACCAAAGCACTGAAAAGGCAAAATTATTATCATATGTTTTAGAGGTGCTAAATGGATCTTTTGGAACTTCTAATGACATCTTCTGGCCACGAAGTGAACTGCAGCCCGATTCATACCATTCTGTTCTAAGAATGTCACATTTAAATGTCATTGAAACCCATATTTCCAAAAGTTCAACACACGTAGTACCTTTAGTCCTAGAAACAGTCAAAAATCAAAATGTAACACATATTGGCTATATCCGCTGCCGTGGAAACCACTCACCTGTATTCGCTGCACCTCCAAGAAGACGGCTCTTTGGAAGGACTTCTCCCAGATGGCTAGGTCGGTGGCCAGTTCTACCCTGAAGGTGTGGCTCTGCCCGTGGCCGACCAGGATACTGAAGCACAGGGACTCGGTGTCCTGCTGCTGGAGTGAATGCTCCAGCCCCAGGTAGAGCCTTGCCTGGAGCCAGCAGTCCTCCGCCATCCACAGCTGGAACAAGATGACCATGTGTTCTGACAGGAGTCTGAGACATTCATTCACTCTCTTGATCGCTAAATCCTTTTAGGTCGGGGGGAAAAGCCTTCGTTTTGGTTGAGAGGCAGGTACACTGTGAACAGCACGCCAGTCCAGTCATTCTCACATTAACACATAAGGATCACTTTACACAGCATGGAGATCGTTGGGTGACCATCTCTCAACGGTCTCCTAAAGCTCAGAAGAAGTTGTTTCTGTGTAAATGTTTGGTAGATCAAAAGTTAAATTTTTGGCAACTTTCATGGTAATCCATAGAGATCTTTGAAAGATCCGTGAGAGATCACTGAGAGAGCAGGAGAGATTAACAGGGATCATTGAGAGCTTTTTAGGAGACATTTGGCCCTTTTCCACAAGCAACTACTCAGCTTAACTCGCTGCAACACTACTTGCCCCAACACGGTTTTGGTTGTTTTCCATTACAACTGAGTACCACCTCGAAGTGGGTGGGGTCAATATAGCATAGTGGCCCACTATGTTGTTGACATGATGATGTTTTTCTGTCAGAAGCAAATACTTAAGAGGAAGCAAGCGCAAAATACAAGCAGAGCACGGAGTTAGCACTGATGGCTAGCTAGCTCATTGTCTGCATACAGGAGACAATAGTGATATCCTTGTTTGTTCAAAATGAGCTTGCCACCAATGGGATAAAAAACATAAAAGATGCTTAAATCACAAAACACTCACCATCCTCTATCACAGTTTCCAATGATGCAGCGGCCGAGGTTTTCAACGATGCCGTGGCCAAGGTTTCCAATGATGCCATGGTCGAGGTTTTCAATGATGCCGTGGCTGAGGTTTCCAACGATGCCGTGACCGAGGTTTCCAATGACGGAGTGGCCAAGGTTTTGAACAATGCCGTGGACAAAGATGCCATGGCCAAGGTTTCCAATGGTGCCATGGCCGAGGTTTTCAACGATACCGTGGCCAAGGTTTTCAGCAATGCCGTGGCCGAGGTTTCCAACGATGCAGTGGCCTAGGTTTCCAATGATACCGTGGCCGAGGTTTTCAATGATGCCGTGGCCAAGGTTTTCAATGAAGCCACGGCTGAAGTTTCCAACAATACCACGACCGAGGTTTCCAACGATGCCGTGGCCGAGGTTCCCAATGACGCCGTGGCCAAGGTTTCCAATGATGCCATGGACAAAGATGCCATGGCCAAGGTTTCCAATGATGTCGTGGCCGAGGTTTTCAACGATGCCGTGGCCAAGGTTTTCAAAGATGCCGTGGCCGAGGTTTCCAATGATAACGTGGCTGAGGTTTTCAACAATGCCGTGGCCGAGGTTTTCAACGATGCCGTGGCCGAGGTTTCCAACGATGCCGTGGCCGAGGTTTTCAACAATGCCGTGGCCGAGGTTTTCAACGATGCCACGGCCGAGGTTTCCAACGATGCCACGGCCGAGGTTTCCAACGATGCCACAGCCGAGGTTTCCAACGATGCCACGGCCAAGGTTTCCAACGATGTCATGGCCGAGGTTTTCAAAGATGCCGTGGCCGAGGTTTCCAACGATGCCATGGCCAAGGTTTTCAACAATGCCGTGGCCGAGGTTTTCGACGATGCCGTGGCCGAGGTTTCCAATGATGCCACGGCCGAGGTTTCCAACGATGCCACAGCCGAGGTTTCCAACGATGCCACGGCCAAGGTTTCCAACGATTCCACGGCTGAGGTTTTCAAAGATGCCATGGCCAAGGTTTCTAACAATGCCGTGACTGAGGTTTTCAAAGATGCTGTAGCCAAGGCGAGGCCACTCTCCCTCCCGTTGCTCACCGGTCGCTGCCTATAATGGTTGAACCACTTCCAGTGTTTTCTGATCGTCCCACTTTGGCCGTTGTGGTCCTTGATGGTCCAGTAATAAGCTTTTAATGTCTGGTGGTACACATGAGCAGCCATCAGCTCGGAAACCTCCTGGTATATGTTTTCATTTCAGGTAACTCTCTCTAGCTCCCTCTGTATTCTCCCATCAGCCACCAAGCACAGAAGAGTCCACACCTCATTGTTGGATCAGGGTATTGATTTGTGTATAGACATTTATCTCATTGATTATCACAGAAATAAAAAAAAACTCAGGCTATTGAAAAACAGGCTATTTGGCTGTTGCCAAATTTACAAATGGCGGGTTTGATTCTTGTTAAGATGTTGCTCTCATGACTCATCCAGTGATGTTATGCCCTGGCCAATCAGTGGCCTGCAGTCTGCTGACATCACATTTTCAGCTCGATTCAGCTCGCTTGTAACCCCGGTTAAGTAGGTACTAAAAACGTATCTAGTAACAGGTACTAGTACCAGGTATTTTATTTAACCATTATTTATACAGGGTAGTTCTATTGAAAGGCAACCTCTCTTATTCAAGGACACCCTGTTCACATTCACACAGTTCCACATTCACACCAGGAAGCTGCCCAGTTCAACCACAGACTGACCTGTGGCCACTGAGCAGCTCCACTGGAGCAGTTGGGGTTAAGGGCCTTGCTCAAGGGCACCACAGTGGGGTAAAGGAGAGTGGGGAAAACACTGTTTTGTTATCTGTCCCACCCAGATCTAATCCCGCTGGTCCAAGGATCAAACCCGTGACCCTCCGCTCACCAGTCCATATCCTTAACCATTAGGCCACCACTGCCCAGGTCCTAGGTACTAATGGAAAACCCTACAAACCGAGTAGATTTGAGGCGAGTCGGGCTGAGTAGGTGCTAGTGGAAAAGGGCCATACAGAGCCTGGTGAGCGTTTGAGAGGTTTCTAGTGCTTAGTTTTGACTCAGTCCAAAACAATCTCTCAACGATCACCAAAGGAAAATGATCTCTCAGTGAACACTCAACAATCCCATCGTTCTCCCAATGATCTCCCAGTGATCTCCACCACAGTGTTTTAATGAACTCTAGTGGTCTGTTATTGAACCCCCATCGATCCACGGAGACTGTGGAGATTACTGAAGATCATTGATAGGTCAAAAATTGACCAGGTCTCTCAATGATATCTCAATAATCTCTACCCCTGTGTGAAGGGGGTGTAAGGACAACTTAGAATTGCCAATAAATGCAAATTAACATGACGCGCATGTCTTTGGACTGTGGGAAGAAACCTGAGTGTCCGGTGAAAACGCAGGTAGACATGAAGGATGAAAACCACACAGAAACATCGCTGCTGGAGTTGAACACAGCGCTAACCACTGAACATGAAAAAGCTGCACATTTAAAATGGACCAGTTTTTAATGCTGACAAGTAAGTTTACTCTTATCAGCTCATTTTATCAAATGTGTACAACTCCATGGCCTGATTTCATATAAAGACTAAGTGTGATGGAACCACAGCTCCACAGCTCCATGTCCACCTATGAAACAAGAATGTGAGCCTCTCCCACATGGACATCACAGCACGTCTGTCTGATCTCACCTTATGAACCTTGAAGAGAACCTCATAGAGGTGATAGGAGGTTTCAGCTCGTCCCCAGTCAGTGGCACTGATCTGAAAAATAAAGACCAGGGAGGGGAGGATGAGGAGGGTGGAGGGGATGAGGGGGATGAAGAGAATGAAGAGTGTTAGGGCACATCAATACTCTTCTTCACTGGTGTTTATCCAATAATAAATGCAATTACTAGTTAATGTAAAGCAAAAATCATGTTTTAACTCCTTTGAGGGCCTGGTCCTCAGTGTGGGGCATGTTGGCTATCTTGGCTTGAACCCAATTTTCTTTGCCATAGTTTACCGTCCTCCCTCGGCCTACTCAGAGTTTTTATCCAAATTTGCTGAATTTTTGCTGATTTAGTGCTGAAATCAGAAAGAATAATTATTGTAGGGGATTTTAATATACATGTTGATGTAGATAGTGACTGTCTTAATAAGGCATTCAATTCCACCGGAGTGGTGGCTCAGTTGGTAGAGCATCCGCCCCGGAGGCAGGGGTTCAAATCCCGGCCGGGTCATGCTGAAGACCATATAAAAGTTGAACTTCCTGCCGTCCAGCTTGGTGCTCAGCAAAAATGGAATGGAGGAGGGAAATTTGTGGCAGCGCCTTGCATAGCAGCGGCCCTCTGATTCTACACTTGGGGTGTGTGTGATTAACACAGTAGATAGGTAAAACACAATCTCGTTCTACTGTACATAATTGGTTGTACAGTTGAATGACAATAAAGGGTGATTTAATTAATTTAATTCAATTTTAGACTCAATGGGGTTTTCCCAGAAAGTAGAAAATTCTACTCATTATCTCCACCACACATTGGACCTTGTTTTGACTTATGGTATAGAAATAGAAAATCAGGTAGTGTCTCCTCATAATCCTGTACTGCCAGACCATTGTCTGTTAACCTTTGATTTCACTATTTCTGATTCTTTGACTGCTAAAGAAAAATATGATTACAGTAGATGTCTCTCAGATGGCGTTGTTACCAAATTTTTGCAGATTGTCTCCTCTATACCATGGGTCAACACAACGGAAATAAAAGATGGAGAGCCTGCTCCTTCCATAATTGATAGCATGGTAGATAGTGTTACAGCTTCTCTGCATCAGACTCTAGAAAGTCTAAAGAAAGTCTAAAGAAAAAGTCTAACCAGAGATTTCTAACCCCTTGGTTTAACACAGAAACTCGTAGCTTAAAACAGAAGACTTGACAATTAGAAAGAAAATGACATTCTACTAATTTAGATGAATTCTATTTAGCGTGAAGAAATCATCTCTTAATTTATAAAAAATCTAACTAACTAACTAACTAACCTGCACTTATATAGCTCTTAGAAAAGCTAGAACAAGTTATTACTCTGCATTAATAGAAGAGAATAAGAATAATAACAGGTTTCTTTTCAACACTATAGCCAGGCTGATAAAGAGTCAGGACTCGGTCAATCCTTGCATCCCCCTTGAGCTTTCTAATCAGGACTTTTTGAACTTTTTCAATCATAAAATTTTATCTATGAGATAAAATCAGTCAGATTCCGCCCACCATAAACTTAAGTACATCAACTACTACGCGCTCGCTGCTTACAGCCAGAGATGCAGCCTTCAGAGCAAAGGACAGGATCGCCCTCCGCTCAGCCAGGTCTGCGCTGTCAAAGGGAATTAAGACGGCAAAGCGCACCTATGCGGAGAAAATCCAGGGACACCTCTGTGACACTAGGAACACCAAGCAGATGTGGCAGGGAGTTCGGACACTGACGGGCTATAAGTCTGGGCAGGGGGTCGATGATGACGACGCTTCGCTTCCAGACAGGCTCAACGACTTCTTTGCACATTTTGAAGCATCAAACCCGACAACAAGAGAGAGGGCTGGCCCATCCCCACCATCGGTTGGACCAGCTTTCACCATCAACACAGTGGACACATGGAGGACCCTAACCAGGGTCAACCCACGTAAAGCTTCAGGTCCGGACAACATCCCGGGACGTGTGCTCCGAGACTGCACAAGCGAGTTGGCAGATGTCCTGACTGACATTTATAACATCTCCCTGAGTCAGGCCATCGTTCCCAGACGCTTCAAGACCTCTATCATTGTACCGGTGGCAAAGAAACCAGTTGTGTCCTGTCTGAATGACTATCGTCCTGCTGCACTAACACCAGTTGTGATGAAGTATTTCGAACGACTCGTCAAACCACACATTACAGCCTGCCTCCCTGCATCACACGACCCGCTCCAGTTTGCATATCGTTCAAACCGCTCCACGGAGGATGCAATAGTCACCACCCTGCACTCTGTCATCACCCACCTGGATCAGAAAGACACCTACGCCAGACTCCTGCACATTGATTTCAGTTCACCAGAGACTGATGGAGAAATTACTCCTTCTTGGTCTGAACACCGCCACATGTCTCTGGATCCTGGATTTCCTGACTGAGAGACCTCAGTTTGTCCGAGTTGGAAACAACATCTCCAACTCTGTCACACTGAGCACCGGATCCCCTCAAAGCTGCGTACTCAGTCCACTGTTGTTTACACTTCTAACACATGACTGTGTATCCAGACACGAGGGGAACCAGATTATTAAGTTTGCAGACGACACCACAGTGGTGGAACTTATTCAGAGGGATGAGGAATCAATGTACAGGGAAGAAGTTAGAGACCTGGAGGGCTGGTGCAGGGAGAACAATCTGGTGCTCAACGTGGACAAAACGAAGGAGATGATTATCGACTTCCGGCGGTCACAGCCTGAACATATCCCCCTCAGCATCGGCGGCCGTTCAGTGGAGAGAGTGGAGAACATCAAGTTCCTCGGAGTGCAGATTTCGCAGGACCTGACCTGGAGCAAGAATTCCTTGGGGACTAGGAAGCGGGCCCAGCAGAGACTGCACTTCTTGAGGAAACTCAAACAGGCCTCTCTCCCCATCTGCATCCTTAGGACCTTCTACAGAGGTGTGGTGGAGAGTGTTCTGACGTACTGCACTGCTACATGGTACTCCAGCTGCAGTATGTCAGACAAAAAAGCCCTGCAGAGGATAATTAAGGGAGCTGAGAGGGTAATTGGAGTCTCCCTCCCCTCTGTCCAAGAACTTTTTCAGAAGCGTTGCAGGAGCAGGGCACTGAACATTGTCAAGGACCGTTCTCACCCTCTGCATAAACACTTTGAACTCCTGCCATCTGGCAAACGATTCCGGAGCATCAGAGGCAGAACCACCAGACTGATTAACAGCTTCCTTCCACAAGCTGTTAGGATGCTGAACAGTTGATCCGGAATCTCTCATACATACTACTGCACCTACGGACATTATGTATATTATTTGTATATTATAGTTCTGGTTAGTTTTCAAGTATGTCTCAGGGATGTGTGAATGGATGTGGGGGGGCGGGGGTGAGGGCGAGGGTGTGTGTGAGTGTGTCTTAAATTATGTTCTTTTACTTGTATGGATGTCGAGAGAAACGCAATTTCATCTTGCCTGCACTACAGTTGTATGTACAGCAATATGACAATAAAGGTTGATTTGATTTGATTTGATTTGATTTACTACAACTGCTTCAATTGATATCTGTTTAGATAAGTTTACTCCAATTGACCTTTTAGAGTTAGATAAAATAATCTCCTCATCTAAGCCTTCATCTTGTCTTTTAGACCCTGTTCCTACCAGGTTATTTAAAATAGTCTTCCCAATTATTGGTAGCCGTATTCTTCATATAATTAATTCTTCTTTAACTTTGGGTTATGTACCACAGGCTTTTAAAACTGCTGTAATTAAACCCTTACTCAAAAAGCCAACGCTCGATTCAAGAGTTTTGGCTAACTATCGACCAATCTCTAATCTGCCTTTCATTTCAAAAATCTTAGAGTTGTTGCTGTACAATTGTTTGACCACTTGCAGGGAATTGGATTATTTGAAGAGTTTCAATCTGGGTTTAGAGTCCATCACAGCACTGAAACAGCCTTGGTGAAGGTCACTAATGACTTCCTTATCGCATCTGATAATGGACTTGTTTCTGTACTTGTTCTTTTAGATCTTAGTGCAGCCTTTGACACTATCGATCATGACATTCTGCTTGATAGATTAGAACACTATGTTGGACTAAATAGAACTTTGCTGCAATGGTTTATATCTTATTTGTCAAATAGACTTCAGTTTGTTCACATCAATGATGAATTTTCTTCCAACTCTAAGCTCAGTCACGGAGTTCCATAGGGATCTGTGTTAGGCCCTACTCTTTTTAGTTTATATATGCTTCCGTTAGGCAATATCATTAGAAAGCACTGTATATATTTTCATTGTTACGCAGACGACACACAGTTATAGCTGTCAATGAAGCCCGATGATTGTAATCAATTAGCCAAGTTAGATGCCTGTCTTAAGGAAATCAAAGCCTGGATGACTTGTAATTTTCTGCTATTAAACTCAGATAAGACTGAAGTCATTCTTGTTGGTCCAAAAAACCTTAGAAATTACTTTCCAAATCATACTCTTAATTTGGATGCCGCTACTTTCACTCTGAATAGTTCTGTGAGGAACCTTGGAGTTATTTTTGAACAAGATCTGTTCTTTAACTCACATATTAAATTTGTTTCTAAGACTGCCTTCTATCATTTGCGTAATATTGCCAAGATTAGGAGCATCTTGTCTCAGAGTGATGCTGAGAAACTGATCCACGCTTTTGTTAGCTCGAGATTAGATTATTGTATTTCTTTATTATCAGGCTGTCCTAAAACATCTTTTAAAAGTCTTCAGCTGATCCAAAATGCTGCAGCAAGAGTTTTAACAGGTACTAGAAAGAGAGATCATATCTCTCCAGTTCTGGCCTCCCTTCATTGGCTTCCCATAGAGTTTAGAATTAAGTTTAAAATCCTTCTTCTTACTTACAAAGCTCTAAACAATCAGGCTCCTTTTTATTTAAAAGATCTGATACTACCGTATTATCCTAACAGAGCACTACGCTCCCAAAATGCAGGATTACTTGTAATACCTAGAATCTCCAAAAGTACAATGGGAGGTAGAGCCTTCAGTTATCAAGCTCCTCTCTTGTGGAACCAGCTGCCAATCTGGATTCGGGAGTCAGACTCGATCTCTGTTTTTAAGAATAGAGTTAAAACCTACCTTTTTGATATAGCCTACAATTCGGGAGGGATCATGTGTTTCTGAACCCTCCCTTAGTTATGCTGCTAATAGGTTTAGTCAGCCGGGAGACCTCCAATAATTGCACTGGGCCTCACTCCTTTCTTCACTCTCAATGAAATATTTTTTTTTGCTGGTCATTAACATCTGTTTGTTCTCTCCCATAGATTGAGTCCCCATCATGCTGTTTGCTCTCTACATGTCTGTTCTTTTCATCTTCTCTGTCCCCTCACCCCCCAGCCAGTCGCAGCAGATGACTGCCCCTGCCTGAGCCTGGTTCTGCTGGAGGTTTCTTCCTGTTAAAAGGGAGTTTTTCCTCTCCACCGTCGCCAAGTGCTTGCTCACAGGGGATCGCCTGATTGCTGGGGTCTTTCTGCAACTGTGGGGGTCCCCCCTATAGTTGATAGTGCTATGAAATGACTGTTGTTGTGAAATGGCGCTATATAAATAAAGTTGAATTGAATTGAATTGAATATTAAATTTGTTTCTAAGACTGCCTTCTATCATCTGCGCAATATTGCCAAAGATTAGGAGTATCTTGTCTCTGAATGATGCTGAGAAACTGATCCACGCCTTTGTCAGCTCTCAGTTAGATTACTGTAACTCGTTATTATCAGGTTGGCCTAAAATATCTTTAAAAAGTCTTCAGTTGATCCAAAATGCTGCTGCAAGAGTTTTAACTGGTTCTAGAAAGAGAGATCATATCTCTCCGGTTCTGGCCTCCCTTCATTGGCTTCCCATAGAGTTTAGAATTAAGTTTAAAATCCTTCTTCTCACTTTCAAAGCTCTTAATAATCAGGCCCTGTTATATGTAAAAGAACTGATATTACCCTATCATCCTAACAGGGAACTACGCTCCCAAAATGCTGGATTACTTGTAATACCCAGAATCTCCAAAAGTACAATGGGAGGCAGAGCCTTCTGCTATCAAGCTCCTTCTCTGTGGAACCAGTTACCACTCTGGGTCCGGGAGTCAGACTCAATCTCTGTTTTTTAAGAACAGGGTAAAATCCTTCCTTTTCAATATAGCCTACGATTAGGGAGGGATTTTGTGTCTCTTAACCCACCTTTTTGTTCTGCTGTTAATAGATTCAGACTGCCGATTGACCTCGAATAATGTACTTGGCTTCTCACTGTTCATGTTCTTTATGTCTGTTCTCTTCATCCTCTCTATCCCCTCACCCCCAGCCAGTCGCAGCAGATGACTGCCCCTCCCTGAGCCTGGTTCTGCTAGAGGTTTCTTCCTGTTAAATGGGAGTTTTTCCTCTTCACCATCACTAAATGTTTGCTCACAGGGGATCATCTGATTGCTGGGTCTTTCTGAAATTGTGGCGTTTTCCCTGCATTTGGTAGTGCTATGAGATGACTTTTGTTGTGATATGGCACTTTATAAATAAAGCTGAATTGAACTGAATTGAATTGAAAATGAAAGTGAAGCAGGCCTCTTGGTGTTTGGAGCAGGTCGCTTCAGCCCATTTCCTCTCTGTATGATAAGAAAAAAAAACTCTCCCATATAAACAGCTGAAGAAATATAATTTAGGATTTTTAAGCTGTCAGGAAACTACAGAACTGTGCAAAAGTCTTAAGCCGCTCGTCATCTCTTTATATTTTGTTTGTAAACAGCCAGAGTTTGTCATTTTTAAAACGGTCCACTCTATCCACCCTACAAACTAACTCAGAGGACTTGATAGCACCACTTAAGATAAGATAAGATAAGATAAGCCTTTATTAGTCCCACAATGGGGAAATTCCAGGATTGCAACAGCACAGGGATAACAACACTCAGAGCAACAATCAGAAGGCAAGAAAAAAACAAAAAAAAGCAAAAGCAGCTAATATACATATGTACATATTACTATAAATATATATATATATACACAGACACACAGTGCAGAGCATTGTAGCTGGATGGAATAAATATATGAGTATATAAACACACAGTGCGGAGCATTGTAGCTAGATGGAATAAATATGTAGATATATAAACACCCACAGCACGGAGCATTGCAGCTAGGTGGAATAAATATGTAAATATATAAACACACACAGTGCGGAGCATTGTAGCTAGATGGAATAATATGTAGATATATAAACACACAGTGTGGAGCATTGTAGCTAGATGGAATAAATATGTAAATATATAAACACACACAGTGCAGAGCATTGTTGCTAGATGGGATGAAACAGCACAACCGTCTACTTAGTTATCCTACATGGTATGATTATGTGCCCATACATATTCTCACCCTCCATAGAGACCGGTATTTTCCTAGTTGTTTGCCGGAGGGGACCATTGTGTAAGTCTATTGCATCTTTTGCATTCAAAACTATTAGGTTGTTACGTCTTTTTGCTATCTCTGCGAGCAGCCCTGCTTAGGTTGTACAGTCTGACAGCCGTTGGTAGGAAGGACCTGCGAAACCTCTCGGTTGTGCACCTGGGATGATGTAGTCTGCTGCAAAATGAGCTCCTCAGTGCATTCAGTATGTCCTGCATAGGGTGGAACTCGGACTCCAGCAGAGATGACAGTTTGGCCACCGTCCTTCTCTCTCCTATCTCCTCCACCGGGTCAAGGCGCTGCCCCAGGACAGAGCTAGCTTTCTTGATCAGTTTGTTCAGTCTCTTCCTATCGGCTGCGGTAATGCCACTGCCCCAGCAGACCACTCCAAAAGTGATGGCTGATGTCACCACCGTGTCATAGAATGTCTTCAGCAGTGCCCCTTGTACACCAAAAGACCTGAGTCTCCTCAGTAGGAACAGCCTGCGCTGTCCCTTCTTGTAGAGTGCGTCAGTATTGTGTGACCAGTCTAGTTTATTGTTCAGATGAACACCCAGGTACTTGTAGGATGTCACCATCTCGATGTCTGTTCCCTGTATATTTACTGGTGCTGTGAGGGGTTGTCCTTGCCTGCGGCAGTCCACCACCAGCTCCTTAGTTTTCCTTGCGTTGATCTGGAGGCAGTTCCGATGGCACCAGTCCACGAAGTCCTGGATAAGCCCTCTGTACTCAGCTTCATCTCCATTGGAGATTAGGCCAACGATCGCAGAGTCATCAGAGAACTTCTGTAGATGGCAGTGTGTTGTGTTGTGTGAGAAGTCCACAGTATAAAGAGTGAACAGGAAGGGAGCCAACATCGTTCCCTGGGGGGCCCCCGTGCTACCGATGATCGTGTCGGACACACAGTCCCGGGTTCTCACAAACTGAGGCCGGTTCGTGAGGTAGTCCAGGATCCATGATGACAGGTGCTGGTCCACCCCTGCGCGCAGCAGCTTGTCCTTCAGGATCATCGGTTGGATGGTGTTGAAAGCACTGGAGAAGTCAAAGAACATGATCCTCACCACATTCCCGGGCTTCTCCAGGTGGGACAGAGAACGGTGAAGGAGGAAGATCACCACATCCTCCACCCCAATGCCATGCTGGTAGGTGAACTGGAGTGGATCCATCACTGGTCCCACCAGGGGGCGGAAGTGAGCAAGGAGCAGTCTCTCCAGGGTCTTCATCAAATGGGACGTCAAGGCCACCGGTCTGCAGCTGTTCAGGTCTTTGGGGTGGGAAGTTTTTGGTACAGGTACCACACAAGATGTTTTCCACAGCTGTGGTACCCTCCCCAGCTTCAGGCTCAGGTTGAAGATGTACGCCACAATCCCACACAGCTGGTCTGCACAGGACTTGAGGAGCTTTGCGTTGATGCCGTCCGGTCCCGACGCCTTCCTCGCCTTGATCTTCCTCAGCTCCGTCCTCACCTGGGTCTTGGTCAGGGTCAGGTTAGGGGGCTGTGTGTTGGGAGTGGGGGGTGTTGGTGGAGTGGGGAGTGGGCAGCAGGACTTGTTGTCTTTAGAGGCAGCAGTGGTTGTTGTGCAGTTAGGGGGGAGGGCGGTTGGTCAAACCTATTGAAAAACAGATTCAGATTGTTCTCCCACTCCCTGCCCCCCGTGGCCTGGGGGGAGGTATTCTGGAGCCCAGAGATGGTTTTGAGGTTTCTCCAGACCCCGCTGATGTCACTCTGTTGCAGCTTGTCCTCCATCTTCTTCCTGAAGCTGTCCTTGCCTTCTCTGATCTTTCTCCTCAGCTCCCTCTGTACGGACTTCAGCATCTCCCTGTTCCCCAACCTGAAGATCCTCTTCTTCTCTCTCAGAAGTGTTTTTATCTCAGGGTTGATCCAGGGTTTGTTGTTTGAGCAACACCATATGGTCTTGATGGGAACGAATTTGTCCACACAGAAGCTGAGGTAGACCGTGAAGGTGTGAGTGAGGCCATCGATGTCCTCACCATGTGGATCGCAGAGCTGCTTCCAGGAGGTGGTTTCAAAACAGCCCTTTAGAGTGTCCATTGCCTCCTCAGACCATAACTTCACTGTGCGCATGGCCGGAGGTTGTCTGTGCACTCGGGGTTTGTACACCGGCCGGAGATGAACCAAGTTGTGATCCGATCTCCCGAGTGGGGGGAGTTGTGATGAGGTGTACGCCTCCTTAGTGTTTGCGTAGAATAAGTCCAGTGTTTTATTGTCTCTAGTGGGGCATGTGACATACTGGGTAAACGTGGGTAGAATGGGAGATAGTGAAACATGGTTGAAATCGCCTGAGATGAGGAGAAGAGCATCTGGGTGTTCTGTCTGCAGCCTGCTGGTTACTGAATGGATGACGTCACGCGCTGTCCCAGCGTTCGCCGTCGGATTTGCATAAACAACAATGCATATCACGTGTGAGTGTTCCCTCGGGAGATGTGTAGGCCGCATGCTAACAGCTAGCAACTCAATGTCTTTGCTGCAGTGTCGTTGTTTAACAGTGATATGTCCCGGTCTGCACCAGTTGTTGTTAACATACATTATCACTCCACCGCCCCTTGCTTTGCCACTGTCTGGTGTTCGGTCTGCCCGTATCATGTGGAAACCTCCAGCTCAATGTTAGCATCTGCTGCTAGTTCAGTTAGCCACGTCTGGGAAAACAAAAGGAGAGAGCATTCCCGGTATATGCTATCGTAGCGGGAGATAGCCGCTAGCTCATCTACCTTTCCCAGTAACGACCGTACATTCCCCATGACACTAGATGGAAGGGAGGGTCTGCACCTTATATTTATTGTCCTCCACCTTACTCCAGCCCGGCAGCCACGGCATTTTCGCCTCAGTTCCCTCGGTATGTCGAGTTTTTCCGTTAGCACCGGGTGGCGGTTGAGTGCTAGCAGCTCCTCCCTGCTGTATCGTCTCCTGCTATAAACAGTGGCTCCATCCACCAGCTCAGGAGACATTTGGGATGATCTGTGTGTCCGTGATATAAATGGAGTGGAAAAAAAACGGATCACACTGGTGACCCAAGACGAATCATGGAACACAGCGAGAGACCCCCGGAGCCAACCTCGATGGGAACCCCCAGCCACGCATGTGCTGTTGGGGTCAAGCTACCGGATTTTTGGCAGCACAATCCGCGCTCCTGGTTCCACCTAGTCGAGGCACAGTTCGCCCTCCGGGGGATATCGGCGGATGACACAAAGTTCTACTATGTGGTCGCAGCGCTCGACACCCGCACGGCTCAGCACGTGGAGAGCCTGCTCGATCAACCACCAACCAACAACAAGTACGGCGCGCTGAAGGCTGCACTCATCCAGCACTACACACTCTCGGATGGTGAGAGAGCAGAGAGACTCCTGACGCAGACTGGGTTGGGAGATGAGTCGGCCATAGACCTGATGGAGAAGATGCTGAGGTTAAAGGGCACGGACGACGACCATTTCATTTTTACCCACCTCTTCCTCCGGAACCTTCCGTCAGCGGCGAGAGCGACCCTGGCCAATTCGCCGTTGCTGGCCAAGCGGGACTATCGTGTGCTAGCCCGGGAAGCAAACCGGATCATCGTCGCCACCAGGGAGTTCACGACCATTGCAGCAGCGACGGAGCTCGGCGCGACGACCGGAGGAGGCGAGGAGCCATCGACGGCAGCAGCAGAGCCACCGACGGCAGCAGCAGCGGGGGCCAAGGATCGCGAGGGAGACACGCTTTGTTTCTACCACCGCCGTTTCGCAGAGAGGGCACGCAAATGTATACCACCGTGCCAATCCAAGCGACTCAGGAAACGCCAAGACCGGGAGTCGGTAGCAGCCGCGACTCTCGGGGAGGAGAACAAGCTGCTCTACTTGACGGACGCACGCTCGGGCAGGCATTTCCTCGTGGACACCGCCGCCCAAAAGAGTTTCATCCGGCTGACCTACGCTGACCAGCTGGCAGGATCTAGTGGCCCCGAGATGGCAGCAGCAAACGGCTCGGAGATTAAGACCTTTGGTGAGAGGGCTCTACTCTTGTCTCTACACGGCCGTACATTTGAGTGGACTTCTGTCTGTGCTTCTTGTGTGAGATGTGTAATAAATCGCCTGAACCAAATCCGCCTCTTTATTTACACGCTCCACCACTTGATTTAATACAGGGATGCAAATTTAAAATTCAAATTCATTGAATTAGAAAAATTACCAACTGTAACATTTACAACATTAACATGTACTGTATACTTGTAATTCTAACAGCTGTTTAGGGTCCCCCAAATGCTAACATTAGCTTAGCACTCAATCACCTCTAGCACACTGTCAGCAGGCAGCAAAGAGATCACCTTGATGCCGTTCACATTATTGCAGGGGATTTTAACAAAGCATGCTTAAAGACTGTACTCCCCATATTCTACCAACATATTAAGTGTCCCACAAAAGGGGAAAGAACACTGGATCATGTTTACAGCAACATTAAGCACGTCTACAGAGCCACCCCCCTCCCCCACCTTGAACAATCAGATCAACTCTCCCTGCTTCTAATACCTGCCTCCACCCCCCTCAGGTAGAGTCCCCCCAACCAATTAAAACCTGGCCTGAAAATGCTCTCCTCAAGCTAGACTGCTTTAGCTGCACAGATTGGAGCATCTTTGAACAGTCAGCACCAGGACTCCTGCACCGAGTCTGTCCTCTTCTACATCAAATGCTGTGTAGAAAATGTGACAGTCACCAAACATCTGGGTCTTTCCAAACCGCAAACCCTGGATGACCAGTGAAGTCCAGGCTCTGATCAGAGCCCACAACTCAGCCTTAAAGACAGAGAGACAGCTCTCTGTACAGCATTACCAGAGCCAACCTGAGGAGAGGCATAAAACTTGCTAAAAACGTCTTTAGGAGGAAGGTGGAGGGCTTCCTCACAGACAACAACCCCCGACAGATGTGGAGAGGCATCCAGGCCCTCTCCAACTACAGGGGCCAGGGCCCCCCAACATCAGACAGCAGCCTCACTCTGGCAGAGGAACTTAACTCATCTGTCTTTGCACTCCTCACTTTCATGTATATTGGCCCATCTGTGAAATCATTACTGTACATAGTTTCCATAATCCTTGGGCCATTTTATTCACTTGTGTGTCTGCACTCCTCACTGTTATGTACATACTGTAGTTCCACCCGCATAGCCACTACCATACCTGTGTATATTTCCATAATCCTGGGTCACTTTTATTTTTATTTCAGTCGTGTGTTTAATCATGTGTTGTGTAACTGTGTTTTATCTAATCCTTCTCTCTTACTTTATTGAGCAGTAGCCTGGTGGAGCACCCACAATTTTATTGTACTGAACAACTGTACAATGACAATAAAGCCTATTCTATTCTAAGTTTTTATGAGTTGTGATCAAATAAGAATGTTGGAACTTAATTTTGCATGTAATTTAAACTGAAATTTTATTGTTACTGGGTTTAAAACAAAATTCAAGTTGTCCTTAAGCTGCAGTCATAAAGATTCTTATGTTTTCAGAGAAGTGAGATTGTGGCCCAAGGAGGCTATTCCAACATTACAAGACTGCTTTGAGAACACACAGTGGGAGATCTTTAGAGAAGCAGCAACAAAGGACGGAGTGACTGATCTGCAGGAATATGCAGTCTGTCATGGGGTATATAAATAAATGCATAGATGACGTAACTTATCAAAAGCATCAAGAAAAGAGCAAATCAGAAGCCCTGGCTGAATGGAGAAGTGGGCTCCTTGCTTAAGATGTGGAATTCAGCTTTTAAGTCAGGAGACACTGGGGCATACAGGCTGGCAAGACAAAATCTGTCCCGGAGCATCTGGGAAGCCGAGACTGTATGGGCAGAAGCACGAAAACAACCACTTTATGAACAATAAAGATTCATGGTGGTTGTGGCAAGGTTTTAATACAATTGCTGAAAATAAGCCCTCTCCCCCACAGGCCAGCCACAAGGATGTCACACTCTCAGATAGGCTCAATGACTGTTATGCACGTTTTGAAGTTGGAAATGGCAGCAATAATGATGATGTACAGACACCGCTATCATCATCATCATCCACTGAGCAGGCATCTCAGGTGACAGCCGCCCAGGTTAGAAGAGTCTTTGCCAGGGTTAATTCATGCAAAGCAGCAGGACCTGACAACATTCCTGGGTGTGTAGTGAGGGAGTGTGCTGAACAGCTGAAAGATGTCTTTACAGACATCTTTAACACCTCCCTCTCTCAGGGTGCTGTGCCCACCTGCCTGAAGAGTACCATCATAATCCCCATGCCAAAGAAACCAAACCCTGACTGCCGTAATGGTTTTCGTCCTGTGACATTAACACTAATAGTGATGAAATGTTTTTAACAGCTTGTTTTGCAGCACATTAAGGCCCAGCTCCTTCCAGAGTTGGACCCTCTGCAGTTTGCATATGGCGCTAATCACTCAACCGAAGACACCATCTCCTCTGTACTTCACCTCACCCTATCACATCTGGAGGAGAGGAATACCGATGTTAAGCTCCTCTTCATTGACTTCTCCTCTGCATTTAATAACATCATTCCAGGGCAGTTGGTGAAAAAACTACGGTTGCTTGGGGTGGACCTTAGCACGTGTGGCTGGATTCTCAACTTCCTCATGAAGAGGCAGCAGCGAGTCAATGTGGACAGTTCTATCGCAAACATCAGAACTGTGAGCACAGGATCTCCTCAGGGCTGTGTCTTGAGCCCCCTGCTGTTTAGCTTGCTCATTCATGACTGTACTGCCACATTCAGCACCAATCACATCATTAAGTTTGCTGATGATATGACGGTAGTTGGTCTGATTAATGAAAACAATGAGTCTGCACACAGAAGGGAGGTGGACCAGCTAACAACATGGTGCAGATTACATAATTTTCACCTTAATGTGGAGAAGACTAAGTAGATGGTGATCAACTGCAGGAAGGCGAGCAAGTACCATCACACACCGCTGTCTATTGGGGGCACTTTTGTGGAGAGGGTGAACAGTGTTAAGTTTCTGGGGACTTACCTGGCAGATGACATAACCTTTAACATCAACACCACAGCCATTATTAAAAAGGTTCATCAGCGACTCTACCCTCTCCAGCAGCTAAAAAAAGGCAGGTCTTCCCACTCAGCTCCTCACCACTTTTTACAGAGGCAACCTGGAATCTGTCCTTCATATGGCCTGACTACCTGGTTTGGGAATTGCAGAGCTTTAGAGAAACACCAGCTGAACAGGGTTGTAAAAACAGCCAGTAAGATCATCGGTGTTCCCCTCTTCTCCTTGGAGGAGACTTACAATAAACGCTGTGCTAATGGGGCTGTTAACATCATTAAAAACTGCTGCCATCCTTCCCACAGTTTGTTTTCGCTTCTGCCCTCAGGGAAGAGGTACAAGTGTCTTCAGGCCAGGACAGCCAGAATGTTGAACAGTTTTTTCCCCACATGCAGTCAGGATTATAAATGGACTGTGCCCTGTTCCCCTGCCAATTGCTTTTCCTACCCCTCACTTCTGCTAAACTTGTATATGTATTCTGTTAGGTTGGTCTGACCATAGTGTTTAATTGATATGACTGGAGTGGTGGCTCAGTTGGTAGAGCATCCGCCCCACACCCGGGAGGCAGGGGTTCAAATCCCGGCCGGGTCATGCCAAAGACCATATAAAAGTGGAACTTCCTGCTGTCCAGCTTGGTGCTCAGCAAAAATGGAATGGAGGAGGGAAATTTGTGGCGGCACCTTGCATGGCAGCGGCCCTCTGATTCTACACTTGGGGTGTGTGTGAGTAACACAGTAGATAGGTAAAACACAATCTCGTTCTACTGTACATGATTGGTTGTACAGTTGAATGACAATAAAGGGTGATTTAATTTATTTAATATGTAATTGTTGTATTTTATTTTTTATGCTGTTGTTTTTAAACTTATTCTCTATGTGTATTGTGGTACTGTGTTATGCTGGGGGATCATAATTTCATTTTTTATGTGCGTGCACATACTAAATGACAACAAAGAAATCTTGAATCCTGAATCTTGAATGATGAGTTCATAAGACTCTCCCAGTTCCTATGAATTCTGGAGCTCACAGACATTCATGGAAGGGGCCGTAGTTTCTTACAGCTGTCATTCAATTCACAAGAGCAACTTGAGGCATTCTTGAGAAATGAGGTGCTTTTCTGTTGTACGATGGCCCTAGAGTTCTTACGTTCTCTGTAAGGGTGCCTTGGGATCTTCCTACAACATACTTACTGCCATCTTATGAACATTTTTGTGCAACTCATGGCACTGCCAATTCATTGGTAGGAAGATCTTATGACTTTCAGTACATTTTGTCGGCACAAATGTCACACAAATGATGTACTTCCACCTTATGAGTGCCTCACTACTGCCTTACGCACACTGTACAAATCTCTGTACAAACGGGGATTTGTACGGCATTTCCTATAATCGCTGTAAGTATGCCTCAAGAACAACTTAAGGTGTTCTTGAGCCATAGTAACAGTCAATATCTTGCATTATTCTTATGTTGTTACTATGGAATTTGTACGGCCGCCCTACAATGAAGGGTTCTCATGGGGCATTCGTAGAAATCTTGGACAAGACTATCAACTTGGCCACAAACTTATGAATGGTTTATGAATGCCTGATTCACCTATGGTCACCTTAAGGAGGCTGTACAAAATGGTCCAAAAATCATTTGTATGGTGTTTGCAGCCATTCATAAGGGTATTTGTGACTGTAGTTTAACTTAACAAAGTTGGCCTGATAACTTAATTCCCTTAAGTTCCCTCTCCTACCCACAAAACATGCCTGGACAAGTTCCCATGATCAGTCTGCGTGTTCGCAGACTGGTAGGCTGAACCAACTCCATAAAAACAACATTTCATGGTGAATAACCTTTCATTTAGACTTAACAAAAATTTTTGTGCTGCCAAATGTGCTCAACAACACAAATTCCATACTTCCAACAGATACTTTTCACATCGATGAGGTAAATGAGAAGTTAATTGCTGGTATTGTTAAAACACTGTCAAACTCAAAAACTAATGATATCTACAATATGAGCACCTCCTTTCTCAAAATGCACAGCAAAATATTAATCAAACCACTGACTCATCTCATTAATCTCTCCATTAGGTCTAGTACATTTCCATCTGGCTGGAAAAAAGCTGTCGTCATACCAGTTCATAAATCAGGCAGTAAAGACGATATATGCAATTACCGCCCAATCTCTATCTTACCAGTCCTATCTAAGGTTCTTGAAAAAGTTGTAGCTACACAGCTGATAGACTACTTACAAGACAGTCAACTTCTTCATCCACATCAATTTGGTTTTAGACCAGGATACTCAACAGAAACAGCAAATTGTTGCCTTATTGAAAACGTCAAACAGTCCTTGGACAGGGGTAATGTGGTAGGAGCTGTTTTTCTAGATCTCAAAAAGGCTTTCGATACTGTAAACCACAGTTTGCTTTTATCCAAAATGGTATCTTTTAACTTCTCCCCAAATACATTAGAATGGTTTGCATCTTATCTCCAGAATAGAGAACAGTGTGTAAAAGTTCACCAGGATAAATCCTCATTTTTAAACAACCGCATGGGTATCCCACAAGGGTCCATTCTTGGTCCTTTACTTTTCAGCATTTTTATTAATGACTTGCCGTTACACTGCTCAGCTGCAACATGTCAACTTTATGCAGATGATGCAGTTATTTACACAGCTGCCAAGACTCCAGCACAGGCTGCAGATGTACTGTCTACAAGTATGGTTGATGTCCAAGAGTGGCTCCTCAAGAACCATCTATTGCTGAACCTTCAGAAAACAGTCTTAATGTGCTTTTCAATCAAAAAATGTAACCTGCAACATTTTAAAGTTAATATACATGATCATGACATCAGTTTAGCTACAGAATTCAAATACCTTGGCATTGTACTAGATCCTCAACTCAGATTTAATCTTCATATAAAGAACATTTCAAAAACAGTAAAAAAAAATCTGAACTGCTTTAAATTAATTAGATATTACATACCTTACGAAGCAGCTGCACTGTATATGCATTCTATGGTTTTTTCTCATATATCATACTGTTTGACAGTCTGGGCTCAAGCAGCCCCTTCCACAATAAGACATATAGGTTCATTATATAATCAAACCCTAAAAATCTTGGACAAAAAGCCCATTAGGTGGCATCACTGTAATGTTTTAAAAAAATACAACCTATTGAGTTTTGAGAACTTCATTGACCTCTGTCTTCTGAAATTAACGTTCAAATGTTTCCATAAATCAGCACCCGAGCCACTTGCTGGTTTCGTCCAAAGACAGGACAGCAGCAGAGCCACCAGGAGTTCTGTTAACAATAACTGTAAAATATTCCACCGCAGAACCACATTTGGACAAACAGCTTTCTCTATAAAGGGCAGTCACATCTGGAACACAATGCCAAATGAAATTAAAATAATAACGGACTTTAAAACATTCACTAAAAATGTTAAAAACTGGCTGAAAAATAAACAAGAATGTACTCATGTATGAATTAATTGTCTGCAAAGTGAGAGTGAATGAAGGGAAGGAATAAATGTGTTTGTTTATAGTGAGTGACGGAGGGAGGAAGGCCTGAAATAGGCAAATGTGAGTTATGTTATATGTGTTAAATGTGAGTCAGGCTGTTATATTTGTGTATTTATAATATTTATAATATTTATGTTAAATGTGAGTCAGGCTGTTATATTTGTGTATTTATAATATTTATAATATTTATAATTGTGTATTTATAATTTTTCTGCATTGATGTATGTGGTTATTGTGTATATTTTTTATCTTGATTCTTTTTTCTAAAGCCCATCCAGGGACAAGAGTTGCAAATTAGCTAATAGCTATACACTCTACGTGCAACACATCAGATTGATTGTCTTTGATTAATTGTCTATGTTTATTGCACTGTCCCTGTCAAATAAACTAATCTACTACTACTATTTACATGTAATAGTTCTACTAAAGATTTTGTGCTTGTTTCATTCAATAATGTGGTAAAGTCAGTTGGAGCAACATCATTTTTATGAGCTACTAGCCTTTAGGCTAACAGTTATTAGCAGGCCTGCTCTGCGAGCAGGGCTGCTCGCAGAGATAGCAAAAAGACGTAACAACCTAATAGTTTTGAATGCAAAAGATGCAATAGACTACACAATGGTCCCCTCCAGCATACAACTAGGAAAATACCGGTCGCTATGGAGGGTGAGAATATGTATGGGTACATAATCAGGATAACTAAGTAGATAACTAAGTAGACGGTTGTGCTGTTTCATCCCATCTAGCAACAATGCTCTGCACTGTGTGTGTTTATATATTTACATATTTACATATTTATTCCATCTAGCTACAATGCTCCACACTGTGTGTTTATATATCTACATATTATTCCATCTAGCTACATTGCTCCGCACTGTGTGTGTTTATATATTTACATATTTATTCCACCTAGCTGCAATGCTCCGTACTGTGGGTGTTTATATATCTACATATTTATTCCATCTAGCTACAATGCTCCGCACTGTGTGTTTATATACTCATATATTTATTCCATCCAGCTACAATGCTCTGCACTGTGTGTCTGTATATATATATATATATATATATATATATATATATATATATATATATATATATATATATATGTATACTGTATATACACATATTTATAGTAATATGTACATATGTATATTAGCTGCTCTTGCTTTTTTTTGTTTTTTTCTTGCCTTCTGATTGTTGCTCTGAGTGTTGCTATCCCTGTGCTGTTGCAATCCTGGAATTTCCCCATTGTAGGACTAATAAAGGCTTATCTTATCTTATCTTATTAAATAAGGGGTAATTAAAACAATCTTTGATTCAAGAGGAAAAGTTAATTCCCCCAACACAATGTAGTTTGTTGGTTCTCTACGATTTCAAATGAAGTTGTCATAACTCAAAAAGACTAATGCAAAGTGGTGTGTTCATTTTTTTTTCTGAGTTTAAACATTTCTTTTTAGAGTGTACGTACTGTAGCTCTCCTGGTTTTCTTCTGAAGTTTTTCTTTGGACATTGGCTGCTTTTTCACTCTTTCAGTTCAGTCACTGTACCTGACTAGTACAGTACTAGTCTGTACAGTCTGTACTAGTACTAGTACAGACTAGTACTAGTACCTGACTCTAGTTTCTTTGGAGGAAATCTGACAAGGAGAGGACAAAAGAACGGGCAGATCTAACAAAAATAATCTATAGCACCATCTGAAAGTAATCTTGTTAAGAAGCAGGAAATCAATCCATCAATGACCTGACAGGACCCAAGAGATTCTTCTGATCCATCGACCACTGATGGAAGCCTCATCAGAAAGAGGGAGAAAAGCTGAGGAAGGCCAAACGACACAAGGACTGGACTGAAAAATCCAAATCTGATATGTGAGATTATCTTCACATCAAATCTGTCACCAAATTTGCTTTTTATCACTGCCACAATATTTCCAGTCTCCATTCTTCCCTCTCTGATTCTGCAGCTGAGACCCTAATTCACATCTTTTTAACATCTCAACTGGATTATTGCAACGGAGTCCTGTTCAGGGTCCCCAAGAAAGCCCTGGACAGGCTCCAGTATGGACAGAACTCAGTTGCCAGGGTTCTTACTCACACCAAGACTTGGCATCACATTACTCCCACCCTCATCCACTTACATTGGCTTCCACTTACATTGGCCTTCTCCACCAGCAAACCACAACTCGAAACCTGAGATCCTCTGGCTCAGGTCTCCTCTCCATCCCCCACATCAAGAAGCAGACTTTTGAGAGAAGAGCCTTCAGTGTTGCTGCCTCCACCCTTTGGAATGCTGTCCCATCAGAAATCCACCATGCAACTTCATTGGACTCTTTCAAGTCTGCACTGAAAAGACATTTATTCACTCAGGCCTTTGGCAGTTAAATTTTTTTTTTTGCCTGTAAAGCGACCTTGGGTATCTTGAAAGGCGCTATACAAATTTAACCTCTTGCACTCCAGTGTACCTCGGGCGGACACGTCTCTGCGTCCTAGAGCGCACGAGGGCGCCGTAGTACGCACACCGTGCATCCTAGGGCGCACTGAAGAAAAAAAAAAGCTGCATTTCCGTTCTTCCACTACAGACACAGCCTTGAACAGAAAGCCAAAGGAGTGCTTTGATTGGTTTAGATGTGATTGACCTCTCATTCGACTAATAAGAGCCTTGAATTGGGTTTCTGAAACCTTGAAGAACCAATGACTGAAAACCTAGCAAGAAGGACCCGCCTACCAACGGCTGCGAATACAGCCAGCCAATTGAAGCACAGAAGTTCGAAAGCTGTTTTGTGTAAGGCTGGGTGACACACAGGCGTTCGACAGTCTTTTTTTTCTTACTACTGTTCTTATTTGTTTTGAAAAATCGTTCGCCAAAACCGCAATCATGGAAGCGCAAAACCGCAATAATGGAATTATGGTTTGACCGGGTCGCGTGACCAGAACCACGAGTCCGTAACAAGCGGACCAGCGTCATGTTCGTCTGACAATGAGGAAGAGAAGTTCGCCAACTACACTGCTGTTGTGGACAGGTAAGTGTTATAAGCTAAATTATTCTTTATCCCTGAAAAGTGTAATCAAAATGACTTTTGACCGATCGGTAAATTGCGAACGGCCCCCCCGTCATGTTGTGAACGCCCCCCCCCCCGCTACTCTTCTGTAGCGGATTGCAGATATATTGCAGATATTTTAGTCCAACTGTGCGTAGTACACCGCGGCGCACCGTCACCGCTTTCCGTCATGTAGCGATGGACGATGTCCGTCCTCTGCAGCGGGGGTGGGGGGTGGGAGTTGTTATCTTCTACATTACAAATATTTTAGAATAATTTTTAGCGCACTGTAGGTTATTTTTTCTTGTAAAAAAAAGCCACACATTTTTTACGTGGCATGCTTCTTTGTGTGTGGGGGCTTGTTTGTTCATTCATTCATTCATGAATGAATAAACAACCCCCCCCCACACACACACAGCCCTTCACCTTTCATTAGAGCCCAAGATGAAGATGAAGCTTCTATATTGAATCATTCAAAAGTTACAGACGTTTTTCCAAACTGTGCCATTTGGCACAATTTGGCACAGTTCAAAAACGCCTGGGAACAACCTAAGAAAAAAGCTGTGTAATATATTCATTTTTTGTGGTATTGTTACAAAATTTTGACCTCAGCTGGATAACACTTGGTTCTACATTTCTGTTGCATTTTCCAGCTGTGCGTTATTTGCAAGCATTTGTATCCAAAAAAACACACAGGCAAAATTTATTTTCTTCAAGTTCAGTATGTTTAGATGACTGTTACTCAGTGGCAGGAGCACTTAGAGAGATTATGACTGTTTTGCCAAAAAATTCAAAGTGTTTTCTTTTAAATGAGACCAACCCCATGAAGATGCTGCAAAGGGTTGAAGAACAGCTTTTGATTTACTTTGGGTACGTTATTTTTTGGCGTTTTTAGGGAAATTGATCAGAGTGCAAGGGGTTAAGCTATCATTATTATTATTATTATTATTATTTTGAAAGGCAGCCAAAATCCAAAGAAGAGCCTTAGGATGGTCTTCTTTCAAACTGAGTGGCCAAGAAACCTTTGTTGGATCATCCAAAGCATCTCTTCCCATTCCAATTTGCTGTAGAACCTCCTCGTTTGTAACCCAATCCACGTACAGGAGACTGAGCATGCAACAGTAAAACCACATCTGCTGTGTTGATGTTTCTGCTGAGAAGGTCCAAGAATCACATGTCTATGCAAGAGTCGACCAGACGGAGGTTTTGAGTAGTCGGATTTTGACTCAGAGCGTGTTTCTTGTCAGTGAGTATTGACCAAAGCGTGTTGAAGGTGTCTTTTGCTAGGCTGATCCTTATTTGGATTCCTTTTTCATGGGCATCTGATGTGACTACGTAGAGCTCTGAGGTAACTGAACAAGGAGACCTGTTCTGTCTTTGCAGATGTCATGCCGGTGGACCCTCCAACTTCAAAATGAATGAATAACAGAAATTTGAAGTACAAACCGTGGGACTAACTAAACTGGAATACTGAGATTACTACGGATCAACTGTGTACCCAGTTTGGTGGCCCAAACTTTACTTGTTCTACAGCAATGCTGCAAATGGAATGTTAATGTTGACCTTTGAGCTTCTGAAACAAACACAGAGTCAGAGGTCAGGGTGTAAGCCATCCAAGATTTGTCTTAGATACAACTATGGCTACAATTTGAAATGTGTACATCATTTCTTTCAGTAATTATTAGATTTACAAGATATAAGCAAAAACTGACCTTGACCTCGACTTTATAGATTAGTTTCTTACAGCTAATAATACTTAGAGATGCAGTGAGTGTATTGCAGGGTGGCTGCTGTCTTGAGTCTTGAGCTTCGGGTAAGATCTTCCAGTCTGGTTATGTTGAGAATTGAATCTGAAGTGATATGGAGAGGGTGCCCTGGGCCCAAGGACTTTTAGGTTAGATTTTGCAATATTTGGGGAGAGTATGACGGATTTGTAGGTTTGTAGGTTCTTGGTTCTGCCAGCTAGGAGTTCCAGTCTGCCAGGAAAAGGTGAAAACAAATCCTAGGAGATATTGTGAATTGGTTGATGTTCTGATTTTGTTCTTACAGTTTACAGCGCTGGAAGAGAAGGTGAGGAGGACGGTGCAAGAGCACTTCAGGTTGGCCCACAGGAGCAGACAGCACACTACACTGCTGACATGAGAGTCTAACATTCCTGTAGTGAGACAACGGGAACTGCCCCCTTATAAAGCCTTTGGCTGACGAGATACAGGTGGTTAATTAGTGCAACTGGGCAACATCAGGTAATCAGCAGAGAAGAAAGAGAGAGTACAGAAATGGATAACTAAATATCAAGTTTCAATTAATTTCTGCACCTATTTCCCCTTTTCAAAACAAAATACAGATAAATTAGGCCTGGCTCAATAGTTTTTTATAGTCTTGTAAATTTAAGAATATTTGTGGAAAAGTGTATACTATTCCGCTATAACCTTACTTTTGTTTAAATTTGGTTTTTATTACAATTAAGGCTTATATTTTCTATAGATAACTTTTAATTTCAAATGAGTCATATTGTGAAAGTGAGTCCAACAGCTCAGAGAACACAGCCAATGTAGTTTTAGAATTAACATCTGACACATGGTCAGTAACACAGGTCAGCTTGACTTGTGGATTATGGCTAAACACAGAGAGTTATTACTGCAGTTTCACTGTAAATCTATTCAATTCAGCTTTATTTATACAGCACCTAATCACAAAAAGTCAACTCAAGGCACTAGACACATAAGACACAAATCCCACAAAAGAAATTGAGAGAAAACCTCAACGATCAAGTGATCTCCCGTACTACAACTGAGCTGTTGCTAACCCTTAAAGCTGGGTTCACACTACAGTGTTTGGACCGACTTTTACAGACGTTTTGAAAAATCAGAGAAATCAGTCCAAACGCTGGTGAAATTATGTTCATGAGCTGTTTTTTTAAATCCAGCGCATACCAACTTTTACAAAATTTTACAAACTTTTGCTACCATTTGCCAGTGTTGCATTCAGCGTTAGCAAACTTTTTCCACCTTAGGCTAGTGTATGTGTAACTGTTGCCAACTTAGGTTAACTTAAGCAAATGAATACTCAGTGCAGGTCAGCTGACATCAGTGTCAGGTGACGCTCATATAAAGACCAGCGTTTGTGGAGGCCATGCTGGACCTGCTTTTTGGGTGGATTCACACTACAACGTTTAGACCAACTTTTACTAAAATTTTGGCAAATGTCTGGCTCTGCTGGAAAAAGTTGATAAAAGTTAATGATAGCCGGTGTTTGTTGGCAAAAGCTGGCGAAAGTTGTGTTCCTTGAAAATGTTAAGCATGCTGAAAATTTACTGATGTTTGGGAATAAACATTGGTGAAAGTTGTGCTCAGTTTGAAAAAGTTCCTGAGCACTGGGCGAAGTTATGCAGAGTTTATCTAAGTCAGCCTAAGTTAAGCTCCGCTGGCAAATGTTGACTGAAATACTGGTGGAAGCAGATGTTTTTAGACCGAAATTCACTTCAGACATGCACGGACGAAAGAGAAATGGAGAGAAGGGGGAATTAAAAAAAGAAAATATATTTATATAATCTCCCAAAAATGTTACAGCCCAAAGAAAAAAAAAATCTCCTCATTGATAAATTTACTGTTCTTAATGTTCTGCTCTGTGCGTAATCATTATAATAATCAATAATTATTGATTATTAATCAATTATTATTATTATTATTATTATTATTATTATTATTATTATCATTATTATTATTATTAATAATTAATTAATAATCATAATCAATCAACATCATCGGTTCACTTCCATTGTGGGGAATCAAACAGGCTGATGTGGTGTCAAAAAGTAAATGACATTTAACAGGATTTTGTGTTATTTTAATGGAGAGAGTTGTAACAGTCAAAATATAATCACCCATCATTTTATTTATATGATGATGCACTAATTAGTTTTTTATTCCATCCACATTTTAATTGCAGACTTAGTGTTGGAGTCTATAGATAGGCATTATTGTATTATTTTTAGAGGAATGAATGAATGAATGAATGAATGAACAGGGAAAAGGGTATGCAGAAGTAACTACATACAAAAGAAAATAAATACTGAAACGCAAGCCCAAGGGAGATGTGTTCACTCCAGAAGCAAAATGGCAGGAAGCCTCCGCAAACACTGATCTTTATATGAGCGTCGCCTGACGCTGATGTCAGCTGACCTCAGTTGAGTATTCGTTATCTTAAGTTAACCTAAGTTGGCAACAGCTACATATATGCTAGCCTAAGGTGGCAAAAGTTTGCCAACACTGAATGCAATGCTGGCAAAAGTTTGTAAAAGTTGGTGTGCGCTGGATTTAAAAAACAAAAACTGCTCACAAACGTAATTTCACCGAAGTTTGGACTGATTTCTCTGATTTTTCAAAGCATCTGTAAAAGTTGGTCCAAACATTGTAGTGTGAATCCACCCTTACACAGGCAATGATCTTTCACTGTCAGCAAATCCCAAGATGGTTTCCTCAAAATTTTGACTCAGTCCAAAACAATCTCCCAACAATCACCAAAGAAAATCAATCTGTCCACAAACTCTCAAGAAGCGCTGAGGGAATGCACAAGGAGTGCTCAACAATCTCCCAGTGATCTTGGACAGATCAATAGTGGTCATTGAAAGACAAAGGTGGCGATCACTGAGAGATCATTGGGAGATTGACTGCATTTTTCTTGTGCAGACTTTGACCACTCAACGGTCTCATCAATCTCTCTCTCCAGATCTCTCTCAGAGTTCATTTAAAGATTGTGCTGTGGAAATGTGGAAATGACGAGGCAGGGTTTATCCCATGAGTCTGGTTTAATTCACATTTTCCAACATCAGCAAAATACAGAAAGAGAGAAAGAAACCCAGACCTTCATCCCTTTTTATACCCCAGGAGGTTCAAAGCTACAGCCACATTGCATTTAATCCCAAGTAACAATGCATCCCTTTCAGATCTTATCACCCCCACCCCAAAGTCACTGGCAGCCAGGAAATCCCCCACGGCCATCTCTTTGCCTACCAAAGCCCACATTTCACATCCTCCTGTTATCTCCCAGGAGGCTCAGTCCTTTGTTCATCTGAGATGTGAAGCATACAGTAAGCATACAGTGATATACACATGAAGCATAAGGTGGTATACATTTGTGCATATGAAACCCACATATGTGTCCCCACATGACCCCCCCCCCCAAACGTCTAAGATGTAACAACGGAATAACAGTCAGCCTGTCATGATAAAATCATTACACATCAGCCCACGTGCTGCTTGGGCCTCAGTCTCCTCCCGTATCTGCTGTAAGCAGGTTGCAACACTTCCGTGGCGCCATCCTGCTGGGGGGCTGCTGTCTGAGGGTGAGAAATGTTAGTCAATCCCTGTGGGTGTTCTGGGGAATGTCCCCTAGGGGGTCTGCCGCGCCGAGGAGCCCTGGCCAACAGCACATTTTCGTCCGCCACCACAAAGGCGGGTTTGAGCCTGTTAATGACAATCTTCTCCTTCCTGGCCCCAAATCTAGCAAAAAATGCTTATCCCCTGTTTCCAGCACTCTAAATGGTCCACCATAAGGTGGTCGTAGCGGCGGGCGATGGGCATCGTGTCTGACAAAAACGAACTCCGCGTTTTTTAAAACCTTAGGTATAAAAGCGCGCGGAAAACTGTGGTGAACGGGGCCAGGCAGTGTGGCCGATTCCGTGCCACGCTGCAACCGCTGAGCCTGGGAACATTCTGGCATAGGATTATCTGGGAGAAACTCCCTGGGCAGCCGAAGTGGCTGCGCAAAAACTAGCTCAGCCGGGGAGGCTTCTAAATCCTCTTTAGGTTCAGAACGCAAACCTAATAAAACCCACGGTAGCCTGTCCACCCAATTTGCATCCGTAAGCGACGCTCTGAGAGCCGCTTTCAATGACCTATGAAAACGTTCGCATAACCCATTAGCCTGCGGATTGTACACGGTTGTGCGGTGGATCGTTACCCCCAGGCTGCGGGCCATCGCTGACCAAAGTTCGGAAACAAATTGAGGACCTCTGTCAGACGTAATGTCCGACGGGACTCCAAAGCATGCTACCCATGCTGTTAAAAACGCGCGCACCACCTCCTCGGCTGTGGTTGACGCCAGTGGGACCACTTCTGGCCAGCGCGTGGTGCGGTCTACCATTGTCAGGAGGTGTGTGCACCCCTGTGATGGCGGAAGGGGGCCTACGAGGTCCACGTGAACATGATCGAACCTCTTAGCCGGGATGTGAAACGGCTCCAAAGGAGCTCTCGTGTGTCTGTGTACCTTGGCTCGTTGACAGGCCATGCAGGCTGCTGCCCACTCCCTAACTTGTTTGCGCAGGCTCGGCCATACAAATTTCTCTCCCACCATTTTGACCGACGCGTGCACTCCCGGGTGCGCCAGAGAATGAATCGAGTCAAAAACGCGGCGGCGCCACGTGGCCGGTACCACAGGACGCGGTCGCCCAGTGGAGACATCGCAGATTAGGGGGGGGCATACCATCTTGCAGCACCCTGTTCTCCAGCCTTAACCCTGTTGGTCCAGACTGGAGTGCGCGCACGTCCACGTCGCTAACCTGATCCGCGGCCATGGCTGCGTAATCTATCCCTACGCGGACTGGGGCCGCGCGCACTTCCGCGTCGCTAACCTGATCCGCGGCCATGGCTGCATAATCTACCCCCACGCGGACTGGAGCCGCCACGGCGCGCGAGAGGCAGTATGCCACTACATTAAGTTTACCCGTCACATGCTGGATATCGGTAGTAAACTCTGAGATCGCGGCCAGGTGTCTCTGCTGCCGGCCTGACCACGGTTCTGAAACCTTGGCCATCGCGAAAGTCAGCGGCTTGTGATCAACGAACGCGGTGAAACGGCGTCCCTCCAGCCAGAACTGGAAGTGGCGAATGGCCAAATGGAGAGCTAACAACTCCCTGTCGAATGCGCTGTATTTTCGTTCACTATCGCGCAAGGTCCTGCTGAAAAAGGCGAGCGGTTGCCAAGCCCCGGCTACATGCTGCTCCACGACCGCCCCTATGGCCACATCTGACGCGTCAGTAGTGAGCGCTATGCGGGCCGTTGGGTCTGGATGTGCTAACAATGCAGCGTTTGCCAGGGCTGTTTTGACTTCTGAGAACGCTCGCTCTCGCTCCGGAGACCATTCGATTTTATTTGTGGGTTTTTGTTTTTTTAGTGCGGCATACAATGGTTGCATGAGCTGCGCTGCGCGGGGGAGGAAACGGTTATAAAAATTCACCATTCCCAAAAACTCCTGTAACGCTTTGACCATTTGTGGCTGGGGAAAATTTGTTACTGCGCGCACTTTGTCAGGCAGAGGAACCGCTCCTTCTGGAGAGACGCGATGCCCCAAAAAATCAATCTGCGTCACCCCGAACTGACACTTCGCTGGGTTGATTATTAACCCGTGCTCTCCCAACCTCCGGAAAACTGCCGTGAGGTGGTTTTCGTGTTCATCTTCGGATGCACTGGCTACCAAAATATCGTCCAGGTAGACGAACACGAAGGGGAGATCGCGCAACACCGCGTCCATCATGCGTTGGAACGTCTGCGCCGCGCCTTTAAGCCCAAACGGCATGGGCAAAAACTCGAATAGACCGAACGGAGTTATTACCGCTGTTTTGGGTATGTCCTCAGCGCGCACTGGGACCTGGTGGTAACCGCGTACCAAGTCTATCTTAGAAAAAATGCGCGCCCCCGCCAAATGAACTGAAAAATCTTGGATATGCGGGATTGGGTAGCGGTCGTGCGCTGTAGCGTTGTTCAACCTGCGGAAATCTCTGCAAGGTCGCCACGAGCCATCAGCTTTCGGGACCATGTGAAGCGGCGAAGCCCATGGGCTTTTCGAAAGCCTGATGATGCCCAACTTTTCCAGGTTGGCGAACTTCTCGCGCGCTATGGTCAGTTTATCTGAATCCAAGCGCCGGGCTTTTGCAAAAACGGGCGGGCCGGTGGTAGTAATAAAATGTTCCACCCCATGTTTAGCCACGGCCGCCGAAAATGTTGGGACCGTGAGTGCTGGGAACTGAGTGAGCAGTGTGTGGAACTTACCACTTGCAGCTGTGACGTTGGCTTGTGCTGTTGGCGGGGCCACTCGCGCTGTACAGGGAATAGAATAAAAAGAAAGTGCATTAACCAGGCGCCTGTTAGCAAGATCAACCAACAAACCATGTGAGCACAGAAAATCAGCCCCTAACATATTGAAATTCACTGCAGCTATGACAAAAGTCCACTCAAATGTACGGCCATGTAGGGACAGAAGCAGAGTCCTCTCACCAAAGGTCTTAATCGCCGAGCCGTTCGCTGCTGACACCACGGGACCACTGGAATCTGCCAGCCGGTCAGCGGAGGAAGGCGTGATGAAACTCAACTGGGAGCCTGTATCCACGAGGAATTGCCTCCCCGAGCGCGCATCCTTCAAGTAGAGCAGCTTGTTCTCCTCCCTGAGGGCCGCAGCTGCTACCGACCCCCGGTCTTGGCGTTTTCCTGAGCGCTTGAAATGGCATGGTGGTAAACATTTGCGTGCCTTCTCTGCAAAGCGGCGATGGTAGAAACAGAGGGCGCCTCCTCCGCGATCCTTGGCCCCCGTCGCCGCCGTCGTCGGTGGTTCTGCTACCGCCGTCTCTGGCCCCCCGCCGTCTCCGGCCGTCGCGCCGAACTCCGTCGCTGCTGCGGTGGCCGCGCGCTGTTTGCTGGCGTTGAGAATCCGGTGCGCCTCCTGGGCCAACGCGCGGAAGTCCTGCTGGGCCAACAACGGCGAACCGGCCAGGGTCGCTCTCGTGGCCGACAGTAGGGTTCTGAGGAAAATGTGGGTGAAGATGTAGTCGTCGTCGTCTGAACCCCTCAACCTCAGCATGTCCTTCATCAGGTCAACGGGCGTGCCATCTCCCAAATCATTCAGAGCCAGGAGCCTCTCCGCTCTTTCCTGGACTGAGAGAGTGAAGTGCTGGATGAGCGCAGCCTTCAACCTGCTGTATTTGTCGTCGGCCGGTGGCTGCTCCACAAGGCTCTGCACATGCCAAGCCGTGCGGTTGTCGAGCTTGGCAATCACATGGTAGAACTTCGTGTCATCTACCGTTATCCCCCAGAGGGCGAACTGTGCTTTGACCAAGAGGAACCAGGAGCGCGGGTTGTCTCGCCAAAAGTCCGGTAGCTGGACGGTAGCATCATACGCTGGGCTGGGAGCTCCTGACCCGGCTGGCTCGGGGGAATTTCTTTCATCCATGATACGTCATAGGGTCACCAGTGTGGAAATGTGGAAATGACGAGGCAGGGTTCATCCCATGAGTCAGGTTTATTCACATTTTCCAACATCAGCAAAATACAGAAAGAGAGAAAGAAACCCAGACCTTCATCCCTTTTTATACCCCAGGAGATTCAAAGCTACAGTCACAATGCATTTAATCCCAAGTAACAATGCATCCCTTTCAGATCTTATCACCCCCACCCCAAAGTCACTGACAGCCAGGAAATCCCCCACGGCCATCTCTTTGCCTACCAAAGCCCACATTTCACATCCTCCTGTTATCTCCCAGGAGGCTCAGTCCTTTGTTCATCTGAGACGTGAAGCATACAGTAAGCATACAGTGATATACACATGAAGCATAAGGTGGTATACATTTGTGCATATGAAACCCACATATGTGTCCCCACAGCGCAATCTTTCAATGAATGCCAAATTTTCCAGATGGTTGAGAGATCAGTGGGACATCATTGGGAGATGCATGAGATCATTGCATATGCCTTGAGAGTTCATTGAGACTTGGTTGAGAGATTGTTTTCCTTTGGTGATTGTTAACTGTTTTGGACTGAGTTAAAACTTTGAGGAAACCATGGCAACCACTAAAAAAAAATTATTAGAGATCATTGAGAAATCTTGGCAATAGCTAAGAGATCATTGAAAGATTGTTGAGTGATCTGGCCATTTTTTCATTGCTCAACAATCTCTCAACGATCTCCACCTGTCTCCACCCCTGTGTAAAGGGGGCGGGGGGAAGAGCACAAGAAACCTCTCAAATGCTCAGCAAACTCATTGGTTGAAATTCTCAATCAATCCTCAGCAATCTCTTCTGGTCTCTCAATGATCTCTCAAGGATCTTTCAAAGATCTCTATAGATTGCTATGAAAAACTGTGCTTTTGATCTCCCAAACATTTAAACAGAATCTGTGTTTTCCAGGTTTTAGGGGATTTGTGAGAGATTGGGCCAATTTTTGATCTCCCAGTGGTCACCTGACGATCTCCGTACTGTGTAAAGGGACCTTAAGATGACATGTGAGATCATGTCTACTTTCTAGAGTATGCTAGATAGATAGATAGATAGATAGATAGATAGATAGATAGATAGATAGATAGATACTTTATTTCGAACAAAAAAGTATAACAAAAACAAAACAAATGACAAATGCGATAAAGTAACAGTATACAGTGTTTGAAAGGGAGAAGGAAGAAGTGAACACTTATTAATTCCAACTCCACTTTTCCATAAATACACCCATGTGAATTACATACAAATTACCACATTTAAGACCCCAAGTAAACAATTAACTGTATTTTGTACATATCAACATTAACACCCATCCATCCTAACATACATTGATGTCCATACATCAAAACCAGCCTCAAACAACACAGATATACACAGTGCTATCCCACCCACTATTCCATAGTGTCCCATAGTGTCCCAGAGTGAGCATAGTGAATCGTACATATAAATACTACCCTTCTAACATATATCCTTTCAACAAATAATGTTTATACCTCTTTTTGAATTGATTTCTGTTTGTACATAATTTCACTTCCGGCTCCAGACTATTCCACAAATCCACCCCACAGACAGATATGCACATACTTTTCTTGGTTGTTCGTATCTTGGATTTTGTAAAGTTTAAGTCTCCTCTCAAATTATGATCTTTGTCTCTTTTTTAAAATATTAATATTTTGTATATTAGTTGGGAGTTGATTATTAATTGCCCTGTACATGACTTGTGCTGTCTTAAATTTAACTAAATCGATGAACTTTATGACATGTGACTTTAAAAACAACGAATTGGTATGGTCTCTATATCCTACATTATTTATTATCCTTATAGCTCTTTTTTGTAATGTGCATTTTGACTGTAGGTTGGTCTTGTAGGTGTTTCCCCAGACTTCTACACAGTAGTTAAGATAAGGTAAAAACAGTGAATTGTACAGTAAGACCAATGATTTATAGTCCAAGATGTGTCTTGTCTTCCCCAGTATGCCTATACATTTTGCCAGCTTGGCCCGGATGTGACTGATGTGAGGTTTCCAGCAGATTTTATTGTCTAGCGTCACCCCCAGAAACTTATTTTTCTGTACCGTTTCTATTCTGGTATCATCTATCTTTACCATTATTTCATGATTTATTTTATAATTTCCAAACAACATAATCTTTGTTATTTTTAGATTTAGAGATAATTTATTTTTATTGAACCACTGCGTTAACTTTTTCATTTCAGTTGTGACCACCTCTAAAATCTGCTGCAAATTCTCACCAGTGCAAAGGATATTTGTGTCATCCGCAAACAAAATAAATTTCAGAATTTTTGATACTTGGCATATGTCATTTATATACAAAATAAAGAGTTTGGGTCCCAAAACTGACCCCTGGGGCACACCACAAGTGATGTCCATGAAGGGTGATTTGTGCTCACCAATTTGTATAAATTGTTGTCTGTTACTTAAATAACTTTCCACCCAACTCAGTCCGACCCCTCTTATCCCATACCTTTCCAGTTTCCTTAGTAATATTCTGTGGTCAATGGTGTCAAAAGCTTTCTTTAAATCTATAACTACTCCTATAGCAAATTTTTTTTTAATCTATACAACTAGTAATTTCTTCAATAAGTTCGATCAGTGCCAAAGATGTAGATTTATCTGCTCTAAAACCATACTGGCTGTCTGTAAGGAGGTTGTGTTTTTCAATGAAATCATCCAGTCTCTTAGTGAAGATTTTTTCAAGTATTTTGGAGAATTGTGAGAGTAAAGAGACTGGCCTGTAATTTGTGAAATAATGACTGTCTCCTGTTTTGTATAGTGGTATTACTTTTCATTTTGTTTGTAAATTTACCAGTTTGAAATGACAGGTTACAGATGTGGGTGAGTGGCTTAACAGTTCCTTCAATTACTTTTTTCACTATTGTCATGTCAATTTCATTCCAGTCCGTTGATTTTTTGTTCTTAAATTTACTCACAGTCTTGATAATTTCCTTTTCAGTAACTGCACCCAAAAAGATTGTGTTTGGATTTCTATCTTCTATTTCATTTACAGAACCACTGTTGTTTGTTTCTGTTGTCACTATTGATTTTGCTAATTCAGGACCAACGTTTACAAAAAAATTATTGAAGTCACTGACCACATCCTCCATATTATTTATCAAATTGCCATTTTCAATAAAATATTCTGGATAATTAGCATTCTTAGGTCGATTACTAATAATCCCATTGAGTACTTGCCATATTCCTCTTAAATTATTTTTATTATCCTCTAATATTCTGTTGTAATATTCTTTCTTAAAGGTCCTCATTATATTAGTAAGCTTATTTTTGTATCTTTTATATTTGATCTCAGCCTCTACTGTTCTGCACTTAATGAATTGTTTATATAATGTATTCTTCTTTTTACATGCATTTATTAACCCCTTGGTGACCCAAGGAATATTTTTGTTTTGTTGTCTGTCACTGTATTGTTTTATAGGACAGTTTTTATTGTACAATGATTGAAATATTTGTAAAAATTTATCATATGCTTTATTTATATCATTTTCATCATAAACTATCTTCCAATCTTGTATTAATAATTCCTTTGTCAGTAAATACATAGATTCTTCGGTTCTTATTCTTTTATATTTAATATTTTTGGTATATTTTTTCTTCCTATAGTCACATTGATATACAACAAAAATCGGCAGGTGGTCACTGATATCATTCAATAAAAGCCCACTCCTGATATTATTTTCCATAATGTTTGTGAATATGTTATCTATTAGTGTGGCACTGTGTGACGTGATTCTGCTAGGTCTGGTAATTGTTGGATGTAAGCCCATACTGTACATTGTGTTGATAAATTCTTCTGTCAAACTATGTTGTTTTAGATTCATCAGATCTATATTGAAATCCCCACAGATGAACATAACTTTATGAGTTAGTTTTGCATACATTTTTTCCATCCAGTCCTTAAATAAGTCAATGTTTGATCCAGGTGTTCTATATCCACAGCTCACTACTATATTCTTCACATTGTCCAGACAGACTTCTATTGTAATACATTCAAATAAATCATCCACAGTTACTGACAGATTTTCAACAACCTTGTATTGCAAGCTCTTGTCAGCATAAATTGCAACTCCTCCTCCTTTTTTTCACTTTTCTATTTATATAATTTAATTCATAGCCATCCATGGTAAAATCCACTCCTTTCTCTTCACTGAGCCACGTCTCTGATATTGCCACAATATTGAATGGCTCTTTAAACTGATGTAAATAATCTTTAATGTTATTAAAGTTGGCATAGAGACTTCTGCTGTTGAAGTGGATCATAGAAATATTGAAATCAGATGTGACCATTGTGTTAAACTGTTCATCTGTGTAGTAACTACAGTCATTACTGATGGAGCTAAATAAATTATTGTCAGGGTCTATGTTATATTCTACGTCCTGTGGGGTGTGATCCATATATTCAAAAACTTTCAGTTCCTGTTGTTCCTGTTTGTTAATCTTTTGTTTTATGTTGTTAAATGTCTTGTTGCAGATGAGTATATCCCTTCAGTGTCCTACAATTGTCTCTTGTTGCTGTCAACTCCAGTTCATAACATTCATTGATATTTGTCCAGTTCCATAATATTACGGATGTTAACGACCTTGGCTTCTTCAGGTGATCCGTTTAATTTGATGTATATATGTATATATATATATACTGTATATGCTCCACACAATGTACTGTATATATGCTACTTTAGAAGAAAACTTTCACTGATACCAACTATTCTGTTGCACATTCCAGGCCTTTTTTTCTCCAGGATACTGGGCACCGCCATTTTTCAACCAAAGCTAGAGGACACATCTGGCATTTCACTGCCCACCAGCTGCATCATGCCTTCACTTCACTGAGCCGCGACTGTAATGACTCCACATTAATGCAGTTCATTAAAATTATGCCTAATCACTTCCCTCATTCATGTCTTGTCAACATGATTTGTTGGTTCCATTTGACTGGTCAGTGAAACATCTACGTGGAGAACACCAACTCGTTTTGTATTCAGGTCAAGTTTAGCAGGGCTTCCTCCTCTTCTACTTTAACTTCAGGGAAAATACTTGGAAATCAAACATCAGTGGCATTTCCCACAGCAGCTGAAAGAACTTTATCTGAACCTGATCTCGATCATACCCAGAAATGAAAGAACTGACAGGTAGAGATCACTGGTCATCTTCTGACAGCAATATTCTGCTGGGAACCACTGGGCTTCATGACCATGATACTTTGAAGCCTTGCTGAAGGCCAAGCACCTCCACTTCCCAAAGCAATGGCACTCTGCAATGGACAACAAGGATACTCCATTCTGCCCCAAAGCAGAAACAACTCCAGGGAGAAGAATAAGGTTGTGATCCAGCTCTAGTACTACAGCTGTGGACAAAATTGTTGGTACCCCTCTGTTAATGAAAGAAAAACCCACAATGGTCACAGAAATAACTTGAATCTGACAAAAGTGGTAATAAATAAGAATTCTTTGAAAATTAACCAATGAAAATCAGACATTGCTTTTGAATTGTGGTTCAAGAGAATTACTTTAAAAAACAAACTCATGAAACAGGCCTGGACAAAAATGAGAGTACACTGTAGCATCATCTCACTTTGGCTCAGCAACAATTATTCTTCTGCTTAAAGACATTTTTGTTTCATCCAGGAATAACGCAAATAAATGGATTTCCTTCCCCCAGGCCACAGCTGAAATCCCCTTTTTTGTTAAAACCAGCCTAAGGAATTTCCCCAAATGTCCGGCTTCACTTTTATTGCCCCCATAAAACATGCAACAGATCCACACTCAGCTAATTTCCTTAAACTGTGAAAACGCTGGATTTAAACAACTTTAAAGTACATTATCACAAACTCAATTCTAAACCTTCATTCTTTTCAGAACTATGAAAATGCAGATGGACTCTGATGTTTTTGATGTGGAAAATATGTGTGAAATGCATTAATCTGTGATTTTATATATATATATATATATATATATATATATATATATATATATATATATGCATGCTAATGTTTATATGAATGTTTATCCCTGCATGTTGATTTAGAAGCACTGCTTATAATTTATACTAATCACTAAAGTTATCTTAGTTTAATACATAAAGGGAAATTTTAACTTCCAGTATGTATGAGTTACGCCTCTATCACATGTGACTCCAACAACCAATCTCTGCACGACAACTCTTCACCCCAAAGGACTCCGAACAATAGACTGTTTGTTCATTGGACTAAAAGTTCATCGAGCCCGCCCACAAAGGACGCTCATTGGCTGAGATTCCGGTCAGGCCGGAATCCCGCAAAACTCAGCAGAGCTTATAAAAAGGAGAGAGACTCTTTTCCCAGCCTCTTTCTGCTCCGGATTCTCTTTTCGCCTGCTCCCTTTTTTCTGATCTCCTCCATTGTCTACACACAGCAAGGGAGAACAAAGGACTTCGACCACATGTCGCTTTTCTGAACACAGAGCAGATAACTCGTAATTTGTTTGTCACTTTGTATTTTTCTTTTTCTCTTAAATACCTAGGAATTCCTTTTTCTTTGAGCTCAATTCTTAATCGGAGTCAAACTCCAATTTTTATTCATCACTTTTTTTTCTTTGTTAAACTTTCTGTAAAACCACCGTTTGTTTGATTTTAATGTAAACTTAATCTTGACTTTATTTTTATAATATTTTTCTTGACCCAGCACCAACCAGAAGCTACTATTTTTATCTAAAGTCCGAAAGTTTCTTTTCTAATTTGAAATCGGATTAGATATCTTTTAATTATTATCGAAGACCTCTTGAAGAAAGACGCAGCCTTCCACGTCACGTGCAGCTGAGGAATCAACGCGCTGCTGTCCCACATCGCTCTGAAGAAACGTCGGCACCATCTGGCTAGAACCCGTTTCAACTGTGGGTCATACGGCCAAGATCCAGCCCCGTTTGACCGCTTGAATTTAAAGGTCAAACTGTGGACTCTGAAATATCTGCGGGCAGATATTTCCTCTAAACATTCACGAAATCTTGGGCCGAAGACGGACGGCAGAACTATCATCACCGGAGCACGTGAGCTGCAAAAACTTTAATTCCACTGCTGAATTAACTTCTGAGGTTTGGTAATAATTTATATATCTAATCAGATGCAAATTAAGAAGCCCTTAACATAACTCTTTTTATTAAAATCCCGTTTTTATTTTCTTAAGATTAATTTAGGACTTTTTCATAATTAATAAACTTTCTCCATAAGTTTGCGTTGTTTTTAATAATCTGTTAACTCAAACTGATAGAAATTCATCTCTCAGTTTAACCCTGGTTCCGAAAATATTGACATTGTTAATCTATCATTTACAAGATTGATTTTATGATTAATGAAATTATTTCAATGTCTATTAATCATTTTGTTTAATAAATATTTAAAAATGAGAAGTTGTTGGGAATTTATTTCATTCTGAGTCTGTTTCAAGCCCAGGTATCGAATTCACGGAAAATTTTTGAGACTGATTATTGATTAATTTATTGAGTGATCAAACAGGTATAAAGTGAAATTAAAGATCAAATTGCTTCTTAAAGATAGAAGCTGGTGCCCCTTACGAGTGTTATTAACTTTTCTGATGTATATGAAATGAGATTTGAGCTCAGATTCCAATACATCAATATAAATTAAATAATTCATACCTGATCATATTTATTATTTATTAATATTCCATTTCACGTTACATCTATTGGTACCCCGCGTGAAGGCTTGGTTGAACTTGAAACGACTCAGAAGGAAATTAATACATAAGCTTGTGTGTGATTTTGGTCAATTTTAACTCACAAAAAAAGGTGGTTCAATTGTCTGCAGCCAGTCTATTGTCTGTCTCTGTGTCACGAGGGGGAGGGGGTGAATTCGCCCCCCTGATTACTCCTGATAACTGCTGTGTGTGTGTCGGCTGACCAAGAGAAGGTGGGGGTGAAGAGACCCCACTCTAGTCAGTTTTTAGTTTTTTTGTTGTTTAATGCATGCTTAAAAGTGATTACACGCTGAATAATTAAAATAGGCCTGGGAACAAAATAGCGAAGAAATCCTATTTGTTTTCCCCATTATTTCAACATCCCACAGGCGAAGCAAACCCTTAGGGATTTAATTGAATTAACCATTGTATAAACTTGTTGAATAAAGTTTAGGGAGACCAAAGTTTTCCCGCCTTTGGAAAGCAAGGCGTGGTTTTATGGACTGAAGCTTGAGCGTCCACGTGGCACGTGCACGCTCAGTCGCGCACGCGACCGTCAAGCTGTGCATGAAAAAACTGCGCATGTGTAGATCGGCTCAGCGACGCCATCTTAAGTCTAGGTAGAGTTCCCTGTAGCCGCCATTTTGAGTAGAGATCCTTGACTCCTTGCGACGTCATTGGGTTTCCTCTTCTGGAAGTGCAGACGAAAACTGCCTCCATCTTGTGGTGAAACACAGGGACTGCAATTTTTATTTAAACTTATCATCTTTAAAGACGGTTTATAACCAAATTAAGTCTTCAAAGTAACTTCAAAGCAATTCATATTATTCGGAATAAACTAAATTTAACACTAATCCAAACTTTTATGCCAAGAATAAAAGGAAAAGGACCTGTTGGCTTCTGAAAGTTTTTTCTCAGTGGTGAAACCCTACTAACTGCATAGACACCTATAGCAGGAACACATATAAACACTCTTATTGTATTTAATCACTTATATAACCACATATTATGATCTTTTAAGCTAAAAGCAAACATGTTTACACACTTTTAAGCAAAAAGTTGCAAACTTTGAAGCTATATGTGTGCTTATTTTGCTGTTTTTAAATGTGATATGGTGTGATTCCCTTCCCACAGAAACCCAGTTTTAGCTTAAGGATTCTAATGCTAATGCTTACTCAAGAGTAACATTAAAGTAGGATTAGTCCTGTGCATTTTGACAAATTTACAGACTTATTGAATATTTATAATTTTTCCTCTTTCTCAAATTTAGGAAACCACATCAAGCAATTAACACTTAAGAGAAGCTCTAGGTGTTATTTAAACTCATTGTCATTTCTGATTCATGCTTTCTCTACAGGAAAAGAAAAACATTTAACCAACCTGCATAATTTTCAAATTTTTCCCAGGATTTAAGAAAAAGTCAAAAAGGTGCAAACATTGATTATTCTGTAAATAAGAAATTTATAGATCACAATCAAGAGAGATCACTATTGGCTTCAATCCTAAGAAATCCTAGGACACCAAATATTCAAACAATTCACTTGTTTCTAATTTGTAAATATTTTAAACATTTAATGCTTCAAAGGAAAATAGGCTTTAACAAATAAAACCAAAGGAAAGCCTTAACTTTAAAAGAAAGTGGAAACTTATAATCCTAAATCTTTAAAGCATTTAGCCTTTTTTGCTTTTGGATTTCTTTTGTAAATAAAACCCTCACTTTCAAAGTGACATTTTGCAAAATCCCAAAGCTAGTTATTGATGACAAATTCCAATACTAGACTTGAAAATCAAAAGTAAAGAAGTAATCCACACCATTGAAATTTCAGTTTTGTTTTGCGAAACAAATTCAATCCAATTTCAATTCAACTTTATTTAACAACATAGTTTCAACGAACAAATTATTTGAAGCATCACTACATTTCTAAATAATTTCAAAATTCTATTTCCCATCCTGCAAGCCTACAAGTTGAAACAAATTCTAAAGGAACTTTCAACTATCACGGTTGTAAAATAAAACACTCAAGGTTAAATCTTGCTGAACAAATTTAAGAATAATCAACCAGTTGAATTTTTTTTTTAATCTAAATAACAACAACGGTCAAACATGATGAGTCATCAGACAACCGACCAATTTACCAAACTGGATGACCTTCAAACAACATTGGAAGCATGGACTTCTAATTTAATTTCTAGCTTCACAACACGGGCCAAGGAAGCACAGCCCGAAGAATTGGAGCAACTCACTGAAGAACTCTTGAATGAACACACTGAAAAACCATCAGAAGGCAAGGACCTCACCAGTGTGTTAGGTAAGTTTGTGCTAACATTAGTCGCAAGATTAAAAGTAGCCGAGAACGAGCTAGCAAATCAACAAACAACGATCCTATCTCTCCAAGAAGAGAACGAGACACTGAAAGGAAATTTGGAACAATCTCGAGAGGAGAATGACAAAACTCAAAACCAACTGGATGAAGCGGTACAAGATTTGGACCGTGCAGAGTCAGAAAAGGAACGGTTGATGCATAACAATGACACGCTTCATCAAGACAACAATGAACTTGAAGATGCCCTTCAAGACACAAAGAAGGAACTCAGAAGAGTTGAAGGTCAACTGGAAAATGTGAAGAAGGATTACAAGGAAAGTAAACTGCTCCTAAAGGAAAGACTTGAACACTGGGACATCCACCGCGCTCCCTCGCCCGATTCCCGTTTCGAATACGGACGACCGCGTGGACAGCGTGCGTGTGCCCCTTCAGACCGCGACCTTGACAAGATCGCACGAAATATCACCAAATTTGATCCAGGACCTACGGGTTCACCTGATGCCAAAGTGTATTTACAGGACATTGATTACTACCTGCGTAAGTATCCTGATGCTACAACAGACGATCGCATCTATCTGATTAAACTAACATCTAACAGGTCAGTATCAAAATTCATAGACAGACAGCTGACAAACATCAAAGCAGATTACACGCTGCTCCGCGAAGCCATCGAAAAGGAGTTCTCCGACGACTGCCTACAGGCAGGGCTAACCGCAGCCCTAGCCGTGAAGCAAGGACGCTCAGAGCCAACACAAGCCTACTACCAGAGACTCCTACTTGCATATTTTTGGATCTCAGAATACACCAGGGATGGAAGAAGACCACAATTTCAAGACCCTCTTCATCCAAAACCTCCATCCCACTGTGAGTCATTACCTGGGAGTTACAGCTAACCCAAGGTCAAACTCAATAAGTCAGCTGAGAGAGTTTGCACACTATGCGTTCCAAAAACAGCAACAAAGTCGCAACAAGCACGCTGAGCCTGCCACAGTGCTAGCTATTAGCGATGCATCTAACACCTTGGAGTTGGAAGGAGCCCCTCGCTCCTCTCCACCTCTTACACCGCGAGTACATCAACAGCCGAAGCATTTTTCCAACCGACCTCACCAAGGTCAAAACCACACCAGGTCCTCTGGATACCACTTTGGACCAACTCTGCGAAAACCCGACTACCGTCGTAGACCATATCCACGGGATAGGTCACGAGAACGCGATACAGACTACCATGATGACAGATACCGATACGAAGACACGCGTAACCGTGACAAATGGTCTCCATCCCATCACAGAAGCTCAGAAGCAGAGACCTATCACAAACCCTGGAAGGAAGAAGAAACTCCTACATTCAGTAGAGAAGCTATGGAAATTGTCCAACACCTCCTAGCAGAGATTCAAAACTACAAAGAGAATAAAACTGCTAACATTCTAGCTATATCAGCTGTGTCAACTCAAAACAAGCATTCCAAACGAAGGAAACGCAAGAAGAAAATCACTCATGCAAATGAGGAAGGACCAAAGGACTCAACGCAGTCCAGTGCTGTTATGGCAGCCCAACCACAGGTCACAGACCACTCCTCTAACAACGTGTCGCAACTCTGTGTCGAACCACCGGTTCCACAATTCCTATGCGATTTAAACGAGAGGGGGGTGGCACGGAAATTCTACCTTCCACTGACCCTTGAAGACATGGTGTGTCAGGACGCTGTTTTAGACACCGCTGCTGACATCACTCTCATGTCACACACCCTTTTTGACAAACTACGTGTAGCCGCTAACCGCGCTAACAAACATTTGAAACTGGAACCCTGTTCATTAGCTGTGCGACCATATGCGCTCACTAAAACAACCCTGTTGGGCGTATCACTACTAAACATGTCCATTGGACCCATGACCTTGACACATCCGGTCTACGTGTCCAAACTTGACGCCATCCCATTGCTTGTTGGCAAAGACCTACTGAACCGTTTTGAGCCACTGATTGATTTCAAGAACCTCAAACTATGGGCTCAAACACAACACCCTCATCCATTTGACCCAACAAGGACAACTGAATCACAGTGCTTTGTTCTGAACACTTTAGACACCCCAAGTCTCGCACAACTAGCACTGTTGGAACAACTGCAACCGATTGAAAACGACCACCAAGACCAAGGTGAGTACTGTCCCAAAGAAGTCAAAAGTCACCTTCAAATACAAGGTCAAGCCAAACACTCAAATGATCTTGAAAACTCAATGGCCGAGCAGAAAACCCCAAACGGCCCTCTTGAAACCCTTGATACCCATGATTCAATGGTGGTGTCACATTTTGAAACCCACCCACCCACCCATGAGGCCTGCATGGTCACAACAGCCACACCAACCGGCTCTCTAGACCCTCTAAAACCTCAACTATTTGCGACAACGAACCCAACTTTTGCAAACGCAAGGCGCACAGTCACCCAACCTTGCAACCAAATGATCCATAAAACCGTCAAACACCGGTTGGATAAAACGGTACATGCGCTACCTGCATCTAAAACCTATAACATACCAAAATTAAAACCACTTCATGCGACACAATCTTCTCTGCAGCTATGCAATGGCACTCCTGTTCATGCTTCCGATGAACCATCATCGCCACCGCTCAGAGTTCCTCGAAACCAGAGGGGGGTGATGACTGCCAATGCCTATAACATTCCAGCTGCAGAGCACAAAAGCGTCAAAACGACATACAAAGCTCCCAAGGCTGTATTTCAAAACCATTCGGACCGAGTCGCTAAACAACAGAAAACGTACAACGATCAAAAACTCTCGCATGACAAACTGCGAAGGGGGGACAAGATCTTCCACCCCACATTCGTACAGCAGACACCTGAAATAAATTTACAGGAAAGGAAAATCACTCCTAAATTCCTGCCCGAGTGGATGAATCCACACATTGTCAACAACAAACTTTGGCCACTCAAGAGCCAAATCCAGGACCCCATTTTCAAATGGGCTCACCAAAATCAGTGTAACCTTTACCAAAACCCCATGGGACTTGTCGGGTACAACACTGTCAAAGTAAGTCCATAAATAAGATTAAAATCAAGCCTACGTCTGAGAAATAACTGTAGCTAACTACTAGCCTCAGGTACACTCAGTCAAATTTCTCCAATTAGTTAACTGCATCAAAACCTCCAGAAAGGAAAGGGTATATTAAAACCAAATTAGCCCTTAAACAAATTTCAAAGACCTCTGTAAAATCTAATAAACTTCAATCAACTTACTATTACCAAATAGCATACACAAGACATTCAACACCATTAGCTTGAGCTAATAGTCTTAAAACTCCCATCAAAAGTGAGAAAAACAAGCACAAGGTTTAGAGTTCAATCTCTTAAGCTCTATTCTGTAATTTCCCAGTTTTGGGATCAAAGTACATCCATCTAAAAGAAATCATTTCACCTCTAAGAGGAATTTTCATTTGCCAACCAGGTATCTAAAGAAAGATCAACAAGAAGATTAAGATCCAAAACCACTCACTTTTGTTTGCCAAGATGATGGCCCTCCTGTTTATCAGTTTAGCCATCTGCCTAGCAATCACACCCACTGTTACCCAGCCAGAATTGGGCCAAGCCAAAACAAAAGGTCAAAGATCCTCGGGTGGATTCTTGATAACAGCCTCATTGTTAGAGCCTCTAGTTAACCTTAGCATGCCCACTGTTAACTCGGTCAACACCGCTAAACCGAAACGCCAGGTTGTCAAACCACAAATGGTTACCAAAATCTTACAAGACACTGTGTTGGTTTTGAATGCTTGCTCCGAAGCTTCAATCAAACTCAACAAGGTCTTGAACTCTTTGCTCTTTGTGTTAAAGGTTGACTATACTCACACACAGCCAATGTCTATGTTACCCTCAGAAGTAGCTAGAAACATTAGCTTTTCAGTTAACGCTTTAGCAATGAATATGCTCTCTCATCATATCCTTTTTGCAGTAAATCCAAATTTACTTCTCATTGCCATCCAAAGAATGATAACGACATCCTATGCCCACTCACTTTTTCCAAACAAAAGCCTCAAACATCCTATGATTTGGACATCTGTGGAACCATGGTTTAGTCTAACTAAACAAATTCAATTTGAACCTCCTTGAGTCACCTCAATATTGATTAGTCCGAATCTACCTCAAATATGAAAGAATTTTATTTTTGCTTTGACTAAGATTTTTGGATACATGTTTGTGTATATACAAATAACCCTTTATACTTTATTTAGATTTTATGTACATTTAAACTGTTTTTAAAACCCTGAATAGATATTTTTCAGCAAACCCAAAACATTTATATCAAGTATGTCGAAACCCACATACTTCTAGTTCACTTTTTTTTTTGTACCCAGAATTTTTAAGTCTTTACAGGCTTATACAGAACTTTAGTATATCCGAGACAATTATACAATGTTTATATTTGGTCATGCCAAAATTATTTTTGAAATTTCCAGAAGTTTTTCAGAAAACCAAATTTAAGGACCTACACTTTGGAATAGATACTGTTCACAAGCTTAAGACTTATCGACATCAGAACTTTAGTTCAGCATTTGGATCAAGCCTCGCCAAATTGGGATTTGATGCCTAGGATTGCTATCAACGCTGAATCAACGTCACCATTGATACCAGAGGGGGGACTGTAGCATCATCTCACTTTGGCTCAGCAACAATTATTCTTCTGCTTAAAGACATTTTTGTTTCATCCAGGAATAACGCAAATAAATGGATTTCCTTCCCCCAGGCCACAGCTGAAATCCCCTTTTTTGTTAAAACCAGCCTAAGGAATTTCCCCAAATGTCCGGCTTCACTTTTATTGTCCCCATAAAACATGCAACAGATCCACACTCAGCTAATTTCCTTAAACTGTGAAAACACTGGATTTAAACAACTTTAAAGTACATTATCACAAACTCAATTCTAAACCTTCATTCTTTTCAGAACTATGAAAATGCAGATGGACTCTGATGTTTTTGATGTGGAAAATATGTGAAATGCATTAATCTGTGATTTTATATATATATATATATATATATATATATATACTGTATATATATATATATATATATATATATATGCATGCTAATGTTTATATGAATGTTTATCCCTGCATGTTGATTTAGAAGCACTGCTTATAATTTATACTAATCACTAAAGTTATCTTAGTTTAATACATAAAGGGAAATTTTAACTTCCAGTATGTATGAGTTACGCCTCTATCACATGTGACTCCAACAACCAATCTCTGCACGACAACTCTTCACCCCAAAGGACTCCGAACAATAGACTGTTTGTTCATTGGACTAAAAGTTCATCGAGCCCGCCCACAAAGGACGCTCATTGGCTGAGATTCCGGTCAGGCCGGAATCCCGCGAAACTCAACAGAGCTTATAAAAAGGAAAGAGACTCTTTTCCCAGCCTCTTTCTGCTCCGGATTCTCTTTTCGCCTGCTCCCTTTTTTCTGATCTCCTCCATTGTCTACACACAGCAAGGGAGAACAAAGGACTTCGACCACATGTCGCTTTTCTGAACACAGAGCAGATAACTCGTAATTTGTTTGTCACTTTGTATTTTTCTTTTTCTCTTAAATACCTAGGAATTCCTTTTTCTTTGAGCTCAATTCTTAATCGGAGTCAAACTCCAATTTTTATTCATCACTTTTTTTTCTTTGTTAAACTTTCTGTAAAACCACCGTTTGTTTGATTTTAATGTAAACTTAATCTTGACTTTATTTTTATAATATTTTTCTTGACCCACCACCAACCAGAAGCTACTATTTTTATCTAAAGTCCGAAAGTTTCTTTTCTAATTTGAAATCGGATTAGATATCTTTTAATTATTATCGAAGACCTCTTGAAGAAAGACGCAGCCTTCCACGTCACGTGCAGCTGAGGAATCAACGCGCTGCTGTCCCACATCGCTCTGAAGAAACGTCGGCACCATCTGGCTAGAACCCGTTTCAACTGTGGGTTATACGGCCAAGATCCAGCCCCGTTCGACCGCTTGAATTTAAAGGTCGAACTGTGGACTCTGAAATATCTGCGGGCAGATATTTCCTCTAAACATTCACGAAATCTTGGGCCGAAGACGGACGACAGAACTATCATCACCGGAGCACGTGAGCTGCAAAAACTTTAATTCCACTGCTAGATTAACTTCTGAGGTTCGGTAATAATTTATATATCTAATCAGATGCAAATTAAGAAGCCCTTAACATAACTCTTTTTATTAAAATCCCGTTTTTATTTTCTTAAGATTAATTTAGGACTTTTTCATAATTAATAAACTTTCTCCATAAGTTTGCGTTGTTTTTAATAATCTGTTAACTCAAACTGATAGAAATTCATCTCTCAGTTTAACCCTGGTTCCGAAAATATTGACATTGTTAATCTATCATTTACAAGATTGATTTTATGATTAATGAAATTATTTCAATGTCTATTAATCATTTTGTTTAATAAATATTTAAAAATGAGAAGTTTTTGGGAATTTATTTCATTCTGAGTCTGTTTCAAGCCCAGGTATCGAATTCACGGAAAATTTTTGAGACTGATTATTGATTAATTTATTGAGTGATCAAACAGGTATAAAGTGAAATTAAAGATCAAATTGCTTCTTAAAGATAGAAGCTGGTGCCCCTTACGAGTGTTATTAACTTTTCTGATGTATATGAAATGAGATTTGAGCTCAGATTCCAATACATCAATATAAATTAAATAATTCATACCTGATCATATTTATTATTTATTAATATTCCATTTCACGTTACAACCCTTAACTTAATATTTTGTTGCACAACCTTTTGAGGCAATCACTGCAATCAAACGATTTCTGTAACTGTCAATGAGACTTCTACACCTCTCAGCAGGTATTTTGGCCCACTCCTCATGAGCAAACTGCTCCAGTTGTCTCAGGTTTGAAGGGTGCCTTCTCCAGATGGCATGTTTCAGCTCATTCCACAGATGTTCAATAGGATTTAGATCAGGGCTCATAGAAGGCCACTTTAGAATAGTCCAATGTTTCACTCTTAGCCATTCTTGGGTGTTTTTAGCTGTGTGTTTTGGGTCATTATCCTGTTGCAAGACCCATGACCTGCGACTGAGACCAAGCTGTCTGACACTGGGCAGCACATTTCTCTCTAGAATACCTTGATAGTCTTGAGATTTCATTGTACCCTGCACAGATTCAAGACACCCTGTGCCAGATGCAGCAAAGCAGGACCAGAACATAACAGAACCTCCTCCATGTTTCACAGTAGGGACAGTGTTCTTTTCTTGGTATGCTTCATTTTTGCGTCTGTGAACATAGAGCTGATGTGCCTTGCCAAAAAGTTCCAGTTTTGTCTCGTCTGTCCATAGGACATTCTCCCATAAGCTTTGTGGCTTGTCAACATGCAGTTTGGCAAATTTCAGTCTGGCTTTTTTATGATTTGTTTTCAACAGTGGTGTCCTCCTTGGTCGTCTCCCATGAAGTCCACCTTGGCTCAAACAACGATGGATGGTGCGATCTGACACTGATGTACCTTGACCTTGGAGTTCACCATGAATGTGTTTAGAGGTTGTTCTGGGCTCTTTTGTTACCATTCATATTATCCGTCTCTTCCATTTTTCATCAAGTTTCCTCCTGCGGCCACGTCCAGGGAGGTTGGCTACAGTCCCGTGGATCTTAAATTTCTGAATAATATGTGCAACTGTCGTCAGAAGAACATCAAGCTGCTTGGAGATGGTCTTATAGCCTTTACCTTTAACATGCTTGTCTATAATTTTCTTTCTAATCTCCTGAGACAACTCTCTCCTTTGCTTCCTCTGGTCCATGTTTAGTGTGGGACACACCATGTCACCAAACAGCACAGTGACTACTTGTCACCCTTTAAATAGGCCGACTGACTGATTACAAGTTTGTAGACACCTGTGATGTCAATTAGAGGACACATCTTGGTTGAACATGTCCCTATGGTAACATTATTTTCAATCTTTTCTAGGTGTACTATCATTTTTGTCCAGGCCTGTTTCATGAGTTTGTTTTTTTTAAAATAATTCTGTTGAACCACAATTCAAAAGCATTGTCTGATTTTCATTGGTTAATTTTCATAGAATTTTTATTTATTACCACTTTTGTCAGATTCAAGTTATTTCTGTGACTATTGTGGGTTTTTCTTTCATTAACAGAGGGGTACCAACAATTTTGTCCACGTGTGTATCTGTGTCAGAAGAAGCATGGTTTCCACAGGCACTAACATGGTCTAGATCTGCTCCCAACAACCCAGTATTAGTAGCAAACACCCAAGGAAACCTTCTGTTTGGTTCTGCAACCAAAAACCCTCAGCAGCTTCTACAGATGTACAGTTGAGAGTGTCATCAAAAGCTGCATCACAGTGTGGTACGGTGACTGCACCGCTCTGGACAGGAAGGTCTCTCTAGCATGTAATAAAAACTGGATAATCCATCTATGGAGCAGCTTCCCATCACTTAAAAGGAACTCTGATTATATTGGCATGTTAGCTCTATATGCTTTATTTTGATGTTAGTAACATAACTATAATATAATTTTTTTGAAAATAATTCCCAGTTTTATATATTTTTAAAAAACTTTATTACAATTTTTGTTTACGTCGCAATGCATTCTGGGTAGTAACGTAGAATGGTTGCAGCCGTTTTTTCTGTCTTATACAAGCCAAGAAGCGAAGCTATGAATTACTGCCATTTGTCAGTGAAAATGCCACATTGCGCGGCTTTTGGATGTAATTTCCAACCAAAGGGAAATAAAGAGAGCGGGGTAAGCCTCCATAGCTTTCCTAAAGAGGGAAAGTGGAGGAAAAAGTGGGGCGGCAGCGGCTCAGCAGGTAGTCTAATAACCCCATGGTTGGCGGTTCGCATCACGCTCTCCCCAGATATCCTGCCGTTGTGTCCCTGGGCAAGACACTTCACCCGCATTGCCTCCAGTGCCCATAACACAGGGTATGAATGTGTAAAAATGTTTAAATGCTCGGTGGTGGCCAGAGAGGCTGTTGGCGCGGATTGGCAGCCACATTTCCGTCACTCTGTCTGTGATCACGCGCTGTAACGCATGCCTGATAAAGCTGACATATGTATTAATCACGCTGTGATAATAGCACAATATCGCTCAAAGCGCGCGCATGAGACATGTCTGTGATCGCATGCTTGTGTTGACCGTTCCTGCCTTTCGTCTCCTAACCGTGGTTTTGGGACGCAGGGGAGATGTATCTTCCTCCGCGGTCAATTCCCGAGTAAATCTCACTCTTGTGGTACACAGAAGCACAGGCCGTTTTGCTGAAGCGTTGGGGCTTTATTTATATACCGCACTGTTGTCAGCAACAAATTCTACCTGCTCTGGTCGCCTCGCTCTTTCTACTTATCCGCACCAAATCACACACCGTTCGCTCACCAGGTTATTCCACACACACCGGGGGGAGGGGGCGCCTCGGCTGCGCAAACGCTGCTACTCAAGTCCACGCACCGAGCTGCCCCATCCAAACACACGCACCAGACACATCCCACAACACTTGATAGAGCTGACATATGTATTAATCACGCTGTGATATTGCTCAAAGCGCGCGCTTGGCTTGACATGTTGAAGATCTGGCTGGCAACAGTCAGAAAAAAAAAAAAAGTGGATCGACTGTGGAGCACTGCTTATGGACGTTCAACCCGCATTCTGAGAAAGCAACAGAGAAATTGCTTTATGTTGCTCAGAGTCCATGTTTATCAGTTCAGTGCCCATCATGCTTGTAGACAATTTTTTGTGTTTGAGCATTCTATTGTAAGTAAATCAACAATATATAAGTTTCACTCCGCTCCGCGAGTGTCTCTCCACTACGCGAGTGTCTCAAGCGTGCGCTCGAGGAAGCATTATTTTAAGGTGAAATAAAACGGCCTGTGCTTCTGTGTACCACTCGGGAGTAAGATAGTGGAGGAAGATAGATCTCCCCTGCGTTCCAAAACCACAGTTAGGAGACGAAAGGCAGGAACGGTCAACACAAGCGTGCGATCACAGACATGTCTCATGCGCGCGCTTTGAGCGATATTGTGCTATTATCACAGCGTGATTAATACATATGTCAGCTTTATCAGGCATGCGTTACAGCGCGTGATCACAGACAGAGTGACGGAAATGTGGCTGCCAATCCGCGCCAACAGCCTCTCCGGCCACCACCGAGCATTTAAACATTTTTACACATTCATGCCCAGTGTTATGGGCACTGGAGGCAATGTGGGTGAAGTATCTTGCCCAGGGACACAACGGCAGGATATCTGGGGAGAGCGTGATGCGAACCGCCAACCATCGGGTTATTAGACGACCTGCTCTACCTGCTGAGCCGCTGCCGCCCCAGTTTTTCCTCAGCTTTCCCTCTTTAGGAAAGCTATGGAGGCTTACCCCGCTCTCTTTATTTCCCTTTGATTGGAAATTACATCCAAAAGCCACGCAATGTGGCATTTTCACTGACAAATGGCAGTACTTTGTAGCTTCGCTTCTTGGCTTGTATAAGACAGAAAAAACGGCTGCAACCATTCTACGTCACTACCCAGAATGCATTGCGACGTAAACAAAAATAGTGATTTACATCGTAATAAAGTTTTCTAAAAATATATAAAACTGGGAATTATTTTCAAAAAAATTATATTATAGTTATGTTACTAACATCAAAATAAAGCATATATGTCACCATGGGTTGAGATGCCGTCTCGGCACTCAGCCCATGTTTTCCCTCATCCCTGCTTCCCATTGAGCAGCGTCTCAGCAGGCTCCCAGCTGGCAGCATTACGGACGGCTGGGGCCAATTAGTCCTCATCAGCTGGGGCGCTGCCAATGAGGATAAATAGGAGCAGCCTCGATGACTCGGGGCTGCGACATAAGCACTGCTAGGCTGAAGCCCCTTCGTCTGGTGTCAGCCTCTACTCCCCTTGCAGCATTCCTGTGTTTGTATCCCGCTGTGAGTATGCATGTCTTGTTACCCCCATGTCCGGTACGAGCTACCTACCCCTGCGCTGTGCAGCCTGAGAATGTACGTCTGTATGAGTGTCTGTGCTCTCCTCATCCCTTATCCTTTACCCAAAATAAAACATCTCGACTCACTGGCTTGTCCCTGGCTCTGATTGCCCGGCTCCCTAGAGCCGGGTATGACAGTATGTCGCAGCCAGAAGAGTTACCGGCGGCCGTGAGTCGCCGTGAAAATGTACCTTTCTGTCCGGGTGTCAGCGCTGCTAGCATGCCGTTTCCCAGGAGTCACTTCCGGCGCCAGGGCGACGAGCTGAGGTCCATCTCGGAGGCTGTCGACGGGACGCTCTTCACCCTGCACGACGCCTCCAACGCGAGACGCTGGCATCCGGGCCGTGCTGAGGAATTCCTGGGCTGTCACCCTCATTCTGTGTTCCATCTGGAGGACAGCGCCAGGATAGACGCTGCAGGTACACAGCGAGAGAAGCTCCACGGGGTGGATGGAAATCCCGGCAGGAGGTCGAAGTGGGCGACGCCTTTCCCCGCTTCGGAGTCCCGTTCCTGCCGTCACTCCAGTCCGGGAGTTCGCGCCAACCAGAGGGCTTTCCCTGACCTGCGCCACGTCACTCGGTATTCCCTTCAAGGAGCCGCAGCTGACAGCAGTTATGTCTGGGGTCGAGTGGCTGTCGCGAGCTCTACTGTGTTTCCTGCCACCACCTTCTGGCATGTGGCGGCGGCAGTGAGGTTGATGGAGAGGACTTCAGGGCTACGAAGCTTTCCCGTGCTCGGCGCCTTCCTCGCCTCGATCTCCGATCTGGAGCAGCGAATCCTGGGTTTCCCCCTCGCTTCGTTCCCTGGGAATAGCCGCCATCACATCGCCGAGTCACCTCTGCACGAACCTCGTCCGGATCCCGTTCTGGGCTATCGTCAGGACCGTTCCTCCCACGCAGCTGTCACCTCTTCGCCTCGTCAGTGTGGAGATTCTACAGCCTCGTTCCCTGAGCCTCGTTTCCCCGCTGTCATTCCTGGACATTCGGGCTGGCTCACCCCGGCTGTTTCCCCCTCCTCCTCGATGCGCTTCCTGATCGCTGTGTGTGCCTGGAATTCCGGCCTGGTGAGCTCTCTGCTGGAGACAACGCGAGTGATCCTCAGACGAATTCCCGGGGGGTCCTCCGTTATCGCCGGGCGGGGAGAGGAAGAAGCAGAATCCACTACAGCAGGCGTTACTCAACCTCCAGGGGGCAGGCAAGTCATTGTTTTTTCACACCTGCTTAATGATTTGCTCTGTCACATCCCTGGAGGAGAAGTTCAGGGTTCGCAGCTCCCTGAACTCTCCCCACCTGCTGTAACCTGTATTCCTAATCCCGCATCCTCTGTGTCTCTCTCCGCCGAGCGGTCCCCGGCTCCGGGTCAACGTGGTGGGATATGGAGAGGGCCTGTGGTTCCGCAGCTACATTGCGGACGGAGGAGGGGGACTGACTGCTGCGTGGAGTCTACGCCGATGACTGAGCGTCCCCGGGTCTCCACGGAGGAGCGGTTCGGTCCAGCGGGACGAGATTCTTCTGGCTTCACGCCGAGTGGATCGTCGGCGGGGTTACCTGAGCTGGAGGGATCTCAAGCTGCGCTGACCATCGTGCTGGCTGCGGGGCCCGACGCGGCTAGATGGGAGCCTGACAACGACCTCCTGACGACGGATCCTGGATCTTCGCAGTCCTGGACGGCGTCAGAACCCGAGATCAGGCGAGTGCTCTCCTTTCTCTTCTCTCTTTTTATCTTTGAGCACTTCAGCCTATCTCCAGGGGAGACGAGCAGGGTGCAGCCGCACGCTGCGTCTGAGCTCGTCTCGCCGGGTTCTGGCGCTGCCGGTGATCCTGATCCCGGTTCTGTTTTCTCTTTTGAGCCTTCTTCCAGGGTCACCGGCGAGGAGTTGCTGTTCCTCGTGGTGCTGGAGGGTCCGGGTTCAACGTTGGAGGTTGGTTCTGGTGCAGTATCCAACGTGGATTCGCCCGAGACCCAATCGGGGTCCAACGTGGGTTCGCCTGAGGCCCGATCGGGGTCCGACGTGGGTGCTGCCCCAGTGTTGTCCAGGTCCGGTGAGGAGGTGGCCGTTTTCCTGCGGCCTGACGCCTGTCGCCCTCGTCATCGGCTCTCCCCTGAGCCTCTTCCACCGGGATCCGCTCTACCCTTCGTCCGTCCCAACGGTCCTGGTGGTTGAGTGATGCGGGTCGACGACCCGACCCGCAAAACTTTCGGTATGGTGATCTGGTTCCCCCCACTGGTCTGTGTTTGCCTTTGGGCGGCCTGGTTCGGCCGCCGTTGGACTGGATTCCTGGGATCTGGGTCCAGAGTTCGCCGTCCGAACATTTCTCTTCCCCTGATTCGCCAGCTGGACAATGGGCAGGGAGATCTCCGGAGCCATCTCGGCCATTTTTGGACTCTGCCTGCCATTCACCTTGGGTGTCACTTTTTCTTTTGTTATTAAGGTCACTCGGGTGTAATGTTTTGTCCTGTTGGTGGATTCGTTTTTATAGTGCTGTGTGTTTTCCATCGCTCATGCTCAGCATTTTACTTTTTGTGCCATGTTTTTAGCCTCGTTTTTTCATTGTAGAGTTATGTTCTGTTTCCTTTCAGACCATGCTCTGCAGTTATCCATTTATTCCAGTCACTTTCATTTCTTTAGGTGACTGTGGGTATTTATATATTCGTGTGTGTGGGTTTTTCTTTGCCTGCACCCAGTATTTCTTTTTTATGCCCTGTTTGTTCACTATAGAGTCATGTGCCTTGTTTTCCGTAACACCATGCTCTGTAATTGTCCATTTGTTCCAGTCACCTTCACTCTTCTTGGTGACTGTGTGTATGTACTTATATTGGTGCTGTGTATTGTGTTTCCCCTTTATTTGACCATACTCAGCATTTTTGCCCTGTACCTTTTTGGTGGTTTTTTTCCTTGCTCTGGGTCACGCATGGTTGGTACTCTCTGGGTAGTGTGTAACCGGCGTGCTGACCCAGTTCTTCTCCCCATCTGTACCTCGGTTAATTATTCCCTGCCTTGTCAGTATTGTGTTTGGGTTTTTTTTTTTCCCTCTACCCTACATTGCCCCATTGGTGTTGTCCTTCCCTTGGCTTCTTCCCCTCCGGTCCTGCCTCCCTTCCTCCCACCATGGGGGGGGGGGGGGGGGGGCTGGGATGTTCCTGGTCGTTCAGGAGCCCGACCTTGAGGGGGGGGCTCTGTCACCATGGGTTGAGATGCCGTCTCGGCACTCAGCCCATGTTTTCCCTCATCCCTGCTTCCCATTGAGCAACGTCTCAGCAGGCTCCCAGCTGGCAGCATTACGGACGGCTGGGGCCAATTAGTCCTCATCAGCTGGGGCGCTGCCAATGAGGATAAATAGGAGCAGCCTCGATGACTCAGGGCTGCGACATAAGCACTGCTAGGCTGAAGCCCCTTCGTCTGGTGTCAGCCTCTACTCCCCTTGCAGCATTCCTGTGTTTGTATCCCGCTGTGAGTATGCATGTCTTGTTACCCCCATGTCCGGTACGAGCTACCTACCCCTGCGCTGTGCAGCCTGAGAATGTACGTCTGTATGAGTGTCTGTGCTCTCCTCATCCCTTATCCTTTACCCAAAATAAAACATCTCGACTCACTGGCTTGTCCCTGGCTCTGATTGCCCGGCTCCCTAGAGCCGGGTATGACAATATAGAGCTAACATGCCAATATAATCAGAGTTCCTTTTAAGGATATTTACACCAGGGTTCTTCAACCACAGTGCCATGAGAAACCCTCCAGAGTGCTGTGGGAAATTGTCTAATGCCGCTTTCAAACTACAATTGGTGAGCCACAGACACAGATTCCATTAGCATAAATTAACAACCTAAAAGCCTAACAGTACATTTCTCTGGTCCATCAACTTTACTGTCCTCACATCGCTGATGTCATATGAACGCAGTGTGAGCCTGGAAGCTGGGGATACCAGCCGCTACTGAGTAGATGAGTCACCAAAAGTTAATGTGGGGTGAACCAGCATGAGGCTGCCTAGTGCTGAACCAGGACAAGCTGGTGCCCACTCCACAACAGCCGCAGACAGTCAGAGAGACGCTACAGACTTTGTGGGAGTGACTGAAAAAAATTCTCTGAAAAGAAACTGCTCACTCTCAGCCGCTGCCATGTCTGAGCCCACCACACTGTCCAAACAGGCGCACCAGCCAGGAAGAGCTCCTCCAGAAACTGCATCCCGATGTCAGCACCAAACAAGTGGAAAACTGTCATGGATCTCCACCTGTCTGTCCGTCCGTCCACCTGTCTGTCCATCCATCCATCCATCCATCCTCTATCTATCATCCATCCATCCATCTATCCATCCATCATCCAGCCAGCCATCATCCAGCCATCATCCATCAACCATCTGGCCATCCATCCATCCACTACCCCTGTAAGTCTCATTTTCAAATTAATTTATTCTCCTGGTAATGGTGCAATATCAGCACTGATTTGTATGTAATTGTGCCACATTTCACAAATTACAACATGAGCACAGCAGAAACATTCATGGCTGAGTTTCCTGACAGCTGCACAATTCCAAAAAGTTTGGAAGAATAAATGAAAACTGAAATCCAAAGCTCTGGTGTGGGAGCATTTTGAGCTGAAGCTCAATGATCGAGGAGAGTCCAGTAATGTCAACGAGGTGGTATGTGGCCTATATTTGAAAACAGTTTTAACAAAACTGAAAAATGCATTGAAAACAACTATCTGACTCAATTTTTCCAAGTGGTAAGAAAACTGGGCTCAGACATGGAGAGCCTCCATTTCCCCACCGTCTGGTATGAAGGAGCCTTTGACCAACAATGCAGATATAAACATGATAGTGATACATGAAAAACACTACTAATAATTTATTGTCTTCAAAAATTTGTGATCATTACAGGTATACAGTGATCCCTCACTTACCGCGGTTAATGGGTTCCAGAACCGACCGCGAAAAGTGAAAAACCGCGAAGTAGCGTCACCCCTAATGACGTCATCCATAAATAATACGTACGTTCATTCTCTCACTCTCTCTCTCTCATATGATACGTGTGTGTGTGTACGTGTACATGCATACGTAGATGTAAATAAAGTGTACATAAATATGTTTTTAGAACTCTTTTATTCTTATAACAAGATACGTAACTCAAGATGAAGATGATTTACTTCACAGGTTAATGAGAGCTTTACTGCTCCTCAGGTGACGCCTCATCGTCAGGTGCTAGAGGCGCAGGATCGTCGAGGGCAGCTGGAGAAGCTGCAGAAGGCGGCGTAGTGGCTCGATGGGAAGACTATTTCGCACAAAATGGCACAAGAGAACAGCAAAAAGTTCCACGCGGCGAGACTACGTAACACGAGCGATAAAGAGCAATGAATGCGGTCTTCCTTCCCTTCATGGGCGCTCGGCAGGGAGAGGAGGTGGGTGAAACGTCTCGGCCAATCAGCTTGCGAGATTTCCGAGCCGAGCCAACACGAGAACAGCGAACAGAGAGGTGGATTTTTTGAGTTGTGCGGCTCTCCATGTTGATACCTGATGGTCTAATGTAGTCTCCCTGCCTTCTGCTAGCGCTCGCCCATTATTTCTCAATTTTGAATTTTTGATGAATATTTTTGAAAAATCCGCGATGCACTGAGGGCGCGAAAGGTGAAGCGCGAAGTAGCGAGGGATCACTGTAATTACATGACTCTCATCAGATTTGCCTTAATAGACTACAGTGGGTCATTTCATAACACTTAATGGGGGACCAAAAAAGGTTGAAAAAACCTGATCTACATCACCAGGGTCACCAGGAGGGCCCACAACATCATCAAGAACCGACCATCTACAGCCCAGTCTCTTCTCAGTCCTGCCATCAGGAGGGTGGTACTGGAGTGTGTAGTCCTGCACATCCTGCCCAGGCCGTCAGACCACCTGTCAATGCCCCCCCCCCCCCACACACCTCGTCTCCTGAACTCTGACTCTACCACTCCCTGCACCATTCACACATACACCCACACCCAGGGACAGTCTCCACTTAACCTAGCATACATGTCTCTGTGCTGTGGGAGGAAACCTGAGTAACATGCACACACAAGCATGGGGAGAACAAGCAAACCCCCCACAGACAAGTCCTGCTGGGTGGCTAACTAACAGATGTCTGTGGTTGGCCTCCTTGTGAAGGATTTATAAACTGTTTATATGTTATTAATTAGATTATAAATTATTATGAATAAGCAATAATAAATGACTTCACACAGTGATGTAGCCTCAAAATCCAGGGCTGCACTTTTATTCTACCGTGTTACGTCACAGCTTACTTTATCTCTACTATTTACAGAAGACAGACATGCTGTATTGATGGAAGAATCTGCACTATAAAGACCTTCACATCCTCCCCAGGAACACAGAAACTTCTCTCAAGAACAAAACAATGGCATTTTCTTCTTGCAACGTGTTCTTGACACATCATCATGGCAGAACTTTTTTCTTGTGCAGTGTCCGACAACTATCGTGTGATTGGTCAGAAATGTGAATTTCCCAGCAGTTCTGCACTGGAGCTTCTTGTGAAGTCTGAAAGGTCCTGGCCAGAAAGAACTTTGTTCTTGTTCTGGGCACCTCAAGAAAAAGAACAAATGTCTTTGTTCTTGTGGCGTACGTCCAGGCCTTCACATTGGCCATTCTTACGATATTAGAAAAATGTAAAGCCAGTTACTATAGAGACGCCGTCCTGGTGAGGACATTGGTTTCTTCTCTGAGTAGTGGGAAAATTTCTCACATGACTGTAAAGTTTTTTCTGCACCTTTAAGTTTTTGTTTCACATGCGATGAAGAAGAAGAAGCGCAACAATCAGAAAAGCACTCAGAGAGTGCATACCTCTGCCAAGGCTCCTTCCGTCCCTCATGGATCACCTCCAAAATCTAATGGTTCGTGTGTAGCCCAAGAGCCACCTCTGGTGAATATTTCATCTAAATCTGTCCAGCAGTTTTTGTGTAATCCTGCTGACAGTCAAACCAACATGGATGAAAACATGACCTCCTTGGTGGAGGTCACAACTAGAAAGCACTAAACTGACTTCCGGTTATGGCGGCCGCCTAGAAGGACACGTATCACTCTGCTCTGCTCCTGGAAATAAAGATTCGGCAAATAACTCTCTCATTTGGAACAGAACTTTTCCCAGCATTTGGGTGAGGATATGCCGGGGAAGACTAAGGCTGGGAAATCAAGCGGGGGAAAAACTGAATCGCCGAAGCAGTCCAAATTAACGGACTTTAAAGTTTGTGGCGCAGTAGAAAAAGCTGCGGATATGGCGGATGAAACTAGCGGTGGTGCGGTAACTGCTGATGATGGCGGCACAGGTGCAGTGCTGGCTGCCATTAGCTCAATGAGAGCAGACTTTTCCGCTAAACTTGATGGGATTATGGCAGCGTTGGATGCAATGAGAAAGGAGTTGGGTGACTGCGTGGAGCGAGTGACGCAGGCGGAGCTTCGTGTTTCCAGTGCGGAGGATGAAATCAGCGGACTTCAAATAAAGGTGCGCACTTTGGAAAAAAAAAATAAAGATCTGGAAAATAACGTTCTGGACTTGGAGTCCCGGTCCAGACGGAACAACCTGAGGCTGGTGGGTTTACCGGAGGGAGCCGAAGGTCGTGATTCATGCTCCTTTTTGGAGGGGTGGATCCCGGAGGCGCTGAACAACGCGGAGCTAAAATCATCAGTCGTCTTGGAAAGCTCCCACCGAATTGGCCCACCGAGAGGTAACAAGGCAGCACCGAGGACGCTAATTATGAAGTTCCTTAGCTACAGAGACAGGATGACGATCTCCAACGCGGTGCGGGCCAAAGGAGAAATTAAATACCAAGATCAGCAGGTGCGGTTCTACCCAGATTTGGCCTCAGGAATCCAACAATTAAGGAAGCAGTTTGACCCCATCCGTAAAGAACTGCGCAACCTTGAGATTCGTCATGGAGTGATTCACCCTGCAAGACTTCTGGTCACATATGAGGGCAGAACACACATCTTCAAGACCCCCGAGGAGGCGCAGGAGCTCATCAAGAAGATCCAGGAAGAGACTGATGGGAGCTAAGCATGAACAGAATATAGGGTAGAATATTTGAGCATTTAACTGATTAGAAGCATATAACAAGATTACAAAATATAGATTGTATTACATAATAAAAAAAATTTAAAAAAAAAAAAGTACAAAATTGCTATAAAATTTTGGAGTTAAATTGGAAAATTACAGAAGAGAGTTAATGTTACGTTATTAAAAGCAGTAGAGTTAGGGTGATTGGAAGGATGAAGAAGGAGTGGCTTTGGCTGATCCTCGTGGGTGTGGAACGGTCGATGGCTATATCGGGAGACGGAATTTTTCTTTTGTTTTTGGGGGGATTGCCACAAATGTGGGAAGGGGGAATTTGTTTGTGTGTAGTTTGTAGGGTGAATGTTCAACCACTCATTTTTTTTGCTTTTCTGTTTGAGCATGTTTACACTGCAAGGTAATCCCAAACTCCCTATTGATCATAAATCAAAGCGTTAATCTTAATTTAACTTCATGGAATTGCAGAGGTCTACAAAATTTAAAAAAACTTAAACAAGTTATGAATAAAATAAAAGACATGGGTTCAAAAATTGTGTTTTTACAAGAAACTCATCTAATAGAGGAGGATGTAAAAAGAATTAGGAGTAGATGACAAGGAAATGTTTTCACCTCATCATTTTCATCCCGAGCCAGGGGAGTTATGACTCTCATACATAAATCAGTCCCATTTCAAGTGAAAAATGAAATTGGAGACAAATTTGGAAGATATGTAATCATTCAAGGATCTTTGCTATTAGAAAATATAAACTTGGTGAACTTATATGGTCCCAATATAGATGATCAAAAGTTCTTTGCTAATTTATTTCTTATCTTATCATCACTTACAGGGCAACATATAATAGCAGGGGATTTTAATTGTACATTGAATCCCGGTATAGATAGATCAACAGGACTGGACTGTACGCACAATGGATGTAGGATGACCATTAATCATTTTATGAAAGAATTGAAATTGATAGATATATGGAGAGAAATGAAACCACAAGTTAAAGCATACTCTTGTTATTCCAATACCTACAAGACATTCTCACGTATTGATTATTTTTTGATCTCCACAGAATTAAGGTCCAAGATTCAAAACTGTTTTTATGATAACATCGTGATCTCTGATCATGCACCCTGCTGTCTAATATATGTAGATAAGAAATTGACAAAGGAACCAGGTAGATGGCAATTTCAGCATAAATGGCTTCAGGATGAGGAATTTGTTAAATACATAGAAAAACAGATAGATGAGTTCTTTGACATCAATACTACACAAACATCAGCATGTGTAAAGTGGGAGGCTTTCAAAGCTTTTATTAGGGGACATATTATTAGTTATACAGGTTCAAAATCTAAGAAGACTCGAGAGGAGAGAGTCCAATTGGAACATAAAATAAAACTTCTTCAAGAAAGAGTATATGCAGGAAGAGATCCAAGGTTGGAGAACGAATTACTGATTTTGAGAGCTGAATATGACAAAAAATCAGCGAATAGAGCTGCCTCGAGTCTTCTAAGATTGAAACAATCTTTTTATGAACAAGGTGAAAAATCAGGAAAGTTATTGGCATGGCAGATTAAACAATTAGAATCTAAAACACCAATTACCAGTATTATAAGTAACGGACAGGTAGTTATAGATCCTTTAGAAATTAATAGAGCCTTTAGAGATTACTATGAAAAATTATATGATACCAAAAATGAATCTGACTTAACAAAACTACATGGGTTTTTGAACGAACTATTTATACCGTGTATTCCAAATGAAAATAGGGAGATACTGGAGTCTAAAATTAGTCAAGAAGAAGTTGGACTAGCCATTGATAATATGAAATCAGGAAAAAGTGCAGGACCAGATGGTCTTCCAGTTGACCTTTATAAAAAATTTTAGAATAAATTAACAAAACCTTTTTTGGAAATGGTTTTAGAAGCATTTCAAAATAGTAATTTACCATCATATATGAATAATGCCTTAATTATACTGTTGCCAAAACCAGGTAAGCCCTCTAATAAATGTGAAAATATGAGACCAATAAGCCTATTAAATGCCGACCTTAAGATAATCTGTAAAATTTTAGCAAGACAAATACAAGAAATTTTACCAAATATTATTAATCGAGATCAGAATGGCTTTATAAAGGGAAGACAAGGCTTCCATAATGTAAGAAGACTATTTAATATTATTTATTCTAATAAAGAAGCACCGGATACAGCTCTCTTATCACTGGATGCCGAAAAAGCCTTTGATAGAGTTGAATGGCCCTTTCTTTTTGAAGTCTTACAAAGGTTTGGACTTGGAAATAATTTCATAAAATGGGTTCAGATAATATATAATAATGCTACAGCAGAAATCCTAACAAATAACAATATTTCAAAATCAATAAAAATCAATAGAGGATGTCGACAAGGCTGTCCACTTTCACCTTTACTGTTTACTATGGCAATTGAACCTTTAGCGATGGCGATACGTCTACAGTCACAAATATATGGAATTAAAGTTGGACCAACAGAACATAAAATCTCCCTGTATGCCGATGACATAATTTTGTTTATGTCGAATCTTAAAAAATCAATTCCGACCTTGTTGAATTTAATAAAGAATTTTGGGGAAATATCAGGATATAAAATAAATAAAACTAAATCTTCAATATTAATGCTAAATGAGACCCAGAGAAATTACCCAACCCCTGAGGTAAATCAATTCAATGTTGTAAATCAGTTTAAATATTTAGGAATCCAAATTGTGCCTAAGCTAGAATCAATCGCCAGTGTCAATTATGAAGCCTTAATGACAGATATTGATGAGTTACTTCAGAGATGGATGTCACTACCAATGTCGATGATCGGGAGAATTAATATACTTAAAAGTAATATCTTACCTAAAATACTTTATTTATTTCAATACATTCCCTTACCACCACCTTTAGATTTATTCTCAAGAATTAAAAAAAAGTTAGTGGAATTTATATGGAACAACAGGAGGGCTAGATTACGTCTGTCTTTATTATATTTACCATTTGATCGTGGAGGTCTGAAATGTCCAAATTTTATGTTGTATTATTGGTCGGCACAACTGAGGTCTATGACATATTATTTTTCATCAAATGATCTCCCTCACTGGACTGAAATGGAATCATACAATTTACCTTTACCTCTTCCCATATTCATATACTCAGATTCGGCAAAAAAATTACAAAAACAAGTTAAAAATCCATTTGTAAAGCATATGATCAAAATATGGTGTGAAGCTAAAAACTATTTAAAAGAACCACAGTTATTGTCACAATTTAGTCCAATATGGGGTAATCAATATTTTAAACCAGGGAGAGCGGACGCTGTATTTAAAGTATGGAATTTAAAAGGGATACAAAAGATTCAGGATTTATATTTGCCATGTGCAGAAAACATAATGTCTTTTGAAGAGCTGAGGATCAAATTTAATCTCAATAGAACACATTTTTTTAAATATCTTCAACTTAGAAACTTTATTCGATCAAATCAAAATAAAGCTCTCACTCAACCAATTTATTCATCCTTGGAAAAAATGTTGATGAAAGATAGTAAGAGAAAGGGTATTATTTCAGAGTTTTATAACTCATTGACACTATCTTCAAGTGAAAATTCACTGAAAAGATTAAACTACTGGAAAGAAGATCTGCAAACTGAAATTTCAGAGGAACAATGGGAATTGGCTTGTACAGAAGCTCAAACCAAATCAATAAATGTACGCCTTAAATTGATACATTTCAAATGGTTAATGCGGATGTATGTTACACTGGAGGAGTTAAATAGATATAACAAAAATATACCAGATACATGCACAAAATGCATGGAAAGTAAAGGAACCCTATTTCATTGTTTATGGGAATGTAGATTAATAAGAAGGTTTTGGGAAGAGGTGAGGGTAACAATTGAAAAAATAATCTCAAAACAAATCATATTGAATCCTAAACTGTTTTTGTTGGGTCTGTACCCAGAAAAGCATAATTTTAATAAAAGTGAAAGAACATTCATAGACCTCAGTTTGCTTAATGCCAAAAAATGTATTGCACTATTATGGAAAAAGACTCATAGACCAGATGTGACTCAGTGGTTAAGACATATGTTAACAAACCTTCCTTTAGAAAGAATAACATATATACTGAAATCAAAGGAAATTGTGTTTGAGAATATATGGAGACCTTTTATTGATTATGTAAAAAATTTAAACATAACTCTTGAAGAAGAAGGTGAATGATGTGTGTGGACCTTGTAAATTCCAAACTGGTGAACATAATATGTATACTTATGTATTGGATTGTCTAGACTAAACAGAGGAGCATTGTTGAAGATTTGATTTTGTTGGTGGTTGTTGGTGTTTTTTAGTGCATTTTTTTTTTGTAGTACTTTAATGTTAGTGTTTGACTGTTTGTATCATGTTTGTTAAAAAAAAAGGTTCAATAAAGATACTGTGGAAAAAAAAGAAAGCACTAAACTGAGATGCAGGCACACACCTTCTGCAGCCCAATAGATTTACACTCTTCACCTTAGACCTTGTGACCCCAAACCCATACTTCTACGTCAGGATGCCAAGGTCAACCTGTGTACCACGTTTGGTGACCACAGCCAAATCCAGCTGTCCTAAAATGGTAAATGATTTCAGACCAGTTGCTTTGATTTCAATTTTGATGAAAATTTTTGAAAAACTGGTCAGATTTGAGGTCCTAAAGCAGACTGAGCATGCATTGGATCCTTTGCAGTTTGCCTATAGGCCTCACAGAGAAGTGGAGGACGCCACTGCCACTCTGTTTAACATGCTTTTTAAACATCTGGATTTTAATGGGACACACGCCAGGCTTTTATTTGTGAACTTTTCTTCCGCTTTTAATACAATCCAACCTCGTATTTTAGTTGAAAGGCTCCTGCAACAATTTGATCTGAGCAATAATCTGGTGGGTTGGATTCTGAAATTTTTAACCAACAGGACACAGAGAGTAAGGGCCAATGGTACATTGTCTGACCAAAAGTGTTCTTCTGTTGGCTTTCCTCAGGGGTGTGTGTTGTCACCACTACTCTTCATCCTGTACACAAACATGTGTCGGAGCAGACATGACAACAGACACATTATAAAGTATGCTGATGATTCAGTTATTGTCAGTCTCCTCCAGGATGGTGAGAGTGGCCACGGCCCAGTAGTTGATGATTTTGCTCACTGGTGTGAGGATTCCTACCTGCGGCTGAATACGACAAAAACTAAAGATATGATTATTGACTTTAGAAGGAAAACTCCCAGGCACGAAGTCACTGTACTAAAAGGTCAGACCACTGAATGTGTACAATCCTACAAATATCTTGGGATGATTATTGATAGTAATGTAAACTTTGAAGAGAACTGTGAAAGGGTGTGCAAAAAGGGTCAGCAACATTTGCATTGTTTACGGAAACTCGCACACTTCCAAATTGACCGAACCATAATGACAATGTTTTATCGGGCTTTTATTATTTAGCTACAATGCTCTGCACTGTGTGTTTATATATTCATATATTTATTCCATCCAGCTACAATGCTCTGCACTGTGTGTCTGTGTGTGTGTATATATATATTTTATAGTAATATCTACATATGTATATTAGCTGCTCTTGCTTGCTTGTTTTTTTTTCTTGCCTTCTGATTGTTGCTCTGAGTGTTGCTATCCCTGTGCTGTTGCAATCCTGGAATTTCCCCGTTGTGGGACTAATAAAGGCTTATCTTATCTTATCTTATTGAATCTGTTTTATCCTTTTCTTTAGTGTCATGGTTTGGTCAGATAAAACTGAAACAGAGGAAATCCTTGGATCAGGTAGTTAGATGGTCCAGTCGTTTGCTTGGTGAGTCACAGCTGAGCCTGACATCCCTGTACACCAGACAAGTACAGAGGATGGCTACCTCCATTTTAAATGATGATTCCCACCCTTTGCACTGCAACTTTAAGCTTCTTCCCTCCAGACGGAGGTTTGCTGTCCCAAAAAGTAAAACCCAGCGCTACAAAAACAGCTTTGTCCCTGCTGCTGTCAAAGAGTTGAACAAGATGTAGCAATACATTGCACATAATTTAGTTACCTATTTATTAATTTTTATTTTATATTTACTTATTTTTGTAGGTTTTTTATTTGGGTTCTAAAGCTTTTATTGGGTTTTAGACTTTTGAGTTTTTAACCTCTTTGACTAGTCTTTGACTTTTTAATTTGACCCTTCTCTCTTCTCTCTTTGTTTTTTCTCTCATCTCTTTGTCTTATGTCCTGATTGATGGAGCCTTGAGTATTTTTATCATGTTTATAGTCAGCTTCATGTGTGCCTGTGTTTGTGTTTATGTTGAATGTAACTGTGGTTTGTAAATATGGATGTCACCAGACTGCAAAACAAATCCACCTACGGGTACAAATAAAGTAACCTGAACCTGAACAGCACAATTCCCTGTGGGCTTACAGTACGGACACAGCCGGCATCGACCACCTTACCCGCGTCGCACTTGGAACACCGTATGTAAATCAAGACATTTTTTTCATGTCCGAGCACTCTAAGCTCCGCCCACATTCAGCCAACAGTGCACTATCTGCTTTACAGCTCATTTTAACAGAGAGACACAAAATTTGTGTGTGAATGATGAAGGAAGCACTCCAAGGGAGAAAATGGAAAACTACCCAGGAGGCCAAATGTCACCAAAATGTGCCGGTCCTCATTCCCACATATGGCCACTGGTACCACAGAGAGCCACATCACAGAGCTTACAACTGTGGATGAGCACACGCTTTAAACAAACAAGCGTGTAAAGTCAAGCAAAGGTTTGGATGCTGTTATGGAGTGAACTCAGCAGGCAGGCATCCCCTCAGTGCTGTTAAAAAGCCCAAATCATGGCTGCCTCTTTGCCACCACAGTGCCCTGAGCAGCAGAAGGCGCCAAAATCTCTAAGTCCAGTGGTGCTTAAACAAGCACATGGCACGCCCATAACAAATATGACCGCCCAGCACTGATGTGAAAAGGGAGCTGTTAAAATGGTTCTGTTCAGACAGCCGTGTAAGGCGCTGCAGGAGGGAGGCCTTCTGTGGTGGGTGTTGAAGTGAGAAACAGACCAAAGTCAAAGAACAATTCAACGAGCTTCAAAATATAATGGAACAGCTGCTCATTAAAGGTTTGCCCTGACTCATTCCCTATGGACTGAGAGGAACCAAACAGGTCACAGCTATTTATTTATTTTATTTTAGTTTTGTATAGTTTCTTAATCCCAGAGGAAAATTCAGGGCATCCACCTGGATGGATGAGGCAGCCACGGTGCGGCGCCAATCCCTTCATTATTCACACACACATTCACACCTAGGGCCACTTTACAGTCTCCAATTAGCCTAACTTGCATGTTTTTGGCCTGTGAGAGGAAACCTGAGTACCTGGGGTAAACCCACACAGACACGGGGGGAACATGCAAATTCCACACAGAAGGGTCACCGATGGTCAGGGGGTGGGATCAAACCCACGACCTTCTTACTGTGCTGCCACAGTGCTAACTACTGCACCACCGAGCTGCCCAGTCAGTCTTTCTTATCAGTCTTTCTCTGCAAGGGAACCACCAAGGGTCCCACACTTCACCCATCGCTTTATGCAGCTGTGGAGACCTCACCTGTAGAAGTCTGCAGGCTGAGTCAGAAGCCACAACTTAACCTCAGAAATCAGCATTTCATCATCTTGGAAGTGCTTTCCTTTCAAAAAAATGTCTTCATGATTGGAAAGAGGTGGAAGTCAGATGGTGTGAGGTTGGGAGTGCCTGTTTTAATAATCCTCAACAAGTTCTGCAGCAGTGAAGCATAGTAAGTCCTGGTAATTGTGGTACCCTTTGTCAGGAAGTCCATCATCAATACTCCATGCTGGTCCCAAATAACCCATACATGACTTCTTTGGAGGTGATGAGTCATAATGCTGTTCCAAGTCAGAACCAACAAAGGGACGGATGGATTTGTATCTCTAGTAGAGCTTCCCTCTGTGGTGAGATCTGAAACCAACAAATTGTTCTCTGGTTCACATTAGCAGGCAAATTTATCCAACGTTCATGGTTTACTGCAGTTTACTCCGACACATTCACTTCAGCAAATGCATCTTGGCAGAAATGGCGTGCTCGCTCTGTCCTCAAGATGAAGATCCTCTGTTTATGGTTAGAAGCTGTCCAGGTCTGGTCCATTTTATGAGGCTGTCTATGAGGTGTTATCCAGCAGTTACAGTAGAAGTAGTCAGTAGTCAGTCAGTAGTATTACAATCATTGCCCCGTTACACTGTTGATGGCTGAGTCTTGGACTCATCTCAGACATCTCAAACAAACTCTGAAATGGGCTGAGACTGAGACTTTCTGTTTAGCTTAAAAGCCTTTCTCATCTGCTTTCATTTGAAAACCTCAACAATCGTGCAGCCACTGTAGTGTAAAGTTGAAGGCAGACAAGCCTGTACCTAAAGTGTAAATGAATGATCATGTATGTCTAGTACTCTGGGTAAAGTACTCTCTCTCACCTCATATCACTGCTGATTGCCTACCTGATTCTACTGAGCCACTCCTCCTGCGCCTCATCAGCCTCTGTCTTTAAGAAGGGAGTCATCCCTCACTCAGCAGCTGAACTCTGGTCTTCCAGCCGGTGTGTGCTCTTCTGCTCACCTACTTGCCTCTACCTTCGTCTTTGTCTTTGTCATGGCGGCCGCTGGGCCGCCATCAGCTCCAGCTGCGCACACACCTGCCGCCAATAACCAGCAGGCTTTAAAAGCCGGTGTCACTGACTGCTCTGCACGGAGTCGTCTGTCGTCTTCGCCACGCAACGCGTCAAGGACACGACCTCAAACCAGAGCTACTACAAAGCCTCTTCGCCAAGCCACGTCACGTAAGCATCAGCAAACCTTACCTTATCAAAGTAACTTCCCCTGTGCACAGGTGGACCTCCCTGACGGCGGACCCGGCTTGTGTGTTTCCAGGGTTGCCAGGTCGCAGCGAGACTCGCTCAGCTCCAGCTGTCTGTCAGCATCGCACTCATCCACACATCCACACACACACTAACTTCACTGGGTTAATAAATAATTGTCTAATCACTCTACTCGTGTCAGTGTCTGTCTCCTGGGTCAAGCAACCATGTCAGTACGACTCCGTCAAGACGACCCAGCAGACAGCGCGCTGACACGCCGTCTTAACACCCTTAGCGCACGAGTAGATCTATTATTCTTAATCAATTAACTCAGATTAACAGCCGGCTGGATCGCCTGGAAGGACACCAGGCGTTCCCCCTGGCCGCTGGGGCCTCACCAGCCCCTGTTAACCCACCTACTAGTCAAACACACCAGCCTCCTTCACCTCACCTCACTCCCGTGCCTACCCCCGCCCGCTTTAGCGGAAAACTCGGGGAGGCACGGGGTTTCTTGCTACAGTGAGAAACAGTTTTTCACCGCGTCCCGGGAGATTTCCCCACGGATCATAGCAAGATTGGGTACATCTCAAACCTGCATGAAGGGAGGGCGTTAGCTTGGGCGTACAAAGTTATGGCTAAACCCAGCTACGCCCCTTTAACATACCAGCAATTTGTGGCAGAGTTCCTTGAGATTTTTGACCATACTGACCGGGGCGCGGTGTTAACAGACCGGGTGCTTAACCTTCGGCAGGGCAACAAATCCGCCGCCGATTTCGTTGTAGACTTCCGGGTGCTAGCAGCAGAGGTTGGGTGGGGGGATTCTGCTCTTTGCAGTATTTTTCTCCGCAGCCTTAGCTCGGAGCTAAGAGATGAACTAGCAACACGGGATAAGCCAGACAGATTAGGTGAACTGATTTCACTCACCATTAGTTTGGGCAACAGGCTGAAGGAGCGGGCGGCCAAACGTAGGGCTGCCAGCCGTTTGGTTAAACCACACCCCCGCTCCTCCCGGCCGCCTCTCCCGGCTCTGCCTCCGCCGGAGGAACTTCCGGGGCAGAAGGAAATGATTATTGGGCAATCGGGTGTTTTGGCGGCTGAGAGACAGCGCCGAAGGGATCTGGGTCTGTGTTTTTACTGTGGTAGTGAGTCCCACAGGGTAGCTGAGTGTTCCAACCGGTTAAAACGGGAGGTCCGTGGGTTACAGTAGGGGGATTCACGGACGTTAATCAGAAAAACCCCCTCACCAGTTGCCTTATCCCCATCAGAATAATTTATAAACACAAGGAACACATGACATATGCCCTCATTGATTCTGGAGCTGAGCAAAGCTTCATTTCAGGAGACCTGGCAACCCATCTGGGCCTCAGCTGTCAACCCCTTCGTCCGTCTGTCAACCTCATTACACTGTCAAAGGCTTCACTAACCACTGTCTCCCACCAGACGGCCCCTGTGTCGGTGATTATTTCTGGAAAACATAGGGAGGAGATCCGGTTTTTGGTGTTGCCTATCTCCTCCTCCCCTGTGATCCTGGGTTACCCGTGGCTACGACTTCACAACCCCACTTTCGACTGGCAAGCAGGAAACATCACTGCGTGGAGCACCTTTTGTCTCAGTGCCTGCCTCCAGTCTGCAGCATGTGCCCCCTCGGTATCGATGACCCCGCCCTCGACACCGCCCCCGGACCTGTCCAAGGTACCAGAGGTCTACCATGATCTGGGAGTGGTTTTCAGCAAGTCACGGGCGCTGTCCCTTCCCCCCACCGCCCCTACGACTGTGCGATCAACCTCAGGGCAGGGGCCCCGCTCCCAGCAAGTCGATTGTATAGCCTGTCTGCCACGGAGTGTGAGGCCATGGACACGTACATTAAGGAGTCCCTCAGCTCTGGAATCATTCGACCATCTTCCTCGGTGGTGGGGGCAGGTTTCTTCTTCGTGGGAAAGAAGGATGGCTCGCTACGTCCCTGTATCGACTTCCAGGGGCTCAATGAAATTACCATCAAGGACAAACACACGCTGCCCCTAATGAACTCAGCCTTTGACTCTCTCCAGGGGGCGTCATGGCTTACGAAACTGGACCTCCGTAACGCTTATCACGTGGTGCGCATTAAGGAGGGCGATGAGTGGAAGACGGCGTTCCGGACCCCAAGTGGCCACTTTGAGTACTTGGTGATGCCGTTTGGGTTAACCAACACTCCGGCCGTCTTCCAGCGCTTAATCAACGACGTCCTCCGGGACTTTCTGATCTCCTTCGTGTTTGTATATTTGGATGACATCCTGATCTTTTCACGCACATTGGAGGAACACCAGGTGCAAGTTAGACGGGTCCTGCAGCGCCTCCTGGAGAACCAGTTATTTGTCAAGGCCGAGAAGTGTGAGTTTCACACCAGCTCGACGTCCTTTTTGGGGTTTATTGTTGCACACAATCAGGTGCTCCCTGACCCGTCCAAGGTCAAGGTGGTGGTGGATTGGCCCACGCCCACGTCCAGGAAACAGTTGCAGGGGTTTTTGGGATTCGCCAACTTCTACCGCCGTTTTGTGCCAAATTTTGGGATCATCGCCCGGCCCCTGACCAGCCTCACGTCCCCCAAGACCCCCTTTCGCTGGAGCGAGGAAGCGGCTGCGGCGTTCGGGAAGATGAAGGAGGAGTTTGCCTCTGCCCGCGTCCTGACCCAGGTGGACCCAGCCCTGCAGTGCTTGGTGGAGGTGGACGCCTTGGATTCTGGAGTTGGGGCGGTCCTCTCTCAATGCTCCCCTGTGGATGGGGTGATCCGGCCATGCGCCTTCTTTTCCCACCGCCTAACACCTGCTGAGAGGAACTACGGCATCGGTGACAGGGAGCTGCTGGCTGTGAAGCTCACCTTGGAGGAATGGAGGCACTGGCTGGAGGGGGCTGCCCAGCCGTTCGTCGTCTGGACGGATCACAAAATCCTAGAGTATCTCCGGACGGCTAAACGACTGAACTCCCGCCAGGCCCGCTGGTCCCTCTTCTTTGGCCAGTTTAATTTCACAATCACCTACCGGCCAGGGAGCAAGAACACTAAGCTGGACGCCCTCTCCAGGCAGTTCGAGGCAGAGACCGTCGGAGATCAGGAGAAGACCATCCTGCCTTCATCCTGTGTGGTGGGCGCCCTCGTGTGGGAGATCCAGGACAGAGTCAGGAGGGCGCAGGAGACTGAGCCCGACCCGGGTGGGGGTCCCCCGGGCCGTTTGTTCGTTCCCCCTTCGGTCAGGAGCGAGGTCATCCAGTGAGGTCATGCTTCTAAGTTGGCGTGCCATCCAGGAATCGCTCGCACGGTCGACCTGCTTCAGAGAGCCTTCTGGTGGCCAGGGCTGAGGAAGGACATCACCAGCTATGTCTGGGCCTGTGCCTAGTGCGCCACCTGTGCCCTTCCCGCCCCTGGTCCCATGTGGCTTTGGATTTTGTGACTGGCCTGCCCACTTCTGATCACTTCACCTCGGTCCTGACTATAGTGGACCGCTTCTCCAAGGCAGCCCATTTTGTGCCTCTCCGGGGGTTGCCTTCGGCACGGGAGATGGCGGATCTCCTGGTACAGCATGTGGTCCGCCTTCATGGCATCCCTGCGGATATTGTCTCGGATCGAGGTCCGCAGTTTGTCTCCCAGGTTTGGAAGGCGTTTTGCACGGTGTTGGGAGCCACAGCAAGTCTCTCGTCGGGGTATCATCCGCAGAGTAATGGCCAGTGTGAGCGAGCCAATCAGGAGCTGGAGGCTGCGCTCCGCTGCGTCATATCCTCTTGTTCCTCTTCTTGGAGTACGTTCCTGCCCTGGATCGAGTACGCGCACAATGGCACGGTGTCTTCAGCAACTGGGATGTCCCCGTTCAAGGCATCTTTGGGGTATGATCCACCACTGTTCCCGGAGGAGGAGAAGGAGGTGGCTGTCCCTTCGGTGCAGGCTCATGCCAGGCGTTGTCGTCGGATCTGGACCATCACCCGCAGAGCCCCCATCAAGACCACGGAACACAATATTCAGGTGACCAACCATCACAAGAGGCCTGCCCCGGACTATAAGGTGGGTCAACAGGTTTGGCTGGCTACAAAGAATATCAGTGTGCCGGCCGAGAAGCGCAAGTTAACGAAGCGTTTCATCGGCCCATATGTGATTTCACGTATTGTTAACCCGGTGGCTGTGCGCCTAGCTCTCCCCCCTTCCATGCGCATCTGTCCTACCTTTCATGTCTCCCAGGTCAAGCCCTACATCTCCGACCCTCTGTGCCCGCCCCCCGCGGTGCCTTCCCCCCCCGGGGATGATCGACGGCCACCCAGCTTGGGGGGTTACTGCCATCTTGGATGTCCGCCAGCGGGGCCGGGGTCTTCAGTACTTGGTGGACTGGGAGGGATTCGGCCCTGAGCACCGCTCCTGGATTCGCCCAGCGTTGATCCTTGACAAGCAGCTCATCTGCGATTTCCATCGGGCGCATACAGGCAGGATAGGGCAGGTGCCTGGAGGCACCTCTAGAGGGGGGAGTACTGTCATGGCGGCCGCTGGGCCATCATCAGCTCCAGCTGCGCACACACCTGCTGCCAATAACCAGCAGGCTTTAAAAGCCGGTGTCACTGACTGCTCTGCACGGAGTCGTCTGTCGTCTTCGCCACGCAACGCGTCAAGGACACGACCTTAAGCCAGAGCTACTACAAAGCCTCTTCGCCAAGCCATGTCACGTAAGCATCAGCAAACCTTACCTTGTCAAAGTAACTTCCCCTCTGCACAGGTGGACCTCCCTGGCGGCAGACCCGTCTCCCCTGACAACGGGGCTTCTCCTCCTCCTCCTCGGATCTCCTCCTCACCTTCACAGCACCAAGCTCCACACTCACCCAGCCACGTCAAGTCACGGAGCGGACAGAAGTCTCACAGCGGCACCTGCAAGTAAGCAGCACAAATCACAATCTCCCGTTGCTGCGACCTGCATTAATCCCTTGTGCTTGTATGTTTCCAGGGTTGCCAGGTCGCAGCGAGACTCACTCATCTCCAGCTGTCTGTCAGCATCGCACTCATCCACACATCCACACACATACACTAACTTCACTGGGTTAATAAATAATTGTCTAATCACTCTACTCGTGTCAGTGTCTGTCTCCTGGGTCAAGCAACAATGTCAGTCTTCTCCCTATGTGGGACTCAAATCATCTCCCAACTTGCAAGAATAGAAAAGGCACCCTACCTCCCCACACCTGCAAAAGGCAGCCAGCACAAGTCACTTACCATCAGCATTATTTCACAGTAGATTCATGAACTTTGTGCTGACTCTTGTGTCCTCTCTGTGTCAGCGTTTGGGTCCTTTCTTAATAAAACATGCTAATAACTGTGGTAATTTCTCAACACACTCCACTCATCCCACCAGCTTTTTTTTCTTAGCTAAATAACAATAACGGTAAAACATGACAAGTCAACAGACAACCGACCAATTTACCAAACTGGATAACCTTCAAGCAACATTGGAAGGATGGACTTCTTATTTCATTTCTAGCTTCACAACGCGGGTCAAGAAAACACAGCCCAAAGATCTGAAGAAACTCACTGAAGACCTTTTGGATTACCACACTGAAAAGCCACCAGAAGGAAAGGACCTTACCAGTGTGTTAGGTAAGTTCACGCTAGCATTAGTTGCGAGATTAAAGGTAGCCGAGAATGAGCTAGTGAATCAACAATCAACAAACCTCTCTCCAGGAAGAAAACGAAACACTGAAAGAAAATTTGGAACAATCTCAAGAGAAGAACGACAAGACTCAAGATCAACTTGATGAAGCGTTACAAGATTTGGACCGTGCAGAGTCAGGAAATAAATGGTTGATGCAAGACAATGATTTGCTTCGCCAAGACAACAATGAACTTGAAGATGTCCTTCAAGACACAAAGAAGGAACTCAGAAGAGTTGAAGGTCAACTGGAAAATGTGAAGAATGACTACAAGAAATGTCACCTGCTCCTAAAGGAAGTACCTAAAGGCTGGGACGCCGCACTCCCTCGCCCGATTCCTGTTTCGAGTACGGACGACCGTGTGGACAGCGTGTGTGTGCCCCTTCAGACCACGACCTTGACAAGATCGCGTGAAATGTCACAAAATTTGATCCAGGTCCTACGGGTTCACCTGATGCCAAAGTTTATTTACAGGACAATGACTACTACCTGTGTAAGTATCTTGATGCTACAGTTGACGATTGCATCTATTTGATCAAACTAACATCTAACAGGCCAGTATCAAAATTCATAGACAGACAGCTGGCAAACATCAAAGCAGACTACATGCTGCGCTGCAAAGCCATCAAAAAGGAGCTCTCCGACAACTGCCTATAGGCAGGGCTAACCACAGCCCTAGCCGTGAAACAAGGATGCTCAGAGCCGACACAGGCCTACTACTAGAGACTCACCTCTTTGCATATTTTGGATCTCAAAATACACCCGGGATGGAAGAAGACCACAATTTCAAGACCCTCTTCATCCAGAACCTCCATCCCACTGTGAGTCATCACCTTGGAGTTGCAGCTAACCCAAGGACAAGCTCAATAAGTCAGCTGAGCGAGTTTGCACACTACGCGTTCTAAAAACAGCAACAAAGCCGCAACAAGCACGCTGAGCCTGCCACAGTGCTAGCTATAAGCGATGCATCTAACACCTTGAAGTTGGAAGGAGCTCCTCACTCTACTCTACCTCCTATACCGTGAGTACATAAACAGCTGAAACATTTTTCCAACCGACCTCATCAAAGTCAAAACCAAGCTAGGTCCTCTAGATCTCACTTTGGACGAACTTTACAAAAACCCGACTACCGTCGCAGACCATATCAACGGGATAGGTCACGAGAACACAGTACGGGCTACCATGATGACAGATACCGATATGAAGACACGTGTAACCGCGACAAATGGTCTCCATCTCATCAGAAGTAGAGACCTATCACAAACCTTGGAAGAAAGAAGAAACTCCTACTCTCAGTAGAGAAGATATTGAAACTGTCAAACACCTCCTAGCGGAGATTCAAAGCAACAAAGAAAATAGAACTGCGGACATCCTAGCTATATCAGCTATGACAACTCAAAATAAACGTTCCAAATGAAGAAAACACAAGAAGAAAATCCCTTTTGCAAATGAGGAAGAACCAAAGGACTCAACGCAGTCCAGTGCTGTTATGGCAGCCCAACCACAGGTCACAGACCACTCCTCTAACAACATTTCACAACTCTGTGTCGAACCACCGGTTCCACAATTTCTATGTGATTTAAATGAGAGGGGAGGTGGCATGAAAATTCTACCTTCCACTGACCCTTGAAGACGTGATGTGTCAGGACACTCTTTTAGACACCGCTGCTGACATCACTCTCATGTCACACAACCTTTTTGACAAACTACGTGTAGCCGCTAACCGCACTCACAAACATTTAAAACTGGAACCCTGTTCATTAGCTGTGCGACCATATGCGCTCACTAAAACAACCCTGTTGGGTGTATCACTACTAAACATCTCCATTGGACCCATGACCTTGACACATCCGGTCTATGTATCCAAACTTGACTCCATTCCATTGCTTGCTGGCAAAGATCTACTGAACCATTTTGAGCCACTGATTGATTTCAAGAACCTCAAACTATGGGCTCAAACTCAACACCCTCACCCATTTGACCCATCAAGGACAACTGAATCACAGTGCTTTCTTCTGAACACTTTGGACACCCCAAGTCTCACACAACTAGCACTGTTGGAACAACTGCAACCGATTAAAAGTGACCGCAAAAACCAAGGTGAGTACTGTCCTCAAGAAGTCAAAAGTCACCTTCAAATACAAGTTCAAGCCAAAGAAGCAAATGACCTTGAAAACTCAATGGCCGAGCAGAAAACTCCAAATGGCCCCCTTGGAAACTTTGACTCAACGGTGGTGTTACCTTTTGAAACCCACCCACCCACCCCTGAGGCCTGTGTGGTCATAAGAGCCACACCAACCGGCTCTCTAGACCCTCCAAAACCTCAAGATTATGCGACGATGAACCCAACTTTTGCAAATGCTAGGCCTACATTTACTCAAGCTCGTGACCAGATGATCCATAAAACCGTCAAACACTGGTCGGATAAAACTGTACACCCGCTCCCCGCGTGTAAAACCTTTGGCATACCAAAATTGAAACCAAAATTGAAACCACTTCCTGCGACACAACTTTCCCTGCAGCTACATAACGGCAATCTTATTCCTGCTTCCGACGAAGCACCGCTCAAAGTTCCTCGAAACCAGAGGAGGGTGATGGCTGCCAACGCCCATAACATTCCAGCTGCAGAACACAAAAACGTCAAAACGACATACAACGCTCCCAAGGCTGTATTTCAAAAACATTTGGACCGATTTGCCAAACGACACAAAGTGTACAACAACCAAAGACTCTCGCATGACAAACTGCAAAGGGGGGACAAAATCTTCCACCCCACATTTGTACTGCAAACACCACAAATCAATCTACAGGAAAGGAAAAGCATTCCAAGATTCCTGCCTGAGTGGATGAATCCACACACTGTCAACAACAAACTTTGGCCACTCAAGTGCCAAATCCAAGACCCCATTTTCAAATGGGCTCATCAAAATCAGAGTAAACTTGACCAAAACCCCATGGGACTTGTCGTGTAAAACACTGTCAAAGTAAGCCCATAAATAAGATTAGAATCAGGCCTACATCCAAGGAATAAGCGTTAGCTAACTATTAGCCTCAGGTACACTCAGTCAAATTTCTCCAAACAGTCAGTTAACTACATCAAAACTTCCAAAAAGAAAAAAAGAAAAGGGTAAATCAAAACCAAATTCTCCCTTAAACTGATCTTGAAAGCCCTCTGTAAAATCTAATAAATTTCAATCAACTTACTATTATCAAATAGCACACACAAAACATCCAACACCATTAGCTTGAGCTAACAACATCAAAACTTCCACTAAAGGTGAAAAACAAGCTAAGGTTTAGAGTTTAATCTCTAAAAGAAATTGTTCCACCTCTAAGAATAATTTTCATTTGCCAATCAGGTATCTAAAGAAAACCAACAAGAAGATTACGATCCAAAATCATTCACTTTTATCTGTTTGCCAGGACAATGGCCCTCTTGTTTTTCAGTTTAGCCATCTGCCTAGCAATCACACCTACTGTTACCCAGTCAGAAGTGGGCCAAGTCAAGGCAAAAAGTCAACAATATTCAGGTGGATTCTCAATAACAGCCTCATCGTTAGGGCCTTACGTTAGTCTTAGCATGTCCACTGTTAACTCGGTCAACGCCGTTACATCGAAACGCCAGGTCGTCGAACCACAAACTGTTTCCAAAATCTTGCAAGATACTGTGTTGGTTTTGAATGCTTGCTCCAAAGCTTCAGTCAAACTCAACAAGGTTTTGAACTCTTTGCTCTTTGTGTTAAAGGTTGACTGTGCACACACAGCCAGTGTCTATGTTACTCCCAGAAGTAGTTAGAAACATTAGCTTTTCAGTGAACACTTTAGCAAACGCTAAGCTAATGCTATCGCTATAGCTAACACCATAGCTAGTTGTAGCACCTAACACCGATACAAAGGAGTGACTCTGTCCCCGGTTTGTCTCACTGACCTGGTATCAGCCCAGTAGATGACGGCTGAGCCTCCCGCGCAGATTCTTAGAATCTTGTGATTGGGGCTTGCCAGAGGAACTAACCGAGGCAACAGTTGGACGGGAGTCAGATAGGAGTTCAACTACAGCGGCGGTAGGAAACGGGGACCAGTGGAGGCGCAGCCGGGGCCCCAGCTGGATAAGAGCCGGATCGGAGCCCAGTTACAGCGGCGGGGCTCGACGGAGGAACTACTGAGGAAGACGGCGGTAGGTGGCGGGGTTCAGCGGAGGAACTACCGGGACCCCAGCTGGACAGGAGCAGGATCGGAGCTCAACTACAGCGGCGGTGAGGCTCGGTGGAGGAGCTGCCGGCACCCCGGCTGGACAGGAGCTCAATTGAAGCGGCGGTAAGCAGCAGAACTAGCAGCGGAGGGGGCTAGCTTAGGCCCCAGCTGGATTCGAGGTCGGTTGGATCGGATACCGGCGACACCAGCAGAGATTGTTTTACTATCAACAGGTCAGTAAAAGGTCAGTAAAAATGCCACCAAAGAAGGAGGAAATGGAAGAGATCAAAAGATCTCTGAACTTCTTGTCAGAAGAGCTGACCAAAGTGCCCAATCAACAGCTTAAACTATTAGGGCTAATGGAAGAAGTCCGAGAATTGAAATTAACAATTAAGGAAAAAGACACCCACTCATGAATCATCACCTTATCGTGGTGGGGGGTTTTGCGTGCCCCAGTGATCCCAGGAGCTATGTTGTCTGGGGCAATTTGCCTCTGATAGGGTCTCCCAAGACAAACTGGTCCTGGGTGAAGGGCCAGACTATGAACGATCCAACGGACTCTCATGATAAATTGTATATCAAGGATTCAGTGTACCCCGCCCGGTATGGGGTTACCGGGGCCCCACCCTGGAGCCAGGCCTGGGGGAGGGGCTCAAAGGCTAGCGTCTGGTGGCCGGGTTTCCACCCATGGGACCCGGCCGGGCTCAGCCCGAAGGAGTTACATGGGTCCATCCTCCAGTGGGCTCACCACCTGCAGGAGGGATCATGGGGGTCTGGTGCTATGTGGATTAGGTGGCGGTCAAAGGCGAAGACCTTGGCGGACTGATCCCAAGCTTTCTAAACTGGCTTTTGGTACGTGGAATGTCACCTCTCTGGTGGGGAAGGAGCCTGAGCTGGTGTACGAGGTTGAGAGATACCGGCTAGATATAGTCGGCCTCACCTCAACACACAGCTCCGGTTCCGGAACCAGTCTCCTGGACAGGGGCTGGAGCTTGGCCTTTTCTGGAGTTGCCCCGGGCGAGAGGCAACGAGCAGGGGTGGGTATTCTTGTATCACCCCACCTTGCTGCCTCTATATTGGAGTTTTCCCCGGTGGACGAAAGGGTTGCTTCCCTGCGTCTTCGGGTTGGGAAACGGATCCTGACCATCATTTGTGTCTATGCACCAAACAATGTTTCAGAGTACCCACCCTTTTTGGAGTCTGTGACTGGGGTGCTGGAGGGTGCTCCTCTTGGAGACTCCATTGTCCTACTGGGAGACTTCAATGCGCACGTGGGCAACAACAGTGAAACCTGGAAGGGGGTGATTGGGAGGAACGGCCTGCCCGATCTGAACCCGAGTGGTGTTCAGTTATTGGACTTCTGTGCTAACCACAGTCTGTCCATAACGAACACCATGTTCAAGCATAAGGGTGTCCATATGTGCACCTGGCACCAGGACACCCTAGGTCGCAGGTCGATGATCGATTTTGTTATCGTATCATCAGACCTGCGACCGTATGTCTTGGACACCTGAGTAAAGAGAGGAGCAGAGCTGTCAACTGATCACCACCTGGTGGTGAGTTGGATCCAATGGTAGGGGAGGAAGCCATTCAGACCTGGTAGACCCAAACGTATAGTGAGGGTGTGTTGGGAGCGTCTGGTTGAGGCCCCTGTCTGGGAGGTCTTCAACTCCCACCTCCGGAAGAACTGCAACCACATTCCGAGGGAGTCTGGAGACATGGAGTCTGAATGGGCCATGTTCTCCACCTCTGTTGTTGAAGCGGCGGCCCAGAGCTGCGGCCGCAAGGTGGTTGGTGCATCTCGTGGTGGCAACCCCCGAACCAAGTGGTGGACACCAGTGGTGAGGGGGGCCACTAAGCTGAAGAAGGAGTCCTATCAAGCTTGATTGGCTTGTGGGACACCCAAAGCAGCTGAGGTGTAACGGCAGGCCAAGCGGAGTGCAGCTCGGGTGGTTGCTGAAGCAAAAACCCGGGTATGGGAGGAGTTCGGTGAGGCCATGGAACAAGACTTTCGGTCGGCCTCAAAGACATTCTGGCAAACTGTCCGACGGCTCAGGAGGGGAAAGCAGCTCCCTGTCCACACTGTATATGGTGCGGATGGGACACTGTTGACTTCGACCGGGGATATTGTCGGGCGGTGGAAGGAATACTTTGAGGATCTCCTCAATCCCACTGATATGCCTTCCACAGAGGAAGCAGGGTTTGGGGACGAGGGGGATGACTCGCCTATCACAGGGGCTGAGGTCGCCAAGGTGGTTAAAAATCTCCTTGGTGGCCGGGCCCCGGGGGTGGACGAGATTCGCCCTGAGTACCTCAAGGCCCTGGATGTTGTTGGGTTGTCATGGTTGACACGCCTCTGCAACATTGCGTGGAGGTCGGGGGCAGTGCCTTTGGCATGGCAAACCGGGGTGGTGGTTCCTCTCTTCAAAAATGGGGACCGGAGGGTGTGCTCCAACTATAGAGGGATCACACTCCTCAGCCTCCCTGGGTAGGTCTATGCCAAGTTACTGGAGAGGAGAGTCCGGCCGTTGGTCGAACCTCGGATTCAGGAGGAGCAATGTGGTTTTCGTCCTGGCCGTGGCATATCGGACCAGCTCTTTACCCTTTCGAGAATTCTTGAGGGTTCGTGGGAGTTTGCCCAACCAGTTTACATGTGTTTTGTGGACTTGGAGAAGGCATTTGACCGCGTCCCTCGTGGATTTTTGTGGGGGGTGCTTCGGGAGAATGGGGTATCGGGCTTGTGGTTACGAGCTATTCGGTCTCTGTACGACCGTTGTGAGAGTTTGGTTTGTATTGCCAACACTCGGTCGGAGTCATTCCCAGTGAGAGTTGGACTCCGCCAGGGCTGCCCTTTGTCACCGATCCTGTTCATAATTTTTATGGACAGGATTTCTAGGCGCAGCCAGGGAATGGAGGGTGTCTTGCTTGGTGACCACAGGATCTCATCTCTGTTGTTTGCAGATGATGTTGTCCTGTTGGCTTCATCCAGCAATGACCTACAGGTCTTACTGGGACAGTTTGCCGCTGAGTGTGAAGCGGCTGGGATGAGAATCAGCACCTCCAAGTCCGAGTCCATGGTCCTCAGCCGGAAAAAGGTGGATTGTCCTCTCCGGGTTGGGGACAGGCTCCTGCCCCAAGTGGAGGAGTTTAAGTATCTTGGGTTCTTGTTCACGAGTGAGGGGAAAATGGAGCGAGAGATCGACAGATGGATTGGAGCAGCATCTGCAGTGATGCGGACGTTGTACCGGTCTGTTGTGGTGAAGAGGGAGCTTAGTTCTAAGGCAAAGCTGTCGATTTACCAGTCAATCTACATTCCTAGTCTCACCTATGGTCACAAGCTTTGGGTAATGACCGAAAGAACGAGACTGCGGATACAAGCGGCTGAAATGAGCTTTCTCCGTAGGATTGCTGGACTCACCCTCAGAGATAGGGTGAGGAGCTCAGTCATCCGGGAGAGGCTCAGAGTAGAACCGCTGCTCCTCCACATTGAAAGGAGTCAGTTGAGGTGGTATGGGCATCTGATTAGGATGCCTCCTGGACGTCTCCCACTTGAGGTGTTTCAGGCACGTCCCACTGGGAGGAGACCCCGGGGCAGACCCAGGACTCGATGGAGAGACTATGTCTCCCAGCTGGTCTGGGAACGCCTTGGTATCCCCTCTGAAGAGCTGAAGCAGGTGGCTGGGGAGGGGGAAGTCTGGGCTTCTCTGCTTGAACTGCTGCCGCCGCAACCCAGACCTCTGGAAAAGCGGTAGAAGATGGATGGATGGATGGATGGATGGATGGATGGATGGATGGAAAAAGACAAAATTGCAGACTTGGAGCGACGCATCAAGGATCTTGAACAATATTCTCGTATGGATGATCTAATTATAAGTGGACTAGAAATTAAATACCAATCATATGCCAATGTTACAGCAGGAATGAGAGGTGAGGAGGCTCCCCCAAGTGAATCAGTCTCCCTGGAAAACCAGGTGCTTCAGTTCCTTGAAAGCAGAAGTATAAAGGTTGAAGTAAATGCAATTTCAGCCTGTCACACTTTACCCAGTAAAGATCATAAAACAAAGAAATCAATTGTGATGTGCTTTGTGAACAGAAGGGTAAAGAATGATATACTGAGACAAGCCAGAAAGCTATGCGGAACAGAAGTCTACCTAAATGAACATTAAACAAAGGCTAATGCTGAAATAGCACGGCAAGCACGGATGCTGAAAAGACAAAATAAGATACAAGCAACATGGACAAGAAACTGCAGAGTTTGGATCAAACTAAATGGAACACCCGAGGAAGCAAAGGCCATAATAATCAGAGATCTCACTGAATTAAATAAATATAGATGAACACTGATTAAGAAAATTAAGAGACTATGATAATCCATATCCACACACACGGCAAGAATAGTTCTTCTGTGACATACCATGTCAATGTACTTAAAAAAAAAAAAAAAACAAGACAAAAAAACTTATGACTGACTTGAGTAGACATCAATTATCCCCAGTTGGAGGAAGTCATTTGACACAGAGTGAGGAAATTCAAACTCTGAAAATATGCCATTATGCTGAACATAAACTACAAGAGATGGAGAATGATATTGATCCTGATAACCACTTTTTCAATAATATTCATAATCATTGTGAATATTATACTGAAAAGCAATTTAAAAGTCAAGTGCAATTACTTCAACAGCAGAAGCCTTAACAAAAACTTTCCACAGATTCAGGACTATTTAAAACAGCTAGACAGAAAATTTACAGCTATCGCAGTCTCTGAAACTTGGCTTAATGAAGAGCAGGCTCCTCTGATGGCAATAGAGGGATATCAGATGTTTCATATTAACAGATCTCAAAAAAGGGGTGGTGGTGTTGCACTGTATATTGATGACCTGTATAGGTGTAAGCTTGTAAATGGAATGTCCTTTGCACTACCAGGGATTCTGGAATGTGTTACTGTTGAGATTGACCAAGATAAAACAAAAAATCTAATTTAAAGTTGTATACAGTATATAGAATGCCGGGAACTTGCATTGAGACATTCAGAGATAAATTAGTCGAGCTGTACAATAATATTACGAGTAAGAAAATGGTTGTAATTTGTGGAGATTTCAATATTGATTTACTAAATCCATTTCAACAAAATGAAATTACAGAGTTCATGAATTCTATGTACAGTATGAGTCTATCCCACAATATCACATCCCAGTAGAATCACAGTTCACACTGCTACACTTATTGATAACCTGTTTGTTAATATTATTGATAAGAAAATAGAAAGTGGATTATTGATAAATGATATAAGTGACCATTTGCCAGTCTTTGCACTTATCCATGACCACATGGGGGCCAATACAGAAAAAAACTTAAAACTCTTTCAGATACAAATCACAAAATGCAATCAGTTCTTTTAAAGAAGACTTGCTGAAGCAAGAATGGACAAAAGTCTATGTATCAGATGTAAATGAAGCCTGTGACACATTTATGAACATTGTAACCACTCTTTATGAAAAAAATTGTCCATTAGTAAAGAAAAAGCTAAAACATAAATTTGTTGACAAGCCACGGTTAATCAAAGGATTACAAAAGGTGTGTAAAAAAAAAAATTCATTATATAAAGCTTTTCTAAAGAAAAGGACAAAAGAAGCACAGCAGCGGTATAAAACATACAAAAATAAGTTAACATATATAATGAGATGTAGTAAAAGAGACTATTACAGTGAAGAACTGGAGAAAAACAGAGACAATATTAAAAAAATACATGGACAATACTTAACAATATTCTTGGAAATAAAAACAGAAATACAAGCTACCCAACCAATCTTTAAAAAAAAAAAAAAAAAACGACTCGGAGTGTGAATGCAGTCTCACCTGCAGATGAATTTAATAACTTTTTTGTTAACACTGGTCCTAATTTGGCTTGAGAAATACCCATTACGGCGCCTACAGATGATACAATGAGCAAAAACATTGCTATAAAAGACTCCATTTTCATAAAGAACAGATGAGAGAGAGGTCATTGAAATTGTTAAATCGTTTAAAAGTAAAACATCTACGGACTGTGATGGTATTGAAATGCTCTTAGTCAAAACTATCATTGAATGCTTAGTGAAACCACTGACATATATTTGTAACCTGTCTCTCCAAACAGGTATATTTCCCAATGCAATGAAAATAGCTAAATTAATTCCAATATACAAGACGGGTGACAGAGGGGAATTTTCAAACTATAGACCAATTTCACTATTGCCGCAGTTTTCCAAGATGCTTGAAAAAATATTCTGTGAGAGAACTGACAACTTCATAATGAAGAATTTTAGAGGTGGTCACAACTGAAATGAAAAAGTTAACGCAGAACAAAAATAAATTATCTCTAAATCTAAAAAACCCCAAAGATTATGTTGTTTGGAAATTATAAAATAAATCATGAAATAATGGTAACGATAGATGATACCAGAATAGAAACAGTACAGGAAAATAAGTTTCTGGGGTTAACGCTAGACAATAAAATCTGCTGGAAACCTCACATCAGTCACATCCGGGCCAAGTTAGCAAAATGTATAGGCATACTGGGGAAGACAAGACACATCTTGGACTATAAATCATTGGTCTTACTGTACAATTCACTGTTTCTACCTTATCTTAACTACTGTGTAGAAGTCTGGGGAAACACCTACAAGACCAACCTACAAGCAAGATGCACATTACAAAAAAGAGCTATAAGGATAATAAATAATGTAGGATATAGAGACCATACCAATTCGTTGTTTTTAAAGTCACATGTCATAAAGTTCATCAATTTAGTTAAATTTAAGACAGCACAAGTAATGTACAGGGCAATTAATAATCAACTCCCAACTAATATACAAAAAATATTTAAAAAAAGAGACAATGATCATAATTTGAGAGGAGACTTAAACTTTACAAAACCCAAGATACGAACAACCAAGAAAAGTATGTGCATATCTGTCTGTGGGGTGGATTTGTGGAACAGTCTGGAGCTGGAACTGAAACTATGTAAAAACAGAATTCAATTCAAAAAGAAGTACAAACATTATTTGCTGAAAGGATATATGTTAGAAGGGTAGTATTTATATGTACGATTCACTATGCTCACTCTGGGACATTATGGGACACTATGGAATGGTGGGTGGGACAGCACTGTGTATATCCGTGTGTTTGAGGCTGGTTTTGATGTATGGACATCAATGTATGTTAGGATGGATGGGTGTTAATGTTGATATGTAAAAAACACAGTAAATTGTTTACTTGGGGTCTTAAAGGTGGTAATTTGTATATAATTCCCATGGGTGTATTTATGGAAGAGGAGATGGAATTAATAAGTGTTCACTTCTTCCTTCTCCCTTTCGAACACTGTATACTGTTACTTTATTGCATTTGTCATTTGTTTTTTTCTTTTTGTTATACTTTTTGGTTCGAAATAAAGTATCTATCTATCTATCTAAGAATAATTAATTGTGTGAGCAGCAATATGGGTTCAGACACAAGAGGACAACTGCATTTGCTCTAATGGAATTTATAGAAAAAATATCAACTGCTGTTGAAAATAAAAAGTATTCAGCTGGGGTATTCCTGGATCTTAAAAAAGCATTTGATACAGTGGATCATAATTTATTATTAAAGAAACTACAAAATCGTGGTATTAGGGGGGTAGCACTGTCCTGGTTATGTAGTTACTTAAAGAATAGATATCAGTTTGTATGTGTTGGTAACAAAAACTCACAGTTACTGAAGGTTACTTGTGGAGTCCCACAGGGTTCAGTTTTGGGGCCACTGTTATTCAATATGTATATAAATGATATATGTAAAGTTTTGGAAAAAATGGATTTAATATTGTTTGCCAATGACACTAATTTATTATGCAGTGGAAGCAATTTGGAACAACTTTTGGATACACTCGAAAAGTGTATACCTCTCCGGCATACAACTAGGAACATACCGGTCGCTATGGAGGGTGAGAATATGTATGGGCACATAATCATACCATGTAGGATAACTAAATAGACGGTTATGCTGTTTCATCCCACCTAGCAACAATGCTCTGCACTGTGTGTGTTTATATATTTACATATTTATTCCATCTAGCTACAATGCTCTGCACTGGGTGTGTTTATATTTATATATCTATATATTTATTCCATCTAGCTACAATGCTCAGCACTGGGTGTGTTTATATTTATATATCTATATATTTATTCCATCTAGCTACAATGCTCCGCACTGTGTTTTTATATATCTACATATTATTCCATCTAGCTACATTGCTCCGCACTGTGTGTGTTTATATACTTGCATATTTATTCCACCTAGCTGCAATGCTCCGTACTGTGGGTGTTTATATATTTACATATTTATTCCATCTAGCTACAATGCTCTGCACTGTGTGTTCATATATTCATATATTTATTCCATCCAGCTACAATGCTCTGCACTGTGTCTGTGTGTGTGTGTGTGTGTATATATATATTTTATAGTAATATGTACATATGTATATTAGCTGCTCTTGCTTGTTTTTGTTTTTGTTTTTTTTCTTGCCTTCTGATTGTTGCTCTGAGTGTTGCTATCCCTGTGCTGTTGCAATCCTGGAATTTCCCCGTTGTGGGACTAATAAAGGCTTATCTTATCTTATCTTAAAAGGAATTAGGAAAGCTTAAACTGTGGTTTGATTCAAACAAATTAACGCTCAATTTAAGTAAGACAAAATTTATAGTTTTTAACAACCATCACAACAACTTAGTATCTAAACTCAGTGTAAATGGTGTAGAGATTGAAATGGTATCCGAAACTAAATTTCTGGGAGTAATAATTGATAATAAACTGTGTTGGAAGTCACATATTAATTATATTAAAGGTAAAATATCCAAATCAATTGCAATACTACACAGAGTGAAATATTTGCTGAATCAGCCCATATTATATACTTTGTATCATTCATTAATACTCCCATACATGACATATTGTACTGAAGTATGGGGGAATACATATAAAACAAACATATATTCAGTCTTTATGCTTCAGAAGAGAGCTATTAGAATAATAAACAAAGCTGCTTACAGGGAACCAACAAACCCACTTTTTCTTAAATTAAAAGCTCTCAAGTTGAAAGATCTGGTTGACTTTAAAACTGCAGTAATAATGTTTAAAGTGAAGAATCTATCACTGCCCGCAAATATCCAAAAGTTGTTCCAAATAAGGGAGAAACAATATCATTTCAGAGGAACATGCATATTTCAAAAACCTTCAGTGAGAACTACCACCAAGCAACACTGTGTCTCAGTGCAAGGAGTCAGATTGTGGAACGCTTTTGGACCTGAATTAAAATCATGTACAACACTTGGACAATTTAAACAAAAACTAAAGGAAGAAATACTCCAAACATATATACAAGATGGCATGTAAAATCACATAAGGATTGTCATATCCAGTCTGTGTTGTGTTGTTGCTTAGTTTTTTGTCACATTTTGTCTTAGCTTTGTTCTGAATTGTAATCACTCTTGTTTTGTTTTTCTTTTGAATTCTTGGATGGAATATGGGTGGGCAATATAAGCTGTGGCTTCAGCCATCACCCATTTCGGATAACTTATGTTGAACTGTATAATCAGAGGAGTTATTGCTTGATTTGACCTTGTAAGATTTTTTTCTCCCTTTTGTTATATCATTTTGGTTTTTTTTAATCTTTACTTTTAATCTATCCGAAATAAAGATTCATTCATTCATTCAATAAGCATGCTATCACATCATCTTATCCTTTTTGCAATAAATCCAAATTTACTTCTCGTTGCCATTCAAAGAACAATGATGACATCCCACGTCCACTCAGTTTTTCTGAATCAAAGCCTTAAACACCCTATGACTTGCACATCTGTGGAACCATGGTTTAGTTCAGCTAAACCAATTCAATTTGAACCTCCTTGAGTTACTTCGATACTGCTTAGCCTAAACCTCTACCTCAAATATGAGTAATTTTTGTAATTTTGCTTTTGATCTGGACTCCTAAGATTTTTGAGTGCATGCATGCGTATATACAAATATATATTCTTTGCACTCTATTTAGATTTTTATGCACATTTAAACTACTTTTGAAATTTTGAATAGATATTTTAGGGCAAACCCAAAACATTTATCAAGTATGTCAAAACCCACATACTTCTAGTTTACACTTTTGTACCCAGAACTTTCAAGTCTTTACATATACAGAATTTTAGTATATTTTAGACAGTTCTACAATGTTTATATTTGGTCATACCCAAATTATTTTAGAAAATTTCTAGAAGTTTTTCAGAAAACCAAATTTAAGGATCTACACTTAGGAACAGATACTGTTTACAAGCTTAAGACTTATGGACATCAGAACCATTAGTTCAGCAGTTGGATCCAGAATCATTAAATTGGAATCTGATGCCTAGGATTGCTATCAACGCTGACCAAAACTCACCGTCGATACCAAAGGGAGGAGCTGTAGCATCATCTCGCTTTGGCTCGTCAATAAAATTATTCTTCATCTTAAAGACACTGTTTCACCCAGGAAAAGGCCAGTCAAGAACTGCTCTTTCATCCCAGGACCACAGCTGAACTAACATTCCTTTGTTAAACCAGTCTCCGGAATTCCTCCTAATGCATTTCCTCGTAAACATTTTATTGGCCAATAAAATGTGGACAAAGAACAGACCTTTGTGGAATGCCCCATATGGCCTACAAAATATCCACAGCTCAACATTACCCTCTACTGGCAACTCTGGGACATGCTGGATTTAACCAGTGAACTTTTTGGCTACATTCTTGTTACAAAACTCAATTCTCAACATCCTCTTTTTCAGGACACCAAGGAAAAGCAAACGGAATCTGATGTTTGGTGTAGACAATCAGTAATGGGTTTGAAATATATTAATCCTTGATTTTAAATATGTGCATGTTAAAATGTTTAAATGAATCTTTATTCTTGCATGTTAATTTAAAAGCACTAGTTATAAAGTTGCATGAATCACTAAGGTCAGCTTAGACTTTATACATACTGTAAGTAGGTTAAGGAATCCCCAGTATATTAAAAGTGTGTGTCAGTTTGCAAGGACCGGTATCAGCCAATCATCAACCAACATATGCTGGGCTCCAGCTCTTTCATTCCACTGGGTCCTTACAGACAAAAGCCTGTTCATTGGACTAAAGTTCATAAGACCCGCCCACGAAGGAAGACTATTGGCTGGGGCTCCTGCCAATACCCGGAAGTCCACGAAAGTTTTCCGCAGATAAAGAAAAGAGACACCCTCTTTTTGCTCTCTTTTCATTTTTCTTCTCCTCCTTTTCACTTCACTAGAGGTCACTACCGGAGAACAAAGATGAACACTTCACTTATGCAGAAGAGATCTCTTCACTGCCACAGAACAAAGGAGACTTCTCCCATGTTTTTTTTTTCTACGATCACCTCAGAGCAGAGAACATGAAATACTGCGTTTGTGTCAACTTCTGTGTATTTTAATGTTTTTCTACCAACTCACCATTTTTAACTTTAATTTTAATTTAATTTTTATTTTTATACATTTTTCTTTAAAAGGGCCGAGTGACCATCCCCACACTAGAAGCTATTTTCACTCCACTAAGTCAGAAAGTTGCCGTTTAATTATGTATTGGGATCAGATTTTGTAATTATTCTCGAACTCCCTTTGGAAAAGCTGCTGATACATGACGATACAGCTCGACATTACGTGCCACTGAAGAATCCAACCACGCCATTACGCTTGACCTAAGCTCCAACTACCCATACAATCAAAATCTCATCTTGTGACAATAGACTGGAAAGCTGCCGTACCTTGTCCAAATATCTGCTGGCAAGATATTCTGGTTTTGGTGCCATCTACAACTAAAGCTTCAGGAGAAGCCACCGTAAGGACCACCACGCAAGCTCACGTGAGCTGCATTCTTTATTCATCTGCTGAATAAAACGTCTGAGATTTAAGAATAATTCAGTATCTGATCAGATACAAAATTAAAGAGCAAATAACATTACTCTTCCTTAAAATTCCTTCTTCATTTTCTTAAGAGTAATCCAAAATTTTCCATATAATTATTTTAATTTTCCCCATAAATTTGCGTTCAGTTTTCCATAATCTGTTAACTTCAAACTGATCTAAATTCAGCTTACATTTTCACCCTGGTTCTGCAAAGGTTCACATTGTTACTCTATCATTTACAAGTTTAATTTAATGGTTAATGCAAATCATTTCAATGTCCTTTAATCATCATTTCATTTAATAAATATGTGAAAATGAGAAGTTGTTGGGAATTTACTTCAATCTGAGTCTGGTTTCAAAGCCCCCAGTATCGAATTCACTAAAATTTTGAGACTGATTATTAATTAATTTACTGAGTGATTAAACAGATATGAAGTGAAATTAATGATTAAAGTGCTCACTAAAGAGGTCACTTTTCCCCTCTTAATTTTGCAGTGTCATTATAAAATAGTTTTTTAATGTGCATTTGAGATGACCTCAACTTTATTCATTACCGCTACTTGACTAATTACAAATTATTAGAACTCAAGATACACCAAGAGCCAGTTTATTTGCCCAACACATTTTGTTTATTTAGTGTGTATGCGGCCACTGTCACGCATTTTTGCAGCTCCAGTAATATTTTTTCTGGCAAAATTAAGAAACTCACCAGTTTCTTAACAATGCCAGATAACCTGGCATCGTTATCAGAGTGCTGTTAAAGAGGCTAAAAGTGAACATTTGTCTAATATCATTGCATCTAACAGTCATAATCCACGTGTGTTATTTAAGACCACTGACTCTGTTTTTATTGCCTCACTGACTGTCATTATGGAAGCATCATCTGAAATGTGCAATGATTTGTTACATTTTTTATTGATAAGGTCACCACCATTAGAGCTCTCATCCCAGCTCCTGCCACTGACCCCTCTGTTGTGATGGGTTTTAGTACAATATGTGGCGTGATGACACAGCCGGCTGGTGACGTCATCACACCGGCATATATACGGAGGAGTCCACCATTATGGGGCTCTCTTGCCCTAGCGACTCGGTACAGTGAAGGCGTGTAGTGTGTCGACAACCAGTTCTGTAATAAAGTTCAGTTCCAGTGCAGCATCCTCATCCATCTCTTTACTGCCAGGTTTGTAGACATAACATTTGGCAACGGAAGATTAAACCATGGGGGCGTGCTTAACACCACTGCAGACTTTCCTTGAGTTCCCGGGGGAACCGCCAGTTTCATGGTCATGTTGGCTGGAGGCGTTCTAAACGTATATTACGCGTTGGACCTGGGGAAGCTGAATAAGGTCAGGACACGAGCGCTGCTTGTCCACAACCTGAGCATGGAGGGCCAAAGGATCCTCCGGACGCTCAGCGCGACAGACTCATGTGAGGAAGTCGTGGAGCTGCTAGCTAACAGTGTGATGATATGACAGATTCACTTTCGCCAGAGATGCCAAAGAGTCGGTGAGCCAATACAGCAGTTTGTCACTGACCAGAGACAGCTAGCTAGCGTGTGCCGTTTTGGGCCATTGGAGGACGAGATAGTGTGAGACCAATTGGCCGAACACACATGTAATGCTGGGCTAAGAGCTGGTTTGCTAACGGCGCCAAATGACCTGATGCTAGCTAAAGTAGTCGAGCTAGCACTCCAGTTGGAAGCTGCGGAAAAGTTAGCCTCGGAGCTAAATTGACACCATTCACAGAAGCCACCCGAACAGATGATGTCAGCCAATGCGGTGGACTCAGAGAACGAAGAATATGAGGCTAATGCAGTGAACCAAAGATCCACTCCAAGAGGGCCTGTCTGCAGGGGTTGTGGGTCCCTGACACACCAGAGCACAGCGCGAGTTTGCCCGGCAAGAGGAAAACAGTGCAGCAAGTTGTGGGCACATGAACCATTTCGCCAGGGTATGCCGGTTGCTAGCACCATGGAGTCCGCCAAGTAAGCCAGCCTGCCCGCCGACAACGACCACCCACTGGGTTTCAACAGTTACTCTTATTGTATGGTTGAATTGGGTAGGGTAGCTATACCACTCCTGCTCGACACGGCGGCGATGTGGTCGATGCTAAACTGGGCCACAGTGAAGAAGTTATTCCCCTACCACAGTATCGGAAAGAGCCCAATGCCACTGTACGGGTACAGTGGTCACAGACTGTGCAATGCCGGGACTGTGGAATTGACTGCTCGCTACAAATCTGAAGCTGTGCACGACTTCACATTCCAGGTGGCAGCACATGGTGATAACATCATGGGGTGCGACCTTTTCTACGGACTGGGTTTTGCCATTAGGGACAGCGCTGGGTTTGAGTGGTCCAGGTGCAGACGTTGGAGTTCGCAGGACCCGGAGGACAATGTTGTGGTGTGGGACCTACGGATGGTACCATCACCAAAGCGCTCATTTCATGCTCTCGAGAGGAGAGCTACCTAGAGGGGGCACCGGACACCTTCAGTACTCACAACGAGCCTCAGCCAACAAAGAAGATGACAGGTGAGGGGTCCGCTGCGAACGCGGTGGCTGCAGAGCCACTGGGAGTACGATAGAACATAAAGCCAAGCAAGGTACCGCTCCAGGTCATACACTGGGTTCATGCTGATGAGAGACTGGGGCGACGACTGGCCGGGCTACAGCCAGCGCAACAACAAGCACTGCTGAGGATCATGGAAAAGTTGAGGGGTGGCGTGTTTCTGGTTGACGGACAGCTCAGTCCAACACGCAAACCAGCTGCGGCGTGTCCAGGTGACTGCTCCGGATGACGAGGCTGCGCAGGAGTCAGCAGATGTGGTATGGGATCTGGGCTTTTGCATTATGAAGATCGGCCCTTGTCCTGGGGGTTTGGCACCACCAGGGGCACGTCCACTGCAAGGTTGTTGCAGAGCCCCCCCCCCCCCCCCGGAAAACCCACCCTTACCATGGGAGACTGTGAAATGAAAAAGACTGTTTGGTTTGGGGCACGGCTGGAACAACACAAAGTGGCAGAATACCCTACTTGGCCATGTCGGGTCTAGTGGTAGTCCATCCACAGGCCCTAGTTTTAGGTTGTTGTTTTGATATGTTGAGTGTTTTAATGTGTTTGTTGGGGTTTCAATATACCAAATTGGGGAGGGTCTTAATTGGATGTGTTTTGCAAAGGTGGGGGGGAGGAATGTTGCCATGGTTTTTAGTACAATATGTGACATGATGACACAGATGGCTGGTGACGTCATCACGCCGGCATATACATGAAGGAGTCCGCCATTACGGGTCTCTCTTTTCCTGGTGACTCGGTACAGTGAAGGCGTGTGTGTTGATAACCAGTTCTGTAATAAAGTTCAGTTCCAGTGCAGTATCCTCTTCCGTCTCTTCACTGCCAGGTTTGTGGACATAACACCCTCTGTCTCTGTCCCTTGTTCTGCTGTCTTTAATCAGTTTGAGCCTGTGACCCTGTTGCAATTGGAGGGTGTGGTTGGTCATATTAAGCCTCAGGTTCCCCTTGTTATGCTCTCCCTCCTCGACTTTTTAAAAAGGTTTTTATCTAGTATAGGGATTCTAAATTGTCCTTAGGTATGAATGTGAGAGTGAATGGTTATCTGTCTCTCTGTGTTGGCCCTGCGATGGACTGGCGATCTGTCCAGGGTGTACCCTGCCTCTCGCCCAAAGATGCTGGGATAGGCTCCAGCCCCCCCGCAACCCGAAAAGGATTAAGTGGAAGAAGATGGATGGATGGATGGAGGTCAGTCAGTTTAAACCATTTTAAACAACAGTTTGTCTTCCGGTGTGGTTCCTGCACATTTTAAACATGCTGTAGTGAAACCTTTGATACAGAAACCTGGTCTTGATCAAACTGTGTTGGCTAATTTTATGACTATTTCAAAGCTGCCTTTTCTCTGGAAAATATTAGTTAAAGGTCTTTCTGGATGAGAATGGCCTTTGGGTTGGGAAACGGGTCCTGATCATCATTTGTGCCTACGCACCAAATGATGGTTCAGAGTCCCCACCCTTTTTGGAGTCTCTGACTGGGGTGCTGGAGAGTGCTCCTCTTGGAGACTCCATTGTCCGACTGGGGGACTTCAATGCACATGTGGACAATGAAAGTGAAACCTGGAGGGGGGTGATTGGGAGGAACGGCCTGCCCGATCTGAACCCGAGTGATGTTCAGTTATTGGACTTCAGTGCTAACCACAGTTTGTCCATAACGAACACCATGTTCAAGCATAAGTGTGTCCATATGTGCACCTGGCACCAGTACACCCTAGGTCACAGGTCGATGATCGATTTTGTTATCATGTCATCAGACCTGCGACCATATGTCTTGGACACTCAGGTAAAGAGAAGTACAGAGCTGTCAACTGATCATCAGCTGGTGGTGAGTTGGATCCGATGGCGGGGGAGGATGTTATTCAGACCTGGTAGACCCAAACGTATAGTGAGGGTGTGCTGGGAACGTCTGGCTGAGGCCCCTGTTCGGGAAGTCTTCAACTCCCACCTCTGCAAGAAATCTGACCACATTCCGAGGGAGTCTGGAGACATGGAGTCTGAATGGGCCATGTTCTCCACCTCCATTGTTGAAGTGGCTGCCCAGAGCTGTGGCCGCAAGGTCGTCAGGGCATCTCGTGGTGGCAACTCCCGAACCAAGTGGTGGACACCAGTGGTGAGGGGGGCCACTAAGCTGAAGAAGGAGTCCTATCAAGCTTGATTGGGTTGTGGGACTCCCAAAGCAGCTGAGGTGTACCAGCAGGCCAAGCAGAGTGCAGCTCAGGTGGCTGCTAAAGCAAAAACTCAGGTATGGGAGGAGTTCCATGAGGCCATGGAACAAGATTTTCGGTTGACTTCGAAGAGATTCTGGTAAACTGTCCGGCGGCTCCGGAGGGGAAAGCAGCTCCCTGTCCACACTGTGTATGGTGTGGATGGGGCACTGCTGACTTCAACTGGGGATATCATCGGGAGGTGGAAGGAATACTTCGAGGATCTCCTCAATCCCGCTGACCCGCCTCCCACAGAGGAAGCAGGGCTTGCGGACGAGGGGGACGACTCGTCTATCACAGGGGCTGAGGTTGCCAAGGTGGTTAAAAATCTCTCTGGTGGCCGGGACCCGGGGGTGGACGAGATTCGCCCTGAGTACCTCAAGGCCCTGGATGTTGTAGAGCTGTCATGGTTGACACGCCTCTGCAAAATTGTGTGGAGGTTGGGGGCAGTCCCTTTGGCATGGCAAACTGGGGTGGTGGTTCCTCTCTTTAAAAAAGGGGACCAGAGGGTGTGCTCCAACTTTAGAGGGATCACACTCCTCAGCCTCCCTGGGAAGATCTATGCCTAGGTACTGGAGAGGAGAGTCTGGCCGTTGGTCGAACCTCAGATTCAGAAGGAGAAATGTGGTTTTCGTCCTGGCCATGGCACATCGGACCAGCTCTTTACCCTCTCGAGAATCCTCAAGGGTTCATGGGCATTTTCCCAATCAGTTTACATGTGTTTTGTGGACTTGGAGAAGGCATTCGACTGCATCCCTCATGGTTTTTTTGTGGGGGGTGCTTTGGGAGTATGGGACTTGTTACGAGCTATACGGTCTCTATACGACCGTTGTGAGAGTTTGGTTCAGACTGCCAACACTCGGTCGGACTCATTCCCAGTGAGAGTTGGACTCTGTCAGGGTTGCCCTTTGTCACTGATCCTGTTCATAATTTTTATGGACAGGATTTCTAGGTGCAGCCAGGGAACGGAGGGTGTCTTGCTTGGTGACCACAGGATCTCATCTCTGTTGTTTGCAGATGATGTTGTCCTGCTGGCTTCATCCAGCAATAACCTACAGGTCTTACTGGGACAGTTTGCCGCTGAGTGTGAAGCGGCTGGAATGAGAATCAGCACCTCCAAGTCCGAGTCCATGGTCCTCAGTCAGAAAAAGGTGGATTGTCCTCTCCGGGTTGGGGACAAGCTCCTGCCCCAAGTGGAGGAGTTTAAGTATCTTGGAGTCTTATTCACGAGTGAGGGGAGAATAGAGCAAGAGATTGACAGAAGGATTGGAGCAGCATCTGCAGTAATGTGGACGTTGTGCCGGTCTGTTGTGGTGAAGAGGGAGTTAAGCTCTAAGGTAAAGCTGTTGATTTACCAGTCAATCTACATTCCTACCCTCACCTATGGTCATGAAATTTGGGTAATGACTGAAAGAACACAGAGAGACACACAACCACTCACTCTGACAGTCGTACCCTGCCTTTTGCCCAAAGATGCTGGGATAGGCTCCAGCCACCTCCCCCCCACCCACAACCCAAAAAGGATTAAGCGGAAGAGGATGGATGGATGGATGGATGGACTGAAAGAACAAGATCGCGGATACAAGCGACTGAAATGAGCTTTCTTCATAGGATTGCTGAACTCACCCTCAGAGATAGGGTGAGGAGCTCAGTCTTCCAGGAGAGGCTCAGAGTAGAACCGCTGCTCCTCCACATTGAAAGGAGCCAGTTGAGGTGGTTTGGGCATCTGATCAGGATGCCTCCTGGACGCCTCCCACTTGAGGTGTTTTGGGCACGTCCCACTGGGAGGAGACTCCAGGGCAGACCCAGGACTCCCTGGAGAGACTCTAGGCCCTTTTCCACTAGTACCCACTCAGCCCTACTCTACTCTACTCTACTCCACTCTACTCGGTTCGCTTCTGTTTCCATTGCAGCTGGGCACGTCTGGGGTGGGTGGGATTTTTTTACAGCAAGGCGGCGCCACACTCGCGTGATGTAAAACATGCGACACAAGCAAAACATAACGGCAGCTGTACAAGGCGACTCCTCGGTCTCTGGCTTTTTGTCAGCGTAAAGGCCAAAAAGGACCACCAGTGAAGGGGATAGGCAGTGAGACGAAACACTCTGGAAAAGTACTGGAGCATTTAGGAAGCCATAGAGTGGAAGACGTGAGGATACAAACTAGATCACATACGACAGTAAGCTAATGATTGCTAATGCTAGTTTGCTTTAAGTCTGCCGTACTACATTGTAATGTCTGCAAGTTATGGCTATTAGGTACTAAAATATGTATTCTGTGTGTGTGTTTCAGATGGCTCTGTTGTGGGAAAATTACTGCTTCAAACCGTCTGTCTGGGCGTCCAACACAGCCTCTCACTGATGTCACCCCAGCTTCACAAACGATCAGTGGTTATAGAACTTAAGAATGTCTGTAGAAACGTTTAGCTGTGCAACAAATTGCTCTGATCTGTGTGAAAATCATGGAGAGATTGTTGAGACATCATGGGATGTAGCTGCTCCAGCAGCACTGAGTCTGTGGTGGTGTCTTGGCAAAAACTGTTCAGCTGACACCACTTGATCGCCAGGTTGTAGTTATGGGGTTATATTAGCCACAAAATTCAAAAGGTAAACAGTACTAAGTTAGGAATAATAAGATATATTTGACAATTATGATGCATTTTAGGCCAAAACAACCTTGATCTAGGATTAAAAGCAATTAAAATAATGCAGTCACAAGGTTACATTGAAAATACTTGATTTACTAGATAAATGTAGATACTGTAGAAATATATATTCTCTGCATCAACAATGTACTATACATGTATTCATGTAGTATTGCACTGGGAATTTTGACAATAAACCTTTGGAATTTTTGCAGATGTGTCTCTTTTGTTTTATGAGTGAGGGTTACCACCAAGTGACATAAATTAAATACTAAAAGATTGGAAAAGCTGTATAAGAACGATCCAGCAGTGTGAGAAATCACTTTTGGTTTGGTGTAAGTCTGTCAACAGAATTATGAACCATAAAGCAGTTTGTGTTAAAATGTTAAATCCCATTAAACCCTAACCCAGGGGTGTCCAATCATGTGCCATGGAGGGCCAAGACCCTGCAGGTTCTCTCCTCTACCCAGTCTCTTCAACAGGAGTTTTCACTGATCAGCAGTCAGTGGAAGAAATTCAGTGGAATCTGCTGTTGAAGACACTGGTTGGAAGTAAAGCCTGCAGGGTCTTGGCCCTCCATGGCACATGATTGGACACTCCCGCCCTAACCCATTATTAGGAAATCCAGATGCTAATATGGCCCAGAATTCCTCCATATACTGGTACTATCACTAAAGTGTGCAGGGTCTTCTGCACATCCAACAATACAGTCGTCAGTACACAAAAAAAAGGGTTTTGGTTACTTTTTCTTAAAAATGAGCCATTATTTTCAGCATCACTGATAAATGGTTTGTACTGTTGGTGCTTTTTCTGTCTTAACAGATAAAATAGAAAATCATGATGCAAACACATAAGTCACTAAATTGTTTATTACAATCAGCAGCAAATTACAGATTATTCAGAATGTGCAAAATTCAAACTGTAAAAAAAAAAAAAAAAACAACTTAGGATGGGTCACACACACCGGCTACGCTGCCTCACTGAGAAGCAGCTGGGATGTGCCGCTCAAGCTGGTCCCAGTTCAGCAGATCTTCAGCCTGCATCTCTGTAAATAGTGACACAAGGTCCAGTTTGGGGTGGATCGTTTTCCTCTTGCCTAGACGAAAGACAGAAATGGGTGGTGGTTAATTAATGCAAGTTTAAAACATATTTGGGCAATAAACTTGTTGCTAAAAGCCAGTGGTGGAATGTGACAAAGTGCTTCATTGTTGTATTTAACCACAATTTTCATGTAGCTGCACTTCAGTAAAGTAGGTTTTACAAGGGCTGGGTTACATTTAAAATCATTTGCTTTTATTGTGGCCTCAGCAATCAGAATGAATTAATATATTCAGTTGAATGGAATCTAATATTTTAACTGAGGGTGTGCATCCCCGAGTATGGAGTCGCTCAGTCAAAATATGGAGTTTTTATCAATAAAAGTTTAGCCACTGCTCTGTCACCACTGTGTCTCTTCTTGCCCTGGCTTCAAGTGTGGGTGGTGTTTTGTACTTGTATTGCTAAATATATAAAATGAAGCACTACAGTGGGTCTCAAATATTTGTAATGTGTCCTGCTATTATAATACTGCATTAGTTTATTGATGATAGACTATAAACTACACATATAGACTAAATTATATTTATCACTGAACAGCTCCCATTCCCCAAAGTGCAACATACAGTTATGAATATAAGATAAGATAAGCCTTTATTAGTCCCACAATGGGGAAATTCCAGGATTGCAACAGCAAAGGGATAGCAACACTCAGAGCAATAATTTAGAAGATAAGAAAATAAGAACAGTGAATATACATATGTACACATACTGTAAATATATAAATGTATATACACAGTACAAAGCATTGTAGCTAGATGGAATAAACAGCATAACTGTCTATCTAGTTACCCCACATAGTATGAATATGTACAGAATCAGAATCAGAATCAGGTTTATTGCCATTGTTCATGTAGTACACAAACTAAGAATTTGTCTCGGTACAATGCTGCAACATTAAACATGATAAGATAAGAGAAATAAACTATACATGTAATAAAGTGTAGGATAAGATTAAGTGATACTGGTCAACAGTTAAAATATATATTAGCCAGCAGCAGATACTGTGGAGAACTATATAGTGCAGTCGGTAATGCAGGAAGAAAACAGTGATGATTGACATGAGTCTGGTTGAGCTGCTGTACATGGTGCACGAGAGTCACTTAGTGTTCAGCAGTCTAATGGCAGAGGGGAAGAAGCTGTTCATGTGACGGGAGGTTTTAGTCTGGATGGACCGAAGTCTTCTACCAGAGGGGAGGGGGGCAAACAGTACGTGACCAGGGTGTGAGGGATCGGCTATGATCCGGCCAGCACGCCTCCGGGTCCTGGAGATGTACAGATCCTGGAGAGATGGGAGCTTGCAGCCGATCACCTTCTCAGCAGTGCGCACGACGCGCTGCAGCCTTAGTCTGTCCCTGGCAGTGGCTCCTGCGTACCACACGGTTATGGAGGTGGTGAGGATGGACTCGATGATGGCTGTGTAGAACTGCACTAACATCTTGGTGGGTAGCTTGAGCTTCCTCAGGTGCCGCAGGAAGAACATCCTCTGCTGGGCTTTTTTGATGAGTGAGCTGATGGTCAGCTCCCATTTGAGGTCCCTGGTGATGGTAGTGCCTAGGAAGCGGAAGGAATCAGCAGTGGTGATGGGAGAGCCTGAGAGGGTGAGGGGGGGCAGAGGAGTAGTGACTTTCCTGAAGTCTACAATCATCTCCACTGTCTTCAGAGCGTTCAGCTGCAGGTTGTTATTGCTGCACCAGGACGCCAGCTGGGCCACCTCTCTCCTGTAGGCGGACTCGTCGCCGTTGGAGATGAGCCCGATGAGGGTGGTGTCGTCCGCAAACTTGATCAACTTGACAGACTGGTGGCTGGAGGTGCAGGAGTTGGTGTAAAGGGAGAAGAGTAGGGGGGAAAGTACACAGCCCTGGGGTGATCCGGTGCTGATGCTAGTATAGTCTGAGACAGTCTTTCCCAGCCGCACATGCTGCCTCCGGTCCGTCAGGAAGTCGATGATCCACCTGCAGAGGGAGTCAGGCACGTTGAGCAGGGACAGCTTGTCCCGGAGCAGAGCGGGGCGGATGGTGTTGAATGCGGAGCTGAAGTCCACAAACAGGATCCTGGCGTAGGTTCCCGGGGAGTCCAGGTGCTGCAGGATGGAGTGGAGGGCCAGGTTGACTGCATCGTCTACAGACCTGTTGGCTCGGTAGGCAAACTGCAGCGGGTCCAGGAGAGGGGTGGTGATGGACTTGAGGTGGGACAGGACCAGGCGCTCAAAGGACTTCATGACTACAGAGGTGAGCGCTACAGGTCTGTAGTCATTAAGTCCAGTGATCCGTGGCTTCTTGGGGACAGGGATGATGGTGGAGGATTTGAGGCAGGATGGCACGTGGCATAACTTAAGGGAGGTGTTAAAAATGTCTGTGAATACAGGAGCCAGCTGTTTCGCACAGAGTCTCAGGGTGGAGGGAGACACGCCGTCTGGGCCGGGGGCCTTGCGCGGGTTCAGTCTGGAGAACTGTTTGAGCACATCCTGCTCACTGATGATAAGGGGAGGGGGGGAGGTGGGGGGGGGGGTGCCTTAAATGAAGTAGGGAATGTGGAGGCTGTGGAGCTGGAGGGAGGGGGGGAGTTGGACACAGATGACGAGGTGTCAAAACGGGCATAGTGTTGGGACAGTCTCTGACAAAGGGCTTTGTCATCCTGACCTTTAGGAGCCTGAGGCCGATAGCTGGTGATCTGCCTCAGTCCTCTCCACACGGAAGCCGAATCATTAGCAGTGAACTGCTGCTGGAGTCTCTCTGAGTATAGAGATTTAGCCCTCTTCAGCTCTCTGTTAAACCGGTATTTAACCTCCCTGTAGCAGTCCCTGTCTCCACTTTTCAGCGCTGCTTCCTTCTCCTTCCTGATCTGTCTGAGCTTAGCTGTGAACCAGGGTTTGTCATTAGAGTAACTCACCCTGGTGCGTGATGGAAGAATGTTCTCTTCACAAAAGTGGATATATGAGTTCACAGTGTCCGTGTACTCATCCAGATCATGCGTGGCTCCTTTAAGCATGCCCCAGTCAGATATTTCCATGCACGTTTCCAGCTTCTCCTCAGCATCACTGGTCCGTATCTTCGTAGTGCTCACAACAGGTTTAGTGAGCTTCAATCTCTGTCTGTATGTGGGAATGAGGTGAACCATCACGTGATCAGATAATCCCAGCGCAGCTCGAGGGACAGCGCGATATGCGTCTTTCACTGTGGTGTAACAGTGATCCAGTGTGTTTAATCCTCTGGTGGGGCATTTAATAAACTGTTTGTAGCGGGGGAGATCGTGGCTCAGATTGCACTGATTAAAGTCGCCAGCCACAATAATCAGCGAGTCTGGAAAACTCCGCTCTGTGTGTTGAATGTGATCCGTGAGCACGCGCTGAGCTTCGCGCGTGTCCGCGTCGGGAGGGGCGTACACAGCGATCATTATGAAAGAAGCAAACTCCCGCGGGGAATAGAAGGGCTTGCAATTGATAACAAGAAATTCCAAGGCAGGAGAACAGTGTTTGGAAATTACCGTTACATCAGAGCACCAGCTACAGTTGATGTAGAAGCAGACACCGCCTCCTGTGGTCTTGCCGGAAAGCTCTGTGTCACGATCAGCACGGAAGAGCTGGAAGCCGTCGAGGCGCAGCGCGCTGTCCGGTATATTTTCCCGGAGCCAGGTCTCAGTAAAGCAGAGGACAGCTGAGGAGGCGAGGTCCTTAAAACGCATCAGCAGTCTCAGTTCATCCACCTTGTTAGAGAGAGAGTTGGTATTGGACAGAAATATGCCAGGCAGCGCCGTTCGCGAGCCTCTCCTGCGAAGTCGTACGAGAGCGCCCGCTCGTCTTCCTCTCTTCCGCCGTCTCACTTTCCGAGCCAAACAATAAACCAGATCGGCGGCAGGGGCTAGAAAAACTGGGAGGAGGTCCGTGGGGGTCAAAGTCCTGATATTTAAAAGTTCTTCACGGGTATAAGTGCAAGCAGACACACAATTGACAAACAAAAACAAACAAAGAGCGCAGCGAAGCACCATGTCGACCGCTGTGGGCGCCATCTTGGATCGAAAGGTACCCATACATACTGTCACCCTCCATAGCGATTGATATTGCCCTAGTTGTATACTGGAGGGGACCATTTTGTGTAAGTTTGTTGCATCTTTTGCATCCAATACTATTGGGTCGTAAAGTTTTTTGTTTTTTTTTTGCTATCTCTGCGAGCAGCCCTGCTTAGGTTATAAAGTCTGACAGCCGTAGGTAGGAAGGACCTGCGAAACTTCTCGGTCGTGCACCTAAGATGATGTAGTCGACTGCTAAATGAGCTCCTCAGTGGGTTCAGTATGTCCTGCATAGGGTGGGACTCGGACTCCAGCAGAGATGACAGTTTAGCCACCATCCTTCTCTCTCCTATCTCCTCCACTGGGTCAAGGCGTTGCCCCAGGACAGAGCTAGCTTTCTTGATTAGTTTGTTCAGTCTCTTCCTATTGGCTGCTGTAATGCCGTTGCCCCAGCAGACCACTCCAAAAGTGATGGCTGATGCCACCACCGTGTTGTAGAATGTCTTCAAGAGCACCCCTTGTACACCAAAAGACCTGAGCCTCCTCAGTAGGAACAGCCTGCGCTGTCCTTTCTTGTAGAGTGTATCGGTATTGTGTGACCAGTCTAGTTTATTGTTCAAATGAACACCCAGGTACTTGTAGGATGTCACCATCTCAATGTCTGTTCCCTGGATGTTTACTGGTGTTGTGAGAGTCCTCTGTACTCAGAGAGTCCTCTGTACTCAGCTTCATCTCCATTGGAGATGAGGCCGACGATCGCAGAGTCGTCAGAGAACTTCTGTAGATGGCAGTGTGTTGTGTTGTGTGAGAAGTCCGCAGTATAAAAGGTGAACAGGAAGGGAGCCAAAACTGTTCCCTGGGGGGCCCCCGTACTGCTGATGATCGTGTCGGACACACAGTCCTGGGTTCTCACAAACTGTGGCCGGTTTGTGAGGTAGTCCAGGATCCACGATGACAGGTGCTGGCCCACCCCTGCACATAGCAGCTTATCCCTCAGGATCATTGGTTGGATGGTGCTGAAAGCACTGGAGAAGTCAAAGAACATGATCCTCACCGTGTTCCCAGGCTTCTCCAGGTGGGACAGGGAACGGTGTAGAATGAAGATCACTGCATCCTCCACCCCAATGCCATGCTGGTAGACGAACTGGAGTGGATCCATCGCTGGTCCCACGTGGGAATGCCTTTGGTACGGGCACCACACAAGATGTTTTCCACAACTGTGGTACCCTACCCAGCTTCAGACTCAGGTTGAAGATGTGCTCCACATTCCCACACAGCTGGTCTGTGCAGGACTTGAGGAGCTTCGCGCTGATGCAGTCCAGACCCGAGGTCTTCCTCATCTCTGCCCTCACCTGGGTCTTAGTGAGGGTCAGGTTGGGGCTGGGGGGCTGTCTGCTGGAAGTGGGGGCGTGTTGGTCGAGGGGGGTGGTGGACAGCAGGTCTCAATGACGGTAGAGGCAGCAGTGGTTGTTGTGCAGGCAAGAGGGGAGGGCAGTTGGTCAAACCTATTAAAAAAACAGGTTCAGATTGTTCGCCCACTCCCTGCCCCCCGTGGCCTGGGACGAGGTATTCTGGAGCCCAGAGATGGTTTTAAGGTTTCTCCAGACCCCGCCGATGTTGCTCTGTTGCAGCTTGTCCTCCATCTTCTTCCTGAAGCTGTCCTTGCCTTTGTCATGCGGTGACCCTCGCGGATCACCATAAGACGCCAAGAGTCCACCAGTGAGTTTTGCGATGATGGTTTATTAACACACAAGACGAGACAGGACAAGACTGTGAGCCGCTCTCGGCAAAAACACACACAAATCAATACATGGGCTCGCAGGGCTGCCCCCAGCCACTACAAGCTAAACTGTGACATGAAAAGCACAAACCTGACATGAAGGTCTAACGATGCTTTGACGAGGTTTGACAAGATCTTGACAAGGTGTTGACCATCTGACAAGATGTTGACAATACTCCTGCAACATTACTGTCGCTAGTGCCCGCTTTATGAAGGCGAACACTAACAAGCAGTAATGACACACAGCTGACCAGCCCTGACAGGTGGAAGCCCCACCGAGCACCTTCACAATAAGAGCCCGGTGAGACCAGAATACAATCCACAGCTGTCAAGGCCGGCAGCGAGTTGAACTTAGCCCAAGCGCGATCAGAACCCAGCACTCGGGTCGTAACAGCCTTCTCTGATCTTCCTCCTTAGCTCCCTCTGTACGGACTTCTGTTCCTCCCTGTTCCCCGACCTGAAGATCCTCTTCTTCTCTTTCAGTAGTGATTTTATCTCAGGGTTGATCCAGGATTTGTTATTTGAGCAACACCGCATGGTCTTGGTGGGTACGGTGTTATCCACACAGAAGTTGATGTAGTCCGTGATGGTGTGAGTGAGGCCATCAATGTCCTCACCATGTGGATCCCAGAGCTGACTCCCAGGCAGTGATTTTAAGACAGTCCTTTAGAGTGTCCATTGCTTCCTCAGACCATACCTTTACCGTGCGCGTAACTGGAGGTTGTCTGTGTACTAGGGTTTGGTACACCAGTAGGAGGTGAACCAAGTTGTAATCCGATCTCACAAGTGGGGGGAATGGTGATGAGGTGTACGCCTCCTTTGTATCCACATAGAATAAATCCAGTGTTTTGTTGTCTTTGGTGTGGCATGTGACATACTGGGTGAACGTGGGCAGAATGGAGGACAGTGAAATATGATTAAAATCACCCGAGATGAGGAGGAAAGCATCTGGGTGTTCTGTCAGAAGCCTGCAAGTGACTGAGTGGATGATGTCACGTGCTGCCCCAGCGTTCGCCGACGGATTTGCATAAATAACAATGCAGATCACATGTGAGTATTCACTAGGGAGGTATACAGGCCGCATGCTAACAGCTAGCAACTCAGTGTCTTTGCTGCAGTGCTGCTCTTTAACCATGATGTGCCCAGGTTTACACCAGCTGTTATTGACATACATTATCACTCCTCCACGCCTTGCCTTCCCACTGTCTGTTGTCCGGTCTGCCCGTATTGCATGGAAACCCTCCAGTTCGATGTTAGCATCTGTTGCTAGTTCTGTTAGCCACGTCTCAGTAAACAACATCATACTAATCTCTCTGAAGACGCTCTCATAGCAGGACATGGCCACTAGCTCGTCTGTCTTATTGAGTAGCGATCATACATTCCCCATGATAACGGATGGAAGGACGGGTCTGTACCTTATATTCCTCGCTCGTCGTCTCACTCCAGCACGGCATCCACGCCGTTTCTGTCTGATTTCTCCTGGTATGTCGAGTTTTTGCGTTAGCACCGAGGAGCGGTTAAGTGCTAACAGCTGGTCCTTATTGTACTGTCTCCTGCTATAAACAGTGGCTCCGTCCACCAGCTCGGGAGACATTTGGGGCGATCTGTGTGTCCATGATGGATAAGGTGTCGCCGGATCAGAAAGTTTGACCAGAGAAGCCAGATAGTAAATAAGAAAGAGGAAGAAAAACTCAGAATTGAGCCGCTGTTGCAAAAAGGCAGCCGACTCATGTGGCGCTGGAAGTGGAATAACTCACAAAGGATCACACAAGTGATCTGACAAAAAAAAAATAAATACATTAACCAGCGGTTTATTTCACAGTTGATGTGCCAGTCATTTTCATTTATTCTGTAATTAATATTCACACAATCAAATAAATCTCAGTTCAGTCCCTTTTATATTAAGTGGAAATTGTGCTACTTTAGTTTTGGCACTTTATCTAAAAAAGCAAAGGATTTCAGTACTTTCCACAGTGGTGAGGTCTGTTGTGGGGTGGCTGCTTTTCCTTTCCTCTTGTCTAGACCAACGACAGAAATGGATGGTGGTTAGTTCAAGCAAGTTCAACACATACAGGTACATCTCAAAAAATTAGAAGATCATGAAAAAGTTCAATATTTTTGTCACTCATTTCAGAAAGTGAAACCCATAGATTCATTACACAGAGACTGATATATTGCAAGTATTTATTTATTTTAATTTTAATGATTATGGCTACAGCCCCTGAAAACCCCAAATTCAGTTTCTCAAAAAATTAAGAATATTGCATAAAATTATTTTTAAAAAATAGATTTTAACCAACATTTCAGCAGCCAACATTTCTATTTAAAAACTATTTTTTTAAATTAATTTTATGTAATATTCTAATTTTTTGCCAAAATGAATTTGGGGTTTTCAGGGGCTATAAGCCATAATCATCCAAATTAAAATAAATAAACGCTTGAAAAATATCACTGTCTGTGTAAAGAATCTATATATGGGTTTCACTTTCTGAAATGAGTGACAAAAAATATTGAACTTTTTCACGATATTCTAATTTTTGGAGATGTACCTGTATTAGGGAAATACACTTGTGAAAGTCAGTGGTGGGATGTGATAAAAATGCTTTGTTTTCCTGACCAGTAAGAACCCCAGGATCCACTCTGTACATGTACATTATCAATCCAGCGATTTATGGTGGAACAGAAACAGCACGAAAACACTGTTCCAACACTTTTTTTGGAAAATCCACAGAATAGGTGTGTGGGTCTATTCTGACGCTTTAGAAAATTATATGAATCACTTTATAAATCACTGGCTTGAAAATGCACTTGTATATGTTGAGATTTTGGATCCTGGGGTCCTCTTGACCTGGATCCACAATATAAACACAACATGCTGAGGGTGACGGACCCCTGGCATGTGGAAAAGGATTCTAGAAAGAAAATACACACAATTTAATGCACAGCACCAAAGTGCAACACGTACACAAACCAGGACTTTAACCAGCATTAACATACTTCATCGTTTTGCTCTCACAAGCGAATACTTCAGACAAAGCAAGTGCGAATCAGCAGAGCGGGCTACTTGCTAGCTAGCTACTAGCTAACACTAGTTAGCCAGCACAGGACAGCGTTGTATTGCTCAAAAAAAGTGAGCTTACCACCAACAGGATAAATAAGAGAAAAGATGCACAATATCACAAATCACTCACCATCGATGGTTCTCTCACTTTCATCTTCAGTTTGTCCGTAGTCGAGTTGTATGCTGGGCTGCCATCTGTTTCGGTGTGGGGTCGCTCCATGTCGCTCTGGATACTATCTGCCACCAAGCACAGAAAACTCTGCACCTCTTTGCTGGACCACGGTGTAGATTTCCGCAAAACCTGCAAAGCCATCTCTATTAATATCGTGTTTACTCGGTGAACGTTTGCAGATGGCAGTTTGGAGATTCTGCAGAAGACGGACACTTTCATGACATTACGCCCTGACCAATCAATGGCCTGCAGTCTGTTGACGTCACATTTTCAGCACAGCTCAGCACGGCTGTACCCTGCCATAGAATAGGTACTAAAAAAGTACCTGGTACCAGGTACTAATGGAAAAGCCGCCTGTAAACCAGGTAGAGTAGAGTAGAGTAGGACTGAGTGGGTACTAGTGGAAAAGGAGCTTATGTCTCCCAGTTGGTCTGGGAATGCCTTGGTATCCTCTCTGAAGAGCTGGAGCAGGTGGCTGGGGTGAGGGAAGTCTGGGCTTCTCTGCTTGAACTGCTGCCTCCATGACCCGAACCTCTGGAAAAGTGGTAGAAGATGGATCGATGGTCTCTACTGTATGACTACTGTTTTGTTTGAGCTGTTTTGTACTGTTTTAGCTGTATTTTATTGTTTTGTATGTTTTACTTTTTTTATATTTTATTTATCATTGACGTACAGCACTTTGTGTCAGCTGTCATTTTTAAAGTGCTTTATAAATAAAGTTGGACTGGTTGGATTAAGGACAAGTTAGCATCATGATTTAGCATTTGCTGTTTTATAATTACAGAGAGATGGTGTTAAGGTTACTTACCTCCAATTAAAACAAGATTAGAGGACTATCCTCTCTGATGCAGCACGGTGGGAAAAAGTCCCACTTCCCTGGCACAGAAGTAGCGGCAAAACATTAGCTTGCTGTTAGCTGTTGTGGCACTAACCACCGGTGCTATGTCGAGAATTGCTCGCATGCAGAGAATTGCATCCCATCATCACAAGCAGGTGTGTAATGTAAGTCAAAGTCAATACAACTACAGTATATATACTGCTCAAAAAAATAAAAGGAACACTTTGAAAACACATCAGATTTTAATGGGAAAAAAATAAGCTGGATATGTACACTGACATGGACTGGATAATGTGTTAAGAATGAAAAGATGTCACATCTTTTGATGGAAATGAAAATTATCAACCTACAACCTACAGAGAGCTGAATTCAAAACACTCCAAAACGTACTCAGATTAAAAAGTGTTCCTTTTATTTTTTTTGAGCAGTATACTTTGAAAATACTTCCAAAAAGTGATTAGCCTTTTCACCGACAATGCATAAATGCAAAATTTCAACTTTGAAGATTGTAACACGTGGAGTTGGATCACTATGATTTCTCACTCTCTTTGAAACACTAAAATGTCTGGAAAATAAACATAATTTAAAGGTAATTTACAAGAGATAATAACAATTTTTACTTCTAAAAATGTGTAACGGTACTTCTAAAAATGCACAAATGGTTACAAGCCTGGCTGTAGTGTTAGATTTCATAGTTTTGGTGGATGAAATGCAATTCTCGGCAAGTGAGCAATTCTTGGCATAACACAGGAACCCACCTGGCACACTGCGGGGGAGAGGCGAGGCGGTGACAAGTAGAAATGGGGTATGTGTCCCGATATAAACAGTACAGTTTTATATGAAATGGTAGATGTTTTTTTATCACGTCATCGATATATATTGTCATATTGCACAGCCCTAGGCTAGACTACTGCAACGCCCTGTTGGCTGGGTGTCCAAACAATTCCCTCACAATTCTTCAATTGATTCAAAATGCAGCTTCCAGAGCACTGACAGGTGCTACTAAGAGAGATCACATTCCCCCATCTTATCCTCGTTACATTGGCTCCCCGTTAAATCTAGAATAGAACTTAAAATCCTTCTCATTACTTATAATGTCCTCAGCAGCCAAGCCCCTTCCTACCTTAAAGAACTTATTGTTCCATATTACCCTTCAAGACCTCTTTGTTCTCAGAATGCAGGCTTACTTGTGGTTCCCAGATTTCATTAAAAGTAAATTTGGAGGCAGAGCCCCTCTCCTGTGGAACCAGCTCCCTGCCTGGGCACAGGATGCTGATACTCTCTCTTCTTTAAGATCAAGCTTAAAACTTTTCTTTTTGATAGAGCTTACAATTAGCTTTATTGTTATTATTAGTGATGTTGTTCTTTTTATTTTCACTGATTTCCAGTTTGTGGAAATTTGACTCTCATTTTGACTGTTTTATTGTGATTTTATTGTCTTATAGTTGTTTTAATCAATTCATTTCTTGCCTTCATATTTTTGAATATTTTAACCTCTTACCTTTTTAAGCGTTTCTGTTTGACTATGGCTCTGTAAAGCACCTTGGGTTGCACATGAGCTTGAAAGGTTCTATATAAATAAAGTGGACTGAACTGCACTAAAGTTCTTTTTGGTTGGCCAAGTAGTCAAAACGAGCAGCTTTACGACAAAACTGTTTAAGACCTTAAAAATGGTGTATGAACTGTTTTGCAGTCTTTTATGAATCCTGACGAACCCTTCAAATCACAACATTCTTGAGTGTTCCTCTCCGCTCTGGGAGATACTAGCTTGACTTCCACCAATGGTTGTCAGAAAAGCCGGCAAATCCAAAAATCGCTATGTTCGTCAGTACTTTCCGCTTCCTGAGATACTACCCTTATTGTTACCTCAAGTCTCATAAATTTGCAACTTTTTGTCAAAATTTGTGACTAAAGCTACGGTCACAAACATTCTTACTAATGATGGGTATGTAAGAATCTCCCAGTTTCTACAAATTCTGAAGTTCACAGACATTCATGGAGGGGGGCATAGTTTCTTACAGCTGCCGCTCAATTCGCAAGAGCAACTTGAGGCATTCTTGAGAAATGAGCTGCTTTTCTGTCGCACGATGGCCCTAGAGTTCTTACGTTCTTCGTAAGGGTGCCTTGGGATCTTCCTACAGCATACTTACTGCCATCTTATGAAAATTTTTATGCAACTCACGGCACTCTCGAGTCGTTGGTAGGAAGATCTTATGGCTTTCGGCACATTTTGTGGGCACAAATATTGCACGAATGACATACTTCCGCTTTATGAGCACCTCACTACCACCTTACATGCGCTGTATGAATCTCCGTATGAACAGGAATTTGTACAGCGTTTCCTACGCCCGCTGTAAGGGGCCCTCAAGAACAACTTAGGTGTTCTTGAGGCATACTCATGGCCAACATCTTGCATAGGTCTCATGTTGTTCCTATGGCGTTGGTACAGCTGCCCTACAATGAGGGGTTTTTGTGGGGCGTTCACAGAAATCTTGGACAAGACCATCAACCCGACCATGAACTTATGAATGGTCTACGAACGCTGGATGCTATGGCCACCTTAAGAAGGCCGGACAAAATGGCCCAGAAATGGTTTGTATGGTGTTTGTAGCTGTTTGTAAGGGTATTTGTGTCCGTAGCTTAACTAGCTTCTTGTAAATTGGTTACTTTTCTCCCTCATAATTTGCAACTTTTTGCCGCAGTCTTTGCAACTTAACATGATGGAGGATTACAGTTGCAACGTCTCTGAACTAGTCCCTCAATTTTTTTCTATCCTATTCCCTAAACTCTCTAAACGCAGTTAATTTTAGTGCCAACCCAACCTCCCAGCATGTCCACATGGGCCCTACCACAGGTTAAATCTGGGCTGTTTTATGGGTCCCCATGGGTTTGTCCACATGGACTTCACCTGGTTACCTATTTTCAACTTATTTTCTCATAAATTTGCTACTTTCTTGTAAATTTGTGAGTTTCCCCCCTAATTTGATGAATTTTTCTTGAAAATTTAAAACTTTCTCATAAATGCTAAATGGTGTTTACTTATATCAAAGCACTTTTTTACTCATTTCAGATTCTGATTCCAATTCATATTCAGATTCATTTTATTTAGTGTCACAAAACACACAAGTTAGGTTAACTGGAGACTAACGTGGCCCCAGGTGTGAATGGTGAAAGGGCTGGGCGCCACACCAGCGGCTGCCTCATCCACTCATGTGGAAGCCCTGTAATGTCCCCATTGTGGGACTAATGAAGGAATCTAAATGTAAATCTAAAACAGGGCAATTTGGTTTGCAGCAGAATAAAAAGAGCACAACCATGCATACGTACATAGGAAATAAAAACATACAGTTTCAAAGAAAGCTAATTACAAGGAAACACATACATGACCATTTAGTGCAAGTCATCATAACGTTTCACAGGAAGCAGGTCACTGCAAGTGCACCATCGAGAAAAATAGTACACACACACACATCCTAAAACTGTAAGTACATAAAATGGATAAAAATGGCAACACGTAATTTCAGATGACATATAAACAGTATGTGTTAAAAATATCAAAACTATGTCTGGACGAGCCAAGCGCTGTCCACCTGTTCACACACTGGTGTGTGCCTGACTTGGTAGCTTTTTCACTGTAAAATTACAACTTTTTCTCATCAATTTGTTACTTTTTTCTTTGTAAATTTGTGAGTTTTTCCCATAAATTTGTGACATTTTTCTTGTAAATTTGGAACTTTCTCAAAAATGTTCAACTTTCCTCCCTTTCTGGAAACTTCCAACTTTTTCTCATACATCTGTGGCTTTTTTTCTTGTGAATTGCCTAATTTTTCTCGTAAATTTGCAGCTTTTTTCTCCTAAATTTTCTCTTTCTTCTTATAAATGTGAGTTTTTTCCCTCATGTTGCCTGTAGCTCCAGTGTCTCTGAAAGCTGCTCACCTGTACTACAGGTAAAGTCCATGTGGGCAAACACAGACGGGGCCGACTTGGAGCCTGCAGACAAACCCACATGGACCCATAAGACAGCCCAGTTAAACCTACTGTGGGGCCCACTTGGACATGCTGGCTGGGTTATTGGCCTAATCTCAACGGCGTGAACCAGTGAATGAGAAGTGAGTCTTGCTCAGATTTGAACAGACAGAAGGAGAGGCTGAGTCAGGATAGCTCATCACTCTGATACCATCCAGGGTCCGCAGACTGAAGGTGGAGCTTTTCAGTCCCAGGGGACATGCTGATACCATTAAGTCTCATCATCTGGGGTTAAGGGTCTTCCCCGTCAATATAGACAGGATGAGTGGGGATAGAAAGTGAAATAAGCTTGGCTTGATGAGCTCATAAAGAGGCTGTTGGGCTGCTAAGACACACCAACTTCAGATTAGACCCATGCTCAGTATTAAAAGGTAAAGGACAAAGCCATATACAAAAAAGCAGCTGACAGCTGTGATGTTACAGGTTACTGGCACAATGTCCTCAGTGTGGATTCCTGTAGAAACACGCTCTCAAACAACCAAAGACGGATTACCGGCGGTCTTCTGAAGATATAAAAATACGGCCCTCTCAGTGCCAGGAACTTGAATGGCGAGGTTCGACCGGCGGCGCTGCTGTCCAAACTCTCACACACCCAGCCCATGTGGACAATCTGCAGAGATGTGAAGGATGGCATTAGCATCATCTACAACTTCCTTGTGGCCTGAGACAAGCAAATGGTCACTTCCAAAGAAGAAGAAGAAACTTAAGAATGATACAAGGACAGCAATACATCCTGCAGGTTATGGACTGACGGAGATGGACAGAAAGCACACGGGCTTCTCAAAGTGCACTCCAACAGTTAGCCTTTGATGCAGACCAGACGGGAGATGTTTCTCTGCTCTCATCAAAGCAGACAAACATCCAAGCCTCCTCTACTGCACTGGTGATCGGTGGCTCCTGTCCTGTCCTGTCCATCCATGTCTCTGTGCTGACACTGACTCTTTTCTGGCACAACTGAACTCTGTCACAGTGATGGGGCGCCATTTGAAAAAGCTCCAAAATCTCCTACATGTAACCCAGCCACCACGTCCATGTGGGCATCACCACAGCTTTAAGTTGGGCTGTATTATCGGTCCAAGTGAATGTGTCCACGGGTTCCATGCTGGCCCCATCTGTGCTTGCCCACATGGACTTGACCTGTGGTGCAGGTGAGCAGGGAACCCGATCAAGAAAAATGAGACAAAAATGGAACAAATTTACAAGAAAAAGTCGCAAATTTACTGAGAAAAAGTCTCAAATTTAAAAAAAAAAAGTCACAAATTTCAAGAAAAAAGTTGTAAATTTAACAAGAAAAATGTTGCACATCTACAAGAAAAAGTTGCAAATTTATAAGAAACAGTAACAAATTTAGAAGAAAAAGTTGCAAATTTAAAGAAAAAGTTGCAAATTTACTGAGAAAAAGTCACAAATTTAAAAAAAGTCACAAATTTCAAGAAAAAAGTGGTAAATTTAACAAGAAAAATGCACATTTACAAGAAAAAGTTGCAAATTTATAAGAAAAAGTAACAAATTTATAAGAAAAAGTTGCAAATTTAAAGAAAAAGTTGCAAATTTACAAGAAAAAGTTACAAATTTATAAGAAAAAGTTGCAAAATTAAAGAAAAGTCACAAATTTACCAAGAAAAAGTCACATTTTTTTAAAAAAAGTCACAAATTTCAAGAAGACATTGCAAAATTACAAGAAAAATGTTGCACATTTACAAGAAAAAGTTGCAAATTTATAAGAAAAAATAGCAAACTTAAAGAAAAAGTCAAATTTTAAAAAAAGTCAAATTTCAAGAAAAAAGTTGTAAATTTACAAGAAAAAGTAACAAATTTAGAAAAAAGTAGCAAATTTACAAGAAAAAGTTGCAAATTTATAAGAAAAAGCTGCAAAATTAAAGAAAACACACAAATTTACTGAGAAAAAGTCACAATTTTTTTAAAAAAAATCACAAATTTCAAGAAAAAACTGAAAAATTACAAGAAAAAATGTTGCAAATTTACAAGAAAAAGTTGCAAATTTATAAGAAAAAGCTGCAAAATTAAAGAAAACACACAAATTTACTGAGAAAAAGTCACAATTTTTTAAAAAAAAATCACAAATTTCAAGAAAAAACTGAAAAATTACAAGAAAAAATGTTGCACATTTACAAGAAAAAGTTGCAAATTTATAAGAAAAAGTAGCAAAATTAAAGAAAAAGTCACAAATTTAAAAAAAGTCAAATTTCAAGAAAAAAGTTGTAAATTTATAAGAAAAAGTTGCAAATTTACAAGAAAAATTTGCAAATTTACAAAAAAGTTGCAAATTTCAAGAAAAAGTTGCAAATTTATAAGAAAAAGTTGCAAATTTCAAGAAAAAGTCACAAATTTACAAGAAAAAGTCACAATTTTTTAAAAAAAGTCACAAATTTCAAGAAAAAATTGCAAATGTACATGAAAAATGCTGCAAATTTACAAAAAAGTTGCAAATTTCAAGAAACAGTTGCAAAGTTACAAGAAAAAGTTGCACATTTACAAGAAAAAGGTGCAAATTTCAAGAAAAAGTCACAAATTTATAAGAAAAAGTTGCAAATTTAAAGAAAAAGTCACAAATTTCAAGAAATAAGTTGTAAATTTATAAGAAAAAGTTGCAAACTTACAAGAAAAATTTGCAAATTTACAAAAAAGTTGCAAATTTCAAGAAAAAGTTGCAAATTTATGAGAAAAAGTTGCAAATTTCAAGAAAAAGTCACAAATTTACAAGAAAAAGTCACATTTTTTAAAAAAGTCACAAATTTCAAGAAAAATTGCAAATGTACATGAAAAAAGTCGCAAATTTACAAAAAAGTTGCAAATTTCAAGAAACAGTTGCAAAGTTACAAGAAAAAGTTGCACATTTACAAAAAAGTTGCAAAGTTAAAGAAAAAGTTGCAAAGTTACAAGAAAAAGTTGCACATTTACAAGAAAAAGTTGCAAATTTCAAGAAAAAGTCACAAATTTATAAGAAAAAGTTGCAAATTTAAAGAAAAAGTCCCAAATTTCAAGAAAAAAGTTGTAAATTTACAAGAAAAATTTGCACATTTACAAGAAAAAGTAACACATTTTCAAAAAACTTGCAAATTTACAAGAAAAAGTTGCAAATTTAAAGAAAGACAAATTTAAAAAAGTCACAAATTTCAAGAAAAAAGTTGTAAATTTACAGGAAAAAGTTACAAATTTACAAGAAAAGTTGCAAATTTCAAGATAAAAGTTGCAAATTTACAAGAAAATGTTGCAAATTTTTAAGAAACGTATCAAATTATGGTGAAAAAGTTGCAAATTTACAAGAAAAGTTGCAAATTTCATGATAAAAGTTGCAAATTTACAAGAAAATTTTGCAAATTTTTAAGAAACGTATCAAATTATGGTGAAAAAGTTGCAAATTTACAAGAAAATAAATTTATGAGAAAAGTTAAAAACAGGTAAACAAGTAAAGTGCATGTGGGCCAAGACAAATGGGCCAACATGGAAGCTGTGGAGAAACCCACATGGAGCCATAAGGCAGTGCAGGTTTCAGCTTTGCTGGGGCCCAGCTGGACATGCTGGCTGGGCTGGTGACTGGTGCATTTAGCCCAGAGAAACAGCCGCAGCACAGCTGGATTTCACTCATTTGTTCCAAGGTCTAAAAAGGTCAAAGAGGAAGTTCCTGTTGAAAAGCTAAACCTGCAAACCGTGAAAAGACGCTCGTTTGCTGCCAGTATAAGAGTCATGTACATGTGGGCTCCACTATCGGCTAAAGCTGGGCTGCCTTATGGCTCGCTCCATGTGGGTTTGCGGGCGGGTTCCTTGTTGGTCCCATCTGTGTTTGCCCACATGGATTTCACCGACTCCAGTTACTGGAATCTGAACACCCGTATTAAACTCGTTTGGGACCCAGGTGGGGTTAAAGCGGGTAAGCAGATCACTGTGTGAGCAAACACAGATGGGCCCATAAGACAGCCTGGGTTTAACCTATATAGTGGGGCCCACAAGGACATTCTGGCTGGGAGGACTTCTTTCAGAAGGCAGCAGCAGCAAGGGAATAAAATCCTCAAACTGCTGAATAAACAATGAGGCCTTCAGCAAATGATCGGGAGAGGGCTGAACTGAGCTTTCTGGGCTAAAGGGAGCATAATGGGTTAATCCTTCGTCTGTAAATCATCTTCCTATGCAGTTTAAGTCTCACACAGAATGGTCTTAGTGTCCAGACAGCCAGTGGTGAGGTGCTGTTTGAGTCGTTTAAAGCAACACCACAAGACTGCGGCCTTCTAATGTCTTCTGCTCTCCTGGCTCTCCCTCATGAGTCTGCTGAGCTTCTGCCAACGAGGCCCCTGTCTGTAAAGGGTTACTGTGCGTTGGTTAGAAGCATACCTGATCATTGGCAGAGCAGTATTTGTTGACAGTCTTTATCTATGAAGAGAAACAAAGACAAAACAGGGTCAGTTCCAGTCAGCTGCAAAGATCTCCACAACACTAAATCAAATACATGTTATAGCAGTGAATGAGTCTCCTATAGTCTATTTACACCTCATCATTAAAACCAGCACACATGGCAAAGAAGCAGGGAACAACTGTACTGAAGTGGACAACGGTCAACAGCACATCAGAAGATCGCTCAGTGATGCCCTGAAGGACATAAATGCCCACTAGGTGGCACGGGAACACACAGCGGCCTCTCTTTTCTCTGTGTTTTGTGCCATTTACTGTTGTTTACATTACATCTAAGTGTATATTCATGTGTTTAATGTCTGTATATGATGCTGTGCACAAGCTACAGTCGCTACAGCCTCCTGGAAATAAGAAATATGACCAAACATTACGTCCTGGATCAGAACATTACAGAGGAACTCCGTGGCCTAGGTCTTCTCCACCAGACCTCCACACCCCTGGACTCGAGTGCTGTGTCTCATCTGAAATGGACGGTGTGAGCAGCGACAAAAGAGGTAAACATGGAGGTATCCAAACAAAGCTAACCTCTAGACCACACAGACTCCCAATTCCTTCCCTCATTCTGGCCAATGTATGATCACTAGACAACAAAACAGACCACACACAGCTCCTGAGAACTATGGAACATGATGCACGGGACTGCTGTGTCTTATCTTTACAGAAACATGGTTAAATGACAATATACCGAACGCCGCCATTCAGTTAGCAGGGCTAACATGCCATCGTAGTGACAGAGTGTTCACAGAAGGAGGGAAGATCCATGGAGAGGCGTCTGTGTGTACATCAGTGATGCTTGGTGCCATGATGCCGTTGTGCATAATCACTGTTCTCCATTGGTGGAGTTTATCATCAAGTGCCAACCGTTTTACATTCCGAGAGAATTTTCATATGTCCTGCTAGCCACCCACCGGCATCAGTGAGAAAAGTAAAGCATTATAAGAACTCCATCAGGCCGTCAGTGACACACAGACACATCCAGACAGATTCCTCATCACAGAAGGAGACTTCAACCATGCAGATTTAAAGGCCCTCCTACCAAAACTACACCAATATATAGACTTTCCAACAAGATGAGACAATTTGCTGGACCTGGTGTACACAACTCACAAGAAAGCATACAGAGCCCACCCCCACCCCCACCCCCGGTCTCTCTGATCATGTCATCATCTTGTTAAGGCCGGCATACAAACCCAGAGTGAAAACAATCAGACCAACAAAAAGCAGGTACGTGTGTGGCCAGAGGGGGCCTCTGATGCTCTGAAAGGCTGCTTCAGCGCTACAGACTGGGACACTTTCAAGCATGCAGCCACTCACAATGAACACACAAACCTAGAGGAGTACACTGAGGTTGTTGTAGCATACATAGCTAAATGCATTGATGATGTCACTCACTGCAAAACCATCACTGCTCATGCCAACCAGAAGCCATGGATGATAGCAGAGGTCCACAGGCTCCTGAGGGCTCAGGACACAGCCTTCAGGGTTGGTGACACTGCAGGACTAACAACAGCTAGGGCCAACCTGTCCCATGGCATCAAGGAAGCAGAACGACAGTAAAGCAAGAAAATATCCAGACACTTCAGCAACACCAGAGATGCATGTTCCCCTGGCGTGGCATACATCCCTCGCCAACTACAAACGTCCACTTCAGACCGGTGCAAGTGACATCACACTGCTGAACAACCTAAACAACTTCTTCAGCCGCTTTGAAGCACAAAACAGCACATCAGCACATATGACCACTCCTCCCCCAGACGAGCAGGCCATAAGTCTGGATCCGGCTAGCGTGAAGAGGACCCTCTGCAAGAGCAACCCACACAAGGCAGCTGGTCCAGACAACATACCAGGTCACATTCTGAAGGACTGTGCAGAGGAGCTCAAGAGTGTCCTGGCCGACATCTTCAACATCTCCCTGAGTCAAGCTCTTGTCCCCGCATGTTTCAAAACTGCCACCATTATACCAGTCCCAAAGAAGCCCATCCCATCCAGCTACAACGATTACCATCCCATAGCATTGACCACCACTATAATGAAGTGCTTCGAGCAGCTGGTCATGCAGAACATCCAGTCCATCCTCCTTCCCTCCCACGATCCATCTCAGTTTGTATACAGGTCAAACAGATCCACAGAAGATTCCATCTCTGCTGCTCTCCATCCAGCCTTCACCCACCTGGACTCAAAGAACTCCTATGTGTGAATGCTGTTCTTGGACTTCAGTTCAGCATTCAACACAATCATCCCCCAGCACCTGATACAAAAACTCAGACACTTAGGACTCAAAACCTCTCTCCGTAACTGGGTGCTGGACTTTCTCACAGGGAGGCCACAGAATGTGTGAGTTCAATTCAATTCAACTTTATTTATATAGCACCATTTCAGAACAACAGTCATCTCATAGCACTTTCAACTGTAGGGGGAACCCCCATAGTTGCAGAAAGACCCCAGCAATCAGGTGATCCCCTGTGAGCAAGCACTTGGCGACGGTGAAGAGGAAAAACTCCCTTTTAACAGGAAGAAACCTCCTGCAGAACCAGGCTCAGGGAGGGGCAGTCATCTGCTGTGACTGGCTGGGGGGTGAGGGGACAGAGAAGATGAAAAGAACAGACATGTAGAGAGCAAACAGCACGACGGGGACTCAGTCTAAGGGAGAGAACAAACAGATGTTAATGAGCAGCAAAAATATTTCATTGAGAGTGAAGAAAGAAGTGAAGCCCAGTGCATTGTTGGAGGTCCCCCGGCTATCTAAACCTATTAGCAGCATAACTAAGGAAGGGCCCATTTATTTATTTATAACACATCCCAGACCATCACACTGAGCACAGGGGCCCCACAAGGGTGCGTGCTCAGCCCACTGCTCTTCTCCCTGCTGACCCATGACTGTGTACCAGCCTACAGCACTAACCACATCATCAAGTTTGCGGATGACACAACGTTGGTGGGCCTCATCACCAACAATGAGGAGGCCAACAACAGAAATAAGGTGAGCCAACTGGTCCAGTGGTGTAAAGACAATCTCTTCCTGAACGTGGGAAAAACCAAGGAGATTGTGGTAGACTTCAGGAAGGGACACACACAGCATCCCCCTCTGATCATCGATGGAGCAGCTGTGGAGAGGGTGAGCAGCACCAAGTTCCTGGGGGTACACATCTCTGTGGACCTCTCCTGGTCCAACAACACAACATCACTGGCCAAGAAGGCTCAGATTCACCTCCTTTTCCTCTGCAAACTGAGGAGAGCACAAGTCTTACCCCCCATCATGTGCTCATTCTACCGGGGCACTATTGAGAGCATCTTCACCAGCTGCATCACGGTGTGGTATAGAAGCTGCACTGCCTCCTGCCGGAAGACACTACAACGCAAAGTGAAAGCAGCCAGCAAGATCATTGGTGCTCCCCTGCCCCCCCCCCCCAAGACATCTACCTCACTCGCAGAGACATCAACATTGCAGGCGACACTTCCCACCCCTCACACTCCCTCTTCAGCCCCCTGCCCTCGGGGAAAAGGTACTGGAGCTTCTGGGCCCGCTCCACAAGACTGCTAAACAGCTTTGTTCATCAGGCCATTAGGACCCTGAACTCTGCCCACTTCCTCCCCACCCCTCAACCGTAACACACTCACCCACATAATAACTACCTCAGCTGTTGGCACAGAAAGACTGGCACACCAACAGTAATACATCTGCTGCTGTATGTCTCTGCACCTTACTGCAACCATTTGCACAAATGCCATACCTGCTGCTGTCTGTTATTGAAATACTGATCATGTGCAGTCCTATCTGTCACTGTCTGCACCGACACTACCGCAGTGAACTTGGTACTACGAGTACTACTGCTCTACTTTCTGTATATAAGATTGCTGGGTCTCATCGTTTATCCTTTATCTTTATTTGCACTATGGAAGGTCTGGGTCCATCTTTTGTCACCATTTGCACTATGGGTAGCATTAGTGTACATAGACTGCTGTTATTTTTCCAGCCTTATTCCGTTTTCTTTTTTGTATTGTTCACACCACTGAAGACAGAAAGAAATGGCATTTGAATTCTCCTGTATGTCCTGTACGTATAGTAGTACTGACAAATAAAATCATTGAATCTTGAATCTTTGAATCTTGAATAAAGAGCTGAGACTCTGGTGGCTAATGAGCCGATCATGTGGGCATACGCCCTCCAACAGGACAGACCTGCTTCTGTTTTCTTCCACTACCCAACAGTAACTAGCCTTTGCCATTCACTTCCTGTCCACAGTCCTTCCTGTCTCTCTCAACTATCACAATCATATAAAGGCTTATAATTTTGTATTATCTTTGAAAAAATGTACAAAAGGGACAAAGGATTCAAAACTCTCAGGACTGTCTGTGTCCCATTCCTGGTAATTTTACACACACTGACACATTTCCCAGAGGTATCACTGAAATGTCTGCAACATGCTTTGGTCAAAGCACTGCAGCCTTTACTGATTAAACAACCAGTTCACACCCAGTTGAAGAAGCCCCCTGCACAATGGACCATTTCTGATTTTGCTTTAAAGCAGCAAAACTTTCTTTTTCCTGGTAGGGACACTGACAAGAGCACTGTGAGGCGAGTGTAATATGCCCTGCCTCCGTTTTCTTTGAAGATTCCAATACTTACTAACAGAGCAGTTTTCAACTTTACAATATAATTATTGTGGCAGAACCAAAATATGATAAACCCATCATCCATGAATATACAACAAAGTGGTGAACCTGTGGACCAGATTTGGTGGCCCTAGCTTTACTTGTTTTATAGTAACAGTTAATGTAGCATTTACCATAATGCAACTGCAATGTTAACTTTGACCTTTTGATCCCAAACTCATAGTCGGGTCAGGGTGTAAGTCATCCAAGATGTGAATTAGATATAACTACTGTATCGATTTGAAAATCCTACATCATTTTCTTCAGTAGTTATTGTGTTTAGAAGATTTAGGGAAAATCTGGCCTCTGACCTTTGACCTCAAGGCCATCCAGTGAGAGTCAAATTGCAATATGTGCATCATCAGAGTATATCAAACCATGGCACCAAGTTTCAAAACAATCGGAACAAAACTGTAGAAGTTGATTTCACAAAAGTGGGACAGACAGACAGACAGACGGACAAATGGACCCATAACATAATCCCCTTCAGTCTTCGCCTAAACGGCTCTTCAACCCTTTTGGTCTACAACAAGCGGGGATAAAAAGACTACAGCTATGTCGACTATGACTTCAGTCTCAACAGCCAATCACAGGGAATATAGCTGTTAGTGGCTACAATTATGAGCTGTGATTGGCCGTTGGGACTCAGGTCATAGTCACCATAGTTGTAGTCTTTTCAGCGTTCCAACCAAGAACAGAGATGTGGACTCACTCAGGCTATGGAGGAAGTGACATTCAGTCAAAGATTGATGTACCATCAAAATCATTTTGGAAACATTATTTTAAAGTAAAAATCCAACGTAACATCGTTTTAAAAGCTAATGAGCATCAGCTCACCTTCTAACCCAACCCTGCCTCTTTTGTCGCTGATGATCTCTGTGACTGACAGTGCCATTATTCAGCCGTTTTCTAGTTTACTCACGGCTTCAGTACCAAACACAGTCTGAAACTGGAAGGCACTTAGAGAGTGCATACCTCCACCAAGGCCTTATCTCTCAGAATGGCGCTTTGTTTCTTCATCTGTCTGTTAACAGAATTACACCTAAACTAATGGACGAATTTGATTAAATCTTGCCAAAGGCGGCCCTTCGGCTACAGACGTACCTGTTAAGAGGTGATCTGAGGTCAGGATTCAGATTCTGGATCACTTTTTCATTATTTAAAACAGATAGGGCCTTGCTGGAGGTATGCACTCCTGGATCACCTCCAAAATCTAATGGGGTCATCTGTAGCCCAAGGGCCACCTCTGCTGAAAATTTCATCAAAATCCGTCCAGTAGCTTTTGTGTAATAAACAGACAAACCGCTCCAGTCACATGACCTCCTTGGTGGAGGTAATAACTGGCATATTGATCAAAGACCCAATAAAGCATGAGCAGAGACGGGGGTGTGGTTTGAGTGTCTGATAACTCGTCCCTGGGGTGTAAAAAGTACACAAACAACCCTAAACAGCTGAATGGCTAGCTCTGCTAACTGAAGCTAACCAATGCCTGTCCCAGCATAAACTAGGAGTGGGGGAAAATGATGATTAGCAGTATCGCGATAATTTGTGGTGGTGATACTGTATCACTTCAGACACAGTATTGAGATACTTTATTAAGCAGACCATCAATGATGGAGTAGCTCATTCCTTCCTGACAAAATTACACCGACAGTGCTCAGATCTCCCGATCTCTGACCTTGACCTAGAGCACAAGTTGGATGCAGGCCCACTTGAGGGTCATTGTGAGTGAGCTTCGTGAGCATCAGGGCAAATGCCTAGGAGGAGGAGCGATTCCCATGAAATGTGGACAAACAGACACCAGGTCACCACATTAGCTCCTTTCGGATTAATGTTACAACTACAAACGTATCTCTTTAGGTATCCGAGTAATAAAAACCATTTGACTTTTCAGTTCCTCACATGGTGCTGGGTGGGGTGAAAGATCAGTTCTGTGTAGTATTGTGATACATGACACTTGTGACGATGCACCGATCCCTAAACACATTTGATCTTTCATTAGTTACATATAATATATGGTATCATTATGCTTAAGGAATTGTAGTAATATGATACATATTGCATCATGAGGTCCCTTGCGATTCCATAAACTGATCCAGACCAACAGTGGTCCAGTGGATCCCCATGAAAAAGGTCACAACAAGGATCCAGTGTACCCAGAGGAGTCACATGGTCCTCCCTCCAGTGGGTTCACCACCTGCAGGAGGCATCATGGGGAACATGGTGCTGTGTGAACCAGGCAGCAGTCTGCGCTTCTCTGCTTAGACTGCACGGTGCGCACGGTTAGCACTGCGGCAGCACAGTTTACCCTTGGCCGGGGGATTGTGGGGATTGTGGGATCGTGGGTTCGATCCCAGCCCCCGACCAACAGTGATCTGTGTGGAGTTTGCATGTTCTCCCCGTGTTGCGTGGGTTTACTCCGGGATTTCTCCGGTTTCCTCCCACATGCCAAAAAAAAACATGCATGTTAGGTTAATTGGCTGTTCTAAATTGTCCCTAGATATTTGTTTCCTATAGGCCCTTAGAATAGAGGGTTAGTATTAATGAAAGCGCTTTGAGTGGTCTTTGTGACTAGAAAAGCGCTATATAAGTGCAGGTTAGTTAGACTGCTGCCCCAGATGGATGGATGGATGGATGGATGGGGGTATGTTGACCATTGAGACATCTCATCAAGTAAAAAAGTTTGGGCACTTTTAAAGTGACACTCTACCAAAAATAAGTTTTTTTGTCTTGTTAACACATCTGCAACATACAGTGAGGCAAAAAAGTATTTAGTCAGCCACCAATTGTGCAAGTTCTCCCACTTAAAAGATGAGAGAGGTCTCCAATTTTCATCATAGGTATACCTCAACTATGAGAGACAAAATGAGAAAAAAAAATCCAGAAAATCACATTGTCTGATTTTTAAAGAATTTATTTGCAAATTATGGTGGAAAATAAGTATTTGGTCAATAACAAAAGTTCACCTCAATACTGTTATATACCCTTTGTTGGCAATGACAAAGGTCAAACGTTTTCTGTAAGTCTTCACAAGGTTTTCACACACTGTTGCTGGTATTGTGGTCCATTCCTCCATGCAGATCTCCTATAGAGCAATGATGTTTTGGGGCTGTCGCTGGTCAACACGGACTTTCAACTCCCTCCAAAGATTTTCTATGGGGTTGAGATCTGGAGACTGGCTAGGCCACTCCAGGACCTTGAAATGCTTCTTACGAAGCCACTCCTTTGTTGCCCAGGTGGTGTGTTTGGGATCATTGTCATGCTGAAAGACCCAGTCATGTTTCATCTTCAATGCCCTTGCTGATGGAAGGAGGTTTTCACTCAAAATCTCACAATACATGGCTCCATTCATTCTTTCCTTTACACGGATCAGTCGTCCTGGTCCCTTTGAAGAAAAACAGCCCCAAAGCATGATGTTTCCACCCCCATGCTTCACAGTAGGTATGGTGTTCTTTCTCCTCCAAACATGACAAGTTGAGTTTTTACCAAAAAGTTCTATTTTGGTTTCATCTGACCATATGACATTCTCCCAATCCTCTTCTGGATCATCCAAATGCTCTCTAGCAAACTTTAGACGGGCCTGGACATGTACTGGCTTAAGCGTCTGTCACTGCAGGATTTGAGTCCCTGGCGACATAGTGTGTTACTGATGGTGACACTAATCCTTTTCTAATCGTTTTCTAATCGTTTTTCCCCGCTCAGCGGCACACCCGCTGAGGAAAAAACTCTGATCATTGGCGACTCTGTAGTCAGAAACGTGAACCTAGAGACTCCAGCGGCCATAGTCAAATGCATTCCTGGGGCCAGAGCAGGTGACATCGAGTCAAATTTGAAAATGCTGGCTAAAAGTAACTGTAAATACTCCACAATTGTTATTCACACTGGCATTAATGACATCCGTCTCCGGCAGTCGGAAGTCACGAAACTTAATGTAGAATCGGTGTGTGACTTTGCAAAAACGATGTCTGCCACTGTAGTATTCTCTGGGCCTCTCCCCAATCTGACCAGTGATGACATGTTTAGCCGCTCGTCATCCTTGAACCGCTGGCTGTCTGTGTGGTGTCCTGCAAACATCGTGGGCTACATTGCCAATTGGAGCTCATTTTGGGGAAAACCTGGTCTTATGAGACGAGACAGCATTCATCCCACTTTGGATGGTGCTTCTCATTTATCTAACAATCTGGCATCTTTTTTATCCAAATTTCCAAAACCTTTACTACTCAGAGTTGGGACCAGGAAGCAGAGTCGCAATCTTACATGCCTCTCTGCAGCTCCTCTTTATCCGCCACCCCTCAACTTAGCCCCTCTCTTCCCCATCAGAGAATCATTGTCTGCTCCCTCCAAAGTAAATAAAAATATAATATATAAGCATCCCAAATGATTAAGCAAAATATTGGTAAAACTCAAATTAAACATAAAGCCTCTAAATTGAATGATTTGGCCTCTGTTCCTCCTCATAATTTAAAAATTAAATGTGGTTTATTAAATATTAGGTCTCTAACTCCCAAGTCTCTGTTAGTCCATGATCTGTTAATTGATCATCAGATTGATTTAATATCCCTTACAGAGACTTGGTTAGGGCAAGAGGATTATGTTGGTTTAAATCAGGGGTGTCAAACTCATTCCATGGAGGGCCAAGACCCTGCATGTTTTACTTCCACCCAGTGTCTTCAGCAGGTGTTTTCACTGATCAGCAATCAGTTGGAAGAAATTTGGTGAAATCACCTGTTGAAGACACTGGGTGGAGGTAAAACCTGCAGGGTCTTGGCCCTCCATGGAATGAGTTTGACACCCCTGGTTTAAATGAATCAACTTCCTCTGGTTATTTAAACTGTCAAAATCCCAGAAGTTCTGGTCGTGGAGGAGGAGTAGCAACAATTTACCATTCCAAATTACTAGTTAATGTAAAGCAAAAAACATGTTATAATTCCTTTGAGGGCCTGGTCCTCAGTATTGGGCACTTCAGCAATTTTAGGTTAAACCCAATTTTATTTGCCATAGTTTATCGTCCCCCATCAACCTACTCAGAATTTTTATCCGAATTTGCTGATTTCTTAGCTGATTTAGTACTGAAATCTGATAGAATAATTATAGTAGGGGACTTTAATATACATGTGGATGTAAATAGTGACTGCCTTAATGTGGCATTTAATTCAATATTAGACTCGATTGGGTTTTCTCAGAAAGTAGGAAATTCTACTCATTACCTCCACCATACATTGGACCTTGTTCTGACATATGGCATAGAAATAGAAAATCTTGTAGTGTCTCCTCATAACCCTGTACTGTCAGACCATTGTCTGTTAACCTTTGATTTTACTATTTCTGACTATTTGGCTCCTAAAGAAAAATATTATTACAGTAGATGCCTCTCAGATGATGCTGTTACCAAATTTATGTAGATTGTTTCCTCTATGCCATGTGTCAACACAACGGAAATAAGCTATAGACAGCTTGCTCCTTCTGTAATTGATAACATGGTGGATAGTGTTACAGCTTCTCTGCATCAGACTCTAGACTTGGTGGCCCCCTTAAAAAAGAAAAAGTCTAATCAGAGATTTCTAACTCCTTGGTTCAACACAGAAACTCGTAGCTTAAAACAGAAGACTCGTCAATTAGAAAGAAAATGGCGCTCCACTAATTTAGATGAAATCTATTTAGCTTGGAGAAATCATCTTTTAATCTATAAAAAAATCTCTTAGAAAAGCTAGAACGAGTTATTATTCTGCATTAATAGAAGAGAACAAGAGTAATCCCAGGTTTCTTTTCAGCACTGTATCCAGGTTGACAAAGAGTCAGGACTCTGTCAATCCTAGCATTCCCTTAGAGCTTACTAGTCAGGACTTTATGAACTTTTTCAATAATAAAATTTCATCCATCAGAGATAAAATCAATCAGATTCTTCACACAGTTAACTTAAATACTGTAACTACTACAACTCCTTCAATTGATATCTGTCTTGATGAGTTTACTTCAATTGACCTTTGTGAGTTAGACAAAATAGTTTCCTCATCCAAACCTTCAACTTGTCTTTTAGACCCTATTCCTACCAGGTTATTTAAAGAAGTCTTCCTACTTATTGGTAGCTTTATTCTTAATATAATCAATTCTTCATTAACTTTAGGCCATATACCACAGGCTTTTAAAATGGCTGTAATTAAACCTTTACTAAAAAAGCCAACGCTAGATCCAGGAGCTTTAGCTAACTATAGACCAATCTCTAATCTCCCTTTCATTTCAAAAATCTTAGAAAAAGTTGTTGCTACGCAATTATTTGACCACCTGCAGGGAAATGCTTTACTTGAAGAGTTTCAATCTGGGTTTAGAATCCATCATAGTACTGAAACAGCCTTAGCGAAGGTCACTAACGACCTCCTCATCGCATCTGATAATGGACTGGTTTCTGTACTTGTCCTTTTAGACCTTAGTGCAGCTTTTGATACTATCGATCATAATATTCTACTTGCTAGATTAGAACACTATGTTGGACTTAATGGAACTTCGTTGCAGTGGTTTAGATCTTATTTATCTGATAGGTTCCAGTTTGTTCATGTCAATAATGAGTTTTCTTTCAACTCAAAGCTTAGTCATGGAGTTCCACAGGGATCTGTGCTAGGCCCTACTCTTTTTAGTTTATATATGCTTCCGTTAGGCAACATTATTAGAAAGCACTGTATACATTTTCATTGTTATGCAGATGACACACAATTATACCTGTCAATGAAGCTAGATCAGGGGTGGGCAATCATGTGCCATGGAGGGCCATTCCACTGCAGGTTTTCTGTTCCACCCAGTCTCTTCAGCAGGTGTTTTCAGTGATTAGCAGTCCTGAAAGCTGATCAGAGCAAACACCTGCTGAAGAGACTGGGTGGAACAGAAAACCTGCAGTGGAATGGCCCTCACTGCCCACCCCTGAGCTAGATGATAGTAATCAATTAGCCAAGTTAGAAGCCTGTTTTAAGGAAATCAAAGCTTGTATGACTTGTAATTTCCTGCTATTAAATTCAGATAAGACTGAAGTCATTCTTGTTGGTCAAAAAAACCTTAGAAATACCTTTCCAAATCCAACTTTCAGTTTGGATGCAGTTACTCTTTCTCTTAATAGCTCTGTGAGGAACCTTGGAATTATTTTTGATCAAGATCTGCCCTTCAATTCACATATTAAATTTGTTTCTAAAACTGTCTTCTATCATTTGCGTAATATTGCCAAGATTAGGAGCATCTTGTCTCAGAGTGATGCTGAGAAACTGATCCACGCTTTTGTTAGCTCGAGATTAGATTATTGTAATTCTTTATTATCAGGCTGTCCTAAAACATCTTTAAAAAGTCTTCAGCTGATCCAAAATGCTGCAGCAAGAGTTTTAACAGGTACTAGAAAGAGAGATCATATCTCTCCAGTTCTGGCCTCCCTTCATTGGCTTCCCATTGAGTTTAGAATTAAGTTTAAAATCCTTCTTCTTACTTACAAAGCTCTAAACAATCAGGCCCCTCTTTATTTAAAAGATCTGATATTACCCTATTATCCTAACAGAGCACTATGCTCCCAAAATGCAGGATTACTTGTAATACCTAGAATCTCCAAAAGTACAATGGGGGGCAGAGCCTTCAGTTAGCAAGCTCCTCTCCTGTGGAACCAGCTGCCAATCTGGATTCGGGAGTCAGACTCGATCTCTGTTTTTAAGAACAGGGTTAAAACCTTCCTTTTTGATACAGCCTACAATTAGGGAGGGATCATGTGTCTCTGAACCCTCCCTTAGTTATGCTGCTATTAGGTTTAGACTGCCGAGGGACCTCCAACAATGCACTGGGCTTCACTCCTTTCTTCACTCTCAATGAAATATTTTTGCTGGTCATTAACATCTGTTTGTTCTGTCCCATAGATTGAGTCCCCATTGTGCTATTTGCTCTCTACATGTCTGTTCTTTTCATCTTCTCTATCCCCTCATCCCGCAGCCAGTCACAGCAGATGACTGCCCCTCTCTGAGCCTGGTTCTGCTGGAGGTTTCTTCATGTTAAAAGGTAGTTTTTCCTCTCCACCGTCGCCAAGTGCTTGCTCACAGGGGATTGCCTGATTGCTGGGGTCTTTCTGCAACTGTGGGGGTTCCCCCTACAGTTGATAGTGCTATGAGATGACTGTTGTTGTGAAATGGCGCTATATAAATAAAGTTGAATTGAATTGAATTGAATGGTAGCCTTTGTTACTTTGGTCCCAGCTCTCTGCAGGTCATTCACTAGGTCCCCCCGTGTGGTTCTGGGATTTTTGCACACCGTTCTCGTGATCATTTTGACCCCACGGGGTGAGATCTTGCGTGGAGCTCCAGATCAAGGGAGATTATCAGTGGTCTTGTATGTCTTCCATTTTCTAATAATTGCTCCCACAGTTGATTTCTTCACACCAAGCTGCTTACCTATTGCAGATTCAGTCTTCTCAGCCTGGTGCAGGTCTACAATTTTGTTTCTGGTGTCCTTTGACAGCTCTTTGGTCTTGGCCATAGTGGAGTTTGGAGGCTGACTGTTTGAGGTTTTGGACAGGTGTCTTTTATACTGATAATGAGTTCAAACAGGTGCCATTAATACAGGTAACGAGTGGAGGACAGAGGAGCCTCTTAAAGAAGAAGTTACAGGTCTGTGAGAGCCAGAAATCTTGCTTGTTTGTAGGTGACCAAATACTTATTTTCCACCATAATTTGCAAATAAATTCTTTAAAAATCAGACAATATGATTTTCTGGATTTTTTTTCTCATTTTGTCTCTCATAGTTGAAGTATACCTATGATGAAAATTGGAGACCTCTCTCATCTTTTAAGTGGGAGAACTTGCACAAAAAAAGTATTTCGTCGACGACGAAATACTTTTTTGTGATTTGCAAGACACATCAAGAGCAAAATCAGTTGTAAGTCTCAAGTCTCAAGTGCAAGTCCGTTGTAAGTCTCAAGTCAACAGAAAGTCTTTCTGTTGCCTGCTAACGATCTGCTGGCAGTGGCTGAGTGTTTCTTCTTCTCTCGTGTATCGCGGTCAGATGTTTAGCTTGGTGTTGTAAAGCCACGCCCTTGTCTTAGGGTCCACTTGAAAGAGGCTGGCCTCTGAAGGTGGTCTGTACAGCCTGCAGGTGGTAATGATGTGGTCAGTATTCTGCTCAGGGTCCCCACATTCGCATGCTGCACTGTTTCCCAGGCCCCACTTCTTCATGGTTGATTTGAAGCAGCTGAAACCTGTATGTAGGTGGTTCAGCAGAGACCACTGATGGCGAGGAAGACCCATTCCTTCTAAGCTATCCCCCGGGCCCCAGATGAAGTGGTGAATACGTGAGGGCCCAGATGACTCCCACTCCTGCTTCCAGGATGCTGCCAGCCAGTTACTTGTTGACTGGTTCTCAGGGATGGAGCAGAGCAGTTCTTTTGCTGCCCTGCTGTAGGGGTGGTGGGACTTGAGTCTACTTGGGGTCACAGCTGTTGTTGTGGTATTGTGCAGGATATGCCAGTCATGTTTCTAGGCTTTCTTTGCTAGGGCAAGGGTAACAGCCTTTCATCTGAGGCCAGGTGGGGCGGTTCCTGAGAGGACTGGCAGGAAGGAGACAGGGGTGGATCTTAGGCAGCCTGTTTTAGTCCTGAGTGCGTGGTTGATGGCAGCATCTACCTTTTGACGTGTGGGCTTCTACACCATGCTGCGGCACAGTATTCGGCTGCTGAGAAGACAAGACATCAACAGCTGTTACAATTACTGCCATTAGCTCACAGGGTAGATAGAAGGGCCTACACAGGGAGGACATGGCCTCTAAGTCCGCTGAACAGTGGCTATGAATTATTCTGCTGTTATTACACCAAGTCTTAAGCACATAAACACAGAGCCCATCACCCCTGCCCTTACCAGAATCAGCGTTGTAGTCAAAACAGAGTGTAGTGCAGCCTGATAATTCCACAGTGGCATCTGGGATGAGTGGGTGGAGCCAAGACTCGGTCACAATCAGAATACAACAGTCCCGGATGTAGCAATTGTAGGCGATCTCCGATCGCAGCTCATCCACTTTGTTGGCGAGGGATCTGGTGTTGGTGAGGAAAATTGAAGGTAATGATGGAGATGTCGGAGTTACATTGGCGGCCAATGCCTAGAAGTTCCTGACAACCGTAGGTAATTAGTCCATCATAGAAGGAGGACAAAAAAAATGCAGGAAAAACACTAAAACAAGTGCAGTAGTCCGGAGCGTCTAGCCACAGCATGTGGCTGCACAGCCATCTGGCTAAAAGTCTTTAATGTGCCTGATAACGATACCCTACTTAATGTCAAAGCCTTGTGTGAAATAAGTAACGTGTTAGAGAGAAATGATCCAGATAAGCCTGGTTATATTTAGATGCTGCACATGTTGATTTGTTTGTCCAGGCATTTTTGGAGACACACTGCTGCACCAGTGGGGACTGTGGTGAGCTCGCCGTGCTGCTTTGCTGTGGTGCTCATGTGCTCCACAAGTGTCGAGTGGTTGTTTGGAACCTCTGCAGTCACAGGAACATTGTATTAGAATTTTTTAATCATTCAATCATTAATACAGTTTTCTGGTCAAATTTGCCAGCTTGCAGACTTCTGGATGCTGATTTTGTGGAGGAGAGGCATTACATCAGTGTCACCATGGATGGGATGTGGGTGGGCTTATTCACAGAACCTGGCTTTTGAAGGAGGAAAGAAAGTGAAAAGAATTTGATACAAAACTGCAAGACAATGAAAGTTTTTTTGTTTTTTTTTTTGTAGAAAAAGGGTATAGGATACCATTCTAGACAATAGATTTGTTTTTCTAGGGGATTTATATCCACCGGAGTCCATCTTTAAGATTGTAAATCATCAATACTGCAGAAAACTCAGAAAACATGGGCGAACGTGCCATGGGCCCTTTTATATCAAAACACCACTTCATTTAAAATAACCCCGTCACTTGTGGTACAGTATCACCACAGGCCCATTAATGTGGCCCGTAATGAACAAATACATGATGTTTCTCAGCAGCAGAATCAGCCATCAACAGACACCCTAAGAGGTACAGGTGGTTCTCTCGCTATCCCTTAAGTTGCAGACACTGGCGTTAAAATCAGGGGTGAAGATGCAGTCAAAGAGAAGACCAACAAAAGAGAAAATTATCCTCTTTCACTGAGCCAGAAAAATGGTGTCCGCCATTCCGACACTGGTAGGTCTGCATATCACAGTAAGCATGTTAACTTGCTGACACAATCTATGCAGAAAGCTGCTGAAGTCTTTCTGTGCCTCGTCTCTACAAACACAGAAAAAGCATAAGATGATCCTCTACCAAAGGCAGATAACAGAGAACCCTTGACGGAGCCCAAGGGTGTCACACAGTCTATTTAAAGGTTGTAGGTCATTAAAACAAAAAGTTCCACTCACTCCCGGAGAGGCAACACAATCACATGCTGATTAGCCATTTAGCAATCACACTCCACGGCCATAATTAGGTGATGGAGGCATGAATTAATCACACTTTTTAAAAAAAGGCAGCTGTGCAATCGACAGGCAAGAGCTTACAGTACGTCTGCACGTGTCCCCAAAAATGCTCTGCATCGTCAGTGTGATAATCAAAGTGAAATGGCAGGAAATGAGGGAGAGAAGAGCGAGCTGAATGACTACTTGACAGTCATTAATTAGGTATCAGAGAGGGGGAGAGGTGTCACTAGTTAATGGGTT